>JAVJGJ010000014.1:118810336-118838021 GCA_035590215.1 Microhierax caerulescens | reverse complement strand
GACTTGACAGTGGAGATGAGTGTCTGGCTGGCCCTGTTTGCTGCAAATCGGACATCAGCTTCTGACTGGACAAAGAACTCTGGAAGGAAAACCTTCAAACCCAAAACCTTTGGAGGAATTCAATCTACAGCAGTGCCCATTTGCAACAGGTATGCGGTACTTGATACCAATGATAACCAGAATGGGAAAGGTCCTAGGAGGTGGGGAACGCTGGCATCCTCCTTGTGCAGCCCGGGGCCGGGGGGGTAACATCACTGGGGTAAGCCACAAGGGCTGCAGCACCAGACTATTCCAGTTTTCTCACTGTGCATGTTGAGGAAATACTGGAGGAGAGAAATGTCCAAAGCGTTATGAGGAGCTACTAGCATTTCTGACCCTGCTGTCTCATTTGCATACTGTTTTAAGAGCTCTGGCAGAGCTGTTCACAAGGCTTATGACAGGCTGAGGGAGGGAAGAAAATCAAATTCATGCAACAGCAGAGAAGAAAAGGCAGAGAGAGAAAGCTGGGGGAGGGGGGCAGAAGGAAGGCGAATATGCCGTTTGGGGATTTTTTGAGACAAATTGCCCTCTGAGGGAGGTTGTGCTCGGCACGTGCTTTGCTCAGTTACTCAAAATACAGCTGTTTTGCAGCTACAAGCCTGTGCCACAGGACTGCATATAGCACAGCTGCCCTGCCACACTTGCAGCTCCTTGGAGGGGCTCTGCCTCCAGGATCTCCTCCTAACTAAGCAAATCACTTGAAAATAATGCAACTAGTTACCACTGTCAAAGAACTAAATTTTTAAATCAGCCCATACCTGCTTAATAGGTAATTTTATTTTACTTTAGACCTAGTATACCACATAGAGGATTACAGCAACACTTGGTGTAAATGAAGCGATCCATTAAGTAGACCTATCTATGGGTCTAAATCCAAGCCTACGGTACTGTGGCAGCAAACAGCACTGGATTTCTCTACTACTTTTTAAAGCTTTAATTTTTTTTTTTTTTCCCCTCTTCCACGGAAGAGTATGGGCTTGCGATTATGCTAGAAATCAAAATTACACAAACTTGAACATGATGCCTGTTGTGTGGCCTCTGGCCAGTTCTCTTGGTGTATAACCCATAGCTCTTCTGCCAAAATCCTGACTATTACAAGCTGAGACTTTAGAAGATGGAATTCTTGTAGTTAGTCCCCAGGTCATTAGGTACCTTAAATGAATGTAATAGCCAGCCTTTAGATATCAGGGTGTTAACATTCATGCTGTTATTTATTGCTGTCAGTGTGAACGTACGTGACACAGAAACACCTGAATAGCTAGCACACGATAATGAATTCTGAAAAGTTCTAGAATAAAACTATGGGAGCTTGCCTGGTGTCTTACAAGCAATCATAACTTTTGCCAAGAAAGCAGACTTTTCTGTTGGGGTATATCTTTGCTCTCAGCAGTAAGGAAGAGAGAATATATAAACTATATAACAGCCCAGGGGCTTAATATTCAGTTTTGCTACAACAGATGTGTAAGGAGTGGGGGAGTGGCTGCGGGGAACATCCCGCTCCCTTTGCTCTTTCAGAGTTATAACTTTGGAAAATAAAAAACGTTATTCTCTTTGCTGTAATACTTTTGATATTGGCACTGCTAGGCAAGAGCAATCTTCACTTACCTGCTTTACGCACCAGTGAATGGCAGTGGCTGTGCAATTGGATAATACTTCTGAAATTTTGAGTGTCCGGTGCTAGGATGAAGTGAACTTGTGAGCTTAAAAAGTGAAACAAAGGGTAGAACCCAACCAGGTGATGTATGAATTAAGAGAACTAGTTTTACATTCAGATAAATGAAAAAAGCAGGCACCAGTATTGTGAAAAGCTTTTCCTCTGAGACACCTAAGTGAATGGGTGAACCCAATTTGAATCTCTTTATTAAAGTAATGATTTGTAGATGACATTCAGCCTTCTCAGCTGCGCAGTGCTTGGTATGAAATCTAAGCATGTTTGATTCTGAAGAGGGCATAAACGAAGGGTCCTGCCCCCAGGAAACTGAACTAGAAGGCTTCCGTGTATTCAGAGGTGGTGGCTGTCCTGCAGGCTCTCTGGTCAAAGCAGGACCAAGATAGAAGCAGAAAGAGAATGTTTTGTGGCTTAGACCTGGGGAAGGTGAGAGAGAAAGGGAAAAGAATGATATGAAAGCTGGGGGAGGCTTTGATGCAACCTCTACTGTAGGTGTTTGTTTCCAAGATAACCACCTTAGCAGGCGAAGGGGGTGGGTGGGGGAAGGAGGGCTTGCTGGTTCCTGTGGGCAGCACATCCATCCTTTATTCCTTACCACCTTCCCCACTGGCATGTTCCGTTGCTTCTTTTTAGCTGAAGTGACTCAATGATACCTACCCAACAGCTTCAGAAGTGAAATACAGCTAAAGCCAGCGGAAGAAAGTGTGATGGTGACACACTCCCGCATCTATTCATCTGGCAGGAGGCTGTGACAGCCAGTGTCTCAAGCTGCTCCAAGGCAGCATGTGTCTTGGGGTGCTCATAAAGGCTGATTACTATAAATTTTCCAAAAATCTGTGAACATGCCTGTACCCATAACAAAAGTTAAAGATTCATTATGAGAAATTTGATATCTTTTTTTCAGTTACTTTCCCCACCCACAGTGGGACAGCTTCTGCTGCTTAAAAATGAAAGTGAGAGTGGCAGGTGAGAGGGGAGAGACATTTTATGTACCTAGTTAATTTCTCACATCAGAAAGTCATGTACGTGTTTTGAGTGCTGTATTCATTGAAAGGTGATTCATCAGCTAGGCTACTTTAATAGCTGCTTCCCACTGGGTATCCATAGGGGGGAAAAAATCCCCATTATTTGTACCCAATGTACTTGGAGCTAAGAAGTTACACTCTGTGCTCTGCCTAAAGTGTGAATAGTAATACTTGGAAGTGTCTGTTTTATATAAGGTGTGGAGTGTTCTGTGAATCACAAATAAAAGGTGCTGAAGACATAAAGCAAAGAACCTTTTCAATACTGAATATGACCCTGTTTGCCTGGCAATGAAAATGCCTGCATTTTTCATCTGGACAAACAGTCTGGAAGTTGGGAGAAAGAACAGAAGAGGCCTTCTTCAGACAACTGAAGCAAGCCTTGTGTTTTCAGACCTTAGTCTTCCTGGGAACTTTCACCAGCCTGGAATTTGCTGAAGGTTAACATGGAAGGGCACAAGCAATTCAGAAGGTTTCTGGAATGCATTGATGATAACTTCCTGAGACAGCTGGTGAAGGACCTGACAAAGGGAGGCATTTTGCTGGGCCTGATGCTTACAGCGAGGAAGGACTTGTCAGGAACATGAAGGTAGGGGTAACCTTGGCTGTGCTGACCGTGGGGATGCTGGCGTTCAAGATCTTGAGAGAAAACAAACAAGCCAAGCAGCAGGATCAGAACCTCTGGGCTTCAGAACAGCAGATTTTGACCTGTTCAGGACTCTTCTTGGAGGAATGCAGTGGGATACAGCATGGTGATGCTTGTCTTGGGTCTAGTCCCTGGGGCTTTTTCTGGTGTGTGTAGTTTTCCTTATATGAGGTGGAAACTGGTTACTTGGGCAGCTGGCCCATACTGCTGGGTTTTATGTGCTTGGCCATATGTAGACAGAGATGTTTCTGCATCTATAGGGGTTGGGAGCGGGGAAGGAAGTGGTACTGGAGCCAAACCTCTTCTGTATGAGTCAATGAAAACATCTGCAAAGAGCAGTGTCAAAATGTGACTCTCCTCTTGTCTGCTGGATTCCTGTAACTGTGGGACTCTTCTGTGTTTGAGTGGGGCTCACTGGTTTGTTTTTCTTAAAAGTATCTGGGAGTAGTAATGCTAATAGTCATGTTTTGGAATAGGCTTTAAGTAAGTGAGAATATCCACTAATAAATTTAGGACATTCATTTTTAGTTGCTTCTGCTGCTGCAGAATTTCAGCTTCACATCTTCAACCTCTCACAAATACGATCTCTTCTTACATACCCTTCCTGTACATTTCCCTAATTTGAAAATTCCTATTGATTTAAGGTAAAAAGGAGAAACTGAACCGTGTACACCTTATGTCATGAGAAAAGTTCTACCTTTTTCCTTGATGCCTCTGACACTGTCACCAGTACATTGGCTCGAAGCAGTTTCATCCCCAGTGTCAAGTTTGTGTTAATGCAAAGTTGTTTTTTCTTGTTATTGGCTCACCTGGCTATTGATTTTGTTGATTCTTGCTATTATTTGTTGCGGCAAGCAACGGATCAGCTAAGGGCAAGAAACATCTTCAAGTCTGAGAAAGGTACCTACCCTCTCCACATCTGCTTTTATAGAAATAATGTGTAATAGAGTGAGCTTGTATATTTAGTAACACTGGCAAATACATGGTTACGTACAGTAAATTCCGTTATCCAAACCTCCATTTATAAACGGTCTCTGTAATTCCCTCTTCTCTTGACTGCTGGTCATTTGAACTCAGCATTTTCCAAATACACTGGATAAACCAAGTGTGGTCTGGCAACCGGGTTTCTATTATATTTAAGCTTGATTCATCGTGTAGCAATAGTCTGGTAATGATACGTATCCACTTCCATAATGTACTCAAAAACCTGTGGATAAAACACGGCTGCATAAATGCTAGGGCTTTTTTACTTCAAATTACAGTGGTAGGAGAAGAGAAAGTATTTTTAAGAGCACAAAAAATTTCCTGCTTACTCAGTTAGAAAGGGCTGTAAGGAACCGTGTAAATGGCTCCACAGTGCTTTTGGCGATGCTCTCCCTGCCTGTCCTGTAAACATCCTGGATATGGAACATCTTATTGGGCATGAATAAAGCCATTTGAATCTGACCCTTTTTTTTCATACTGCTACAAGCTAATTTTTCATTAAATCGGTAGCATGCTGCTGAGTTCCCACCAATGCCCACTACCTATGCTCTGGAATAGTGAAACCACCTCCACTTTCCTCCCACTGCAGAAATTGTTCCTCCCCAGCTGGTGGCTTAAATGTGGCTCCAGCCACCCCCTGCTTTGTATCTCCTGCTTTGAAACAGGAGATTGTAATTAAACATTTCCTGAGGCTTGTGTCCTACCTGAGGGTAGATAGAGCTTGCATGATTCAAACGCTTTACTTTGCAGGCTTAGCTCTCTTCTGCTGAGAGGGGTATGACAACCTATTTCCAGTTCGATAGCCCTACAAAGGAGATTGCTTTCACTCTTTGTAGCTTTTTGCCTCCTCATCACCCTGAATGCAAACAGTTTTACAGCTGCTTCAGCTCTCTGATACTTCCTCGGGTGCCTGCTGCTGGAGGAATTGCTCCACGTGTCTCTGGCAGGTGGAAAATGCTGTAGAGAGAGGCACCTGTTTCAGGAGAACCTGTAGGCAGCCCTGGGTTAAGCAGTTTTTATCTTGAACTATCTTAGGCTAAACCTGGTCATGTGGTTTATATACACCATGTGCTACTATGTGAAGCCTAAGTCTATGGCAAAGTAAAGATAACACCCAGTAGAAACAGTTTCCAGGGTTGAAGCCTTTGTTTCTAGTTGTGGCACATGTTTTGTTTACCAGCAGTCATATAATGCTAAGCCATGTTTCCTTAAAAGAAAAAAAAAAAAAAAAAGGCTTTGCTGGGCATTACAGTAAGGAAGTGATATGTGATGCCCATTGTTTGCTTTGCTTTAGCTCTTCCTCTGGGGTTGGGTGGGATATTCTGTAAGGAAGGGAAGGGTCCCCTTCCCTAGGGTCCAGCAAGCCCCTTTGGAAAAGAAACGCACCTTTAGGGCATGGAAGGGAAAACCAAAGAGATGGGAAGGGTGTGCCTGGCACTCATGTGTATACCCAGCTCAGAGCTGGCATCTAAGAGTGGGGAGGCTGGTGGAAGGACAGCAAGGGGATTAAAAATCAGGCCCCAGAGGTGAAAAAAAAAGATATTTTTCACAGGGCCCCCAAGGGCTCAGGCATGGGGAGGGTGGGGGAAGGATCCTTCCTACCAGCAGACAGGCATATTTGGTTACAGTTTTTCTATACTGAGATTTTATATGTATTTCTATAACGTGGTTTGACTGTATTGTTCTAATAAAACCTAGTCTCCAGGTTTCAAAAGCCTTTTGGCGTATTTTGATGAGTTGAACTTATGAGAGAGGTTCAGGAAGATTCAATGGAGAGTTCTCACTGATTCTAGTCATCTTGAATTTGAGTAGGTTTACAAAAATTCCTTCCTGACGACATTGAAACTTCAGAAGTTTGTAGGGATTTTTTTGTTTTGAAAATAATTCATCTCTTATCTAAAGCAGAGTTACAAATTTCTGTGAGTATCTGAAATTTGAATACCTTCAAACAAAAAAACCCTGGAACTTCATCTGTAGCCTATGTTAAATTTCTACAGACACTTAAATAAATGATTGTGAACTTACTGGAAGTACCATTTTTCTATGGAATGTCACCATGGTCTCAGTTAATGAGATGATCCTGCCTTTCTAAAAGTTGTATCAGCTTACTGGATTCTTTTTTTCCAACCACTAAAGAAATTCCTGCTGATGACAAATTGTTGTTATATGAAGTGTGAACCAAAATTCTTCTGAGCAGTTGTACTTACTAAAGTTCCCACACCATTTTTGCAATAACAGTGGAAGTGTATTTGTTTGCCAGACTATTCAGTCCAAAATTCTACTAACATCAGGTATGCTTTGCCTAACGAACCTACTCTACTACTTCCTTCATGTCCTCAATGCAGTTTTTAATGAAGTCTAATATCGTTGCTTTTGTCTAGTCTAATATTGCTTTTGTCTTGTCTAAAGCCTTAGCTTTTTGTTCAAGTAAAACACTCACATGGATTCAGAAACCTCAGCTGCAAACTGTAGCTTTGCTGCAAGTCTGTAGCTGTGACAGTTCATGTCACTTAATGGTACAGCACTTCAGGTGTTTCTTGGTTTTGGGTAATTGGAATAGATGGACCTGAGTATATTTCTAGCCCTGTGGTTGAGAACGAACTCTTTGGTTTGGATTAATGTCAAGTTTCCTGCTGAATTTAGGTGAGAGTGGATTAATACCTGGAAACAACTGTTGGATCTTTGGTCTGTCAAAGACGTGGTTAGGGAAGTCTCATTCTCTCACTCAGCTAGTCTGTGACCTTCGGTAAGCCTCCGCTTCTGCTTTCTCTATTTTCTGTAGGATGGTAATGGTTACCAAATCGTTTAGGTTTATTGATAAAATTAATTGACTAATAATTTCTAAGTCTTCTAGCTCATCAAAAGGTAGTTCAGACTATTATTCCCCACCCCACCCCCTACCCCCAATAATTAATGACCTAAGAGAGGTTTGAACTAATGAATAAGAGGTGAAAATATATATTGCATTATCAGTTCCAAGAAACATCCACCACCTCTAAATCATAAAGAGGAAGCACAAATTGTTTGGCAGGGTTGCCAATGCTGGCCACGAATGATTCTCACTGAAATTGCTGAATCATTCTGCACAATGTTTTATGTTCTTTAGAAACCCGCATGTTCAGTAAATCACCTGACAACTCCAGTCTTACTTAAATTAACAAATGACTTTTATCAGACCATTAATTCAGGCTTTTAAAAATTTTATACAGCCGCTATAGATTTGTGTAAAGTATTCAATATGCTTGATCATTCTGCATTGATTTTAAAATTCAAAAGCATTAGCCTGAGCTTTAACAGCACCTTGTTGGTTTGAACCTCCTTTAGCTTAATGGCCTTAATTTGCTTTAACTGATAACATGTTTGGTGTGGAAAACGTAAGGACTCAAGTGAAAATAGTGAAAGGCAACAGAATATTCTGTAGAACAGCTTTAGGAAACAAAAGCAAGATAAAGTGGATTTGGGCACAGTCCAGTTGAAGAAGAAGATGATCGAAATAAACAGGTATATATGATGCTCCCAAAAGCCGCCGGTGGCACAGATGTCTTGCTGCCATTTGTGCCTTTGGAAATCTCCTAAAGCCTTGGTGGTTCTCCTCCTGAGTTCAGTAACAAATGTCCTGATGACTTTGTTGGAGCAAAATCAAGCTTTAACCGTTCAAGGTATCCCACAAAGAGGTCAAGGAGCAGGTGTTTCAAAGTTTGTAGCAACAATTAATAAGCAAGTGTAGGCTGTATTTGAAGAACAAATGAAATAATTGCCCCTTTTTGCTGCACTTGTAGAGAAAGCTGACAGTGGTCAGTGCCAGAGGTGTTTGGAATAGACTTGATAGTTGCTTCTAGGATATGGAATAGTGAAATAATTTTTCTTGGGAGAAGTGCAACTTTTGGCTTAGTTTTCTCTGTCTGCTTTGATCTTTCTAATGGGAGTCCAGAATGGTCTCCGTTCTGTTTCAGTTATTGCCTAGATACTTGCCTACGTGGAAATCTTACTGTAGTGTTTTCATTTACTAAACTGAGTAAGTACTTCAATGTTTTTATTGTGCTGTTAACTTTAATTGACAGGCATGCTATTTCTGGGGTTTATAGTTTAATAGTAGGTTTAATAGTAGAAGAGCTGTGATGTAGTTCAAATGATAATCAAGACAACTGTTCCAAGTTGCCATCTCAGCCCTCTTCACCCACTGGCAGAACTGAACTCAGAGAAGTATAAGGAATTTTTAAGATTATAATTCATATAGCTGGCTGCAGGTTTAGGACACCTTTCTCCTAGGAATAAGAGGCATGATAGTAGTAAAAGTCTGGCCGGTACATTTGTATGACCTCAGTTGCTGTCCCCTGCATCTGGTACAATCGAGCTGATTAAAGACTTCGTGACCAGCAGCCATGAAGATCCTGTCACTTGGTCCTCTCATCTTGTAAGACAGCTCTGTTGCTTGTGCTAGCAGCAGTTCTTCATGGCTCTTCTGTTTGATTCAGAGTTCTGACCTGGTGCCCTATTTGGAGTAACGATGCTGTTGCTCAGCTATCTGTAAATCCCATCAGTAGTGTTTTTCCATTGTCTTCTGATTTCTTCAGTCACTGTTGTATGTTCCAGCTTACTGGGCTTCTAGGGGAAGAGAAAAGCGAATTTCATGTCTATAGACAGCCCACTCTTAAAAGCATCTGAGAGTGATTAGAAAGTTATTGCTTTGAAATAATAGTAGGCTTGAGAGAAACGTGTAGTATAAGCTCATGGCTTCTGGGATGTCGGGATGTGGCTGTGCTTCTTCCTGGCCAGAGCCTGTGGTGATGGATGTTTGCACATCACAGCAGCTGTACAGGGCTTGCTCCTCCCAGGTGAATGGTGAATTGCTCTCAAACAGCCCAGTCCTGGGTTCTCTTGGTCAGAAGGTCCATCTTTCACAGTGATGGGCAGATGCCTGACAGACTAATGTTGTTAATAAACCTGGAGTTGACTGCGTGTGGGTTTTTTTTTAGGGATAGCTACCTGTAGTGTTTACTGTTAGGATGCTGTTGGGTTTGGAGAATAGGTAGTTAGTTTGTCTGGCCCGAAACACAAGAGGGAAGACAACTACAAAATAGAATTTGCAGGTTCTTTCAGGCATGTTTCAGTCTCTTTCAAATATTCCTGCTTAGCAAACTTGTAGCGTTTGCTCTTTAAATCCCTCTGGAATTTACATGTTCCAGGACTAACCTGTGCTTTGCACTAACTGTATGCTCTTACACTGTGGACGAAGTGGTAGTGGGTACACTAGTAGTGCCCGTTTGCCACTGTGCTGAGAGAGCGTAGCATAGCCACAGAAATGGTGCACAATCTTGGGACTAAGTCTCTCACTGAATCCTGTTGTCCTTATTAATCAATATTATCTTTTGTTGAAAGTAGAATCTGTTTCTTGTTCCGTTACCACCCTGTTCTGACCAAGGGCATTACCCACTTGTGGAATCAGGTGCTTTTCACTATCAAGGAGGAGATCAGTGTCTGTCCCTAAAGCACTCTAGACCTCTTGCTGGGACCTTGGAAGCTGTATTCTAAGGACAGGTGGGCTGACTGGCTTTTTTACTGCTGTGATAGAGAAAGCTAATAGCGGTCGCTGCCACTGTCATCTTTCAGGCGTAAGAAAAGTTACATGGTCATACTGATACATGGTAATGTCCTACCTTTATTGTCTTGGAAATCAGATGTAGTTTCTAATTCCTTTTTCTCTTGTTTTGGTTTGGTTTTTTAGTGGTGTCACTCTAGTGAACAACTTGATAAGTGCTCTCAGTTACGTGTTTTCTAAATACAAACCCGGTTTGGGCCAGAATACAAATCCATCACTTGAACAACCTGAAACCTGCTTTTTGCTTACTCTGAAACTGGAGATGGAGATTGAAATTCTGTCCCTAGTAGTGGGCCACATGGAAATACTTCTGAACTTTGATGGAGCATCCAGGTTGAAATCCCGGTCTGAATTTTCACATGGTGAATTCTCTCTGGTTTACTTTTTCCTCCATAGTTCCCCAAGTAAATTTCCAAGCTTTCAAAACCTTCACATTTTTTAATGTGATTTTTCCCTTATTTTGGCACAGACTTTTAAGGTGTTTCTTGCAACAATGGCTGGCACGTATCATCAAATTTCAGACTAATAATGATAAACTATCACTTCTTTCAGCACTTTTTCTTCTGTCAATATTTGTAGATTTTTTCACAAAGGTGAAAATAATTTCGGGGCGGGGGCAGACCATGCAGTCTCTGGTAAACCAGTAAGTTCTATCACCTTGGCAAGGCGGGCAGTTTCAGCAGCGCAGTAGCTGTGTGCTGACTCTTAGGGGGAAGGAAGATCTATTTATTTATTTATTTTTAAATGAGTGTTCCTCTTGACCTTTCTGTACTTGCAGCTCTAAATGAGTCTCTAACCTGTGGTAGGTGCTGAAATTCTTAACATGGCAGGGTAGAGTTTGGCCCACAGACTTACCATGGACCAGTTTTGAATGGCAGTCGCAAGGAACACCATGGCAATGGACTGGCGTGTTTTTCACAGCTGAGATCTTTTGAGCTATGGGTCAAGGTGTCTTGGTGCTAGGTTGTACCCGTTGAATTTGTGAGCGGCTTCTCAGGTGACCTGTGATGGGATGCTGTTTCTTGCCTGTTGGAAAGCAACAGTGGGAGCTGCTTTGTGTTTAGACCTGTGATGGTGAAGATTCGGTAAGTTCAACCTGCTTCCCTGCGGGGAAGCTGGGAGGGTCAGAGACCATCTCCGGTACTTTTGTCCCTGTCATGATTCAGATGTCCATAGAGAAAATTTCTATAGGTCTTTCTTCCTTGGGTCTCAGAATCCTTTCCCCTCGTATCAGAGTATGAACAAAAGCTTCAAAGTGTTGAAGAAAGAAATGAGATTTGTGCCTGGATAGGACCGGACTAGCTTATAAGAGGCAGTGGAAATGTACCTGTTGGGTGGGGAGAAGCTCACTTGCTCAGAGGCGGTATTTCTGTGACTTACTTAGCAGGGAGAGGTGTTTACCTATTGCATTTTGTCTTCAAGGTACAGCAGAATGCTTTGCAATAACAAATTCGAACTGCAACACCTCTGTAAGCAAATGTAGCTGCACTATGTATTTGGCAAAAAAGTAGCATCCTGTCTAGAACAAGTCAATGGTCTTCTAAAACACAAAGAAGTTTGTTCAGGACTGGAGTGTGTTGTCCTCCAAAACTGTCAGGTAGTCTTGAACATCTATTTAGAGCCAGTTGCAAGTGTCAGACTCTCTTAATTTCCTCTGAGCATGTGACTCCATTAGACAGAAGTTTGTCATGCAGTACCAAATTCATTGTAATCAAATACTCTAGCTGAATCTGAGCCCCCAGAAGCACACACTTTTATGACTTGTTATGTATTCCTCAAAAAATATTAATCATTTAATATGTACTCTTAAGTACAGATACCTGGACAAACTCACACAAGATTGTTAAGAGAATAGTACTGATGTTTCACTGTTAGTAAATAGGTAACATAGGAAAGAGTAAAATTTACTCACATTAATGTTGAATCAACCTCAAAACTATTCACATGCTAATGAGGGTTTCCCTCAGATTGTCAGAAGTTTGGTTTTTTTAAAATAAAACAATAAATTAAAAAATATAATAATATCTTCCAACCCCCACTGCTTGAGCAGCAGCATCCAGATCAGGTTGTCTGGCTGGGTTTTTAACATCTTCTTGGATGGAGACTCTGCAGCCTCTGTGGGCAACCTGTGACAATGGTTGATCACCCTCACAGTAAAAAAAGCTTTTCATTCATGCACAATTTTTATTTTTTTTTATTTCAGTATGTGCCAGTTGCCTCTTGCACTGCTATGTCTTAGTTTTGCTGTGCTTTCTCTAACAGCTATTATAGTTTGTATATGTAAATGTTATCAAAACAGTTAATTTCTCAGTTTTGATTTTGAAAATGTTCCCTTGCTAACACCCTGATTTCCTCAGGGAGAACAGATTCCATAAAACTGAGGATTTTAAGAGGCAGGAGGGGTATCAGCAGGCTACAGAAAAGGATCTTTCTGTAAGCAGACAGCAGTAATTTCATTTGTCTCTGTTCTCATTGTACCATGGTTATGATAGAATCGGGGCGGGGCTAAGATTAAAAAAAAACAACCCACACAACAAAAAACAACTAACAAACAAAAAGAAAAAAAAAACACCAAAGAAACAAACAAAAAAAAAAACCCAAACAAACAAACCAGAAAGAGCTTGATTCAAGTGATTCTGGACTTTTGTGAAGACAAAGTAGATGGGTACTTACGGCAGCCAACTGATGGCTCCAGTAAAATCATAGCCTTAATGAAGAATACCATAACAAGACTTTTTTTTTTTTATTATTTTTTTTATTCCTTGCCCTCAAGAATGAGGGTGTTACAAGGTTTGTCCTAACCCCAGAGGGAGAGATAATTCAATTTTTGTAGTCTCATAAACTGTTCCTCCAGTCAGGCACCTTCTCACTGTATGGCTAATGACAGTGAGCTCGAACTCACCCCTCCAGAGATGCAGGGCAACAGATTCAAATTACATTTATTTTTATTTATTTATTTTTACACCAGCATAGGGAGATACTGTATATTTTCTGTGGCTCTGCCCTCGCTGTACATCCACGGTAAACCCTCTTGATGACCCTGCTGCAACTGTTCAGTGCTGTTGGTCAGGGAGGGGTGGCTGGCTGCTGCCCGCCACGGTGCTCCCCTCCCTCCTGGCCACCACAGCCAAATGCAGAGTGAGGTGATGGCTTTTCTTGTCTTTGAGAAGTAAAGTGTAATTTTGTCTATAATGTGGGCAAAAGTGTGCACTAATCCTCGTCTGGACTGTTAGCGTGGAACAGGCTCCTTCCCAGGCCGTTACAACAACAGCTAAAGCTCTGCGCGCAACCTCAGCTGTTACCCTTGAGCACTTCTGAGAAATGCATTAGTTAATTCCTAACTATTATTACTGCCAGCTGGTACCTGGTTAAGTTTTCAGTTTATTTTACTGCAGCCTGCTGTGAAATAGCTCTTCTGCTCCATGGTATGCAGATATTTTCCTTGAATCTGAGGAGCTGAGTAGAGGTAAACACGCTGGTGGTTCCTAATGGGCAGCTCTTTTGTGAACCTTATTTCTCAGGTATCCGTTTCCCACCTATTCTCTTTCCCACCCATTCTCTTGCTGCCTGGGAATTCAGTGCTAGGTTCTGTGCCTGTGTTCTGCTCCCCACGGGTGGTCTCGGAGCACAGGCATCAGAAGCTGCTTCGTACTCTTTGGCAGAGGTCACACCTGTAGGAGCATCTCCGTTTAATGGTCCCCAGCGCATGAATTCATCCTCGCAGCAGCAAATGCTGAAGATGTAAAACCAGACTTTTAGCTACACCTCTATCACGTAGTAGCTCTGGTTTACTTATTTCAGTAATTATAGCAACAGCCATGCCTTTCATCCCAAGGATATCAGTATGATAATGAGCCTGTACGAATAATTAACTTACCAGTTTAGTGGCCAAATTGGATTGGAAGAAAATAATTTCAAGTCAACCAAAGTATACTATTTACCTCAATCTAAAATGTTTTGCTTTTTTCCTAAATTATATATCTTTATGTTTCATATAATTATAACATTAAATGAAACATATAATTATGTTTCTTCTTTATTAGAATTTTTATTTCTGTATTTAGAATACAGCATTTAGACTTAATCTGTACTTTTTCTGTTGGAAATCTAAATTGTGTGAATTGCTATGATAAACTTCAAATTGACAACTTCAAATGACACTTTATTTCTGTAATATATCACATACAGCATTTACTTGGTTTTATTATTCTGTCTTGTTGGAAATGTTTATACACTCACCAACACAGCCGTGTTTATGAACTATTTAGAAATCCCTTGGAGCCAACAGAGGCTGCATTCTGCTAAATGGATGCAGTGTAATGGGCCCCTCAGTTTAAGAACTGTTTTTCACCTTTCTGCTGGGAGAACATCGTAAAACTAGAGTTTATCATACCACACTCTCCCCTTACCTTAAAGAAATGTATTCACCCTGTTTGTAAGTTCTTACTCTGTTTTTACTTCTTACTGAAGTTTCATAGTGCAGCAGTTGCTAAATGACAACTTCTAGTGACATAATATGTTCATAAACGGCAATTAAAAAATAGTTGTAAATACATTTAATACAACAGTTCAGAGAAGGGTGGGAGAGAAGGCAAAATAAATCCGCAAGAGGTTTTGGGATGAGGTAGCAGAGATTTTGACTTTCAATTTCTGTGTGAAATGTAAAAAAAGCAGGAACAAAACCTTTTCTCGGCATTTCCTTTTTCTGCCTCCCCCCATCTGCCAACCCTCATAGCACTAAATTGCTTTCTAGTTATAAATAAATATTAAAATGCTTTTTAGTTATGAATAAACAAACTCTTAACGTATTACACAGTGGCAAATAGAACAGGAGATACAGTGAAACTTCAGCTTCAAAAAAAGCAACAAGCAAGCAAATCTGGGCTCTATGGCTTTACAATTTTGGGTGCGCTGGGGGATTCAGGGTCGGTACTGGTTTGCTAAATTGTTCGTAATTGAGCATTTATGAACACTTGGTATATACCGAGTTTCTGATTTATGAAATGTGCCTAGTGGTCAAAAGATTTATGGTTCCTATCAGTAATTTATGTGTCTGGTGGCACCTGATTTATTAATCAAGAAAATTATTTCCTAGTCAGGCAACTGCTTTATGAATATGAGTGATTTATAAGTGTAGGAAATAATGGATAGTTCATGTACCTGATTTATAAGTAGCATTACTGTCATACAGATGGTTTGAAACTCAATACTTTACACTTTGGATGTAAATATCCATTTTATTAATAAAAATGTATGATTTATACAACTGATTTGTAAGTCTTGAATCTAGATTTTAGCAGGTCATGCTCTGATGTACTTTATTTCTCAAACAGGTTGTTTTCCAAGGTCCAGATTTTGTAATCGCTGTTTAGTTTATGGATATTTATTTTACATGCTTCTCCCTTCGTGTTCTTACTGAGATGAATTACTTTCTTTGTCCTTTTTAGGGTACTGCCTTGATAAATGTTGTATACGGATGTTTTTCTATCACTTCACACCTTCTCTCACAGCGATGCTTTACACACAGCCTTCATCTTTACCAATAATTTCTGACCTCTGGTTTTGTTTGGATGCCACTTCAAGAGCATCTAGTGCTTTGTCTTAGTAGCTGGATGTGAATTACCATAGCAAACAAACTAACAAATGGATAGAAACTGTAGCCAAGGTTGGTAATACTTCAGAAATCTGTTAGAGGCCAGTGAATTTGGGCTCTAAACCAAATATCTCAAGATAGGAAGCTTTCATATATGTAATTAAATCAAATATATCTATTCCATTTTGAGATCAAAAGGAAAAGAAGGTGCCTGTAAGGTAGATCTTTCTGCTGTTTTCAGTCAGCATTGGATCATACTTCTCACACATCTCAAACTTATATGGCAGTATTTAATCCTTTTTTTCCCCCTCCCCATACTGTTTCTCTGTTGAAGACCTATACTTAATTTTTACCGAAATCTGTATGCCCACTTAACATACTCTTTTCCACAGTGGAACTCTTGAATAAAGAGCAAAAATCTTGAGTTTTCTATTTAAATCAACCAATCAAACTTGTAACTGCAAATGATACAGCAGATTTGAGTCCATTTTTTGGTGTAGCTTCAAAAATATTAGTAATTTGGCAGCATGCAACCAATACTTTACACAAACACTTTCTGATTGAGCTATTCATAGTGGGAATTGAGCTTGTTACTGAAATGCTTGTTATTGGTCATCTGGTTTTGTTTTCTGATTAATGGCTTAAACTTCATACAGCTTCAACAAAGTGCTACTAAACGCATCGTGATTACAGACGCTACAAACATATGCAGGAATGACAACTCAAGACTAATTTCTGGAGGATCAGGAAGATGGGGCTGAGTGAGAATCTGCAGCCCTGGTTATATGTAACATTGCAGCAGGATTCTGAGGGACACCAAACTGAAGCCAGGACCTCAGAATCCTGCTGCAATGTTACATATAACCAGGGCTGTGGATTCTCACTCAGCCCCATCTTCCTGACCTGTCAAGGAGAGGAAAGAGCAGTTCATGGATATGAATAACCCGGACTGTTTTCACATCTAAGTTAGGGACAGATCCCCTTACACTATAATGAGACATGGGCAGTTGCAACGTGCCATGAAAAAGGGAGCTATGACCCCTTTAGTCAGCAGCTGAATTCTTGAGTATTTCAACAGGCATCCCAGTTAGTAAACCAGCTTACTGGGATTGTATATCACAGCGAAGGTGGGGCATGATCAAGCGACACTGCCGTGGAGTAAAGCCAAACGGAATACAAAACCTTGCAGGAGCTGGTAAATGTCCTACCATCGCATCTGACTACTGGTCATGTCACCAATCTGTGGAGCTTAAGGTGGATGAGACGCATCCATGGGGATGGAGAGGAATTGTGGAAGTCCAAAGCAATGAAGTCATTGACCCAAGGCCAGAGACGGTGCGAATGGAACCCAAATATCCCCATCCTGTGATAAGCGGGCTTTCACAGATTTCTGAATAAAACTTTGTTGATGTTCTCCCTATTCTGGTCTTCAGTCACTCCATTTAAAACAACGTGAACCACATCAAACTGTAGAGGGTTTTGCATGGCAGAAGCTTCAGCCAGATCTTATGTTAATTAGAATAAGCCTGAGTAGCTTCAGATCTTGTGAAAAGCATCGTTTTGATGATCAAATTCATGTTGAAGAGATTCACTAACAGTCCATTAACTCACTGTAAAAAATCTGATAAAGTTTAGATGAGCTACGAAATTGACTATATTTCTTGCAACATTAATTATCATTTCGACTTTAATATGCTTACAACTGTTGCTTTTAGAATAAAAAGACAGTTTAAAATGAAAAAATGTTAGGTTTTTATGGATTCTGCTTCATTTACAGTACCATGCTTTTAAGTTATTGTGGGATTAAATACTGTAACTTTAATTTACAGTCGGCTGGAAAATTTCTGACAGTTTTTGTATACCGAAAGTTTGCAACTGGAGAAAATATTTAGTAATCAATTTCTCTAATCTTGTGCTGTGAAAACCAAAAAGAAATACTTTGGTTCAACTGAAGTCTGAACATTTGGCTTCAAAAATCACAGAAAAGCAGAGTCTGGTACCAAACTGGATTAAAAGAGTGTTAGAGCTGTCAGCAGCACATGCAAAGGGGTTTGTTATCTTGAAAGTCCCGCTGACCCTCGTGGTTTGGGCTTTCTGACCTACAGTATCCCTGTGTCATGGTGTTCCACCTTTCCCTTGGTCCCACCTGTCCTTTCACATATGCACCAGATCCCTGAGGCATCTTGTCCGCCGGCCCCGAGTCAGACAGAAGAAATGGGCAAGTAATGTCAAACGACAATTTCCAGACCTACTGCAGCAATTCCAGTGGAGAGAATTTTGTGTAGTTACTTCAAAACAAGTCTTTTCTGCTTGACTTGACAAAATTGTTTTAGTCAGTTGTGAAATGTTAGCATATTTTTATTTATGCTTTTCCGGAAATATTCTGGATTTTTGCTTTTTCTTTTACCAGTATTTCAAGTTTACATCCTGGGGTTTTTTTAGAAAAGCCCTAGGATTTCTTACAGCACAAAGGCGCTGATTTGCGATGGGTTTCACCTCTAGCTGTTTCGCTGGCGTTTGGGCAGGCACAAGCCTTTGGATTCATGCGTGCAATTACAGCGCTAGTGCTTGCGTGGTAAATCTTGAGGGGCTTGCTCAGTACTCCTAGTAGGTTTCTTTGCTTCCAAATTGAAAGGATGACAGATTGGATTCTCAGCTGGTGTAAACCATTGCTGACTGGAGTCTCCCACCGTTTCCAGCAATTCTTTGTTAGTTTCGCTGTTGTTGACTTCTCGTTCACCCTTTACATACACAAACACTTCAATGGTGTTAGGTAATTGCATAAGCATTTGTGTTAGTTTCTCACTTTTTGTTTATAAACAATTCTAGAAATATCTATACACACAGTACATGTGAAATGTCTTGTCTTCTATCCCTTTCCTTAAAAGCGTTGGTTCATTTCCCACCATCAGGTTATGAATATAGCCTATGAATTTATCATGAGTTTCAGGATGTTCCTCACAGCTGTAACTCTTGCATTTGGCTCCAGTACTTTTTCTTATGAGCCATTTTTAAGATGAAATTAATGAGAAACATCACTTGGTGAATTGCTCAGTTCTGAGTGTGTGTGTCCATATGCGTCTAGGACTCAGGAGGAGAGACCTTTCAGAAATATCTGTTGTCGGCAAGCCACAAAACCTCCTACTAACACAAGGAATCTTACAGCTGTGACTAAGAAGTGAGTGTAATGCTGTTTGTGTAGTTCGTCATCAAGAGATATACACTCATTTTGTGTGAATTTGCTTCCTCGTGTCATAAAAGCAGCGACTGTGTTGTTAACTCTTCTGCTGGCTTAATCTGTGCAGCTGGGCTCCTGTGTTCAGGCTCTTTTTGAAGTACTGCAGTAAGAGTCTTAGTCACGGTCTCTTGGAATATTAAGGTAGATATTGCAGCTGCTGTGGTAGCAAACATACCAGCTTGGGCAAAGAGTGCAGAGCCACCAGAGAGAAACAAAGTAGGCAGAGCGGCCACCAGGACATAATCCCAATATGGGCATGGTCTCTCATTTGGGGGGGGTCATTTCCTTCCCCCACTCAAATCGGCAGGTATAAAGATGCATGGAAGTAAACCACGAATGCTGGGACAGAAACAATCAACAAGATGTATTCGAACCTCCAAGTTTGGGTTGTTATCTAAGGCCAAATGAAACCCGAGAGTTACTTCTGTGTTCTCGTGAAGCTGCTGCGCCCATTTCTCCTTCACACGTTGCTTGTGTTTGGAATGGCGAGCTGGGCGCACAAGCAGCAGGCGACATTGCGTTATTAAACTGCATCACAGTTACTGGTGGTACCTTCACTTACTGCCCAAGCACCAGGCTCTGCCGTGGCCACCCAGGGGGTGCGTGTTGCTGAACCAGCACAGCAACTGAGGGCGTTACAACGATGTGGTTATTGGGGTACAGCGTTACTGTGGCGTATACGATCCCAAATTAATTCCCGACACAGCTGAGTCCCAAACAGTGTTGAAAGACTGAATTCTTCTACTCCAGTTGTGTTGAGCTGCAATGGAAAGCATGTATTTAGACATTCAGAAAAGCATTATCTGCAAGAACTTTCTTAGGACGTTCGGTGTCTGTAGCAGTTAAACTGCTGGGTTTAGCTGTGACAGATAAAATCGGAAGGCAATACCAACCATTTGAAGGAATATGATGTGCAGTCATGGTACTAGTTTGTTGTTCTCTGATCGATCATAATTATTTCTGTTGGAGAAGGTAGTAATAACTGAGACACAGCTGAAGTTTGGGGGTGGCAAGTTTCTTATTTAGTTAGTCAAGTTTGTGTGGAAGGTTCTCAGAATGCCTTACTCACGCTAAGCATCCAGGGTGGCAGCAGCACAAGAGGGTAGATCAGCAGTGAGGCAACGTCACCTTTATTTTCTGTGGCTGGGAACCACTGCTGTGATCATAACACAGAAGTTGGTGGCTTGCTCCTGTTGCACTTGAAGTCAGTGAGATTTTGTATGTATTTCAGGAAAAACTGGACTGGACTCTGAGTAGACCTCAGAATCGTGAACTGTCACTGCAGCTAAAGCACTGCACCTTAGAGCTTTGGTGTAGGGCTCTGGAAGAGGTCACTGTGAGGATTTACCTTCAGGTGCTTACACCATCCTCCTGCTAGAGGCTGTCACCTCCACAGTGCGTTTAGACAATGTTCTCATGCACAACTGACAGCTGAAAAACACTGATGAGGAGCTCAACCTGAGACCCCAAAGCACAAAATGAAACCATTGAGATGCCTGTGTGTATTCCTTCCTATCGGCCCTCCAGGGATGGGTGGGCTGCTGGGTGGAAGGTTATAAACTGCAACAGCACAGTTTGCTAGAGCTCATCTGTTACATCCATCCCTGGTTACTGTAGGTAACAACTCCCTGGTTTTCTTCAGGACACAGTCTGACTTCAGTAATTGACGCTGGGTTGGATGCGAAGCCTGTGAGCTGACAGACTGGGGGGACTTTGAACGAGATGGTTTCTTCAAGTATTCTACTTTATATTTGTAGCTGCACTTTTGTTGTTTCTGCAAACAAAGCTGCATTTTGTTCGTTTGTTACAAACTAAAAGATGGACTGTTGACTCCTTAGCATAAAGTTTAGAAAGCACATAAGCCTTTTAATGATCTCAGCCCCACGTCTGGGTGGCCGAGTTGCGTTGCTATGAATTTACTTTAGATGCCAGTCTCTTGGCTAGTGTACCCTGCCAGGATTTATATGATTAGAGCTAAATGTGATCATTTTTTGACAGCTGAAGGTCCAACTGATGTGTGTGTTTCTTCGCATGTGCCGGTCAGTGGAATAAGGATAACACCCGCTTACCAACAGATGTATTTGGATCCAAATGTTGTGCCTGTTGCTTCCTCTGGTAAAATTGCACTAGGCACAAGAAAGGTGGGAAAGGCTGGGACCCTTACTTGCAGAATGTCTAGTGATGTCTGATATCATTAAGCACCAGTTACATGAAGTAGCTTTTCCATCCCTACTTAATATTAAAATCGTTAAAAGTCAGATAGGTGGCTTGCATCATACCTTTTACTATTTGACTAGACTAATGTCTGTAATAAAATTCAGCTTAAAGCATGAGCTATAGTTTATAGAAAAATGATGAACTTTAGTAACCACCATAATAATCCTCACTGGGTTTTTTTTGCCCACAGGTGTACATATATAGGCTATATTTCTTGTCCCTAGGTAGCCAGGATCATGAGTTTGGATAAGCATGTATAGCTGCTGCAGTCCTGAAAAGACTTAAACATTTGCTCACCTTTACTTATGTGATTTTGCTTGGATTTATTTAGATAGGTGTGTTCTTCATCCAAGGAAAACCAGCAGCAGCTATTGCCTGGAGTAAAAATGTTAAGCTGAGGTGGTTTAAGCCCAAAGCAACATCCCAAAATAGCAGAATACGTTCAACTGTTAGTACAACAGATTATTTTGACTTCTCTAACCTTTCAAAGCTGGTAACACGGTTTTGTGATTCCCAGTGATTTTAGTGCTATACATTTGTGCCTGTGCCAAAAACTGAGAGCAGATGCTTGGAATCACTGAAGCTGGCAGCAAATGGTGAGTAGTTGACCAGTGTGCCAAGAGAAAACATCTGTAGGACAAAGAAACACCACTGAAATCTGTGCTTTTGGAGAGTAATTTGCTTAAACAGGTCATATTTATGTCGGCAAAACCCTCAAGAACGTCCATTGTTAATTGCAACATAAACGTTAGTAATCAAGGGCTTCAGGAAACATTTACAGAGATGACAGCGTTCTCTAACTAAATTATTAAACATCGCATTACTTTCACATATGAATCCCAACTAGCTTCTGCACTAATGTGCCTAGGAATTGCTGGCACTGATTACAGGAAAAATAATTCTTTATGAGGAGGTGAAAAGTGTGATTTTTGAAATCCAGACTTCTGAAAAATTAGCAACTTTATTTCCTGGCATTTTGCTTAAGGGGAAAATGAAGCAAAAATAGTGTTGCTGAAGATGTTTCACAGCAGAGTGAAGTGAAATTTAAGGCAGCAGGATACCACCGCAGTAATACTGGGGGAGGAGGGGGGTCTGGACCTGAGCCGGGGGGACATCCTGGCCATTCTGCATTGCGTGAGCCACATTGCCCGCTGCCGCGGGGGTGGAGCAGCGTGCCTTGGCGTCTCCTTGTAAATCCGTGGTAGCTGTAAATAAGGAGAGGGAGAACTAAAATGTTCACTGATTAATGCTTAATATTTTACCAGCTCATCTCTCCAAGAACAAGATTTAGGATGTGCTTGTGGAATGAGCTGCTTTTCCGGGAGCAAGCAGCAGGAGAGGGAGGGGTTAAGTTAGTTCGTAGTACGGTATGTATGGCTGAGGTATGGGAGCAGGGGGGAGAGATGACATCTGGTGCTGATCTCAAACACCCACACGATGAGATGAATAGATCATCGCTCCATCCCTAACTCCTATTTACTAGGAATCCCATTTTTTTTTCTGGAATTGTGTCACCATACCGAATAAATCAGTAAGCAAGTCAGGTTGCTTTACTTACGATAATAAAGAAATTTACTTACTTTAATAAAGAAAGTGAAGAAGCAAAAATGCCAGTATTTTTACTTTATTTTAGATATGGTTGGAAGAAAAAAAAAAAAGTATGAAAAAACACTGTCCTTAAGTAGCACCTCATCTTTTTATCACATGCCTAGCTATCTTAGTAGCTCCAGATGCAGAAAAGAATTCATCTATGCTGGCCATCATTTCTGTATTCCTGCTACACAGCTTAGAAATTTTCTCTTTCCTTACAGCATATCTGTGGGGATTAGAGATTAATTGCTCTTTGAAGCCTTGATCACTAGGCAAAGGTTTTTGAAAGAGGCAGGCTTTGTGCTGTATTCCTGAAAAAAAGCAAGAACAACCATATTTTAATCTCTGGATGTTTCACAACCAAGGGCTGTAATTTAAGGGATTTCACACGCTTGATCATGCTGGCAGCCTAATGCCTGAAAGTGTAACTGGGCAGGTAGGGATGCCTACTGATCTGCCCTGCGCTGCTTGCTTTGAGGTTTAGTTTGTTTCTGCCGGTTTATGGCGTTATGGGAGCAGGTGTTAGGAATTCTGAGCCATCTGGAGCTTGAGATCCTTTTGCTCAGAAACTTGTTTCAGTGCCCTTTTTACCCATTCATTCCCACTCAGCATTCGCCTAGTTGATTTTCTTTGCCTCGGCTCTCTAACCTGCATTTTACTAGTTGAATTTCACTCCCCCTTTTTTCAGGCTGCTCTTTCTCTTTGTTTTCAGGATCATTTTGAATTCTGTTTGTATCCTCCAGCAATACTGGCAGTCACTCCCAGCTTGATGTACCTGCAAAATTAATAATCTTACTGTCTTTTTCATCACCCAGTTTATTGAGGAAAGCATCAAATAGTCCTGTATTAGGATAGCCCCCTGTGGAACCTTGTGTGTGTTCCAAAGATGGTTTCCAAGTCAGTTTCCGTAATGAAGTATACATATTTGCTAATAAAACCTTTTGAAATGACTTTTTATATTGCTTTGGGAACTCTAATGTGTGGTTTCCTCATAAATTTTGTGGCATGAAATACTACCTTAACAATTAGTTCTTGAGTTTGCTTGAGTGAAGATGTTTACTTTGGTTTGTTTCTTCTAAGATGGCAAACAGCTGTAAGGTTGTTAGCAGGGCTCCGTTGGTTTATAGGGCACTGCAAGTGAAGGGAACACTTGAAGAAGCATGCTGCTGTCTGCAAGAGTAACAATAAAATTGGAAAATCCCCTAACATCTGCAATTATACACGCTGAATCCCAGATGGTAAGAAGACTAGGCTGATTTATACTCATCTGGTCCCATAGGCTGCTAGTGATAAAAATGTTCATGACCCTGCTTCGATGGCATAGATATGCTCTGATCTTGGAATAGCTGGGATAGAGGGATCTTCCTCTTGTCTTAGCAAGGGTCTTTATGCTAATAGCTATTCTTCAGCAAGTTCCAGTAGCTGTTATGGCTAGGAATAGATACTCTTTTGCATTTTCTTACTGCTGTGGTCAGAGAAACTCTCGGGGGGGGGTGTTCTCAGGAGCCTTAAAGAAGTGGATGTGGAACTAGTCACCTTGCAGAACTCATGCGAGGGACAAGGGACCAAGATATTGTATGAGGGCTGCTAGTGGCCGTGCAGATGCTGTAAAAAGGGGGCACAGCATATTCTTCAAGGTAGAGGACATCTGATCTAGTCAGTCCGCGCCGTACTGTGCCACGTGGAGTTACCAGTTAGGGTCTGAAGGAGGCATGGCAGATGTCAGCTGTGAGGCTGGGCTTGGTGCCCCGTGACTGCCGGTATGCGGACACCAGCGGGCTGTGTCCAGCCAGTTGGGATGCGTACACTGCCCTTTATTCGTGCTTCCATTTCCAGGGTTAGCACTGCTCGGGCTTGTCTGTAACGTGTAATGTAATGTGGGCATACACCTGCCCACACCTGCTGATGCTATTGCATCAGTTCAGCCAAAAGCAGGCTGCAAAGATCTCCTTTTCTTGCTGCTAACATCTCTCTCCTTAAAAGAAAGCTGATATTTTGGTACAGTTGGAAGTTTGGTACCCTAAATGTTGTCTAAATACAAATCTGAAGAGATGCTGGAAGAGCAGAGACTCTCTGATCTTCTAGGTGTGTTTGAGTGTGGTGTGCGGGTGCAGGGCAAGCTCTTTGCCTGGGTTCAGCCATAGTCTCAGCCTGAAAACACATGGAAAGCAAATGAAAAGGGGGCTATTCTGCATTTTGTTAAATGGCCTGTAACCCCTGTTAATGAAAACTGGCATCTGCTGCGTTCTGCAAGTGGGGTCCTTGGGAAGAAGTGAGGTTCCATGAACCTCACCCAAGCTGGTGGGCCTTTCCAAGAAGTCTTGCGTGGGCTTGGATGGATTGAGAGAAAGAAGGCTCACACGCTTTTAGTAAATAACAAATCTTCTGAGCATGTGAAGTACTGCAGCCCACAACCCTGTGTTGTGCTTCGTGGATTGCTGTCCTGAGCAGGCAGCAGTTGGCTTTGTAGGTCCTCTCTTGATGGTGGAATTCCTGGTTGCCGCTAGAATCTAAAAAGGAATTAGTTGCCTAACTGTTACAGGTTACCAAACGAGCAACAGCCTCTTATGGCTGAATGAATGTCTTCTGTGGACAGACTCATGTCTCTGTCATGTTTGTGATTAATAAGTGCTGTAACAAGTACCTATTTGATAATAAGATCTTTCTAAGGAGAAGCCTCTCTGGCACCAACAATGAAAAAGCACCTGTACAGGCACAGCGATACCTTCCTGCATTGAAAAATGTCCTCCCCTGTACAGTTTAAGCCTGACACTTTGTGAAGGCAGTTTTCATAGCTGGAAACCATCATGGCTATGAGGGAAATTTAGTACCTCTAATTAGAGAAAATACTGCCTTTCTTTCCAAACCTGTCCTTAGTAATTGAAGAATAATGTGTTAAACTATTATGATCATTAAATATATGAAGAAGAGGGTACACTTATTGCAGTTTGCCTTTTAAAAAATGGCTCATTAATAATTTAAAACTCTTTGCTTCAGGGTTTTTTAAACACCTAACTAAAAATTAGACTCCTGATTATATGTTAATAGTACAGTGGCAAAATGGGAGGGAAGAAGAGAATGTAATTACTTATTCTCCCTGGACTTACTTCAGCAAGTCATTTAAAAGCATGGTTTAAAACCTTCAGTAGTTGGAGGAGGAAAGGGCTACAGCCACTAAGTAGCATAAAGACAGCAGCCACAAGAAAAATGAAGCTGTGCTGTGGAAGTATTGCTCTAGAGTGCTTGCTTAGAGATGTGTGAAGGGTGGATGTTCTGTTTCAAGAGAGGCTTTGAATTTGGAAGGAAACCTAAATTGGAGTGAATGATCTTTTCCAAAGCAAAATAGAAATAAGCATACTATTCTATATGAATACAGAGACGTATTTTCAACAGAATCACAATAGTTCATTTTGAGAGGTGGCAGGAGAAGGTGCTCTTGTGCACTGGCTTATTATCCATCATGGATATCTACATGTGCTTTTTGGGAAAGGGAGTGGCTTGTGTTCTTGAGACTTGGTCCTGTGTAAGTGTATGTACTGAATTGCCCGAGATGTGATGGTTGGCAGATACTAGTGGCATGGATTCTTGCTTTTGAAAAAAGGTTTCTTAATGCACTCTTTTTTCCTATGAAATAGCAGCAGGTTTTGCTGTTAGATTTCTAATGAATGATGCATGCACTAAGTACTGGTGAAGTAGTTTACTGCTTTGATTCACTCCTGGTGTCAAAATACAGCATTTTAATAGCTTGTGAAGAGCAAGAGAACCTTTTTAATTGACTTAGACAAATTGCTAAATTTCATCCAACATCAACAACTTTTCTTCTGTCATTAATGGTCAGATTTCTGCTCATTTTTCCTTGTTGTGTCCAGATGACCAGAAGAAAAGTAATCAGACCAAAGGTAGTAGAAAATAGAAGAACACCTTGTTTTATTTGAAGTCCTCCTCTGACATGTTGGGTTTTCGTTTATGTAAGTACTCGATCGTCTTAGTGCTGTGATTGCGTAGAGTGAAGGATAATACAGCCCTGTGACATGTCTAGGTATTGCTGGTATCTCCATGACTGTTAACTGACCAGCTCACCCTATAGTTGCTGAAAAATACAGCAGGTTTTTGCAGACTTCAGGCTTTGCATTGATGAATCTCCTTGAGTCGGGGTTACCACTCCATCTTTGGGCTCGGAAAGTAGCAAGTCTCAGCTTCCTACTTAAAGGAAGGTCTTTTCTTACTGTTGCTGAGTGAACTCTAGATGGACTGAATATTCTTTGTCTTATTCCCCAGAATTTCTTTGCCTTGTTGCAGGAAGGCAAAACTAGCTTTCTCATGGTCTTTCTCGTGGTCTTTTCACTGTAGAAGCAAAATGGCAATTTCATCTGTATTGTATTGCAGCAACAAAGCATTCAGAGGCTTGTACTCTTTTTGATGTGAAAGAGAGAACCTATCAGCAGATTCCCCATTTGCTTGATTTCTTTTATAATGCTACATATTTTGGTCTCCAGAGGGCTAGAATTTTTCCCTGGCTCATGGAGATTGTGAGTGACCTTGTTCCACCTCTATGGCATGTTCTTCTCTTAACAACGTTCAAAGCAGAATATGATCATTTTATATAATTCACAAAGGTATTAACAGATGGTTTAAAGCTTTCAGCAATATAGGCAACATTTAATTTTACTGCCACAAAGGTAAAGCTTGTCTTGCAGTAGAAGGGAATGGCAGGCAGGAAACAAAGGAGCTGGAACTGAGAAGGAAGGCTCGCTGCTCTTGCCTTGCGGGTGGAATGGTGAAGCTGTTAAGTGGTGCTTGGGGGAAAAAAGGTCTTTTCCCCCAGCAGTTTCCATTGCCTTGTGCACAGACTGTTCTTGGTGGGATGGCAGTCACAAGTTTGATGGTTTATATAAGTAAAAGCCATGGAAGCATTAATTTTATGAACTTGGGCTACAGCCTACTCCAGCAATTCCAGGGCTGATCTTGCTTATAAATTAAATGAATGCTTTTCTCACTAGGAGTGTTAGGACTAAGGCAGTAACTCAAAGCAAGAACCTTTTTCTTCGTTTATGTATGTGGGGGGGGGGTTCTAGTCTTCCAGAAGAT
>JAVJGJ010000014.1:118793395-118807758 GCA_035590215.1 Microhierax caerulescens | reverse complement strand
GTATCTAACTGATGAAACGGAAGCTATGAGAGAGGAATGAGGAAATTTGGAAAAATACTAACCCATATTCTCTCCTGGGCGGAATTACCTTGTCACTCACATATCCTACAACATTTCTTTAAACTTAAGCTGCTACTCCAGAGTGCTCCCGACAGCAGAATTTCAGAGAAGAGCAGTTGGATCAGGTGAGTGTACCACAAAGTGTGGCTTCCTCAGGCTTGCCTTCATCTTGGGATATCTTGGGACACGGCTTTCCTGAGCTGTTTCATGGACTCATTTTCCATTATTGCACTTAATCGCCACATACCACGTGCATCAGTGGAATGTCACACATGTGCTACATCGAGGCCAACAGAAACAGACCTTTACTCTTCCCTTTTATCTGCCACCTGAGACTCTGAAAGAGCTGCCCAGTAGGCATTGCTTTTAATTTGCAGTTAAGGATGCGATTGATACCACAAAATCTGGGACATCTAACAATAATCAAATTACTTAGTGTATGGAATTCCTCTTCCTTTCAGCAGCTGGCTTCGTTCAGCACAGCATCGACAGGCACTAACCACAGGTTCTAAACAAAGTTAAAAGTAGCTATAACACACCCCCACACCCCTTGCTGCTTTCCAAACCAAGTGTCCCTGAAGTGCTGGGTTGTGTCTTGGCTCAACATTTTTACCCTAAAGATCTCCACTTACTACCCTGGAGGGTTTTTAGGGACAACCAATTCTAACAATTACATGGCACTTCAACCTGTTGTAATGGTAGCACAGAAGAGGGACGATATTTTAACCCTTTAATGTCCAGGGTACCCGTGTCTCAAACTCTCACTAGTGCCCCTTGTTTATCCCTCTTTATTTTGGGAGGCTGTTGTCCCATCATTTTCAACATGTAAAGGGCTCTTCCCCCCCTGCTTTTGTGATAACATGCTTCCCTGGAATTCCTTTATATCCATGTTGGTTTTTTTTTATTTTCCCAACTCTGACAAAAATTCCGTCAATGCTTCACACTTCCCTGTTGTGTTCCCAGTTTCCTTTTTCCTCGTGTCAGGAAACTGCTATGTACTCTCCCTTCCCTTCCTACCTGCGGTTAATCCTCTGTCCATTTTTATTTTCTTTCTGGGTTATATCTCTCTCACTAAAATGAGAATGGTCCAGACCAGAGATGCATCAAACACTATTCCTGCTGAAATGGACCAATGTGCTGTACGCACAGTTGACACGCTACCATGTGATGGATAGAAGAATGTGAAGCTGAATGTCCAGCCTTGTTTTGCCTGACCAGCCGAGCAGACATAACTTGCCTCAGAGCTGGAAGACATTTACAGTAAACTCCCGCTTGCATCACGGTGAGGTAAGGGCAGGGCAGCCTCATTCTCAGAAGGTTCAAGCTGGGTTTTTCCATCTCCCTTGAACAAATAAAGGTGTTTGGAATTGTTTTAAGAACTAAGGCAACTTAGAAATGATGGTGTAATAAAGAAGAAAATATCTAAAAAGGATGTGCTAACTTCAGTTCTTACAGCGACAAAATTGAGACAGCTACAGTTTTCCATTTATTTCTCTCTCCTGCTTCTGAAATAACTAACAAGAAGACAACCACAGACCCACCCCAACAAAAGCCTGGCTTGGCCGCAGAAGGGTAAGGGCTTTGCACTCTTCTTGAGCGTGTCCTTGGGGAAGCCACCAGCGCCTGTGCTGAAGGCCAGCGCCGACGATGTTTAGCACCACGTAGCCGTGTGAAGGAGCAATATTGTCAGGTCTTGCGGTGGTTGGCATGAAGCCTCAGGCCTCCAAACTGTTGTTATAATCTAGGAATCTCTTCCATCTTCTTTCAGAAGCCAATATTCCTGTCCACAGGGGAACCAGAGGCAACGGTTTCTGCCATTTCTCAGCATTTGAAAGCTAAAAGGAAAATAAGAATGTCAAAGTCACGATGTAAAACTCCAACAGCCTGACTCGAGGGTTTGGGCAATACTGAAACAGCTTTACAGCAAGACGACTGAAGCAGATTGCATCTGAGTGCAGGGAATTCCTCCTCCTGCCTTCTGTGAGAGAACTTCTTGTTGAGGGTCGTGTTAAAGAGCGCCCATACCCTCTGTGTGCTACAAGGCTGGGCTGGGCTGTGTTTGGAAGGGGTCTGGTGAAATGAGCAGTGGACTTGCGTGCAGCTGGGCAGCTAGATGCTGTGTCCTGTCTGACTTCTCGCATTATGATCAGTCAAGCTGATGTTAATCTTGATTGACTGGAGGATCCTTGGGAGAAATCTCAGGGAGTGGGAAGAGCTGTTGGTCTTGCACACAGTCCACAGAGCAAGGCTTTTGCCATGTATTATAGTTTATTTTTCTTGGAGAAAATGTCTGCTCTCAGATCAGCCCAGGATTATGCCAGTTTTTAGAAAAGAAGCCATTTTCAGAGGCCGACTGCTCTGAGAGCAGGCAGCAGTTTGCTTGAGGGAGAGGGAAGGAATATACGCGCTGCCTCCTTAATATCGTGGCATACAACGGACTTCGCTCTGTCCTTTGGATGAGCTGATAGTCCTCTGAAAGCTCCCTCTGAGTTCAGTGGGCTCCAGGTTGCCCGCCAGAGCCTTCTTTAAGGCTGCAGGCTGTTAAAATAAGAACCACTGAGGGCCCCTGTTGTGGCTGAGAAGCGAGACCAGCCTCTTGCCTCAGGCAAAAGAGTAAGTCTGTGTGGAAAAGCAAGTATAATTTATTTCTCTGATACTTAGTGGTCTTAATGGCCAGGGATAAGGGCTGCGCTGTGCTGGACACTGTTAACTTAGTCTCTGCCCTGCAGAGCCCCCGTTTTGTAGACTGCAAGACCTGACGAGCGTTAGCACAGAGCTACAAGTACAGGGAAGATGGGCTCATCTTTGCATAAATTAGTATCGTAGGGATCTTAATTGACGCAAGAGAGGCAGTGATGTAAGCAGTGCCAAGAGGCAGCAGTCCATCAGCATCGCGGCGGTAGGTGCGGCTGGTTCAGCTGTGGTAGGGTGCAGGCACGTCAGCGTGCAGAGCCACAGGAAGAGCAGTGGCTGCTGCTCTCTCAGGCTCCCTTTTCTCCTCCCTTCCTCCCCTGCTTCCTTTTCTTTCCCTTTTCCTCCTCTTGCAGATGCAATCTGCTGGTTCTTGTGTCTGCTTGGACGGAAAGGCTTGGGGCAGAGAACTGGCCCTCTTCGAGGTGGGAGATCCCGCTGGTGTGTGGCTGAGGAGGGGTCGAGGCCAGCGGCCGCAGCAGGCAGTGGTTCTAGCTCGCTTTTAGCCTTTCCTACCTACCTTTTCAGGCAGAACAACGCTCCGTGCAGGCACCTTCCTGGGGCATCAGACCCCGTACGGACTCCTGCTGTAACGATCTGAATCAGCCGTGCCACGTGAGTTCATGACACTGCAGAAAGAGCCGGCAAGCTGACAGGCTCCCTGTGCCACCTCCATCTGCCCTTATTTCAGAGGGACTTTGGTGCAGCTGAGAACTTTCCAGATCTCCAGACATTTCACGTTGTGCTGCCTGCAATCCGTGCTGCCAGGGGTCTGGAGGAGACGGCTTTTCACACGGGATACTGAAATCCTTTGGCTTAGTCAGAGAGGGGCCTGATAAAGCAGTAGGTCGGACATGGTTACAGCCCCGAGTCCAGCTGCTGGCGTAACTGTCCTGCTAAACCAGCTTTCTGTGGACTGGCTCTCCTGAGAGACTCTGGGGAAATACTTGTTTGCCCAGCACTTAAAGCAAGGGGTTCTAATTCTGGTACCCAGGCGTTGCCATAGGAACACAGAGGAAAAAAAAAAGATCCTTCCTTTTTTGGGGGAGGGTGGAGAGAGGAAATAAGAGACAGGTAGATGCTGAGGCATCTAGCTGAGCAGAAGTGTAATGGCTTGTGAGGAAGAAATTGGGAAAAAAAAAATCAATCGAAATCAGATTCTCTTGAAAACATTCAGTGAGGAGCCACCTTCTGCTAAAATCCGGTGTCGGGGATGTTGCGTTCAGGAAAAGCTGGAGTGGCTGCTTCACGGGGGGAGGGCCAGGGCTGGGTGTCATCCTGATGGGTTTGGTGCCTGCTTGGTCTAACTCACTTACAAAGACCTCAGGCAGCCAAATCCCACCACTCTTTCCTTCAGTAAGGGAAGCTTTCCCCCCACCCCACACATTTATTAACTAGAAGCTAAGTTTTTCAACCTGAACATAAAATGCTAAACAAGTTCTCTCAGGCTGCAAGTTCTGGTAACCATTTCCTCCCTCTTATTGGTTTCACGGCTTCCCTTTCCCCCTCCTCCTTCAAACACCCATAAAAACTGTTGGTAGGGGACTGTCAAATTGATTTGAGCCCAGTGGCATAGAAAGTAAAATTTATCCATGTTGATTTTTCTCTTGCTTTGGCCAAGTGGTGGAAAATTGCTTTTTTCTCATAGCGAAGACTCAGAACTACATTGTGTTGTATTTAAAATAATAAAGTTGTATGAGTTCATGCTTATTAGAGGGACCACAGAGCTGTTAGCTATTTTCTTGCTGTAACTTTTATTTGTACATTTTACTTCAAAGGTGTAGACTTGTAGGCTCGAAGGATTTCTCCACTTGGAAGCACTTGAATTTATTCATAAGCTCATTTAATGATGTAAGTTTTGTGTACGTATTCTATGGATAAGGAAATCCCACATCCTCCGATAGGAATCTTTTGTGGTCAACCCACACGTGGCTTGCGTGAGGCCTCTTTTTAGGTACTTTTCCTACCATTGCACCTGAAAAACGGCATGAGCAAGAGGGTTCTCCAAAGGTGAGCCGAAACAGTTTCCCAATTTTCTCTGCTGTTTTCACAGGAAATTTAAATCTTGGGTCCTAACCAATGGCAACAGCTCTTACATCGTGAGGTCCTGGTCAAGCCCCACGGCTTACACCTTGCTGCTGTGGAGACTTAACGCCATCTCATTTCACGGTGCTGTTTCCCATCACTTCATCTCTTGTGTTACACCGTTTCTTTGAGGGGTTGAATACCTTCTGCTTACCAGGAGGAGGGCTGAGTTTCACCAGTGCTTGGAGAACACAACCACAGGGCGTAGGGTAAACGCAGAGTATTTCACACGTTTGGGCCAGTGGGTGTAGGGTGAGATGTGTGCCTGCAAGGGGAGCCTGGGGAAGCGCCAGGGAAGCTTGAGGAGCAGGTGTATGGAGAACACGGGACAGAATTAAATTAGATGCTATGATGAAGGGTACAAATACAAAATACAAGCAGATCAGAGACTTCTCTGGGGACTAGCCTGAAAGAAAAAAAAAATAAAAATGGGACAACTACTATATAAACTGAATGAATTCTCAGTTCAGTGATATCGCAAAAGGCATCTGATTGTATTATTGGTACAGATACAAAGCAATTTCTTCCAGGGCAAAGAGGTTATTTGTGCTATTTTTCACTGTGTTCAAGAGACCATATAGAATTCAGTACATATATTTTTGGTCTCCGTTTTCTGAGAAGAAATTTCAGGTCGCATGGAGCTTAGACTAAAAGGAGGTCAGCTAAAAGGATATGTTTCGGGCATATCACCCAGGAAGGACTTCATCCCCACTGTTCTCTAGGGTTTAATGAGGAAAAAAAGATTGACAATTAAAACACAAAAAGAGAGGAAACCAATGTGTTTCTAATTAACCCCTATATTGGCAACTTGAACATAGAGACAATGGGAAGAACTAATAGAGCATTTTCAGGGTATAGGTGAGCTACATTTTCAAGGTAAGAGTGTTCAATTTGCCATATGTACGAAGATACATAGTACCTGGCATGGGGATAATGAAAACACCTTTCCTTTGGTGCATCAGCTACACACTTTCAGAAAATAAAACGTGTACTCTGATCCCATTAAACTTAGAAACAGCTATAAAAGCTTAGAAGTGAAGCAGCACATTTGAAAAAGTAATTAATAATAATTTTTTTTAACAGAAGTTTCATAAATTGGCAAGAAGTGGAGCTTACATCTATCTTTGTTCTGAGGAAGCTGAGCCTTATTTATTTTTCCCTGGTGTTTTCACCTTTGTATAAACTACCACACCACCCAAAAATTATTAGAAGGTACAGAGACATTCTTTTGGGGCTCTGTGAGCTATTTTAGGAAAAAAGAATGTAAGCATATGAATTTATGTTCCATTCTTTTCTGAGAAATCAAAATACAGCCTTATGTTTATCTGTGCATACTAAAGATGAGTAGGTGTATGATGCAGATTTATGGATTTTTTTCTCTGCCCAGCTGCAAGTGCAAGAAGAGGAACAGTGTTACGGGCAGACTTTGCATGAAAATCTCAGTTCCGCAGCTCAGTGCGCCTGTCTGCATTACGGCTGACCTCTACTTTTTAGGAAGCTGTGACCTGGTTTGAGAACCTGGATATGGAAATGAACCGAATGCCCACATGTGAAAGCTCAAAAGTCCAAACTTTCGTTGCTTTTGATTTTACTCCACAAGATGTTTGTGGTCTTGAAAGGGTTGTAGGATATGCACTTATAAAAAACAGAACTGATTTTGTAATGTTGAGGATCAAAGCTATCATTCTGACCTAAATTAGCTGAAGTTATGGGAGTCTGATTTTGACTGTTTAGAAACACAGACACCAACCGTGATTTTAAATCCTCTGTCCAGATTCATAACCTCCATTCTAATGGGATAATTGAGTAGCAGCAGACTTAACAGAAGCTCATATTTAATGACCGGTCGATCAAGTTCACTATCCGTCTCTTTAGCATAAGGATGCCAACACAAACCCCTGCACCCTGCTGTGGAAGCTGGTGGGAGCTCTGTCTGCTGGAACCCAGAGTCTCGGGAAGCCCCCCCACACTGTGGGAAATGAAGTCAAATGGGGTGTATGCAGCCTGCAAGCATGGTGGGGGGGTGTCTTTGAGTGTCACTGTTCATGTGTGAGCCCCCACCTAGGTAATATGAGCACCCCCAAGCTGCTGAGAGGTTTTACAGTACCATCCTGTGTATCCCCTCGTGGCTGCAGTGAGCAGCAGTGTCACCCAGACTCACGTACTGTGCGTAAGGGAGGCCCCAGAGATGCGTTTTCAAGTCTGTGTTAAAGTTGTTTTGAAATCAGCTGGTCTTGTTTTATGTCTTCTAAACACACTGTATCTGTAAATAATTAACTCACTGTAAAAAGACAGTTGTTATGGGAAAGCTAGAAGGCACGTTTCTCCCTCAGGCTACGTCTGACAATGGGAGTCTGCTGGAGTCGCATCAGGCCATCACGTAATTTATTTTTAATTTACTGAATATGTTGCCTCAGGGTCATGCTAGAGCTGGGAAATCTCAGGTGATTTATGTCATGCCTGTGCAATTTCCACATGCCAGCTTGCTGCAGACATTGCGATGTGATGATCGTCATAAGAATGGGAGTCCCCCTCGTAAGGCAGCGCGTCTCGGGCTTCCTGTGCCAAGTGATGAATTACTGGGATGCAGACAAACCGAGGATCCTCTTCAAACAGTTTGTAGTGTTCTTCCCTTCAAAGCCATCTCCTGAAATACGGGCACTAGAACTTGCCTCGTTGATGGCAGTGCTGGCAATTTCCCTGAACTCTAGGGGCTGCAGCCGGCAGACACGGGCATTCTCTCTAAACAGGGGCGTGAGTGACAAAACTGACAAGGCTGAATGTGTGGAGGCTGCCTGACGGAACCGGGAACGCCCCACCGCCCACAGCAAATCTCAGGATCCAGTGCCTGGTGTCCTGCTTATGGGGTTCTCCGTGATCCCAGAGCACTGAGTGTTGCTGGCAGGTGCTGCCCTGGGAAGACCTCCCCTCATTTATTTCAGCCTTAGGCTTTACAAAAAGCAAAACAAAAGAAAAAAAAACAAAATCACCCCTGTGAAAACAAAAGGAAACAGCCCTAAAAATGTCTTATGGGTGTTTAAGGAGAAGAAAGTATCTTGGGAATTGCAAATCTGCAAAAGGCAGTTAGCAAAGATTAGGGAGGCGAGCAGAGCAGGTCCTGACAAAGCCTGTTGGATCAGGAAAACCTTCGTGACCAAGTAAGACGACTGTTAATCAAAGGCAGTACTGCAGTGAGAAGGGTTTGGGTGAGCTGGGAGCATCAGAGAACTTGTTTCTACATTTGCATCAGAAATGAGTTTGTGTGAAGAGATGGGGATAGATGTGAAGTCGAGCTACCCCAACTGCAGGTCCGGTCATTGAGTTCATCAGGAGCGTTCTATTTATCAGAAACGTTCTTCCCCTTCCTTCTTTTGCTGGTTCATCCTGTTTGTGCGTTTTGACCAAAAGAAAAAGGTATTGTGACAGCAGGCAGCCAACTACTCTTTCTCATTTTTAATTCTTTTGCTGGATTGTGAATGACCTTAACTGGACTGTAAGTACTGATAATCCCTTCCTGGACCATCCTGAGGGCTTAACAGACCACTACAGCGGTCTGCTAGGAGATTCCTAACGAACACAAGGACTTCCTGATGGCTTTCCTCAGAGAGGAGAACATGATGAGGGAAGTGGCTTGGGCATGATTCTGACTGTATTAGAAAGTATCTTCCAGTAGCTTCTTGTGAGTTGCGTTTTAAGGGTTTTCTCTCCCTCATCTGTAGCAAAACTCACCCAGCTGGGAAGTTATGACAGGAAGGACATACAGCAGACTTTGAGCAGTAAGCGTTTCATGTTAGCATCTGCATTTTCTCAGCATTGCTCTTGACACTCAATCTGTAAAAGAAATACTGGCTTTACAAGGATCTAGACCTATAACGCCCTGAGAATTATTTTTTTTTTTCAGTTTCAACAAGCCCACACACCAAATTCAAGAGCCGCAACGTTTGTATTTCAAAGTTTTTGAATGTAAGGAGGGCAGGAAAGTACCCAGGAAATAATTTTTGCATTGACAAAACCCAGCAGACAGGTACATTATTCCTATGATGTTCTTCTGGCAGACTTTCATGCTGATAGTTCTCGGTGTACAGACAGTAGCAGGGTCACTGCATGGCCATGTTTCTGCGGCATACTGGTCCCTGTGATGTATTGGTTTCAAACCTGCTTTATTAAATTTCTTCTCCTGAGTCAGATCCTCAGATGGTGAAAATAATTGTATCCTTGGCAGAGCATCTGCCCTTTGTTATAATTTTTTAAAGTCAGAAAAGAAAATCAAAGCAGTTGGATGCAGCCATGTGTGTATTCCTTGTTATAAATTACTGACTTGCACTCTCTTCTATTTTCACTGCCCCTTTGGCCAACTGATATGTTGTTTGACAGTTTCCAATCGTACTTAACTACATAAAAGTCAAGTATGATCCAGTCTGGGCACAGAACCATGTACATAAGTAAAAAATTGTTGCTGCCTCAGAAAGATACCAATCTAAGATCCACCGAGTAAGCGCTGAAAGGTAATATTGCTATATCTAGGTAATAACAGTGTAGAAATAAACTATTTCTACAAGCTACCACTCTATTAGTCTACTTGGCTGGGAGTTTATCATGCTATTGTCACGGAAATTCACAGTAAATAAAACACAGCTGTGGAAGAAGACTAGCTAAGCTATTGCTAAGGGGTTTAGGACAATGGAAATGTTGCATCATGGCAATAGACTTATGCCATCTGTATCAGTATGGATGATTTTCTTCTTTACCTAGCCAAAATAATTGCATTTGTTTGTGCCAAGGTAGCAGTGGTTTGCGCTCCGTGCTCCGATTTTAAAGTGTTCTGTGATGATAGAAAAGGACCAGCACATGTATGTGGCAGGTGAAGGGTGCAGACCTGACCCGCTGAAGGCTCTCAAGGATGCTGGTGGCAGCAAGACGTTAAATGATGGCCCATGAGCCACAGGCCAGGAAGCCTGGAGTAGAGCCTTGGTGGCTTCACTCCCCATCCCTGGTGCCTCCTGTCAGCAGAGGTTGCTTCTTACTGAGGGCCTGGATCCTAAATGCCTCGGTTGAAGTGTGTGTTGTCGTAGGAGAATTTTCAAATAGGTCAGGCACCGTGGCCTGGGCTGTTTAGCTGTGCTACGGCATGATCAAAAAGATGAGTAGGAGGGGATGCAACTGACTTGCTGGGTGACCTTCACTGAGTGACTTAGTGTCATTGCGTCTCTTATTTCCCGGAATGTGAAATGCAGATTGCTACACGTATCTCTGAAACTGCTTTTAAGTTTCTGGATATGATCCATTATTTAAATGTAGATGATAACTCTTAAGTATTGCTGACTTTCTGAGAGGGTCTGTCAGATTTACACTACACACTAGTCTGGGGAAAGGGAGCCAAAGCATGCTTGGTGAAATGGTACCCCTGTTCTGATGCGAAGTAAGAAACTCCACTTGAAATTGATAGAACATTTAAATTCCCTACTCTTAGAACTGATTGAATACTTATTTTTAACTGTGTGCTTTATACAACAAAATTGGGTTTTGCGGTTTTGTGTCTAATGAATGACAATGAGTTCGTTCACGCTACTGAGAGTGGAAAATACATAATATAAGATGCATCTCAGCTGCTTCTTCAGCATAGCATGAGATTCAAAATGACTGGACCAAGGCTGATTAAATCTTTCTCACCCCTCACCCACTGCCCTCAAGTATGTTTTGGTTAAATTGACAGAGTCGTCCTTATGCTTTTAGTCACGTGAAGTCCTTATGCTTTTAGTCACAGTGAAAGTGGATGGTGCTGTTGGAATGGGGAAAAAAAGCTTGGTCAAAGATACAGTACAAGCACAGCCTCCAAAGCTGAGCATCTCTTGGCTTGTTTCACTTTGCAAAATCCATTTACTACTTTAAAAGCAGATGGTGGATTCTGGAAGCCAGCAGCAAAACAGGCAGCATTATGGAGGAGAGATGTATAAAATGAACCTCAAGATTATAGAAGTCCAGTTGTCTTCCATAGGTCAGTGGCTTTAAAAAATCTTTTAAAATTGATGGCTTTTTAAGTGCCTGGCTTAGAGGAGCAGGATATATTCAGTTATACTGCCCACTTGTATTATGTTAGGGTATTGCTTGTGGTATATTTTTTAAGACGAAATACTGCCTGTAGTTCCCCTCCTTTTCTTCTTGACAACTCTTGTCTGATTTTGCATGAAGTCCCATTTGTGCTTACAGGAGTTCTGCCTCTGGATGTGAAGCCGGTTCTGCTGGGTGCTGTGCGCTGTCTGCAGGAACTGGTGATCTGGAGGGCTATGGCACAAGGAGCTTCGCTTCTGCAGCCTTGCACAGCTGTTGGCATTTGCATAGAGAAGATACAAAACGCCACCAGGTCGCAATTAATTAGCAAATTCAGATCTTTTAGTGAGACTTTTCCCCAGCGTCGTGTAAGTAATAAGGGAACACGCAGGGCAGTGGCGGAGCAATGTTTCGTGTTTGAAGTGTAGGGTGAGGGTTTAGTTTTGCAGCACGGTTCCAGCACAGGAAACAAGAAATGTGGGGATGCGGTCATACCGTGTCGCCCCGCTGTTCAGTCACCCAGTGCCATTGCAGCCTTGCTGCTGCAGGCGGTGACTTTTGTCAGCTGTTAAGCTGAATATAACTTCATCTGTTTCGGATAACAGGTCACCCAGGGAAACTCACGGCGAAGACGGTAATGAGCCCCCTTGGTGGGAAATGTTCTCTTTCAAGACTGACCCAGGGTGGTGACGCCAGTGACAAAATGCTGTTTAACAGCAGCCACGGGACCTGGCGTGGTGGATGAGCTGGATGCGATTTGCGGTGCGCTGACTGCACGGCTGGCCCCGGTGTGGCTCGGGGAGAGCTCAGCTCTGCCGCCGGTATTCCCGGCAGCCTGCAAGGAGCCAAATCCCCACCCGCGCTGTGCGTCTGCCTCCCACCCCCCCGGGGGTCAGCCACGGTGGAGGCAGGGCTGCTGCTGCAGGGACAACCTTCACCCAGCTTCAGTGTCCGCTCTCCCCCCACCCCCCCTGTGGAGGAATTTGGGTGCTGCTCGTGCCCAGAGCCCAGGGGCTTCCCTGTTACACCTCCCCCGCAGCAGAGCCGGGGGTGACGGAAGGAGCTCTGCGCCTGGGGTGGCCCATGAGGTTCATCCCCCTTTCCACCAGCTAAAAGCTTCACGCTGGCGGCATGGCACTGATTGCTCTTGGAGAAACCGCGCCGCGCCTTTGAAGCATCGAGGCCTGAGGTTCAAGTGGGAATGGAGGAGAGGTAAAGGAGCGTGGACGGAAGCAGCGTTTTCTGCTTTTCAAATAATTAGGGTAGACAGGCCCTTTACGAACTGTTTGCCATTAAAATACTTTGTGCGCAGCTGCGTGTTACTCTGATTTTCAGGGTAAACATCAATCAGAAAACATTTTCAAGAGCTGACCCTGTGTAAATGACCAGTGTATGATGGAGAGGTCCCTTAGGTAGTATCAGTTTGCATGCTCCTGCTCCTCCAGTATGTACTCAGATTCTGCCAGGGTAAAGTAATTTCTTGCACTGGTGTCCAGTGCAACCAGGTGTCCTATTTTTCTTAACACAGCTTTGTCCCAGACCCTTTTTTCAGAGCTGCAGCACAGTTGTCAGGTTTCATTTTCATCAGGGTTGGACTTCTTTATGTGAAAGAACTATCTATGGGTTACTTAATTATACAAAATTCTCACACTGTCCTGATAAATTTGGCCCTAACTTAGCATGTGTATGGTTAAAAAGGATCTGAACATAAGCTGAAAAAACCCTAAACCTCGGCCATTCCTTCCTCGTGTACTGTGGCCATATTCACTATTGCTGCAGGCTGTGATTGCCCTCGTGCTCTGGTTAAAGTGCCCATCCAAAGTAAGACCTGCAAGCTCAGTTTTTAAGGATTAATATTACACTTTGTCTTGTGCAGTCTGTAGCGCCATTTTACTTAACAGTGGATTTTTCCTTGGGCTGTGGGGGGTTGTCTAACAACCTGTGCATTTCTGCCCTATTCATAGCCTTGTTCGGAGGTCTGAGCAGAATGGATGTTGAAGCAATAGCAGTGGAAGGGCCAAGCCAGGCATTGCAAATGGCACGTGTTGTATGTAGGCATGTGCTTACCTGGGCAAGGACTTCTTTAAAACATATTTGAAAGGCACAAAATACAGACGACATTGTTTTTCCTCTTCTCAAATGTATCATCCACATTCCACACAGGCACATTAAATCAGAATGACAAGACTGTGCACCCGGTTTCTAACGTGGCCTCAAAGTTTGCTTGCTGGCTGGGGGTCAGCTGCTGGGTGATAGGCTTGGTCAGCTTTGATGGCAGATAAAATCCATATGCCTACCAACGGGGGCGAGAGGGGAAAGCACAACTATTTACTTTCCCAAGCAGTGAGGACCCGGAATTTTCATTTCCAGCTCTGTCACTGACTCAGCATACATTCTTAATGCAGTCATAAGGTTAATGCTTCAAAGAATGTCCAGTTATTTTGAAGGTCTCGACATCTGAGAAATGTTGGTCTTTTTTTCATGGAAGTTCTGGGAACTTTTAAAATGGCTATTGGAGCAAAGGTACCGAAGCAGCTGGTACTTCACGTATGGAGAGATCTGCAGCTGGAATACCCTTAGTCCTCGGGGTTTTCAGAATTAATAGACAATGTTGAGAGTGTTGCCTTTATCTTCTCTGCAGCTGGTTTTCATCCAGTACAATGGAGACAGTTGTGCCTTCCAGTTTGCGCAGGTATTGTGATGTATGATTAGCGTACAGGAATGCTTTGTGATCCTTGAATGGTGGGTTTTCACAAGAGAATTCAAGGTGGTGTTTTCACTATCAAAAGCTTTGATGAGTTGGTTTGTCAGTTTGCCCCAGTCTCCATTGCCAAGGGTAATCCTGCAACTGCTTTTTTTTTGGTGAAGGTGCATTAGTGGTGCTCAGTCCAGGTCACCTGCCCCGGCTCCCCCACGTTGTCGTGTGGAGGTGCACTGGAAGCGAGGGGTTTGGAGTTACACTGGGAGGAGTGTTTCCTCACTCTGCCCTGAGACTGAGTGTCGCTTGAAGCCCCTCTAACGCTGAGCCAGCGCTGTGAGCTCCTGTTCCCTGCACGCTTCGTGGAAGCTGCTTGCTGTCGGTGGGTCATAATCTGTTCAGACTGTGGCACCACAGGTGTTGGTATCCCAACTCCAGAGTGAGAGAGGAGGAAAGTAATTATCTTGGTGTTGGTTTTCAGTCTGTTTCAGTGGAATTTCTCCACTTTTCAGTATCAGCAGTGAATGTATTATACTAATAAAAATGCATTATATCTGTTTAGATTCCTTAAAATAAATAAATAAAAAAATAAATTAACGATCCTGTTCCCTTACTTGTAGCTTTAAGCACGGTCTGGAGTACCTGGCTAGCTGCCAGTTTCTGAAATTACTGGCGTTAAGTCAGAGGACATAAGAGTCAAGAGGAGGATGTCCAGTCAGACTCCATTTTTGCACTGGTGCGACGTCACTGTGTTTGGTTATTCTCTTACGTTATACCAGCA
>JAVJGJ010000014.1:118778230-118793294 GCA_035590215.1 Microhierax caerulescens | reverse complement strand
GAGGAGGGTGTTTGTATGAAGGGAGCCCCAAGCACAGCTGCAGAAGATGCCTCCGTGTGCTAAGGTGTTAGTAGTCATGAAGGTTGTAACTATTTTCTGCTGCCTTTTTTTTTTTTTTTTTCCTTTAAGCTGTAGTTGAAAAAAAAGTGGTGTCTTGAGTCATTCTACTGTTTATCACCATCAGATCAAAGGGCACCGCACTGGGTTTGTGTTTTCACAGAGGAGATTGATGCTGACACACAGCTGTCCTTTCCTCCTCCTGAGCACATCAAGAGTGAATGTTTTGCAGATTGCAAGCTTGGCCCTGGTTAGGAGTCTGAAATAAAACTTCTATTGTCTTGAGTGTTTTGGTGTTTGCTCTAAAGAAATCATCAACCTTGGTTGGTTGTTTTTTCTTCTGCAGGAAAGGGGGGGGTGGGGGGGTGGGTTAGTCACCCATGCATCTGTTTGCAATCCTAGCTTTAAAAGTATAAAAATAAACAAGCCCCACAGTGCACCCAAAAACTGTGTGCGCTGGCACTCTTGAACAAGTGACAATGTACACTTCAGGATCAGTTTACCTTAACAAGCTGTATACGCTGTAAAAAAAATAATTCTGTGGCATTGTTTACCACTTTACAATTAAAACAAAAGTATTTTTAGGCATCGGCACAAACACAAATGCTCATTTCTAACAGGGCCAGAACAGTAGTATTTAAATTCCTCTTTGTAATCCACTTTTTCTTTCATCTCTTGTTTTGATCCTTCAGAGGACTGAGTTGGATGAGAGAAACCACTGAAGTACTTCTGCGCTGATACAAAAGGTTAAAGAAGGTTATCTCCGAGACAGGGCGGTGTGCTCAGGTTTTTTTGCACGCAAGGCAAAATTGACTTTAAAGCTTGAACAAATTGTTTGCAGGGCAGCCCGAAGAGCTGCGGGCTACATATAGCAGCAGTTAAGGCTTCTACCGTGGGGTCTACGTGGAAGTATTGCTGGCTAAGGGGGAAGGGTAGGGACAGCTTGAGGATGGAGCAAATGCTGTGGTACCTGTGACCCTGAAACTACTGCTCGCCTACAACGTTGCCATTATGATTTATGTGATGATAGAGCAACAGCAGAGAATTGTAATGGGGGGTGCATGTGTCTGTGGCCCCCTTTGAATTTCCAGGGATTTAATTCCGTTTCTTGTGGTGTGTAGAGGTATTAACACAGCCATAAAGACAGGCAATATTAAGAGCTGAGGAGGCAGCTGTGGCGCATGAATAGACACTTGTTTGCATGTATTCATATACATGCATATACATAAAATGAACACAAAAATGTAAGTCATACTCATAAATAGAGAGTTGTAGATGTTCAGTATTGAGATTCCCACAGTGTCCATTTGTAGGTATGAAAAAGCTCCTTTCCTCTGGATCTGCTCATCTCCCTTTTCTTTTTTTACTTCTCTTCCGTTCTTTTTTTTTTCCCCTCCTTTATTTTAGTCCATTTGAAGCCTCCTAGTGCAGGAGAATCCAAAGCATAAGAGGCAGCATTGCCTGATTGGAAAGGTCACAGCGTTGTTATCTCTGGTTAATTTGGTTTGGGTGGAAAAACTGCTGGCAGCGTAGCATCGCTCTCAGGGTTTGATTTGATGTCTGTGGGCAGGGTGGGATCCCAGTCCAAACCATGTAGGGTGCAGTCACGTAATTCTATGTTATGATGCTTAGAGACACGGGGGTCTCTTGTAGAGAATATAGACTCCCCCGCTGTCTCCAAAGACAGAAGCTGGTGTAGTTGGAGAAGGCAGTAAGACCCACGTGAAGACAGGGAGAACTTTACACTCTGGAGGGGAGGAGGGAAGGCTCTCGTGTTGATACGCACCAGAGGAAGTCCCCTGGGGGCACTCAGTAGGCTTTCCTCCCAAACTCCTGAGCCTGGTCGTTTTTTGGACTTCTCACACCGAGTCTCACTGGCTTAGTTGCTCTTTGCTAAAATTCCTGGACTATGCGTCAGTCTGTTCTTTCTTAATTTCCTAGAGCAGGCTGCTGCATTTTCGTGTTTATTTAAATCTTTGTCTCTCCATCTCAGGATAGTTTCTTCCCTCTGTAGCTGTTGGGCTACGCAGAAGGTTGGATGGTTACTCAGAACTTCCTGGAAAGCCTCTTTGTTTGCTTTAGACAAAAGTACTCAGGAAGTTCCTCAGCTCTTCCAGCAGAGCTGTGCTGGCAGCAGCCATCCCATCCTCCAGCGGCACTCACCACGTCTTTTTGGAAAAGAAGCTAAAATCATTTTTAGTCCAGTACTAAACCCAGGGTATGTCAACAACGTTCCATCTATTTCAAATGCTGAAACGATGTTCAGGTCCTGCAGCTCAGCTAACAGAGAAATGCCTCCTTGCTCCTGCGATGGTGATGTGACAGTCGGGAGTTTTGGTGTTCCCCAGCGAGCCTGCCACCTTCAGACTGGCGTGTTCCAGCTGCAGGTGCAAATTTGACACATCTGCAGCTCAGCACCCCCTTCCACACACAGGCATTTGGCCTGGCTGCATTGGCGAGGCTTCACCCTGCTTCAGCCACCTTCTGCAAGGTTTGGACTCTAGCAGCTAAACATATGTACGTTAAAGAAGATGAAAGGAGGGGGGGAAAAACCCCGAACAGAAACTCAAATGGCTTGGCACGTGGATTCTTTTTAGCCTCACAGTCCCTGGTGACTCATTTCAAAGCACTTGAATCTATACAATTATGGTGAATGTTTCCTGCGATATTGGGCGATGGAGCAATCATTTTAACATATTTACATCTCGATGCTATATGCTGCTCTCGCAGCCCTCTCTGCGCAGAAACGTGCCAATACGAGTAAGGGAGCGGTGAGAGACTGTTGGGTGTAAAGTTTTAATTCTCCCAACAGCCATCACACACTGGCATTGGCAGCTCCTCCCTGCTTCTGCACCTCCGAGTCCCCCACACCTCCGCCACGAGATGCCTGTGGGAGGGAAGCCTACAAGCTGTTGAATTCAGCTGTTGCCTTAGAACTCGGTGTAAGCAAGGCCAGCCACCACCCAACGTGAAAGTGCTGCTGACGTGGCTGCATTAGTTTAGAGACGACTGGTGCGTGAGAGCGCTTGTAAGACTGTCTTTAACCGATGTAAGTTCTGTTGGCATCTCAGCTTCAGCCACCGCCAGTTGTATGACACTTCAAAAATCGATTGCGAGGGCTCCACAGAAGGGGCTCGAAGCGCGTTGGTTTCCATGAGCTGGTCAGATACTGCTGCTGTAGGCTAAATCATGTTGGAACTGGCTCTTGAGATTGCAGCCTGTGTCTGTATTCCCTCTCCAGGAAAAAAAGGCAGAAGGGGAGGAAGCAGTTGGTGCTGGAGCCTGTGCTCAGCTCAAACAGTGGGACCTGGAGGTGCGACAGACCCGGAGCCGTGACCTTTCTGGCAGCCCCAAACTGCACCGGGGCCATACGCATCTGAAGGAGCAGGCTGAACGTCAAAATGCACTCTAATGCTTTCCCTGAAAAAAACCAAAAACCCACAAAAAACCCAAACCAAAATAAAAGCACAAAACCTCAAGACACCCTGAAGTGCCCATGCTTTGTGCCACAGGAGCTTTTCAGCCAGGTGGATCTCACTCTTGAACAACATTTGGCAGAACCTAATCCAAATGCTTTGGGGCTGAATTGCTTTCCAAATTCCCGAGGATTTGTATGGCTGCTCTGTGATAGGTGCTCACACATGTATATTCTTTAGACACACTGCTAATTTCATCTTTTCCTGCACAGAAAGGAGGGTGCTGACAGAAGGCAAAGCAAGGAAAAATAACTTTGTGTTCAGCTCAGTGGACTCCGTTCACCTGGTGCTGGCAGGGTGAGGTTCGTTTCTGTGGGGCTAGGCAGAATGTAAGTGCAATTTATAATTCCTGTTGGTTTATTGTATCAGGAAACTGGGAAACTTGGTTTTGCAAGTGGTTGTCGCTAATTCTAGATCCTCGTCTTTTCTCTTTGAAAGCAGATCTTGGAAATTTCTTCCAAAGTGTCATGAAATACCGAGTTATATTGAAACTGTGGTTTACTGCCTCTGACAAAGTATTAGTCAAGGCTGAAATGACAAGAACCAGTAGCACGAAGCATGCTCTGCTCTTTAGTGTTCAGAAGTCACCCCAACTGGGTCATAACTGGGGCTCATGTAGGGTTTGCCTGGTTCGCAGAGCATGAAGGCAAACTCAAGCTCTACTTGGCGTGTCGTCAACATCGAACCTGCAGCCTTTAGATTATTGGTGCCGTTTAGATAAAATAAACTTCAATATTGATTGCAGCAAATAAAATTTGTGCATGTCCTCTCTCTTTAGAAAAATTGATGCCAAATTATAGTAATTTATAGCTATTGCAAAGCTGGATCGAAGCCCTGCAAATATGTTCACAAAGCTTATTAAAACTGTAGCCAGTTAACACTTTACTTGCTTGAGTAGGGGGTGACGGGGGCGACAGCTCGTTTCAACCTTTCAGTGCAAAATTTATAACATTATTTTTGTTGGACAAGTTCTACATCTTTCTAATGTAAGACATTATAACTTTTCATTTTTATGCATGGGAGAGCATGAAATCTTTCTCTAGTTCAGGTTTTTAGCCTTAATGCTTCTGAAATTGAGAGATTATTATTATTATTTTGAATCCTTAATCAGAAAGCGACCAGACATCAGCATTCAAAGCATGACAGTCATTCTGTACTAACAGGAAAAGGATGGTCAGACCAGGCAGGGAAATGCTGTAGTAAGAAACAAACTACATCCTTGGGGATAACGCACTGTGGTTGTGGATGCTTGTATTTTGCTGTGCTGCTTCTGTTTCTTGCATTCATGATGTTTAAGAGCTCAGGAGTCAGTCATGTCCAGGGACTCATAAGTTTTGGTCTGTCTTTGTTTTGATTGCCAATACTATCTCCGTTTTTAAGGAGGGTGTGCACGCGCGTGCAAAAGAGGAGAGGAAGAAGTTGCTGAGCCTTGCAGTTAGTAGGGCAGGAGAAAGCCTGCCAACTCGTTTCACAGAGGCCAGTTCACAGTCAGACACAGCAAGGTTACAACTTCATGTCTACTAGTACGGATTGGATTCAAACTAGCAGACCAGAGATGAAGTGATTTGCTTTCCTTTACTAGTTCCCTCAATTCTCTCAGCTCTGTCGTTCTCTCTTTCCTACACTTGATTATATTTGTCACACAACCTGTCTGTGGCTAAATGAATATGTATGAAGTGTGCACCACTTGTTTAGCAGCTGAGCAATTGGTTATGAAAATTGCCTGCTGGAAACATTTTCTACCTAGGCAGCTTTTCTTATGCTGTTTGTTTGGGGTTTTTTCCCCTGCACTAAGCTCCCCCCCAGTTTAATTCTCAGTAAGTGATCCTGCTAATAGGTTTCCACTCAATTTGTAAGAAGCAATTTGTTTATTGTACCTGCAAATCGATAAGGATGGATTTTTTTTTTGTTCAATAAATCTTGTGGCCATCCACTCTGTAGTTTAGTTGCCTAACAAACACTAGACTGAGCCACTTCCTTACCTGGATGTCTATTAATGCTTCTTGAAATTATTAGCATATTGCCTGCCTTGGGCACAGCTTCTTTCCGCACACAGCCTGTGAGTATTTCTGCAAATAACAGAAGGTCAGTGTTCCCGTGAGCAGGAACCACTCATCTTCGAGTTCCTGGAAAAATAGCGAGAGGGGAATAAAGGAGGCCAGAACAAATTACCACTGGGAATGCATGAGTATATCTGTGCATATTATTTTCCTGTTGTTCTGCTATTCTTAGATTTTTATGGTCTTATGCTTTTTAAGACAGAACAAACGTAATGAGACAGAAGGACAATGGGAAATGCCTGACAGCTTTGGTGATAGAAGCGTGATCATTTGGCTGAGATTTCAAGTCATTTGTTGGGCTCTTTGAACTACCATTTAATTTGTTTCTTCGGAAGACTAAGGTTATGAAAGAGGAATTGCTGAGTGCTTTACTTGCAACAAATAGGCTAAAGCTTCCCAGAAAGTCCTGGAGATCCATCAGTTCAGTACTAGTAGTGACAGCCATGTGTTTTATCATCTTTCCTAGGCAGTATGTCAATCTAGGGTGAAAGGAATTCATTACCATGGATTTCAAGGAATGGCAATCTAAGCCTTGCTTTTCCAGCAGAGATTCCGTTCCCTTAATGGCAGGTCACCCCAGGAGACTCCATTTTATAGATTTGAACTTGGGGCTCGCGCAACTTTCTCTGTCACTAACCTTCAGCGCAAGCACAGAACGACATTTCACGTACTGCTGCATTCTGCTTCTGTGGGTGGGGAGCTCTGCCGGCAACGCTGGGCTGGCTGCGACCCCATGGCTCCGCAAACTGGTACCATTAGTGACGTCTGTGTCAGGTCTCTGGGCGCTGGGCTGAGTTATTTTATACTCACTATGAAAACCCTCTGTCAGAAAGAGATTATTTTCAGTTACCACCTATGTGGGCTGAACTTTTGATTAGGGGATAAGGTTTTGTGTGCCATAACCTCACATTTAAAATGAGAAATGTGGCACTTTAAGCAGGCAGGGTGCCAGGCTTGCTGCATCCAAAAGTTGCAAAATTACTCAATACCGAGCTTTATTAGGAGGGGTGGGCACACAGAGATGTGTATAAATCTGACATTTAAGCTCACTTTCCTTCCAGACTTGCATCCTTTGTGCTTTACTTTGCCAGGTAAGGTGCAAGGACTGGATTTTGCAGAACCATGGGAGAGCTACAATGGGTAGACTCCGCAGCCCTTTGCTGTGGGAAGCACTTTTGGAAATCTAGCAGTTGTTTAATACTCCCTAAAATAATGATTTACTGCTTCCTGTAGTTACTCAGCTGCGTCTTCATTTTTGTCCTTTGTGCTTTACTTTGCCAGGTAAGGTGCAAGGACTGGATTTTGCAGAACCATGGGAGAGCTACAATGGGTAGACTCCGCAGCCCTTTGCTGTGGGAAGCACTTTTGGAAATCTAGCAGTTGTTTAATACTCCCTAAAATAATGATTTACTGCTTCCTGTAGTTACTCAGCTGCGTCTTCATTTTTGTCCTGTGAATCTCCAGATCTCATGGAAATGTATCTGAGGGAAGTTCTTTCCTCTTGGACTATTCTGGCAAGACATTATGTTGTCAAACAGCTGATCTCATTAGCAAGGGGAAAGAGCAGCTCTAAATTTACTGCGTGGGCTTTTTAGCGGAGACTTGCCAGCCCACCCTTGTGCAACTAGAGACGTTTGATTCATTCTGCCACTCAGAGGAACTGCCTCATCTTTACCATGTTTGACATTTAACAGTTCAGTCAAATTTGCCCAAAAGAGGGGAGGAAAAAAAAAAAAAGGCAACTAAAATGGATTTTCCTGGTAAATTAAAACGCAAATTTAGCTGGACCAAGCCATTGCCGAGATGCAGCAGCCAGTACTACTTGTACTGCTAAGGAGAGCAAGCAGCAGGGAGCACGGGTATCGCTCCGGTAGGGAAGGAGATGTGGAGCAGCCTGCCGCCTCGCTGGGCTCACCGATGGCAGCACATCTCGAGTGGGTCTGACGGGGTGTTTGCTTCGGTGCTGCTGCCTTGGGGGGTCACCAGGCGTGAGAACCCCGCTCGGACCCTGGCGAGAAGCCCCCGGCTGGCCGGAGGAGCTGGTCTGCGCTCTCCTGGGCAGCTGCTTTCCAGGCACAGCCTCAGCTGTGGTTTTATTTGTTCACATCATGTCTCTGACCGACCTTGCTAAAGTTTCATGAGGGCTTTTTGAGGTTGGGTTGTTATCAGAGGAGTTTTCATGTTGGAGCTCCTCTTGCCAAAGAGATAAGGAATTCTTGCAGCCCTTTTCCATCGGTGTGGCTGTCGTTTGCATCACCAGTTGTTGCCTACCCTCTGGAAGAACACTTTTTATTATTTCCATGACCCAGACTTGGAGCTCGGTTCTATTTGGCATACTTACAGTTATTACAAAGCACTTCTATGGTGTTCTTAAGGAGAAACGGAGGCTTTTTCGTTCTACAGAAAGGCATTTTCTGTGTTTGACTCCACATCCAGTAACTGGAGTTATGTGAACAAAACCCAAAACTATCAGTTTGATAATTACCTTTCCCATCAAAACCAGTCGTGCCTGCTTTTGAGTAAAGCCCTAACTTTTGTTTTTCTGTTTTTCAACAGAAGACATTTTTTGACAGATAGCCATAGCAAATCTAGATGACACAACTTTGTGGGGTTTTTTGTTCATTTAGCCAAAGGCAGAGGACAGAGGTAGAAGAAGCAGCAACATTATTTGTTAACCACTTTAAGAAAGGTAATCTAAACTTCAAGAGTAACAGGATCAATGGGGACTGTCACGGCTGTAGATTCTGCCTGTATCCCCCTCCTTACCTGATCTGACAGCACAGGTGTTACTGTTTCTTGAGCAAATATGGATATTAATGTAATTTAGTGATTTTTTTTGTACAACCTAAGAATAAGGAACACCTTCCTTAGAGGAAGTAGAGCCTGGCAGTAAGCCAACATGCCTTTAAAAAAATGAAGTCTTCTGGAGGGCTGGGCAGTGTCCCAGGAGGCCTCAGCAATTTCATGTAACGTATTATACCAACACTACCACCTACAGTTCTTCAAAAGGGATACAGCACTTCAGAAAAAGCAAAACAGGACAGAAATCAAGGCTCTTCAAGTGTGGCCTGACCCTCCTCAACATCGAGCACTTGGGGGTAAATCCTTAGCCTGTATCAGGAACTGTTAAGTCACAATTCCTGCCTCATGAATTCAGGCATTGCCATGGGGAGCCATACTTTGGGAAAGGCATCTGTCGTTGCAACATAACCCACTGTGCTGGAAATTTCCACTCTTGTTCCTGAGGTTTTAAGTGTAGGCAAGTGTTTTTGGATTAAAACCTCACAAACGTCCATAGATCAGAGGCTCATCTGCATAACAACTTGGCGTAGGGTAACGTGCACATTACCATTTTTGTTTTATGTATAGGTGTACGATGGTACCAGGATTTTAGCCTGTGTGGTAGTTGTATTGCTTGCACAGATGTTGTATATATCTCATTGCTTTTTAGTAAGCTGCTTTTAAGCCTGCACAAACAGCAACATCTGAAAATAGATGAAGGGGATTTAAAAGAAAAGACGTCATCACTTGTGGTATCTTTCAGTCGTCCTCAGCTTTGAGGGATTCTGTTTCCAGTCACTCACGGTTATTGTTTACACTATTTCAAATTATTTACCTCAAGAAAGGAAATTGTGAAGCTGTAGATTTGCAAAGTATTTACACAGGATGAATGGCAAATTACATTTCCTCACTTGATCACTTTCTTGTTGGCCAAGCTGAGAGATGACCCATCAAGAGCAGGCAGGTATGAATTTGCATCTTTAAAAGAAGGGAGTGCTAGATGTGCTTGTCCTGGGCACCAATGCACTTAAAATCGTGCTCAAGCTCAGGGGATTTCGGTGAAGCCTAGCTAGTGAAAAGTGCTAGGCATAATATGTAAAAGCCAATGTTGCTTAGCACCCTGTGGAATCCACTTTTCAATAAAATGCACCGAAACGGCAATTAGGTCATCGTCATAAAAATTATCAGCAAGAAATAAATGTATTGAGAGTTGCTGTCATGGCTTCTGTTAGGTGTCACCTCGTGTCCTCATGGGCACGTTGATTTCCTCTGTCACCTAGCAAAAGCTGAGGTTTCTGAGGTGATACCTGTGAGATGTGCTCCAAATGCTCTGTTTGTGTATTTATATCCCCAAACTTGCTAGGAGTTTCGTTCTTGTTTTTAGAAGAAATTTTCAGGCTCGATCCACTGGTGGTGCCGTCCCTGCCAACCCGACCTCCAGGCATTTGGCCTGAGTAGCAGAACACACGGGACAGGGCTGCTGGGTGGCATGGTGCCTGTGGGGTGGGGAGGGCGACCCGAGGAGCTTTGCTTGCTCGGTGGCTGCACTTCCCAGGTCACCCGGCGGTTTTGAGTGCAGGCACCGCTCAGAAAGAACATTCTGCGTTTAGTAAAGGGAAGTTAAAGGCGCTCAGGGAAGCAGGGCAAGGCGGCAGTTGATTGGAGTATTTCATCCAGAACTTCACTGATTTGTTTTCTGTAGCTTTTCCATCTAGGCTAACTGTGCTGCTTTCGGATGTGTTTTCTAGTTAAGGAGATAAAATCATGAGAAAATGTTGACCTTTTTAGCAAGTGAGCTGTGGAAGGAGGCACTAAAAATCTGCCCGTGGAGGAGCTGGGCAGCAAGACTCGGGGGCTGAGCTGAGACACGTAGGCAAAACTTACAATAAAACCTTAAAATAGAGAAGTAAAACCTGCCTTGCGCAGAATTGTTCAGCGATGCTTCCTGTCAGCTCCGAGAAGAGCACTGACAGCGAACGTCGCAATACGAGGTTACTGGTGGCCGTCGTGTCTGTGAAGGAGTCTGGAGCAGCGGCAGGTTAGCTGCAGCACGTTGTGCAAGCCTGCTTCCACGCCGCGTCTAAAACTGTTGCTGTGAGGTATCTGCGGAGTTCTTGGGAGCCTCTCCTGTGAGCTCTGAGCAGTAGCATGGGAAACTTGTCTTAATTAGAATTTCAGACAGAAGCAGACAAAAAAACCCCCAAAAAAACAAAAAACAAACAACCCCCAAAAAACCCCAACACCAAACCCAACCAAAAACCAAAAGCGTGAAAAAGAAAACCACTGAAACAATAGTGTCTGCAAAGTCAGACATCCAAAAGGTCATGGTTCTTGGCTCTTCCCCAGTGTCCCTTGGGTGTTTAGCCCTAGTATTTTCACTATTTTCTCTATATTAGGCCTCGTAAACCACTTAAGACATTTCAAGTGAGCAGTGCTAGTGTTGATTTATCTGTGCTTCGACCTTGTTGGAGGTTAAGTTTCAGGTTGACTTTATAATAGAACATGGATTGAAAAGTTCTGATATGAAAAAGCTAAAAATCAGTGTGTTTACTCAAAATAATTAAAACTGAACAGTAGAATAATAACAACTATAACTTTGGCAAGTCGTGAAAGTTCACCGTTCTCTGAAGATTATCTCCTCCTTTGCTTTTCCCACGGTAGTGAACATACGGCTTTGCAGGCAGGGGGGTAACTAACTCCTCCTCTGGGGCCAAGTATGTGTTGTGAGTCTGAAATACCCACCTGCAGACATCACACACTGAACGATGGTACTGAAAGGTTTTCTATACCTTATTTTTTAAAGAGTAGCTATCTTGAGCAAGTTTTCCTATTGGTATTTTACAGGTTTGCAGAGCACACAAGGATCCTTGCATTTGTGTCTGTACTTACACAAGTAGTATGTCTCGCTTTGGAGAAGGCAGCTGACGCATTCTGCTTCTGGTCAGATGTTTGCAGAATCAGGGCTGAGTAAGCTTTTTGATTTCTTTTTTTGCCTATTGTCATGATTACAGGAGGTGAAAGCATGTGATACCAGCTTTATGCATGCCTCATCTTTTAACAAAAAAAGACCGAAATACAGTTGTTAGTCCTTCTCTGACTACCTCTGTTCAGATTGTAAGAATGAGCTAATCAAATACATGGTTTCCTTGAGGTCTCTTAAACTCTTTAAAACTGAGCATCAAAGCACCACCACCCCTCGACATGCTGTGTGCTGTTCAGTCTGTTTGCAAATGTAACTGCACTGTATTTATTTCATTGACCTCTAAACTTGCACTGAGCTTTGGAGGTGGGACCTTACAAAATATAATTTTCTTTGTATGCTGATGAAAACCTGCCCCGTTGGCCACCCTAATGCCCCAGCATGATTTTGCAGGTGAATCCCAGCAACCAGCCAGGGACTTCACAAGGACTCGGAATGGATCTGGCAGACTGTCTGCCTGGGGGAAGGCCAGTGCCCCTCTTACAAGACCCATTACGCTGCGGTATTCCTAAATGTGACACTGTTGCCCCTTCCTGTCTCACTTTGTCTTCAGGCCTGCGATTTTGCTGAGCAAAGCCAGAACATTGAGTTGGCTTCCTAATGATGGACAAAATTGGTAAGGGGGACTCTGAGGGACAGTTATATATTTTTTGTATATGTGCTAAGGAAGTGTTCCTGGAAAAGGGATGGTCACACAAGCGCAGGCAGTTTCTCAGAAACACAAGCTCCCCATCTTAGGGAGCAAGCCTGGCTCACAAACTGACTCTAAACTGTGACCTTAGAGGGTAGCCGAATTCTGCAGCAACTTCCACGGCTTCATCGCCAAGGCCCGCTGGTTTTGGGTAAAGCTTTGCATAAAATCGATAAAGAGTGAAGTACCAGCTTTTCCCAGCAGGAACACCTTCCGTACCAACAGCTGGCATTCACGCAGTAATGCGACACACGACCTGGTGAGCGCAGGGCGAGACCCTGCCATGCATCATCTGCTCCGCAGAAGCAGCCTGTGTGCATGCCCCAGTTCTCAGCCCCATCCGAAAGTGGGAGGCAGCTGGGGCAGCCCGGCCGTGCCGGGGCAGAGGCTGGGGGACCCTGGGCTTGCTACAACTAAACCCCCTCAAGGTGGTGGGTTACTCACCAGCTGCTGGTGCGTGGCATCTCCTACACACGGCTGGGATCTAATAACTCTGTAGCCTGAATTTTGATTGTGGCAATGCAAAAGGCACAGGTGTTTGATGAAACTTAAAAGATGGCTCATGACAGCTCCATTCGGTTTTTCCAAATGACTGAGTTTTGATCGCTTCATTTATGAATTGCGAATGGTGTTCACCAACGGTGTGAGTTTGGCAGGGATGTTGTTTCTGCCAGGTTTGCATCGCTGTGAGGCTAATTACATCTACACGGTCAGGTTAATTCCCAGTTGGAATCGGAATCAGGTAACCTCTGTTGGGGTTAAATGGTGTATGTAGGAACTATGTGCTGTTTTTAAATACATATATATACTGACTGCAGTGCTGTCTGGGGTGGTTCGTGAGCTCTTCAGTCCTGTTTGTCTGTTGATGCTAAGAGAATGCAGAAAGAATTAAAAGGTAGTTTGGAATAGTACTAATTTGCTTGTTCCTCATTATTGCAGCTCATAAAGATGTTGATTTGCATACTGGATATGTTCCTGGTTTGTATTTTAAGGTTATTTCATTTCCTGTTAAGATTTTAATGCAAATGACCGTTATATATTGAGGAAGATGCTCTGAAAAAAGTCTGGAAGGGATTCTGTTGGAAGGGCAGGGGGCAGGTAACATTTTACAATGGCGGTTTTCTCTGTTCTCATTTTTTATTATCAGTGAAAGCGAAAGCTCTTCTTAAATCCAGATGTATAGCACTCAGCTGTATCCACCCCAGCAAACTGCTCTTAACAGCAGCTGAATTCCTTTAATTGAGTCTTCCAGAAGGCCAGCTCCAGGCAGACGGCAGGGGGGAAATTGCATCAGTGGCCTCACTGAAGTTGACTCCACTGGAGCAGAGAGAGTAGGATTGGACTAAGAAGTAGAGTTATGAGTGTTTGGGGAAAAAACAATAATCCCCCAAACTAGGAACCAAAGTATTCAGGCAATTGTAGCTGTAATTATCACCCTGTTCTTAGCTATAATGATGTTGGGATTTATGTAACACTTTTCATACGTGAATTGCTCATCACATTGCTAATTATCTCAAACATAGACAGTTCCTTGCCTGAAATGTGGCTGCAAAAGAGCACAGGGATCTTTCCAGCAATCACACGTACAGGCTGCTATTGCAATTTTTCTTTTATCTTGTGTCCTTGAGAGACGATGCCTCTGTGACCACACCGTGCACCTGTATGTGTGTTCCTGCCTGATAAATTCAGAGCACTTTCAGCCAAGTATAGACAGAGCACTAGAGGTCCAAAAGGTACATATTTCCTGAATGTTTTAGGGAAATGGAAGACTAAATACAGGAAAGAGACTCAATTGTTATTTCCACTGATGGAAAGGCTGCAACATTTCCAATTTTCTATGGGACACCAGAGAGTTTACATGACACAGGCAGGGAAACAGCTGGAAACCCTTCTGTCGGTTTTCACCTCCTTAGACACAAGAGAATCCAACCACAAGGAAAGGGTGATAGGGAACCAGATTTCAGTGCTTGTGATACAGTGGAGGAAGAGTTAATTCTGGCTTCCTTTAAAAACAATTTAAAAAAAATTCCTTCCTTCCTGGTCCTGAGGCAGCTCCCCTCCTGTGAACAAGCAGAGATGAGAGAGGCAAGAAGGCAGAATTCAGCCTCCACTTTTTCAAACTCGCAGTAAATTACTGTTCCTTGTCATCCAAGATGGGTATCATGAAAGGAACTGAGACTCTGGGAAAATTAACTGAAAAGGCACTTCCCTGTTCAAAAATGCTGTTTCACTGAAACACAGATTTTGTGTGAGGACACGGCATTTTTCAGTGCGCTTCCATGGAGAGCAATCGAAAAACAAATATCAATAAGACTGTGCCTTGTTTGCCTAGATATTTGCCTTTTCTTTACAATGTATTTTGCACTGTATTCTAAAATAAGAAATAATATAGGTCAAATTTGATCAAACAGCACTTTTCAAAAGCCTGGAGAGGGTCAATTTAAATTTCTTTAGAAAATCAGTTTTTCTTTCAGGGTCAGAAGAAAAATAAATTTGAGAAAGTTGAAATTGCCTATAGACCACAATTTTAGTTTCTAATTGCTACCACTGTCAACCATTACGGCCATAAAGGAGCTTCCTTTCTCAGTGCTCTGCCTAGAAGCATGTCTAATTCCTTCTAAATAATTTATACCTTATATTTAATGAATTTTACTGATGGGGGTATAGCAAATTTTCTAGAATAAAGAGTGCTAATTTGATTATTTTTATCTCTGTGTGTGTGTGCACGTGTGTGTTTCCTCACGCCACTGCACATATGTTTAAAAGGTTGTTTCCATATCTAAAAAGTATATGCCAAGAGTGGGGTGGGGGTGGGGGGTCACGGGCGGGGGGAAAGTGCACTGGGGGTGTTATTCCTAAATTCTGGGAATACAGCCATAGACCCAAGTACAGTAAAGCTTTTTGTGTTTGATTTTGTCCAGGAGCTCCTTGTTCTTCCACGTGGGCCTCCTGGTGGTTTTGCCCAGTTTTGTCTTTCTTGGGATGCATCACTCCTGCGCCTGGAGAAGGTGATCTTTGA
>JAVJGJ010000014.1:118758767-118777954 GCA_035590215.1 Microhierax caerulescens | reverse complement strand
GAAAAGGGGAGTTATCATCAACACTTTCCAGGAACCTCCTGGATTGCCTGTGCCCTGCTGTGAGGTCCCTCCGACAGATACCGGAGTGGTTGAAGTCCTCTGTGAGGATCAGGGCTTGTGAACATGGAACTGCTCCTATCTGTCTATAGAAGCCCTCATCCCCTCGGTCTTCCTAGTTGGGTGGCCTGTAGCAGACCCCCACTACAATGTCACCTGTCCCTGCCCTCTCTTGAATCCTGATTCATAAACTCTGGGTTGGCTCCTCATCCATCCCCAGACGGAGCTCCGTGCGCTCCAGCTTGTCATTGACATAGAGGGCAACACCTCATTCTTGTCCCCCCCTGCCTGTCCTTCCTGAAGAGCCTGTAGCCTTCCATCCCAACACTGCAGCTGTTGGAGCCACCCCACCACATCTCCTCGATGCCAGTAAGACCATGCTCTGCAGGCATGCACGTGTCTCTAACTCCTCTTGTTTGTTCCCCACGCTACGCGTTTTTGTATAGGGGCATTTCGGTCGGGCCCCTGATGAAGGTGACTTGCTGGCTGGAGTTCCTTTGTGCTGCTCTTCATGCTCTTTCCTGCTGACCTGCCATCCCTCTCTGGGCTCTGGGCATCTCTTGCTGGCACCGGCACCAAACTGGTAGGAGTGGGATGGATTGCGGGTCCCTTTCCGCAGCAACTTCACTTTAAAGCCCTCTTCACCAGCTTGGCAAGCCCATGACCAAAGATGCTCTTCTTTTTTGTTTTCAAAAATTCCAAAGATCTGGTGCATTGTGAAGGTTTTGATGGCAGAAGCAACAGTCACTAAGTCCATGCTAAACACGATTGTAAAGCTGCAAATTCTTAAAGAGGTTGAAGTTTTCTTTGGTTTGGACTTGTACACATGTCACAAAGGGGTGGTGGTGGCACTGCAAGATAATGGAGAAAATGGTAACCTTCTGAAAATGAAGCATTTTCCAATATAGTGATTTTTCTGTCCTGAAGCATTAGAAGCCAGGTCAAATGATACCAGCTTGCTCAATTTCTGTAGCATCTCTTGGAAACTGAAATAACAAAGATATTCTGAACTTCTCGGCTGGAAAAGGAGAGCACTGTTTCACTGGAAAACAGTTAAACTCCATTCAATATATTTAGCGTTGAAGGAAGAAAATGTCACGTTAAGGGGGAATGGTGTTAAATTTGGCTGAAGTTAATATGAGAAAATATATTAAAAGCAAGTGGAGGCTTATAATGTTCTGAGCCCGTGGCTGAAGATTTTCTGCATTTGGGAAATGGTGTCAGGGGGACTAGAGAAAAGTAATAACCTGTAGATCTGTAAAATTTCCTAGGGATTCCGTTCTCTGGTTTTCTCCTCGGTGTTTCACTAAGCTCTTCCTGCCCGCACCTCTGGGTTGCCCGGTCTGGAGGGGACAAAGCAAGCTAAAACAAAACAAGAAGATGCTGAGACCAGTAATCCTGCAGTAATAACTAACCCTAGCGATCAAGAAATTACAAAGTCAGCTGCAGGCGAACTGGCGCAGCGAAGCTGCCCCGGCCAGGTACCTGGAAGCGCAGCGGGAGCAGAGCAGCACTTGCTGGCCGGGGGGAGGTGGTTTGTGGCGGGGGTATGAAGGGAGCTGGTTCACTTTTCCCGCTTGTGAGCTGTTGGAGTGCTGCGTGGGATGCTGCCGGCCTGGCCTGAGCTGAGCTGAGTGATGACAGCTGGGATGGGTGAGAACTGGTTGGGTGCAGACCCCGCGCTCACCCTGGCCGGCGCTTCGCCCCGGGTTAGTCAGCAGGGCCGGGTGGCTGGGGGCACCTGTGGTGGCTGGGGGCACCTGGGGTGGCTGGGGGCACCTGTGGTGGCTGGGGGCACCTGGGATGGCTGGGGGCACCTGTGGTGGCTGGGGGTGGCTGGGGGCACCTGTGGTGGCTGGAGGCACCTGGGGCACCGGGAGGCTGAAGGTGCTTCGTGCTGCATTGGGGGGTGGCCCTGAGGGGCACCCAGTGCTGCGGCCTCGATCCAGCCTAGTGTCAGCACACATCTGAAGTTAAATTTACAACCCCACGCACTGCTGGAGGAGGCAGTGAAGGGCTTTGTATGCTGCTTAAACTGAATATCCGCACTCTAGGCACAGAGGCAAAGCGGGGTTTTGCTCCTTAGACATCTGAGGGAAGCTGGACTTGCAGCTGTCTTTCTCCGCCAGAAGCCTACAGTAACAAAATCTATCGCACCTACATATTTTACAGTCTTGACCTTTGCTGCTCCCACCTAGTTTTTCTCACCTCCCCGGGCATTTTTCATCAAGGAAGCAACAACAATCTGTTGCGCCTTCCTACCCTACGCAGAAGTGTGAAGGAAGCCTGAGTTTCACATGTGAAAGCACATCGCGCCTGGGGTAGGGCAGGTGGGAGCGGTGGGGGTGCGAGAGGGATGGGGTAAAGTGTGCCGCGTCGCGGCAGAGGTGGGCGGCTTGTGAACCGTTATCCAAGATCCATCACCTGGCTCCCGGCGTTCGACAGGCATGCTCTGTGCAAATCGCTGGCCATAAATAATTATTAGTAGAAATCCACTGGAGCTATGGAGTTCAGACGTCAATATTAATGAAGTGAAACGAGCAGCAGCTTTCTGTGTGAATTAAGCGTTGACCATGGCAGCTGATGTTAATCGGTTGTGAACACCAGTGAGGTCAGATGCATGCAAATGAAAAAGGTCTTTCTCAAACTGTTGCTCGTGGCTTTGCCAACTATCTCATGTCTTTCTGCTCTTTGCCTTTTGTCACCATCCAGTTGGTAGGCAGAGTGGTACGGATGGCGCTGCGTCAGAGCCCACGTATCGTAAACAGCTGCTTCTGCTCTTGGAAAATTATCGGTATCACCAAGGTTGTGTTGCAGGGTGAGCCCAGAGTGCGGGGTGGGATATTGGTGATGGTTTTGTATCAATTGTGTATCAAATGAGGTTATTTTCTGGGAAGTTTGAACTTGTGCAGATGTAGATCATATTGGATATACTGTTCAAAAAGGATAGAGGATTCCTGTAACAGAAAAATGATCTAACCCATTTAGAGCTAGGCAGCTTGTCAAAATCCACACAGCAGTCTGGGGTAAAGAAGAAAAATTTATTTGAGAAGTCAGGTATTTCCTTGCATGTAATCCTGCTTACTTACAAAGAATATTTGTGGTGGCTTTGTTCATAATTCAGTCTCTTTTCTAGCCAGCCCTTATCAGAAGTACATTATTTTATTTTTTTTTTCTCCCTGTAGGATTTTCTCAGGGCCACGTTTCCTGAGCGTGTGCTGGCTGGCATCCGGAGGACCACAGTCCGGGCTTGGCTCAGGCGCTGCTGCTGCTGCTCCAGGGAGCTGCAAAGTAACGGTGAGGGCTGAGCCATAGGGACGGGAGCTGCATCTTTCTTCATCATGTAAGTCAGCCAACACTTTCTTTCTGCTGCTTTGTTCTCTGCTCCTTTGGTGTTTTGCTGTTTCACTTTCTGCCATCTGGTGTGACCCAGGTCTGGCCTTGTCTCAGGCAGCGGCAGCACCTGTAGATTGTGCGATGGCTACGTGAGCACAGTAAGAGGGATCTTAAATGGAAAGTGAGGTGCTTGGTGAGATGTTAGAACCTTTCAAAAGAACGTAGTTTAGTTCTGTGGGACAGCAGCCCCAACTAGATCAGCTCACACAGAGAAAGTAAATGCAACCAAAAAAAGAAGGAAAGGGGGTGTGGGGGGTGGGGTGGGGTAGGGGGGTGGGGGGGACGACAAGGAGAAGCCTTTCCATTAGGTCTTTTAATCACGTGAGTGGGTGATTTTCACAGGGTAACTGTGTGGGTGAGTATGTGTCTACAGTTTGAAGAACTACTGGTCTGCATGTGGGTAGAATAGAGGCAGCTAAGGTTCCAGGGGTCTGGCAAATTGTACTTTGCTGTCCTTCATCTGTCTTTGATCTTGCTCACCTTTGCAAGGGCACAGTGGGCTCCCTAACCTGTCCTTATTGCGTAGAGCTGCTCTTGTTTCAGGCGTACATCTGCACCAGCAGTTGCTGGCACTATCTCCATTTCCTGATCCCTGGTGTGTCCAATATAATATAAGATATACTAATATAATATCCAGCCTTTCTAGAAGTATCACACTGCGCAGCAGCCAGTGTATTGATCAATACCAGTATATTGATGTTTTGCTTTTTTGCACGGTGAAATTCTAGAAGCAAATGGAGAGTAAACAGCATCACTACCTACCCAAGTTCCTTATAGAAATTGCGGTGAAATCCTTGTTCTCAACAATTCTCTCTCCCAGAGTCTCTTCTGTTCCCTCTACGGAGAGACTGAGGAGCTGTAAGGAAGGCTTACTGGCCATACACCCTGTGGGCAAGCCGATTCCAAAGGAGAGTTTGTCTTCTTTCCTAAAGGTTTTGTGCTTTTGTGCCTTGTGTGTGTGTGGCAGAAGGGAAGGGTGCTGGTGTGGGTGTCCCCAGAACACCACTGCTCACCCTGGGCAGGAGCCTTCAGCCAGGCTAAACCTGGAAACAAGGCAGTGTCAGCATTGTTTGAAAGCACGGTGTTGTGAAGAACTTGCCACGCCAATCTGCGACTGCACTGGGGTGAGAACCTGGGGGTGCGTCGTGTTTTTGGAGCGGTTACTTCTGAGGGATGGTGTTCTGTCCTCAGCCGTAAGGGAGGGTGGCTGCCTGGGCTTGGGGCGCGCAGACGCTCATGCTGGCAAGGTTTCTTTGTTGAGTAGTGTCAGAAATAGCCATTCTTGTCTAGAAGATTTCCCTTTCCTCACAAAAAAAAAATCAAACGCGGACTGCAATCTCCTTAATCATCCTTGCTATTGATCTTTAGAGCATGGCTGTGAGTGCCACCGTCAAAGGCAGCACCGACAAAAGCAAGAGTCTCGTTTCCTCGCACAGAGATTTTTTAGGCTGCGTGATACAAAACCTGAAAATCTAGAAGAAATATCTAAAGATATTTTTATTTCATGTGAATTGGCTCAGTTATGGGAAAAGGCTCTTCATTTTCTGAGAGTGGTTCTGATTTCTATTTTAAGGATCAGTTGAGCTTTTGAGGCTTTGGCCCTTACAGGAGGCGGCGTCACCGCAGGAAGCCCTGCTCGAGGCTACGTGCCTTGGAAAAGCTTTGGGATCCCTGTGGCTGCAGATCACCAGACCGCCTGAAGTGGCATGACCTGATCAATCGATCGTTTCCCGGTTCCAGCAGAGTCAGGTACATCAGGGCACACCTGCATTTCTGGCTACAGCTTCCCATGCAGGCCTGAAGGCAGGTCCCGTGGCTTACAAAGCGCAGTACAGGAGCCAACGTGGTACAGAGCGGGGATGTCTTCTCTGCTCTTCTTCCCGGGACAGCGTGGAGGTGGCGTCAGCTCTTGGCATATTTTACTGTGCCCGACGGGCAGGTTTTATCTCACGTCAGCTGGAACAGTGCTCTGTGCTCTGCTCTCCAATACCCCATGGCCTAAATATTCTCCATCCCCTACCACAGCCTGTGAGAAGTCCACGTGTTCTTAGGTAGGAGCTTTGCTATTTCGGGGCTGCCTGAGGATCCCGCTGCGGCAGGAAAGCTCTGCCCTTGTTCTGGGACACAGGAGTAGCACAGAGGAGAGAGAGTGGGGGGTTAAGGGCTGACCCTTCAGAGACGGTTATCATCTTTAGTTCTCTGAATGTGTGCCTCAACCTTTATGCAGTGCATTGACATCAAGGACAGTTTCATGTAAATAAAGACTTTTCCCCCCAGCCCTCTTCCTAAAATTTAATATGTTCTTTGTTTATTTTAACTTTATAGATTTATTTATTTTTTTCTTTCAATAAAAAGAATGATGATCTAACCAGATAATGGTTGTGTTTTGAGAGCTTCCTTGGTGGCTGGACATTTGGCTTTGCTTAAAGCCTCTTTTTTTTCAAGGTCTTTTGAATTGGACTATTTACTAGTAGATGCAAGAACTCGGGATTCAGCCATTTGGTTCCCCCTGCCTTAATCTCGTTTCTGAACGTTTCAATTAACGTTTGTCCGGACCAGTTTTTCATTGTGAATTGTTTCAAATGAGTCTGTCGAGTCCCGCAGCCTTGCAAATTGCTTTCATTTAGAACCATGATTTTGTGAGAGCTCACCCAGAGAGCATGAGAGCAAACAAGTGGGAGACCCTTTCCTTCTGAGCCTTCTGAGGTTGAGTTGGGTGTTAGCTGCCAAAGCTTTGTAATTTTAAGAACCTACAGAGACAATCAAAGCCTAGCTTAACTCTCCAGTTAGATCCCAACCTTGCAAACGGCAGAATGGGGCATGAATGCCACATGTTGTTGTGCTAACGAGTTTGCTCAGGAGCTGCATTTCCATGCAGTGACCCCTAAAAGATTCACCAGAGCTCCCATCTGCTTCCCGCTGTGACAACATGTCATTGTCTGAGGGAGTGAGGGGATGAGCTTGCATCTCCTTGCCAGCACTTCAACGCTGTTAGAGGAGACCTGTGGAGAGAGATAGGGGTCACATCTTGCAGCTCCATTCCTCTACACTGGATTAGGAAAGGTCTTGCTATATGTGAAAAAGCCTGAAATACCACCCACCACCACCACCACCCTTAAATTATTAACTGAGATTTCCCTTTGCAGCTACATAAAAGGAGTGGTTGGGTTCTGCATGACCTTCCTGGATATGTAATTAAATTATAAACTGTGTGCTCTCCTGTCTTCCTTCAGGACTATGTGCTTGGGAACAATTAAGGCTACTCCAGAATATGTCTAAGCTATACTAATGGGTTTGGGAGCAGTGCAGACAAACTCAAAATAGTTTCCTGTTACCACACTATGCATGTTTGATGCAGCAGCATGGAACACTGCATAGGTTAATTGAACTTGGAGTTTAGTCCTGTGGCTCACTCTGCCATGGCTAGGGTGGCAAGGTCCCCAGCTAATTACCGTAAAGTTAGCAACATCGTCTTAACTGCCCTCGCTGAAGTGCAGGCTCACCTTGAGCAGAGTTTGGCCAGAGGATGTGTGATAAAGAATTTATCAAGCAGGCTTTTGTCCATCTGGTTGCAAACTCTAGTAGCTGTGATGTGGAGAAAGGAGGCTCATTGCAAGCTGATTTCATTTAGGATACATGGAAGTAGATCTGAGGTCTTACAGTTCCAAGGCAACATGTTCCTGTGAAGGCAGAAACATGATCATCTGTTGTGCCCTGGTTTGCTCCTTACTAATCTCTCAAGCTCATAAAAGGGACATTTTTAATCATATAAAATGTAATTTATAAGCATTTCACTAAGTCGTATTAATAGAAATGCTTTAACAAAATATGTCATTAAAAATGTTCCTATGCAGTAAATGTTTACGTGTGCTAATCTTGCCTCTGCAGCTATGCTTTTCCCTTCCTGCAGGCATGCTGGTAATCCTGGGAACAGGAGTCTTGGTCTGCTGTGAAGCGCTTCGTGTGCTGATGAGCAATTACGGTTGATTGCCAAACTCTTAATTTTATTTCTCTCCATGAAAAAGACAAGCTTCAAAAGCAACCTTTTAATAGATAAATAAATAAAACCTTCCTTCTTCCATAGCATTCTATAATAGATGATAAGCTCATTTCTACATGGGCCCCTAGAGAGAGCACGGAGCCAGGGGCTGGTTGATTTTGCACTGGAATAATGAACCCAAAGAGTGAAATGTCAAGTTGCTTTCCCAAACTTTGTTAGCAGCCGCGTGATCCACGAAAGACTTGCCAGGGAAGAAGAGGAGGTGCTGTGAGCGTTTCCTTTCCCACTCCAAATGGACCTGTAGGAGATGTGATGTTAGGCGTATTAACCCTTCCTTTCTGCTGGGTTTTTGCTTGCCAAGCAAATGCTGCCTACCACAACTTCCACGTGGTGTCTGCAAGTGTAAATGCTTATACCAGGCTGAAAGTCTCTTCATGGCCCCTGAACATCTTCCACTTTTGGGTCTTGCTGATCGTTAAAGAGCCCAAATTGTGTTTTTAAGTGCAACTATCAACTATAGGGCTGATAGCTATTTTATAATCCAAGCGTTATAACTTCAGGTATTCTTTAAGCCACAGGAGCAGATGGTTTCATTCAAATAAAACCTTGGGAGTTTTCGTGGCAGAGAAGAAAAAGAAGAGAAACCGAGGAAAAATATAGTAGAACTGTAATTGTTCTAAACCAGAATATTTTCCAAGAGGCATCAGAGTCCCTTTGAGGCATGCCCAGGCTTAGCAGAACCCTTTGGAATGTGCTTTAATGTGAGATCACAGTTTTATTGGAACCTTTGTCCATAAAATAAGATAAGCCGGATCATTTGGTTTGGTTTTTTTTTTTTCCCCCCTTTAGTTTCCTTTAGATTAATTTCCAGTATTCCTCACCCAGATTGCCTCATTAGGCAGGTTGTTTAGTCAGAAGCACTTGTTCCTGGAGGATTCCAGCAGCAAAGTGAGAGATTCCTGCAGGAAGAAAATAGGTGAAATAAATGTATTCTCTTACTTTGCCCGTCTTTTTTCCGTAACAGAGGGAGCAAATCAGAAGTACAAGTTTAAAACATCACTTAAAAGGTAAACACCCAGTAATTGCACCTTATTAAAAGGCACTCTGTTTCAAAATGTCATAGCTAGGCACTCGCTTGTGTAATTTATGCATCAAAATATTATGGTGTGTTAGTTTGCACAAGGGGAAAGCATACAGTAGCCACCCAGAATGGCTCTAATGGGGAGGAGGAGGAGTGAAGGGATATTTATGATGATTGCCATGGGAAAGTGAGGGCGCACAATTACCCCCACTGCTGCTTTAATGGTTCGAGATTATATATGGCAACATACTGGAGCAGGAGGGATCAGAAATGTACTTGCTAGGAGGCTGATGGAAACCCATGCAGAGAAAGCGAGTATCTCCAAAAGTCACCGACTAATCTAAGCCGGCAAGAGTGGAAATCTTCTTTAGACAGTTGAAGAACTGCTGTTAGGATAACCAGTTACTTCTGTTGTTCTCCAGTCGATCAAGTGCAGGACATACCTCAGAAGAACAAGGTGCTGCCCTGGCATCAGCCGGGAAAGTACCACTGCGGGCAGAAGTGAGTGAGATGGGCGAAGCTGTGGCTGCAGTAAGGCAGTGGTCGGGGTTCCTTGGGAGAAGGATTTTGCTCTGCGTGCTCACTCCTGACTGCATCGGATCTACCCCTTTGTTTATCAGCCACAGCAGGTAAACATGATTTAATGCCAAACATAAATAATTTTTTGTGGCTTCCTTTATGTCTCTGTACTGTATTATCTAAATACTTTCCGATGCTATTTGTTTGGATGTAGTTTATTCTGAGCCTTATGGGAGCTCTTCAGAAGCAGCCTTCCTTTTATTTCAGCTTCAAAAAATGTGACTGTGGTATATCAGGATGAAGAGATTCTACTGCCCTACCTTCAGTTAGAACGAAATTGCAAGAGGCTTAAGGTGATATGTATAGATAGGAGACTGTGACACCTTTACTTTAAAATTGTTAAGCATTCCTTGCGTATAAAGCAGAGGAGTTTTGGTTGCTTGGTTGGTTGTTTTTCTCCTCAGCACCGCTGCAGCCTATCGAAGGCACAGTGTACATGTATCCACAAACATACCAGCATGCCCAGTTAGCCTTTCCTTGTGCTAAAACCTTGTGCTTTTTTGTCTTTCACCCCAAATTGCCCAGTGTACGGTCCAAGCTGTGGACCGCTTCCAAGATAAAGATGGAAACTGCACTTGGCTCAGCTCCCCAGGGCAGCGCTGGGGTTTGATGTGCTCCTGGCAGCTGTGCTGCTGGAGAAGCGTGGGGCGTTCTCCTCTTAGCTGGAGTTTCTCATGGGCTGTGGCTTCATGCCAGATCGCCGTGCTGGAGTCTGGATAAGAAAAGGCAAAGCCAGATCAGCATTTTCCGGGATGGGATTGAGTCTCCAGCCAGCTGGAGCTTGTAGAAAGTGTTATTCATGGATGCTGCCAAGATCGAACTTCTTACTTTCTGAAGAATCCTGGATGACTTCTAAGCTGGAGATTGATCTAGTATTGGTATGTTCATTCTGTGGAGCACTAAAAACTCTTGCTTTTTTTGTATTATAGTTACCGCCATCTGATACGTAACTGAAGTCAAGCAGTATCACAGCTCTGCTTAGTCACTGGTGTAGAAAGATGCCAAATCTGACAGACTGAGCAAGTCTGAAAACCCTGTTTTATTTTGGAAACTGAATTACTGATAAATGCAAGAAATCTGTGGATTAGAGTGCATTCTGAAGCTGTCCTCACTGACAAAAGATGTAGAGTAACTAATTCAACCATGTCCTTACCAATGGAGAGTTTATATGCCCATGTGGAAGAGTCTCGTTGAGAGTTCCAGTCATTTGCTAATTTTGCTGAAAACAATTACACTTGCTACCTAGACAGGTGCTTATCTAAAGCATTTCCAACTATCAGGTGTCCAACATTTGATATTTTCCAACATCTTCTCCTCTTAGAGAAATGACTGATGTGGAGAGTTTAAAAGAATGGAGTAATTTAGTCTAGAAGAAGAAGTGCTGTGGCAAGAAGGATGGGGGCAAACTAACTTTTCATATATGCTGCTGTGAAGTGAAAAGGAGTATTTTTCTCATTTAGTCCACTCCAGGTAGAGCAGGAAGTAATGGCCTTCGATTGCAGTGTCAGAAATTAAGGATAGCTGTTGAGAAACAACTTCTAGCAACAAGTGAATTGCCAGAACTGATCAGCAAAGGTTATGGAATCTCTGACACTGGAGGTTTTAAAGAACAGGTCAGCCAAGCATCAAAGAAAAGTGAAGTCAGGCCGTATTTGGGAGAGACTTGTCATCTGTAAGTTCACTTTCAGCGCTTTTTCTGTGGTTCTTGTAAATGCCTGTGGCAATGGCTTGTTGCTTGGCGTGGCAACAATGGTAGAAAAAAAGAACTTTTTTGTTACATCAAAGGGCCATAATGGCAATTTTTCAACATAAAATAGCGCGAGAGATACCATCTTAATCTAATTAATGCTATTGAATAAATAGGTAAACCAGGCACAAATATGTTGGTGGGAGCAGGAGGACAGGAGAGGAGAGGTGTATCGGAGGCAGAGGGAAGGGAGCCTGTAATGAGGTTAGCCCGCGGTTCCAATTCACAGAAAAGTTGCATCTTGTCTGGCTTTCCCTTAGATTACAGGAGGGAAAACCAGCACCACCACCAAAAACCCAAACAATCTACCAAGCTGCTGGTCCTGCTCCATAGTAAAAACAGAGCAGAAGTGCATGGCAGAGCTTCACCCCGTAACAAACTGGCCAGAGGGAAAGAGATCTGCTGTGTCCACAGGAGATGCCACAAAGATTTCGCGCGTTAACCTAGAGAAAGATTGAACCAGCACCTTTCAGATCCCGTCTGCTCTGGCCGACCCACAGACAGGCCTGGGGACCAGAATTATTGTTGATTCTACAATTGACAGAATGAGCTTGACCTGGCCAGAATCGCCGTGCCGCCGCTCCAGCCCTGCCGCGCAGCATGCGAGGCAGTGCTTGGGGTGAAGCCTAGACCCATGGTGCTGGTGCGAGAGGCTGCATTTGGCAACGGGGATGGGGGTTCTTCAGGGCCCTTCTGCATTAGGGGGGACAGTGAGATCTCCCCCTTCTGAAAAATTCCTACCGATCTTTCTTTTTTCCATACCCTTTCCTGTGCTACACACTTTTAAATGTAGAATATTTAGCTTTTCTGCAAGTCTCTCCCTGGCATTTATCCCCAAAAGATGTTAAAATTATGTCATTGAGGAAACCAGTTTAAAGTTTACCGGAAGAGAGTTTTACAGTTCAGCTGATCTCTTTTGTTTAATTTTTGGTATATGCCTAAGTAAGCATAATCTAGTTTTTGCAAGATTAAAATACATCCATAGAAAATGATAGTCAATAAAATATGTACAAGGCATCGTGACCAATCCAATGCCATTCCCAATACTTGAGCTCATATTTTCCTGTTGATGTTGGGGACACCCTATTGGGAAACTAGGAAAAGAAATTTTATTTTGGTATTTCTTTGGTGGCAAAATATGCTATTGCTTTTTTTAAAAAAAAAAAAAAAAATTCTCTTAGGAGTAGCCACATCTCCTAACTGCTGCAGCAAAGGCCCCATGCTGTAAGTGATCCTGACAGTAAACAGCTGGCGTAATCTTATCACAAGTATTTATGTAACAAACAGACAATACCTCCCTTGATATTTGTCCTGATATTCCTGTGGGCTTCCACTGCCTCCCAGGAACGACTCCTGCAGCCGTGGTGTGCCCTGAGCCTGTAGCTATATGCAGTAAAGCAAAAGTTACTCTCATGATTAACTTCTTAGCTAATGAAATGTAAACTCATAGTTAACATTTAGTTCTGAGAGAAGAGCTGTATAGCCAGAAATATTGCCTATAAATTGAACCATCGTGTCTTCAGCGCAGGAGGCTGAAATGTGACCCTTCTTGGCACGCGGGGGTTTGGGACCGTGTCTGCCGACGGAGTCTGGCATCTGGACACACTATTGTTTCCACTGCCTGAGAGCTTTCCTCTTATAGACTGTGTAACCTCAGTCTTGAACCTTGTTTATACCACAGGAGTCATGTTCTCTATGAGTCACAGAGCCCTTGGCGAACAAAAATATTTAGCCTTTTTTGAAGGGGGAGGACTTCTCAGAGCAGTGTTGAATGGAGAAGACTGTTAGCTGCGCCGAGGAGAAAGCTTCGGGAGAAAGCTGCCCACGTGGACTCTGGTTGGAGGCAGAGGTGTTAGGTATCGTTCGGCGGCGGTATGACGTGAAGGAAAACAGAGGGAAAGGTTGGGGGAGGGTGAGAATTCGTAAATGAGACTTGGTGGCTGGCAGGGCTGACGAGAGAAGCCGGGTGACTGCTCCCTGCGCATCCACATCAGGTCGCTGGCTCCGGGCGGCGCAGAGCCGCAGGAGGATGCTGACGTCCCTCTCTCTCCTCCCACTTCTCCAAGCCCCCTCCTCGTCAGGTGTTGAACAGCCCCCTGGGGCAGGCTTTAAGTGTAGGAGTCACCACTAATCAAAAATTGCTTGTTCTCGACTTGCTCTCCACCAAAACAGTGAAAACTCTAGAAATTTCATAGGAAAGACAACATAAAAGTATCTTTTCTGCTCTTAAAATCATTCTGCCATCGTCTGCATGATCCAAATCATAAATTCTGTGAAAAGCTGGTAATTTGCTGTAATTGGTAATGGTAATTGATGTAAAAATGGGCTGTCCTGTAGCAGGGAGAAGAAGAGTGCGGGGTACGTACCAAGAAGAGTGCAGATAAAAAGTGCTGGGAAAACAGAGAGGAACGGAAAGCCCTAAATCAGGAATCACTGCTGTGTCATCGCAGGCACCACATTCCGGGCCAAAGTTTGCTGCCAGCTGCTGTGGAGGGAGAAGGGAGGACGCAGGGGAAGAGCTGGGTGCTGAGGGGCAGCCTGTGCTCCCCGGACCTGTACGTCTCACAGCCCGTGTGCTCTGTGCCCTGCTCTGTGCCTACTCACCCGCAGAACCACTCGGAGTGGGGTCCCCTCCCACCTGCCCAGGCCTGGGGTCCCCCCCGGAGGATTTCACGGAGCCACGTCGCCCGGTCCCTTGATGCAATGACCGCAAATCCTAGGGGAGCTCATCTACAGTGCAGAGGGCGAGTTTTCCCAAAGTGAGGGCCACCACGCAGGAGAAAGCTCTCCATGGAAAACCTTGTCTCCCCTTGGGATCCTGCTGAGAGGCTGGGAGAGGTGCCAGCAATATCCCACCCCCCTCCTGAGCCTGCGGGTGCCATTTTGCCTTCACAGGAGTGTGGAGGACACAGGGGCTGAATCCTGTTGCGGGGCAAACATGGAGAGGGGCCAGAGGAGGAAAGGAGGCTGGCAAAGATGACTTAAATTAAGACTATGGTGTTCGTGGTCTTGTGGGTGTCTGTGCTGGAGACATAGTTCTCTGAAAGAAATGGTGAGGGGGGTCGGCTTTCTGTTGTATCTTGGCTATCTCTGAGCTGTAGGAGATGTATCTCTGAGCTGTAGGAGATGTACCTCTGAGCTGTAGGAGATGTTTCCGTTGGACAATGTCCCAGGATTACTGCGACAGATTAGCAGGCGATGCACAAAGTTCACATCCCTTTTCTCTTTTGCAAGAAAAATGCGATAAATGGCATTACAGTTGCATGAAAAAATGCTGTGATATCAGAATCGTTTGGAACCAGAGTAGGTCTGGGATAAGACTAACCCAAAATAGACCAGAATTGGTGTTAACTGTGAATTTACACACTGCTGCGGCCGATGAACGGAACGTGACATCGGTGATGGCTCTGTCAGATTAGTTTCAGCCTAGCTTATCTCTTGATCCCTTCTCTGGTGGTAAAGCAATTCCAGCCGGAGCTGTATAAACCTGGCGTTCCTCGTCATGCCGCAGAATAATAAGCATTAAGTGGTTGACGTCCGTTCATATGCTTACTGTGCTTCATGCTGATAAGCTTTTTCCACAGGTAGGGAAAATAAAGTCCCATATTAACCAGGGCTTTAATGGGGCTTTGCAGCAGAGCCCTGCAAGGCATAACAGAAAGTTATTTACTGTCAGAGACAGAGAGGCCTATTCTCAGTCACAGCAGTTGGTTGAAGTGTTAGTTTATATTCACTGAGGATCTGGCTGTGAGACCTGGTTTGGCACTGTTATCCCATATTTACACTAGTGTAAGCCAGCTGGAAATCCCCAAGGATCTGGGGCGCGGTTCCTCCCGGCGAACACTCTGACACCCATCTCGGTTTAGTGTTTTCTGGTTGGGAAAAGCGAACACATTCACGAGTAATAGAACAGAAAATTAAGAGCCACCTTTTGGCAAGAAAGCTACTATTACCATAAAGCAAAATGATTTATATGCCAGTTCTTTTTTTTTTATTGGCATCTCTCAGCTGCAGTGACATTATTCGAGCTGAGCATTTCCTAAGGGCAGCATGTAAATGCTCACCACTACAAGATTCCTTTTCTTTTGTCTTCAATTTAAACACTATTTTCAGTCTTGAGAAGGGGAAAACATTCTCAGCGTATGTACGTGCCTTTCATCATACCCAGCTAAGATGCTCTTTCATTCTCAGTAAGTCAGTGACATAATTTCACTGTAGTTAACCAAAGTAATTATTTGTCTTCGATTGGGATCTAAAGAAGAGGCCAGAGATAGGGTTTGCTGGTGGGGGGAGATGCAGTCATTTTCTTTGGAGCTGTGACCTTTAGAGAATGAGCTGTGCTTTTTCTGTGTCAGCGCTGGCTTGCTGAGATGCAGTTGGAGATTTCCCCCCCTCCACCTTCTACCTCACTGGCAGCATCACCTAAAGGAGGGAAGATAGTCTGTGTGCAGCGCTGTGTCTCTTACAGGGTAAAGACATCGGAGCTCCTCATATCTGAGGATATTTGAGCTTCCAGCTCAAAGACTCTCACCTGCTTCATAAAACTCAATGTGAGTTGCATTTGTGTCACCACTCGCTGCTGATGGTACCGCAGCAGCTAAGATCTGCTGCTGTGCTGGAGCTCACAGATACCCACTTCTTGGTCTTTGGCAGCCAGGAGCTCTGGCCCCTGCTTTTCCCGAGAAAAAAATACCCCGGGCCGCTGGTGCTCCGTTGGATTGCTCAATTCCACCCCGGCGCCTCTCTGAAAGGCTGGTTTGGGTTCGAATGAGTGTGTTGTGGCATGGAATTGTGAGGACCTTGAACGCAGCTTCTGGGGTAATTGGCCACTTGGAATTTAAATTGCATCTTCCTGTGTTCCATACTATGTCCAAGTGGAATTCAAAAACCTGCGTAAGGTTACGATGCAGTTTCAGATACTGTTTCTGGAAGTGCCCAGTGCTTGGATAGAGGCAAACCGGAGGAAATTCAGCACCCAGCAGCACAGGTGGTAGAGGGGCTGGCGTGATTGCTTACAAGGAAAGGTTGGCAACGCATCGTGTGCCTGACCTGGCTAAGCAGCGGCTGATGTTCCACGGGATCATCCTCCAGGTTGTTCAAAGGCAAACGGGAGGAAGCTACAAACCCAGAGGTAGGAGGCATTTAAGATGAATAGCAACCAGTATTTTAAAAAGAAAGACCTAGAATATCAGCAGGTTCCGACCTTTTCCATACTGGGAATTCCAAATATCTCAGGCTCCTCTCCTGGGAGGAACAGGCTGGAAAAAAAAAGAGAACAGACCAAATAAGAAGGGCAGACAGGCTGCCAGCCAGCCTTTTCCGGGTGGAACAATTTATGTATGAGATGTAACATGGTTTTCAAAGAAAACGGTGGAAACTCCATGAAACATAAACACGGACAGGCCGGTGTGGCTGGTGAATGCTCCACAGGGGTCGATCAGGAAACTGTAGAAGGATGTATTAGAGGGCCTGTTAAGATTTGTTCCATCTCTGAACTGTAAGACTTATGCCAAATGCGCTCCACAAACAAAGAAAAGCTAAAAATAAAATCACAAGGCATAATGATTTCCAGTTGTATTTACTTCCCATCTCGTTCCAATGATCAGACAGTAAAGTTGGCAGCTTTTATCCCTCTTAATCACGGGTCACCGAACACACCATTCTCAAATTCCAGGGCTCGGTTTGGTGCCGTGTGGATTTCTCTCTGCTGAGCAGTTCCTGTGATAGAGTGCAACTTCTCTAACTTTTCATTCTGATTTTTTTGGGGTATGTGCAACCAATACATCTTTCCAAGGTAATCAAACCACCATTGTATTTAAGTCATATGAAAAGAGGAAAGAATAACATAAATCCAAAGAACACCACAGATACCCACTCGCTATTTAGTCTCGCTCGACAGCTGTTCAGTGTATGTGCGTCATACAGCACTGTGGTATTGGGTGTAAAAATATGTCCTGTTGCCACTTACTATGTCTTCTAGTATCTTTTACCTTTGGTGTAGGACCTAGAGCACTGCCAGGCTAGCGATGTCCACATCTTGTATTTCCAGCCTTTCCCACAGTTTGGCCACGTGCGGAGGTACGAGCAATTTACAAACCATTTGGACAGCTATATAGAAGCCTAATAAAAAATTCTGTGTCAAGTTGTGATAATGTCATCATGTGCCCAAGAAGCAAGAACTTAGGCATGTTTTTGTCTTTTCTACACATGTAAAATCCGGTGCTACTTACCTCATTTTCCAACCTAAAACCCTATGAGATTTGGAGATTCTTAGTTTTCCCGCTCTTGTGATGCTTTTTGGGAAACCCTGCTGCAGTGGTGATTCATGCTGACTAACAGATGAGCAATTTTTGATGACTTTCAGAAGGCACTTGGTTCTTTTCCTGGAATTATGCGGATTCTGTTAACGCAGTCACTGAGAAGTTAAACGAATACATTTCTTTAGCAGCAGGCATGTTTCCTCTAGGACTCTGGCTAGCGTCGGTCACACAAGGCTGGAGAGAATCCACCAGTGGAAGAGCGAAGGGTTAAATTCTGTTGTTGGTTTGTGCGTTTATTCCTATTGAAAACAGTAGCTGTATGGGAGTAATAGGGCAGTACTTGGCCTTAAGCCTTTCTGAACAGCCCCAAAGTGCTGCATTATCTGGATACTCTTTGCCGACTTTCTCCCTCCAGGAGAAAACTGTATGTACTGGATGTTCTCGAAATAAATGAATAGTGCTGTAAACACACAGCCTCATAATTAACCCGTCTTGTCTAAAATGAGTGTCTTCCTAAACTGTGCTGAACCTTGCTGGAATACTGGTGTTAAAGCCCAGCTGTGGTAGACAGCTCTGAGCCGAAGCACTGTAATGAGAGAATTTGTAAGAGGAAACCCGTGAGATTTAAAAAAATATGATAGATGAAAGAGTGAGTGGAGGCTAAAATCAGAATAAGGCAGTTGGTTTCTTCTTTCTTTCTAAGTAAAACAAAAAGTGGGGGAGGTGGGGGGTGGGTGTTTTCAACTCCCCAGGCAGGGCTCAATTGGAAGTCTTAAATCCCTAAATAAATGTCTTAGGAAATAGGTATTGATCCTTGCCTGGAGAATAGTGCCAAAGACATTCATCAAAGGGGCAGGTGAGAAGACCGGGGATTTTTCTTTGTTTTGTTGTGGTGTTCTTGTTTTTTTTTAACACTCCATGAACACAAGCAGTCTGAGCAGGGACTTTATTGTTAATATTTTGCACCTCATCCCATGCCACTTGCACATATGTTTTTGAAATAAGGGAGATGAAGTAAAATTGTTTCAATCTTTTCCTTTCCTGCGGTCTGTTTAGATGAAAGAGTGTGCAGTAATCACCATTAGGCATCTGGCTGCCCCCACGGAGTGGGCACATGCCTGGTTTTGCTTATCCTCCATAAATGTGCTTGGATTTTCCCCCCTCTGTGTTTAAAGATGTTAAACTTACAGCACTGTGCCTCAAGCTCTGTTTATTGAATTTCATGCTATGGTGAGTGAGATGGGGGTTAATAAACTCATGCTTGGTGTTTATCTCTATAGATATGTGCTCTTCCCTGATGATGCTGCTGCTGATGCTTGGTCCATCCGGCACAGCTGGCAGTTGCTGGAGTGCCCAGCGCTGCTGGGGCTCCTTCACAGGTCCCGCAGGGTTGGTGGGAACAGGCGTTCCTACAGGACAGCTAACAAGGCGGACTGGCGCAAGTGTCATCTAGAAGTCGGAATTTGAAGGGCCTGTTGTAAAACAGGGGAAGGGGCAAGTTCTACTTGCTTTTCAGTAGGACTTAAGTCAGTTCACCTAAAAGGAGGCACAGCATGGACCTGGCTTTAGCAAGGTGATTTTCTGTGTGGAAGTCCTCTTGTCTGTCTAAGCATGATCTCTTTTCTCTGAACTTTGTCCTGTATAATTTTAAAACTGGTCAAAATGCTAAAGCACCTCTGCCCTGGTGTATTGTTCCCTGTAAGTTGTTTAGTTTTGTATGTGTTAGATTAAGAGCATGCTTAGGGGAGGGCAGTCATGGTGTCTTCTGTGGCCTCTGTGATTCCGTCTTTCTGGCTCTTAATCCGCCTATCCACGCTGGCTACAGCTTGGGCTTGGACTGTTCAGGCTGTGCTTGGGGGGAGCTTAGGACAGAATAGGACGAGCGTGCTCGGTCCGGGCTGTGGGACAAGATTTACCCCCGTGGCCAGGCACAGAAAGGTCACTTGTGTTACCCTGCGCCTCGGTCCTGAGGCCGCGTCTCCCCAGCCTGTGCCTGCCTGCGGGTTTGTGTGCGAGCAAGAGAGAGAGGGAGCAGGGCTGACCTGGAGAACAACTTCAGACTTGGGC
>JAVJGJ010000014.1:118726312-118739037 GCA_035590215.1 Microhierax caerulescens | reverse complement strand
TCTCACCCCTCCCCGGATCCTGCCCCCCCCCACACACACACCTTGCTCCATGCCCCCTGGGATGCCACCGGTGCCTTGTCACCCACTCTGCTGCTGGCCCTGACCGGTGCTGCTGCTGGGACTAAGCGTACCAGCCCAGCAGAGCGCGTTCAGCTTCATTTGATGCCTTGCCCGCAGCCCCGGAGTGCTTCGTCAGCTGGGGGCTGCTGATGTGAACACAGCTCCGCTGGCAGCTTCCAGCGCAGGCATTTCATCCCGTGCCAAGCATGTCAGTGTGACACCCAAATTCTGCATGCCAGTCACCATTGCTTCCCCTGATACAGCTCGGGCAGAGAGAGTGGGAAATTGTGGCAAAAATACTCTATTATGTTCAAAGAGAGATTGACAGTGCTATTAATAAAGCTATTGCTGGCAAATAGCACCCTGTACGGCGGGAGCCTAGCCTTGCCCGGTGCAGCCATCTGCCCTTCTCTGTCGCTCTCCCGCGCTGTCTTTGTGCATTTTTCTGTAACATCTACTGGAAACACGTTTGCCTTATTGGTTCCCCCAGTTTATGAAAGTCGAGTTCCCACTCCGACGAGAATGTACTACACCTTGCGGTAACCCCGCCGTGTAGCACACAAGTTTTGCAGTTTTAAGCTTTCCGAGCCCACCTTTGGCAGTCTGCAGCACCGTGAGTGATGTGCAGGTCGTTGGAACGGTACAAACCCCACCTGATGAAAACCTCGCTCATGTGATCGACCCTCTCTTTTCTGCCCAGGAGCGGCATCTTCAGCGGTGTCACCACCTGAAGTGTCATCCCGCAGCGTCTGGAACAGCCACACGTAGGGTGAAGGTGGTGGTTTGCAGGTGGTCCTCAAAGTCAGGCCATGCTGCCAGCTGCATCACGTCTGACACCGAGCGTGCCCGTTTCCCCCCTCCCCGCCCCGAGCCCCATAACTCGGGCTTTACTGTATATAATGTATATATATACTGTATATATACTGGGGTTATATACAGTAATCCACTTCGGATCCCCTTCCTCTCCAGCTTCTCAGCCTACAGAGTGCTTCTGAAAGACATTTGTGAGTGCATTTTCTCTGCAACCACGGGTGATAAACTATTCCTAATGGGAACAGAAAATCTTGCCTGATCATTCCCCTGTCCTCTCAGCACCCGCAGCCTACAGAGAACCATTAAATATGCAGTACTGTGAGAAAACTGGAAGAGCAACAGTTATGTAGTTCATTGCATATTTTAAGGATATTCTCTGCCCTTTTAACAGCTAGATGTGAGGCTGTTAATAAACAAGCAAAATCAGAATCTGAGGTGTGGAGAAAAATGAGACCTATCATGAACTTTGGCTATGCATACCCCTGTGCTTTCCTATGGATGCATGTCTTCGTTTCCCTTCACTGCCTTCTTCCTGGAATGCAAGGGTGCTTTTACTTGTTAAGACATAAATTTTTTAGATACTGTTTGGCTCCAAGCGTGTAGCAATGAACCTGAAAGGGAAGCATGAAGCTTTGAAAGGGTCTTCCTTGAATTCCTGCTACGTTAGCTACTAGAGGGGCTTTTCTCAGGGCCTTATTGCAGAGTTACAGACCTGCCTGGGAACAGAGACTTCTGTGTCTTTTAGAGTATGTGCCAACCACTGTGCTCAGGATTGTACATCTGGTGAAGGTTTCATGCAGCTGTCATTGTCATGGCAGAGTCCCTTCTGTGTAAAAGAAACCCAGCAAAGTCACTAAGTACTTGTCAAGCTAGGAGAACCGTTGGTTGGAACGAGTTGTGAGCAGGCACATTTTGACCCCCAAGCCATGCAGTTTTAAAAATAGTCCTTCTTTGAGTCTTCCAGGAGATGCAGCAATAGCTGTGAGGATCAGGCTCTAAGGGTTTAACTTCCTGTGTGTGCCTACACACCAATAAGCTACTTGTTATATCAGCAGTGATAATTCTCAAGGTCACGGGCATTTGCTGCTCTAATCTTGGTATGCTTTCGCTATCAAAGGGGGATGACAGCTGTGTGCATGTGTGCTGTGACTGCGGGCTGAATTCAAAGCGCACTGTACAACATCACCTGGTTTTCAAGGACAAAGCTGAAGCAAAGTTTTGCTTTTCACTTAGAAGAGGAAAAAAATAAAAAAGAGAGAAAGATGTGGGAGTGGGGGTAATCAGACCATTGAGCTTTGTTACTGCATTATTTATTATCATTAAAACCATAATACTTAACTGCAAATAGCTTTGGAAATGTTTAATTACCCCTTTCATCAAAGGCATTTGACATGCAAATGAAGGAAGAACCAAACTGTTGTGAAATGCAATTAACGACTGTTACCAGTAAACAGGCTTGGGGGGCTCGGGTGACCTGCACAGGGAACATCAGCATGGTCCTAGATCAGCAGAGGTCCCTTATGACATTACAGACTTTTACAATTTCAGTAGATTGATTTGTTCCGTTTGGTTGATTGTTTGAGGATTGTTCTTGTTGGTATGGTCTGAGAATTATTAGGTGGAAAAGCCCTGGGAGTGACGGATGTGATGGAGAGGCATACAATAAGGAGAAGAATTTGGTTTTTTTCCCTCTTTTAGGTGGAATGGCTGTGATTAAGGTGGGCGAGTATCACTTAAAAAAGAAAGTTTCCAAATATCCATTTGTATAAATTCACTTTACAGAATGCCTGACCCCTTTTTCCTTACAACTGCAGATTTATTTCCTAAAATCCTTTAGTTCCCAGGAAGGAAAGGGTTATAGATACTCCTGCCAACATATATCCATCTGTGAGTGGTGCTGTGAATATTTCTATGTTTGAATCAGGACGTGGGGAGGGCCGCCGTGGCCTGGGAGCCATTCGGTCAGGAAGCAGATGGCTCCGTGGCTGCATCACGATGCAGTGCCTGGGACCAGTGGTGACCGCTGGCTGAGCAATGCTCACGCTGCGTAGGGAACGCCTTGTGCAGCCTGGAGGAGAGCTATGCGTCTGCAGATGAGTTTTTCAGTGTCTCTGCATTTGTAAATTTTACTGTTTCTCTACACCGCGTGCACTGTTGGTCTGTAAAAGGAAAGGCAACCGTGCGTTCGGAATACCCACCCAGGTGTCGGCTAGGTCTGATGCAGCAATACAGCTGACTCCATGGGTGCAATTTTTGTTGAGAACTAGGTAGTACATCCTTTAGAATTACGAGAAAAGAAATAAATAGTTGTTTTGGCCTCTACTTAATGACAATAGTGCTAATTATTCTGGCCGTTTCACTAGTTGACTTGACATGTGTTCTGGTCTCAGGGACCAGCAGCTCAGTTTTCACGGAGAAATTCTGCCTCAGGTGTAGGACTTGTTCCGTTCTGACGAGTCCTTGCTACCAGCTACGGCAGACCTGACGTTGCTGTTACCAAGGCCTCACTTGCACCAAATATTTTGCATCATTCACCTGCATTGTTTGCTATGCTTTAACCCCTTTGGGTTCTAACAGCCCCATTCATATTTCTAGGAGCCTTCTAGGTCCATCATCACCATCTTCATCATCATAATTAGATGAGTTATCATTGCAATATTACTTGTATGTGATTATGCTTTTGCTGGAGACTAAGCATAGTACCCAGTATCAAAACAGAGAGCAGACAAAGGCAGAGTTCCCTTTGTTTCAATACATTCACAGGAGCAAATCAGTTTCCTTTTCTGCTGGATCAGCACTGGTCTTCCTGGATCTCAAAATGCAAGCATCTCCTTCAGATAAAATACTGTTTTATTTGTAGGTGGTCATGAAACTCAATGCATCTTTCACAAATTGAGATTGCATAAACATAAAATTACTGTAAAGGAAGAATTGGGCTGAAGATGGTCTTTCTAGTGAGTATTTTGACTGCTGTGACTGTATTTTCTTTATATAATAATGATGATGATGATAATAATGGTGATTGGAGCTCACTTCTCTTAAGCTCATCTCCATCATTCATTCATCCATAAATTGAGTTTGAATGCAGATTGAGTTCTAGGTGGAGAGTTATTTCACACAGGTTTTTTTCCCCTTTGATCATTTATTCAGTTGAGCTAGTGGAATGCCCTGCTTCCCTTTCCAGGTTTTTTTCCTTCATCTTTGTCTTTGAATAAAGCACTGAAGAATGCTTTGGTACTTTCTTTCAACCTGAAAATGTGTTTCTTAACCTTTATAATACCTGTTAAGTTTAAGATAGAGGGAACTAATGCTCCATTTGCAGTATTTTGGTACGTATAATTCCTCGGTTTCCTCCAGACAGGCTTGGAGCCTGTATCGCTGGGGCAGGGGTTGGTGAAGAGAATGTAGTTGCAAGCCCAGAGACAGAGCATGAAGCATCCTCCTCTTTCTCCAATCAATGTCATCATCACTTCCAGAAAGCCAACTTTTCTTGTAGTTTTCCTAGTGTAAAAAATTGTGTTCACTGGATCTACCCCGGATTTATGGCACTAGCTGTTCCCTTAGGATGCCTGTTGTGTGTCATGCACAGAAAAAATTGGAATATTCTCCCAATGATTCTGGGCATACCTTGGCCCTCAGGTCCTGCTGTGGATCTTACCCCAGAGTCAAGCACAGCAATGAACTGCGTTATAAAATATTCTGTCAAGAGGAGCCGTGTTCATTTTCTTCTTCCACCTTCTGCTCAGGAGAAAGGCAAAACCTGCCACTGCTCACTGCTTCTGGGGAAGAACGCCATGAGGTGCTTCAGGCTTTTGTGCATTCAGAACGTTTTGCAGATTGCAGAATCCCCTGTGACAATCCGGGAAGGGCTTTGTCACTTTGATTTTGCTCTGAGATGATTTGGCCAGGGCTAAAACTAACAGAGCAGAGGTTAGATACCCCAGTTCTCACCAGGCAAGGTAGGAGGCATCCCAATATTTTTCTTCCAGGCATCTGTAATGATGCCATCGGGTGGCCCTAAGCTGGCTGGGCTGGAACAAAAAGGTTGGTTGTACTGTCAGATCCTTCCTGTCAGACAGTCCTTGGTTTATCATTGGGCAGTGGTTTGTCTGTCAAGTTCAGTTTTACAGTGTCTGTTTTCAGCTTCTTGGTCCTCTGATGACTTTAAGATAATATGTCGCACAGGAATGATATCCCTCTTTGGGGAAATGTTATATTTCATCATCCTCCACCTACGGCTGCGGTCTTGCACCACTGAGCATCCTACAGAACAGGAGCCTCTTGTCTGTAGTTTTAATTATCCTGCCTGATGAATCAGGATCCCATTATTTAATGACTCCCCCCCCCCCCTTTTGTTCACTACAGTCACCAGTGTTTTATGAGGCACTCGTCGTTCCCTGTAGGAGTCCTGGATTCCTGGTATGACGAGCTGTCATCCCACAAACATAACTACTTTATTTTAACCGTTTTTTTTTTATTGGTGTTTCAAGTCATTGTGTTAATAAGTAACCATTGGGTATGAAGCACTGAGGACCAATTTCCATGGTGCAGTGCTGTGCAGTTTGTCATAGGAACAGCCAGGAAGTGACTGTACTGACTGGCACTGGCACTGCTCTGTCCCAAAGGGGGCATAACCCAGAGGTCTGGATGCCAAACCAGCCATACACAGGCATGGTGCTGGTTAGGAAGCCACCAACAGTCCTTGGCTGTGTCCCAGTTAAAGCGCATGATTTTTTCTTGAGTGTATGGTTTTGGACCTTCCAAATCTGCTATGCACAGCATACTCGTGTCCAGTCCCAAGTTCAAACTCTTGTTGGTAACCATAAAGCCTTTCTTACGTAAAATAATGATTTCTTAGTGCAGTCAAGAGATGCTGTATTAGCAATATGCTATGCCCATCTTCTGATGAATTGTGTGATGCAATAACATCATTCCCAAGTCGCCCATTTGCTTGGGACACAACTTTAGTCACTGAGGGCGACAAGACATTGCTTTTCTTCCTTTCCTTCTCTTCAGATTAAAAGTTAAGAGGGGTGCAGGGGGATTTTTTTTGCCTCAGTTGGTGTGTTGGGTCTGGCTGGGTGGGAGGTGATGTTCCTCATAGCAGCCTATATGGGTTTCAGATTTGTGACTAACACGGTGCTGATAACCCACCCCTCTTTCGGCTGTGGCTGAACAGTGTTTGCACAGTGTCACAGCTTTCTTCTTTCTTTCCCCCCCCTATAACCCCTTTGGCAGTGCCTCGGCAGGGGGCTGGGAGGGGACACAGCTGACCTGAGCTGGCCAAGGGGGTACCCCATACCGTGTCACCTTGTGCTCCGCAACAGAAGCTGGGGTAGGACAAGAAGGTGGGGGCTTTTTCTTCCAAGGTGGCTGTTGCTCGGAGACTGGCTGGGCATCGGTCTGCTTGTGGGAGTTGGTGAGTGATTGCCTTTGCATCGCTTCTTTATTTCTTCTTTCCTTCAGCTATTAAACTGTCTTTATCTCAACCCATGTGTTTTCTGGCTTTGGCTCTTCCTATTTTGTTCCCCATCTCAGGGAGCAGGCTGGGGTGAGTTAGAGGCCGTGTGGGTGCTTGGCTTCTGGCCAGGGCCAATCCACCATGGTTGAAAACGTTTTAATCCTCCTCTACATGAGAAACTGCCAGCATCGCTCTCCAAGACACTCAGCCTGGCTCTCTGGTCCAGCCTGTTCCTTACCCTGCTGTTCCCACTGCTGGCCAGCCCGATGCTGATCCTGTCCCTTCATCTTTCTGATGGCAAAATCCTGTTCTGCTTCCAGTTTTGAGGAGAGCTGAATGAGCCCTCTATTTACTGGCTACAATGAAATTAGCATTTGCCTAGCTGAATTGCTGGTGGAGTCCTCAAAGAGAAGTTTTTAAGGGACAGAATGTGACTTGTGACAGTATAGGGAATAAATTATTTCTGAGTGCTCTGGGGGTGCGGTGGTTCCTGGTTGGCATGTTAGAAGGGCTATAGGCTAGCACTCGATAGCAGCACTCCAGCTTTATACCATCTGCATTTCTTTTAATGACAAAAATAATCCATTTTTCTGCACTGTTATCGAAATGCTGAGCCAACATGCCGGGCTGGGAGTGTGATCTGGAGTTCTGGTCTGGCCACATCAGCCGTGCTGTTCAGCCAAGTCCAGCAGCAGATTCTGCAATACTGGTGAGGTCCGAGCCAGGAAAAGTACAGATGTTGCAGTGCGTTGCAAGTGCTTTAGCACTTTGAAAGGCTCAGTCCAGTCCTTGGACCCTTTTCTACTTCTCTTAAATGACACTCGAGGCACAGAGCAGAAGCAGAAGTAGGCAATCCAGCGAAAGCAGGGACCTTCCCAATAGAAGCGTCTGTACAGTTGGTCAGAGGCACTAATAAATCTTAATATTTACTCTTCTAATGTTTGCACTGCCAGAGAGAGAGGATGTTCTGCTGCTTCAGTGTGTCCTTGAACTCAGAGACGACTGGTTATAGCTGAGGTTAGGGTCCTTCGGGGGCAACTGAGATTTATTATCATCCTCTTTGCTCACTGTTTTCTCTCAAATGTACTGACAAGCCACTTCTAGTCCACGTTGACTCTGACATGACCCAGTCCGATTTGCTCGTCTGACAGCCATTACAATAGTAAACTTAGAATTCTATGTTTTTATTTCAGGGTGAGATTAACGTATAGACTTTAGCTTTCAAGGAGGAGATAAGTCAATTGGAGAGGATACCTCAGGTTGCCTTGGGTAGGTCTTACTCTGCATTTGTGTGGTGGTGGCTTGTTGGTTTTTGTTTTGGTTTGGTTTGTTTTTTTTTACCAAGCATCGACAGTTGTAAATGGACATTTTATCAGAATTGCTTTAGCAGTGAGGTGAAGAAGGGGATGGCGTTGTTCCAACATCTAGCCAAACCAGTCAGTTAACTGCCTTCCATAAGCTTTACATTAATGACAGAGGTTCACTGTTGTGCTTTCTTACAAGATGTGCATATGGGGGTAGAAGAATGACTAGGGGGTAGCCATAAATCCACTGTTGCTCTACTCTTAGTGGTATTAAACCATAGAGAAAGTATCAGTCTTTTCCCTTGCACTTTATTTGTGCTGGGCCATGTTGGTACGTGGCAGCAGTTTTATATGGAAAAATCATGAACTGTATCGGTTACTGTGACTGGCTACAGGGAGACAATTTTTGAATCATCCAGCAATATGAAGACCATGGTAAAGACTGCATGGTACAAAGTGGCACTGAATGCTGATGTCAATATGACCGTCCTGTCGTGAAAATAACATGCAGAATTCTGCTTTAACAAACCTTTCTGAAGTGAGCGCTAGAGAAAAGACCTCTTGCCAAATGCTCACGCCTCGTGCAGACCTGACCTCCAGCAGTTACAGCGAGGCACAGTCCATAATTTCTGCTTGTGTTGCTCTGTGGAATTTGTGTGCCTTGATCTTGACCCTGGCTTTGCTGTTAAGCTTGAGAGCAGTTGAAATATTTAGCGCACAGAAACGGAAACCTCTTTTGGCAATGCCATTCTTTTAATATACACGTGATTTAGGAAGTTAACTTTGAACTTAAAGTTTACCTGTGTTGCAGGCAGAGAGATGGTTTATCTTATGTCTGTTCTTCTGTACCACTACAGTGAAACGTGGGGAAAATGCTTTTATGAAAAGACAATACTGTTTTAATTTTTGACAGTTAAATTTAAAAAATCATCCAGCTGTGTTGCTTGCATCAGCCGGGGACCAGGCAGCTTTCTGCACTGCCATGGCCGCTGGCGATATCGTATCTCCAGCTACACTGTCCTGGTCTCTAGTGACTCCTCAGTGCTCTCCAGAACCTGACCACCGAATGTTTGTACAAAGAAAAATGGACAGCTTTCCATAAACCAAATCTGTGATTTCTCATGGACACCTTCCATAAAATCACATAGTTTTGTGCTCCCCTATCTCTTCTTCCCCTTGCATCCGTTTTCCTGTCTTGAGTGTCCTAAAAAATAATTTCCACATTCTTCAGTAATCCTAACACAGTATTCTTTCAATTTGTCTCAGGTATTCCAATTTTTTCATGCTGCACCATGTATAATAACTTGGGTTTAGCAATCTTTTATGTTGTACGGAATAACGTGTCGGCACAGCGCTACAAGAGAGCCCGGTAGTTACTTCGGGGGTTGGTGAAGGATGACCAGGTGTGTTGATACACGCACTGTGCTTCCTCTGGAGCAACAGGAGAATCAGAAAGGTGTCGGAACAGCCTGTGTGCTTAAAGCAACGTTCACAGTCAATTGAAATAGTACTGAATGTGGCTGAAGTTGGGGACATGCAGAGAGACATGAAGTTGGGGACAGAGAGACCTGTGAAATCTGTTGTACTGTTTTGTTTTGTTGTTGTTTCAGCAAAATTTCTCAACTTAGGCTTTTACTATGCTCTAAAATTTTGCCCTGTGTGTTCCGCGCACATTCGATCCTGACCTGTGCTACCTTTTTTTCAGGTAAACTCCCTGGAAGAGTCAGGTTCAGGAATACTTGATGCAGCTGCCAGAGGCAGGGAGCAAAGTTCCTTTAAAACCACCGTGGGACCCAGCCACTTCTGCTCCACACACAAGGTAAACTTCCTTGTGCTGCCTTCTCTAACAAGAAATAGCACATACGTTGCAACAACGGCACGACATACACACCACTGTCCTCCACAGAGCAGAGGAAGAGGTGCTAGCCTTCTATAAGACAGAATTAACCTTTTATTTAGTTTAACATACTAATGGAAAGCCTTTCCTTGCTGCTGCGATGCGAACCGGGAAGCAGCAGCGGCTGCCAAAGGGGCTCTTTGGCACTCACTCCCTTTGTCCTTGTAACCGTGCGGTTTAGGTTAGAGAATCCAGCAGGTTTGTCATTGGGAAGTTTAGGAACTGCTGACGCACTCGTTGTGTCTGTACCGGTTTTTAGGGCAGCTCCAAGGTCTCAAGACTGGCTTCTGTTACAGTTCAGTGCAAGAACGACTGGAGCACACCCAAGAGAGCAGGTGCCTGAGCGTGCATTAGCTCATCTGCCGGCATGTGCGCATATGGGCAGGACACGGAGCGTGCCATGCCCACAGGCTGTTGTGCACTTTCTCTTTCATTGTGCTAGAGGTGTAGACACGCTGCCTCTGCTTTTCCTGCCAAGGACACCAGGAGAGGGTCAATGAAGGAAAAGGTCTTGGAGTAGTGTGGAGCAGCCTTCTCAGTGCAGAGAGCACAGGCTGGCAGGTTTCATCTGCCTTGGTCCCGGTTCTGGAGATGCTGGGCCAAGATCTTCAGGGTGCCACATCTCCTCTGTGCCACTCTACCAAATCTTAGAGGTCAAATAATACAAATGTCCAGTAAGCTGCAGATTCCCCTGCGGCTACAGCACATGGTGGGGAGCAGAGCAAAGTGGAGTCATTCCTGGGGTGGGGGAATCGTCAAGAGCTGCTCTGTGTTCCCCCAAGTGGAGCTGAAGCCAGAGCTTATTAACTGCAGCTGGAAAACTGGTCCAGAATAGTAACATGTCCCTTAATAAAAGCATATGATATCTATGTTAAAAACAGGTTTCACCCTTCTCCTTTAACGTTCTCCAGACTGTTGTGATTAGTTCAAAGTACATTATCCCATAGGCATTAATTTCCCTGGGTCTACATAAAGGCACATCTTTTTTAATAGTTCTAAGTGTCCTTACTACGGATCCCCATGGCACTGAACACTGCAGGCATTCCAGTGGGCTCCAAAGGTTGCTTCTGGGGCCTCCCAAACTGTCAGCAATTTGCTGGTGGGTTTCACATCGCTACACCGGTTGGGCACAGCAGGATGGTACGCTAAGGAAACGGGCTTAGCGAAAGAAACATCCACAATTAAAATGTAAAATATGACAGAACTGTATTAAGCAGCAGATTTTTGAATGCAATCTGAGTCTGGTCTTGTCCCTGGATTTGGTTTAAATTCCCAGGAAAGACCAAGTCTCTCTGTGTTGTCCTCTGGCAGCAAATGGACTCCTTTTGGCTGCAGAATTCTCCTTTGTTAAGCAGTATCCATCACTGGTCCAGTGGAGAACGCTGCTGGTTTAACTGATATTATCTCAGCCTGAGCATTTAAGCCCTCACCCTCGGTGTGTTTTTGCAGAGCATGTCCAAAGTCAGACACAGGCTGACTAAAGCAGGCCTGTCGCTTCCTTCAGCAGTCCAGGATTCCAGATTGTTTGATCTCATGTTTCTGGGCAGCTCTGCCAGTCTGTATGTCCTCCTACCAAACAGATGACTTAATTCCCTAGGAATACAGGGTGCAGATAGCATTCACAGCGACACATGGAATTCACAGGAACTGTACAAAGACATTTCTGCAAACTGCTGCAGTCTGCAAATAGAAGTCTTACGGTACTTAGTCGCTGGAAGCTCATTTGATTGTTGCATTGCCCTGCTGGGGGTGTAAAGCAGCTTTCTTTTGTCATCTGATGTTACGGTGACAGAAACGAGCCTGCTTCTGCCCTAGAATGTCAGCCGGGTTGCCTTGTTCACCCTGCACATATCTATATTCAATCCCGAGACTTAGAGATGCACCCACTGCTTCCTCTGCCATGATAAGATGCAGTTTACTGAAAAAGACTGGGAGAATTTGCTTAAATTTTCCTGGGTACGAACCGTCGGGGTGATGCCGCGACTGGCAGCGTGCAGCAGCTGCGTGCTGCCCACCTTCCCTCCTGTCGGCTTGCTCGCAGAACGAGTTACACTCGCTTGAATTTTGCCCCCTGGCTTCTTTGCTGCCACCAACTTGGCTTTAAAACACGGTCAGGCTTTGAGAAAAGGGCTGTTTGTTTGGGTGGGATCTGTTCCTGAGACAACAGCTCAGTTGTGTTGACTTTGCTGTGAAGACAAGCCTGGGGAGGTAGGTTCTCCCTGTGTCCCTTAAACTCTTTGTATACAGATCCTGTCTGTCCCCTTAGGGAGGAGAACTAGAGGGAGAGTGTTAAAAAGCACTCGCGCTCAAAATGAAAGGTGAAGAGTGACCTCACATCATAATTGCAAGGGTCTGTGTGGCAGATTTCGTGGTGTGGAGGAGAGGGTGAGGTTATCCTGGCATTCTGTCCGTGAAGACTGTTTCCACTGCAGATTTGATTAAATTGTAAATCTTTCTGTTGTGGTAGATGGATTCTGCAGAAAATTTCCATATTGCATGATGGGATAATGAATTGCTTTAAAACCACAACTTTCTTTGGAAACACAAGCCCGACTACTATTTTTTATTTTTATTTTTTTATAACTATCAAGCGTTTAAGACGTTGCTGTGTCTGCTCAGGCTGATTACCAGAAGTAAAAGATAGCCTAAATTCTCTATGGCTCTGTGTAAACAGGAGTAGTCCGACCTAATAACATGTTTCCTCCTTTGTCTACATGCTAACTCTAGAATTACATTGTTTTTCTGTGCTTAGCCCCAGGATGTAAGAATTGCCTCCCTTCCCAAGTGTTTGCTTGAGCAAAATACAACTTGACAAGCTTCTTCCTTGTTTAGAAATTCTAAGAACTGAAGTTTAAATCTGTTTCCCAAGAGGAGGATTTCTTGTGCCTTCCTTTCTACTGTCTTTCCTCCCATCCCTTCCCTGTCCTGCTGTTTAAAGGGAGCTTACGCAGTTTAATATTTTCCAAGTTTTCCAGAGCTAAAACAAGGGGAGGAATGGCAAACCCCAGAGCTGCTGAAGTTGTGTGGAAGGCAAAGAGAGACGTAAAGCCCAGCCTCACGGCCACGGGCCCTGGGGAAGCTGGAGAGCCATGTGGGGGGCGGACATCGGTGTCTGCTCTGCTGGAGTTCGGTGCTGTGCTGTCCGGGGTGGCTGAGGTCTGGGGGGGGGGGGGGGGGGGGGAGTGGAAAA
>JAVJGJ010000014.1:118686274-118707490 GCA_035590215.1 Microhierax caerulescens | reverse complement strand
GGGGGGAGGAGGAGGAGGATCTGTGCTTTGCTCTGAGTGCTTGTGGGTGTCTGGAGAGAAATGGCAGCAAAGCGGCTGCTCAGTGGATGAGGACCCAGGTGGCTGGTGGGAAGCCTCGCCAAAGGAAAGAAAAACAATCTGACAGACTTCTGATTTGTTTCTGCTGCCCTTCAGGGGTCTGTGATACCCATGTGCATTGAGAACAAAGAAAGCAACGCTTAGAAAATACTTTGATAGGGAGGTCTTGTTTAACCAAGGAGTCGTCCAGTAACTCGCAGTTGCAGCTGACAGTTTCAGGTACAAGTTAGCGTTTGTAGATGTCTTTTTCTTCACCTTTTTTCTCCTGTAAGATCCAGGAGTACTACGGGAAAAATGGTTGATATGATACCAGTACAAATATTTCAGTTTATTTCCTGAGAATAGTGAGGATGCAGTTATATGCAGCATGGTATTAGCTGTATCTCGATGTTTCATTCTCTAAGTGGTGTTCTAGGCAAATGTTGATCTTTCTTTTGACATTTTCCTGCATCTGCTGGCGTGTGCTATGTGAGGGTTCTCTGCTGTGCATCTGGTTTGTTTTGCAGTTGGTCAGATCTAGGGAAACTGATGGGGAGAAGAGAAGGCCAAGTGTTGCTGAAGTAAAAAAGTGCAAGAAGCATGGCATTTGTATCACCTCGTGGATTCTTTCCCAAGGCACATGTAACACTGTCTGCTCTCAGAGTTGCGGGTTAAGGGGAGGTTAGTGTGCATTGTCAAGGATAATAAATTGGTGGAATTACTGAGGAGAACGGGAACAGATGAAGATGCATTTGACTGCAGTTTGGTGTATTTGTTTCGTTCAGCCATGGCTTTCTACTGAGTTGTCTTCTGCAAGGCATTTTTTTCAGAAATCTCCATGTGATTGCTTGGCTGAATAAAGCATCCCATCAAGCTGTACCAGCAGCGACGTGTTACATTTTGTGCTGAGACATTGCTGAGGCTTGTTTCAGGTGTTCTGACAGAGGCTGAACAGTGTGGTGTGTTTCCTCGAAAAACTCCAGTTTGCAGGACAAGCACAGCTTTCACAACAAAGCGCCCTTGTATTTGATTTGTTTGTAAATATGCCTGGATTGCACGTGTAAGGATCGAGGCGTCGTGAGCACTTTGGGGATGATGGTGACATTAGAGGATAAGATCATATCATCATATTCACAGGTCAAGGGTGCAAGAGAACAGAACCAATGGGTGAGAATATGCTTTTACCACTGAGTTAGGACTGGGGATTTAAATCAGTTGTAGTCCTAAATCAGATTAGAGATGGATGATAAAAAGGCTTCAAATGGCTCTGTGAACTAATCTTTGGGCTACCTGGTGCAAATCTAGGGTGACCCATATGAAAGCTCCTGTCACAGGTGAAAGAATTTCCACTTTTTCTGGAATTTGATGGCTGGTGCTCCTAGGCTGCTTGCTTGTTTGACATTAGAAAAAAACGTCTGGCACAGTTGTTGTGATACGAGTGCACTGTCAGTAAGAATCCCAAATATATGCAGCATCAAAACTACTTTAGCAGTGGGAGAGGGACTGGAGCTGTCATTTTTTCAGATTAGCAACACTGTCCCCTCTGGGCAGTAGCATTATGGGTTGTTGGGGAACTGAGAGATCCCAGCACTTTCCTTTGGAAGAGATGGGCAAGGCTGTTAGGGGACAGTGCCAAGCCCGAGAGCTGAGCATGTGGGCAGCCGGAGGCTTTGAGCCGCAAGCTGCTGCACTGACATGAGCGGGCCCCGCGGCACGTCAGCGTGGCACGTGCAAGCCCGCGGGCAGACGCCTCTTGCTGTGCCTGTGCCCAGCTGCGTGTTTACATGCATGGCCTCCCACTACATCTGGAGTGAGCCCTGGAGGTGCGGATGCTTCGGCACTTCCGAGCCTTTCGATGGCGGGCAGCCTGCAGCTGGGTGACATAAGGTACAGATACAGTCAGCGGGCATTGATTCCGCTGGTTATTTTTAAAGAACTTTGGAGCAAAACAATAGCCTACTGGCTGACTGATTTCTGAGATAATTCTTCTTGGAGACTTTTTCTACAGGATAAGGATAAGGGGATGTTCTTATGGATCACATTGTAGAGGGTGTTCCCTTGATAGTGACAACAGGGAAAAAGCTGTGTGCTGCCTGAGTGCCAACAGGCAATTGGAGGGGGCAGGTTAAGAAGTCTAGGAAAAAAGAAATGAGAAATCGAGACAGTGCAAACCCCTTCATCCATAACAGAGCACTGCTGGTGGGCGCTGAGCTGAAGAAACTTCTCTGGTCCACCCATCTTGTTTCCCAGGAACTTAAATGAGAAATCATTCGAGGCGGCTTGCCTGTAAGTTTATCGGTGCGTTGTATGCAGTGATGTTTCTGCAGTCTGCAGAGCCTGGTGTAAGGTATCTTATTATTTCCAGATAGAATAAGAAGAGCAGTCGTTTCCAGAAATGAGAGCACTCTGTATAATCATGGGGAGTAAGTTATGCATAATATATACATGTTTCAAAAATAAAGATTTTCTGCTCTGTGGATATCCACACAGTATTACCTGACTGAGTGTAGGAACCTGCCCAGTGGCAAGCAAACAAGACTTAAAAATAAAGGTGAGGCTCTTGTAGTAGATGATGGGAAAGAACTGTTGTTAAAAAAAAAAAAAAAAAAGAGAAAATTCCTTGGCTGCCAGTGAGTTATTAAAGGTGAAAGCTTACAAAGAGGACATGGTGTGTAAAGATGCCATCACTGAGAAAGAGGGATGCCAAGTTGGGGGAAGGAGGGGAAGAGAAATCTCCCCAAGGGATGTCAGTCAGGGTAGAGTGGCACACGAAGAAGAGATGCAAGGAGGCCTCGTTTATTCCACCTGGCAAAAATATCAGGTGAGGGAACTTGTAAATGTGTAAAGGGAGAGATAGGAGGAGAGGGAAGTAAAGGCAAAGGCAATCAGAGATCCCAGATTAGCTGAGGCAGTCCTTAAATACAAGCCCTGGCTTGCTATCATGAAATATTTGAGATGTCATTTTGTCTCAGATTTTGAAGGGAATACAGTAGCCAGCCTCTTGCACAGTAGCAGATCAGAAGGCAGAAGCCCTGCCTCAGACCCTGCTGTCACAGCGTGCGTGCCCTATGATGACAGCTGGCACTCACGGTATGTTCTCCAGGATGGTATATATATTGATTTATGTAACAGACATACTACCAGCATCAGCTCATGAGGGATTGTGTAAAACCTAGGTTAAAGCTCCTCCCCCACCTTGATTTTTATGAGTTTGTTTGTTTGGGTTTTTTTGTTCTAGCTACCCTGTTTTGAGGACTCTATGCTAAGTTTGTGCTTTGGGTGCTATGTACTTTGATTTTAATGATGGTATTGAAGGGATAAATAATGCCTCGTTAAGAGCAAGAGCCTTTCTGAATTGCTTTAGACATTTATGCTTCTCACTAAATCCTAAAGGAAAAAGGCTACTATTGAATTCCAGTGTCGGCCAACCCTGTTGCTTTACTACACCTCAGAAACAGGGTGATGCTCAGAGGGCTTGTCCAGTGTGGTGGAACTACCTGGTTTTACCCCAAGTGCTGTGGTCAGAGCTGGGCTGGGTCTCCTGGAGACAGGCTGAAGTGAGCCTAAGCTTGGCACCCCTTTACTCCCTGTGCTGATAAACACTGCTCAGCTGTGACTGAGGGTACTTTGGGTAGGACTGGTTCTTGTTTGGAGTTCAGGTGTAATATTGTATTTGTTCTCAGTCCTCATTATTGTCATTCATTAGCCTCCCTACTTCCCTGAGGTAGAGCTGGTCTCTTCTGCTTTATGCTTGTCACCATAAGGTAGTTGGTACTGAACTTATTTATTTTAAAATATTTTTTAAAAATAAATTTAAAATTTTTTATTTTAAATAAAATTTCCTTTTTCTCCTAAGTACTCTTAGATTTTGAACACTTGGCTACAGCATTTGTAGTGTATGACTTCTGCCTTTCTTCCCTTCTGTGCAACACAGAGGAGAGCAATCTCTTCAAAAGTGTGGAAATTTTTAAGTAACTCCTGTTCCATTTGCATTTGGGCATTGGAAGTCCCATGAAAGTCAATCAGATTTATTCTCAAAGTGTTTCAATCACGATGGCAAACAACACCCAAGTTGTTTGGGTGTTGAGCTCTCAATTTCACCAGTAATTGGACGTAGGTTATTTAAGGATGTCCAGACCCTCAACATTTTGCTTAGATATGTTTTCTCTCTCACATTACTAATGAAGAAATGTTGTTGTTGGGAAATTCTGTCGGCGTCCTGTGGGAAATGAGAGCCACGAGCCACGTACACTCTGCCTCCGGAGGGCAGCTGCCCCTGGAACATCACTGCCCTGCGACACCCTCCCAGCTAAGGTCCTCTAAATACAGCGGAGAGCCCCAGGGGGGGTCTCAGTAAATGTGTCCCTCTTCCACGCTAGCCTAGCCAGATGTCACTTAGGTCTCCTAGTAAGACGATTGCAACTTCTCTTTAATCATCTTTCCCCTTTTTTGTGAGTACCCTCTGCTCTGCTAATAGCCCATTGGTCATGACAGTGCTTGGCACAGGGCGCAGTATTCCAGGTGTGATTGCACCAGCACCGTGTTTTTTATTCAACGGTAACATTAGTCATTACTGTTCGCAGTATAGAGGGCAGATGGAGTGACTTTTCCAGTCCAAACAGTTTTAGTCATGTATTGAGGCTGGCATGTAGGAGCGTGCCCCCTGTGAAGGACCAGGCTCCTTACTTCATTACCGAGCCAAGCTCCTTCTTCCAGCCAAATGCTCTTGGATAAATAGAACTCTGTGCTTTGCCATTTTGCTGCTGCATATTAATACAGATTCCTCTGAGCGGGCTGACAAGCTGATACTTGGTGACTGTAGTTAAACCACTTTTTCCATGATGATAATGAGAAGGACCTGGTGAGATCACAGGAAAACAAGCCACACTTACAGGGCATTTTCTACAGTTTATATTAAAATTATAAATAACTGCAGAAAGACAGGATGTTTGGGAGATTAAAAGTGTGTATTATTTCCTTTATGGTATTGCTTCTTCTGATCTAGCAGTAGCATTGCGCTATTTATTCTCTGCAGGGCATCAAGCAGAGGTCGGGAAAGTGGATGTCTACTCCCTAAAGCAATTCATTTTAGCAACGCTGTTGAAACACAGCTCAGAATTACTTTTAATATGAATGAGAAACTGGAACCACTTGAAAAGGCAGATGGAGGATTTTCCAGATTTCCTATAAACCTGCCTCCTCCATGTTTTGCTTGTGCATTCATCGTGTTTCCTGCTCCTGGAGGCTTGAGCTTGTTATACCACACATTTTCACGTGGGCCACGCTAGGAATGGCTGCCCCAGCATGTGGACATTCTGTGCTCTCCCCATTGTACGAGTCTCAGTTCAAAACCCACAGGACTGTTTCTGGCTCATCATTGACTGGCTTTTAGCTTGCACAGGGGATTGGCACCTGAATAGGCTGAACAGCTAGTTCATCATCCAGGGCTGCACAGACAGACCAGTAGATGACCAGCAGCGATCACAGGCGCAAGCTGGTTCACATTCAGTGCAGAGCTCGTCCTTGTCTCACGGTGTGAAGGGCTGCCTCGTGTCTGTGGGATACGATACTTTTTTTCTGCCCAAGAAGCTGGCAACAGGTTAGTCAGGGGAAAAAAATAGTAGAGTTCCCTTGTTTTAAAGGAGAAGAATTCTGGTGATGGCCTAGTTTTCATAAAAGTAACTGAGGGCCTTCATTAATTTCTTGCTGGGACAGCAGCATTGTTCCATACTTTGCTTTAGTTTAACATACTGCTTGCAGGTAGTTGAAGGTTAAGATGTCCGGTTTGGTTTTGTCTTGATTTCTGCTGAATTAAAGTGGTCCACTAGTTGTAAAAGGCAAAATACAGGAGGGGGAACCTTGAAAGCACATACTTTTGCAGACGTACTGAATTGCACTTTGTTTGCTGTTTAGAAACCATAGGCAGTGTCTAACCCTATCGTAGCGGAGAAAAGGCTGGAGATATGGTAGAATGCATCCTTACCATGTACACATTTCTTAAAAGGTCTGTTTTGGAAATGCTGGCTGTTAAGAAAATTGGTTGTGGACAGATGCTAGAGCAACTGGGGCTGTCGACGTTAACACTGTGAGGATGGTACCCGTGATACTCATAACAATCAGTCTCTAATTAGTCCTCATTCAGACAAGTCAGCTGCAAATTCCTTTTGCCCTGCAACAGGATAAGCTGCCAGAACAGGGCATGTGACAGAAAGTCAGTGCTGACCCACCTGGCCGTGGGGAGGTTGGTGGTCCCCACACTGGATGTCTGTATTCGACATCCAGTATGGGTTCTCCTCTTGGAGCAATAACTGCCAGGGATGGCATAGGTATGTTTGGTCCTGTGTGAGCGCAGAGGGGTATGTTAGGCAACCAGTTATGCCTCTTCATGCATTTATGATCCTCTTTAATGCTTCCCCAGGCACATGAAGGGGTGAAGCACTTTTTCTGGTTGCCTGAGTAGAGCAAGTCCAATTTCTCAAGAAAAGAGTGGGAAGTCATGTCTGATGAGCCTCTTGATGGCACAGAGAAGGCCAGTTGTACTGAATGGCACCGTGTTTCTCCAGCTGTGGCCCAGCCTGGCCTGTCGTGTCTTGATTGCTAGCTTTTGCCTTGTTTTTGATACCAGGAGGTGGAATTCATCATTGCTGGTCCACAGCATGCCTCTGTTATATCTTACATAGTTTCTTTCAAATTGCTCTCTCGTGGCTGGCTGAGTTGGGTGAGTTACAGTTGGCAGCTTAATTCAAGCTGTAGAAAGACCCATCTTGAGTATCAAAGGACCTGTGTTTAAATGCAGGTAAAAGTACATGTGATGTGAAGTCTATAGTTGCTGGTAATATGATTTATTTTTGCCCAGGTTTATCTGTTTAAGACACTTAATTTACAAAATGATAAAAACAGTCTTTATCTAGTTATACCCTTCAGTCAACAGAGGCACAATCGTTTGCTATGTTCATTATTTTGGATGTTTTTTCTTATCATGTTTCAACAGGTCTGAGATCTGACTGTAGTACATTAAAACTACACAGACTTGTAGCTTTGAAGATGGCTGCAATATCCTTTGCGTCCTGTCCTAAAGCACTGGATAAACGCATATACAGAGGACATGAACGTCAGCCGGGTTTTCTTAGAAACGGGGAAGGTATTAGAGGCTTTTGCTTAGTACATGGTTTATGCTTTAAAAATTAGGGTGGGTTTTTTTGTGAAAAATAATCCTGATGAGCATGTTTGTCATGCCTCTTCAAAACATACAAATGCTTTTATACCTTGTGGGCTTTCAAGCCTTTCTTTTTTTTTTAAATACTCTGTAGCCTGTACTGAAGTAATCTCTAACACTAGGATTTTGACTGTAGAGAAAATAATTGCTTCTTACATGATCCTGGCTTGTAACTGAATATAAAGTTATACCGGCACTGCTGCTTTTTTCCCCTTAGCCTTATATATCCCTCCTTCCATTTTAGTGCTTCAGTTATCTGCATCCACCTTGCAATGAATATCAGAGCTACAGGTCTTATGTTAGGTAGGGTATCACTCCTGATAATTAGGAATTCTAGCCCAATGGACAACGGCCATTTTTTCTCTTTTTGGTGTGTCTAAACAGAACAAGTGACCTTTTTTTTTTTTTTTTTTTTTTTAATTAGAAAGTGATAATAAAAAATGAAGAGATGGAGAATTGGTTAAATGGCGAGTTTTGTAAAGCCTTGCTTTTCTTTATTGTCCCCATAGGTTGTTCAGAGCAGAAATTCCATGAGTAAGAGTTGTGGTAGTTATATTAATAGATTACACTTCATATTATTTGGTATGTGAGCCCTACAGGAGGTCCCCGGCACCTATACCTTCATTTGATGAATGAAAAGAAACAAGAACAGCACACTGGAGAGACTCATCCTTTTAGAGAGCTGTGGAAGTGTACAACTGTTGGTCTTCAAACCATTGCAAGCAGAGCACAACCAGTGCTGGGTTTTTCAACACAAACAAAAGGAGAAGCACAACTCACTGTCTCACCCACTGACTAACCTGGCAAGCTTTCTCGAATGACATGGGAAGCTAACTGAACAGTGGCTATCCAAAACCAAAATGGCTATAAAACCTCCTTTAAATCAATATCCCTGTGCTTGACTCAATCCTTTCTGCCTTTCCAGCTGGCATGTTTACTGCCCGAGCACCTACAGAAGGTGTGAGGAGGGTGAAGCACAACTCACTGTCTCACCCACTGACTAACCTGGCAAGCTTTCTCGAATGACATGGGAAGCTAACTGAACAGTGGCTATCCAAAACCAAAATGGCTATAAAACCTCCTTTAAATCAATATCCCTGTGCTTGACTCAATCCTTTCTGCCTTTCCAGCTGGCATGTTTACTGCCCGAGCACCTACAGAAGGTGTGAGGAGGGTGAAGCATGCCAGGTCGGGTCTGAAGGAGCTCGAGCCAATTCTCCTGCCTTCTAATATCTCATTCCCATTTCTATTGATAGCCTGGGTTCCTGTCCCACCCCACTGTCAGTAATCTCTTTCTTGCTCATGCTTGTTGGCAGTGCTCCACCCTACCAGATCTTTTTCATTTGTATTATTCTCCCTGTTAGTGCTGCTGCTCCCTAGCACACGCCTCCCTGAGGGTCTGAAAATCTCACCCTGCCGTATTCACAGCAGCTGTTCTCATTCCAGGAGTCTGTGTGAGGGCAGCCAGCACTGCCTGCCTTAGAGAAAAGTGCTTTAATCATCATGAGTGACAGGGAATAAAAGTTGTTTCTTCTTAACCTCCTCCTCCTGATGGGTGTGTGTGTGTGTGTGTTACTCTGCAATGTCTCTTCCTTCATTTATAGTCTAATATATTTATATAAATAGCCTTTAACTTGCTGTACTGTCTCTTGCACGCATGCACCCTATGAATGCGTGCAAGTAGATCCACGTGAATATGCATTCATATTAGCTCAACTGTTAATTCTATTTATTTGTTAGCCATTTATTAATAATGGTTCCAAATGTCTCTTCTGCTGCTTGCACATCTGTCAGGAATCACTGGCACTCCATCACTCAAAAACAACTCAGTCTTTCTTTGTTGCCTTGCTGTAAATAGGTAATAATGGGGGCTGGCTCTGAAAACCGGCTGGGACAAAATTCCATCAAAAATACAACTTCTAATGAAACCTGAGAAATGTGCTGAGCTGAGTATACATCACCATAATGCAGTGTTCTCATAATAAGGACTCTCCTTATATTTTTCCCAGAAATGACTCTGGAATTTGTATTTTATTTCTGGATTGTACTTACAGTATAATAATGCAGAAATCAAATGAATCTGAATGTCTCTGAACATTTTTCCTTTGAGAATTTTGAAACATTGTCTTCACTCCTGTCCTGGAAGCAGTGAGGTAGCAAAATATCAAAACCCTTCATGAAACAAATCTTACAACCCCTTCATGTTAATAAATCCTGATCCTGCAGGCTTAATTCAGGCTATACTTCCTTAATTTCAGTGAGCTACTGTGAAATCCAAGGTATCATGTTCACACGAAGTACAGGTGGGTGAAACGCCACTGATCTGTTATGTGACACTTTACCCACCAGCCATGTAGGAAAACTAATTTCCATTGTCTATGGAATGGTCACATATTTTATTTTGCAAGTCACATTAGTTGAAAGCTCTTGAGCCCGTTCATTAGCCTTTGAGCAGTCTTTTTTTCCATTGCTGATCTTATGCCAGTCTGCAACTCTTCTGATTTTGTTTCTGGTCATCGACTATTTTAACTCTAATGATGTTTGGATAATTGAAGAATGGAATTCCATGTGTGAAGCTGTCCAGAATGGCTGAATAACTGTCTAGCAGAGAAACTCATCTTGACTGACCCTCTCAGAGTCTGACCCTGTCTGGAAGTATTCTTGCTGGCTTTACACTGTCCATTTCAAAAAATGGCAGCCCTGCTTTTACCATCAGACTAAAACCAATTAGGGACTATTTTAAGCTAATGACTTTAACACAAAAGAAATGAATGTGATCTTTTTTTCAACTGCTTCTGACTAATATTCTGTCAGTGAGGCATTATAATAAATGTTGATTCACATAAGAGGTAAAAAGGCATTTTTCAGTGCTGGAGTCTTTATACAAGCTCTCTGCTTAAATAATTGAGCCTTAACCTCCCAAATGAGTCTGTGGTGTTCACTGCCATTCTAGCTGCATGTCAGAGTGTGTGATTTATTTCCTGTTTGGCTTTTCTTCTTTTTTCCCAAATAAGTGTCTAGCATTAAAGTACGTCAAACACTGAAGCTACCTAAAGAAAAAAAAAAAAAAAAAAGTAATGAGATGCAGGTAATTTTTAAATCTCTGATGCTCCCTCTGCAGTATCTGCCACTGTTGCTTGAGCTGCTTTTACCACCACTAGTTATAGTACAAATATTGGCAGTTTTAGATGGAACAGTTTCTTAATGGTAATTTCTCCCCTTCAAGGTTGTGGCTTGTGCACAGGTGTCCCCTATGCCAGCACATATGATATATTCAACCATATCTCTCCAGGGCTATGAACAGCGTTAAAGATTGATGGGTATTGTCTTACTGAAACATCAGAAAAACCTAATGAATCAATTTGCTGTCCCCAGAACACCCGTTTCAGAGCACTGGGTTTTCTGCATGGGAAAGATCATTGGGTTGTAACTCCAGTGTCCTATTTCTGACTCAGACGAGTGTCCCTGCCCCTCCTTCCCCTCCCCTACTCAAGACATCAGGTCTGCCCTGTATCTAGACATGGGGAGAATGTCTCTTCTCAAACTGAGTTTTCTCCTTTTAGCTTTATCTCTCTTTGCTTCGTGTCACTGGACTGACTTGACTGGATATAGTGATAGCAGTTACCAGCATACAAATAGAAGGGCTCGTGTTGACGTTTCACACTGAATCTCTTTATTTTAGGGATAGTACGGCTACGCGTCAAGGGTGCAGAAAAGCCGACAGTTCACACAAATATGCACCTGTATAAATCTGCAAGCTTGTAATCGGGAATAGCATAGATAGATCTCATGGGAGTCATCAGTGCATAAATTCAGGCTTAAACCTGATACAGAAAAGGACAGAGTCATTGCCATGGGGTATGGGAGCAGGGAGCACAGGCTGTATACCAGGAACTGTTTTGCTCATTCTGGATTTCTGGTATGGCTAACTCTGGAGCTGGAGTCCTGTCATTAGTAGTCAGGGCCCTCCATGTGGGAAAGAAAGTCAATGCTTACTTGTTCTTAGGCTTGCTTCATGATATGCAAGAGAACAAAGCATGTTGGGATTTGTGGCTGCTCAGGACAATGATATCCACATTATACATTTTTCCAAGAACTGAGATGATATATAGAGTATACCTAAATTCTATCTATCCTACAGATGATGGAGTAGTATTGGAGAAGTATGGATATTCTGGTTATTTTCTCCTGGAATTTACAAGTAAATAGATAGATAATTTATGTAGTGGTAGCTCTATAGCATTTTGCTCTGTAATGTTGTCACCAGAAAAGGCTGAACTAACTTGTTAGATATTTGCAATTTTATGCTCTCTGGCTCTAGCTAAATTGGATATACAGGAATCCTTTCTGACTCTAAGAAAACATCATTATCTTAGCTCCATTCAGACTTCATGTCAAGAGTTAAGAGCCAGGAGCATAATTCCTGTCTTTATTTCCCCCAGCTCTGCGTCAAGCCCAATTGCAGGGGTTAAGAAGAAGATACAGTCTTTAAACACGGCCAAAGAATTCATTGTTCCTTCTTTAAAGCTGTTTGGTTGCTCGTTTGCAGTAATATTAGACCTTCTGTATGGGACCAAGTAAACATCAAGAGAAACACTACACAGTTTATTCATCTTGGGTGGTGCATTTGTCAAGAAGTGACGTTCAGAAAGTCTGCTGCACATATGTAGACCTGATGAATACATGACACCTGATGCTTCTGTTTCTACCAGAAATACGCTTGTCTGCTTAGATATAATACCTTCCTTACAGACCCAAAGCCTGGAAAGAAAGATCCACATCTGATGTAAGTTGTTATTGTCAAAAGCTAAGGAGCAGGTCCTGGAATCCATTTTGCATTTGAAGGCAGTTCATAAAAAGAAAATAGACTTACATTTCACTGCGAGCTATTTGGCTGTCTGACAGTTGAAGAAGACCAGTTAAGCAAACAGAAAAGGTGATGAAAAACTGAATTCAGAGATGGTTATGTTCAAAGTGAAAGGAGGGAAAGGGCAATACGTTAGTTACTAAGGCAACTGTTTGTTTAGCACTAAATCATTTCCTCATTGAAGGGAGCAGCTTCTGTTTCAAATTAACTTCCTAACTGTAGTTGCACTACTCACTCTTTCCCCTTACCATGTTTCATGATAAGCACAACCTCTTGCCAGCGCCTGTTTTCCAGCTCCCCTCTAACCGTTGAACCATATTGCTCAGCAAGTGGTCAGGGTGCAGGTATGAGGCAGAGGTTACGTGATTTGTAGCCTTGGTTCCAATCCCTCAGCGACTGCACGACACGAGCCTCTGCTCAGGACAGGAATGACTGCCACTGGCTTACGGGAAAGCTGCATAAAGGTGCAGTCACCACAGAGAGAAAAAAAAGTCAGGTTGGTCAGGGTTCAGTCCCCTGGGTATTTTTGAAGCGCAGATAGTGATGATCAGAAAAAGTAGGTCTTAGACCAGCCACTCTACCACTTCCTGAAGAAAGCATAATAGAAACCCTCACATTACCGTATTAATCTCTAGCCTAATCTGCTCAGCATGTTCACCGATACAGTTCGAACCCTTGGGGTTTATTTATATTCTTTCCTCACCCATTTTATCATTTAAGGGCTTAATTCAGCTTCAGTGTCTATGCTGCAAGTAGTTCAGATGTGCTCCATTTCCTGATTTCTACTCTGAAAACTGCATTTTGAACTAACCATACAACGTATGATTAAAAATCCTTATTGGATGTAGTTGAGGTTTGGGGTTTTCTTACTTCAAGGTATGGTAACTGTACTGAAAATAGGAGAATCTTAATTTTCAGGGGGGAGAAAAGGGGTTTTGTACAATTTTTCATTCAAAATATTGGTATTTCTTGATGTTTTAAGAATCACAGGCATTCTTATTTATTGATCAGCATATGTTCCTCGGTATCAAATAACATGATTTCATAAATAGTAATGATCTGAATCTGGTGGGTTTATTTATGAAAATATTCATGACTTCTCTGGAGTTTTAGAATTCAATCAGGTTTAGCGTCTATTAAGGAAGGAATTTAGATGAAGAGAGGAATTGCCCATATGTAAGAACATAGTGAGAACATATGTCAGAACTAGTGTTAAAGCTGCATTTGAGAGGTCAGGAAGTGCAGGGGTAAAATGATAACTGCCAAAAGTCAAGCTGAGACAGATCTTGTAAAGGAAATTTAAGCAAATTGTGAAAGATTTTTCAACCATGCAGATAAAAAGAACAAGGGTGGAAAAAAATGGAAACACTGTGCACTGAGGATGGGGGTAGAATTAAAGATAATCTCATTCCCCATTTGAAATATTTTTCTTTATCTTCTTTGAAGTTGAGTTTGGGGGAGGGAGAAAGAAGAAGAGGATAAAGGAGATGGCTAACGGGAAGAAGGGAATGGAAATTTCCACAACTAAGATATGAAAAATAAACTTTGTGATCTCTGTTCACTCTGGCTTACAAAGGCTCTTGGTCCTGGATACCTGAAGAGACTGGCATATGAAACCAGATGTCCAGCACAAAGATTTTCTACAATGGAGTCAAGTGTTGTGTGATTTTATGAATAGAGAACAGCAAGTGTATTGCCAATATTTAGGCATTGAGTGGCAAGGGAAAAGCAGTCCAAAAAGCTGCAGGCCTGTCTAAGTGCATTTGTGCATATGGCTTTATTTACATTTTGAATGGAAGAATAATAGAGTATATACAGACAAATAAAAACAGGATCAAAAGCAACAGAAGTTTATCAAAGGAAAATCAGAGCATAATAACATACATGTTTATGGTGTGGGTTTGGTTTTTTAAGATACCTTCTTTTTAGGCAAAGGAAATTCAGCAAATGTGGCTTAACCCAGAGCTGAGCATTTGACGGGTACAGAATGTGAAATAAAGCATTTAGCTGAGGAAGATGTGTAAGAACTGTACAGTGGTGAAGTATCTCGTTTAGTGGGGAGATGACACAGATTGCTAAGGGAAGCATTTAAGCTGGAAGGATGCTACTGCAAGTGTTCTTGAAGGGTGAGTCTCAAAAGTAATCCTGTTTAGTATTTTCATAAATAAACTTGGCACAAAATGAGGAAGGAGCAAATAGACTGCAGTGATGACACAGCCCAAGGAGGGGCCATCAGTGCAGCCAGCGTAGGACTGGAGTGTTACGCTCCGAGAATTAGATGACCTTAAGGACAAGAAAAGGAATAGGATGGAGACAAATACCCGGTCCAGGGTAGGATGTAGGGTTAGACACATTCAGAACAAAACCTTCTGCTGTCGACAGGATTGCCATCAGCTGGGGGAAAAGCAACATGAGCAGAGAGAAACAGGCCTGTTTGGTCCAAGAGTGACTGTGTAGCAGAGCCGCAAGGGAGCAGGGGAAAAGGTGAAAGCGGGGGCAATTTCAAGTGAGATACTGTCAATGGAGGGGAAATAGTAGTTTCACTGTGTGAGACTCAGCTGAGGCCTCATCTAGAATATTCTGTACAGGGCAGTGCTCTGCAATAGCTGGGTAAGATTAAATAAACTTAGATCAAGTGGAAGCTACCTGAATAATGTGGGGAATGGAAATCTATGGGTATTGACCTGGCTAATCTAATGAAGGATGAGAGGAGATTGATTACCCTGAGTAAATACAGTACTACATAAGAGGGGGAGAAGAAGCATGTATAAATCACATGTAATTACATTAAGGTTAAAAGTGAAGGGAAGTTATCTAACCATCAGAGAAGTGAGTCCTTAAACAGCTTTTCAGTAGGAGTGGCAGAAGTTCAGAATCCACCTGGTCTCACGACAGGTCTCAGGTGGCTTGTGGAATGATTTTATGTTGTGATGCTTGCACAACGAGGCATTGGACTCTAAGACCCAGGACAAAGTGCCTCCAGATCAGTCCATGGCGCTGATGCAGCTGCTGAGTCAAACCCCCTGTACCAACATGGATGCTTGTGGTTGTGCAGACAGGACCTGGCAGGATCTGGGTCTGTCCTGCAGCACCTGCAGTTCCTGCAAAGAGTTCTCTTTGCTGGCAGCCAGAGCACTCTGCAGCATGAGTATTTATGCACCAGCATCAGGTTTCTTGCAGGTTGCATCTTTGCCTGCTTTTGCCCTCTGTTGCCCCTCTTCCTTAACTTTGCCCGTTTTGCCATCTACATTGGCTCATGTTACTCTCTGTCTCCACACATAGTTTCTTTTCACTAGGCCCTCCAGCAACATCTGCAATATTGCAAGTGGTTAACAGTAAATACAGCCCTTTGCTTCTGTGAGGAATAGTCATACACAAAGACTATTGATCTTCCAAGGCATCGTTTCCTCTTAAAGTAAGAGTTTATGTTATATATTTTAGACCTAGGTTAGAGCAGCAGCTTAAAAAGGCGATGCCAGTATTTTGTATTATTTTCCCCATAGGAAAAGCATCCATGCTTAATGAGACATTGAGGAGAGACAGTTCACAGGCACATCGTGGCCTTGGTTGTCTGAGTCCTTGTGAAGACACCTTTGTGCAACTCTTTTTCTGTCAGCATCTCTCCAATGCACTGAAGGATTTGAAGCTAGAGTCATGAAAGAGGAAGGTTGTGGCTTTACTGCAGGGCTACCAGCTGGAGGCTTGTGCAGATGAAAGCAAATGACTCCCTCAAAGACTAGCATTTAAGAGATGCCTTGAAGGTGAAACAAAACATTCACAATAAAATGGTATGTTACCTACCGTGCTGAATTTTATGAGCTGTGTGTTGAGTACCACCCAAAAGCAGACCCAAATGGGGGAACTGTGGGGGGAGATGTTCTCTTGAATCACAAACCTGGCTAAATTAACTTAAATATCTGATTAGGTCTCATTTGTGTGGACAGTAGATAGATTTGTGGCAACTTACACAAGAATGAACAGCGTGCCCAAAGGACTTTGTTTAAGTTTCCTTTCTCTTTAGCCTTCTGCAGTACTTCATATGTCAACTGACCTCCTCAGTGGCATTCAGCAGGGAGGGCTTGGATAGTCTTAGATTTTAAACAGATTCCTGTCTTTTGTTGTAGTTGTTGTTAAGTGCTTGTGATTTATAATATTAAAATGCCTAGTAAGAAACTCCAGCCGACTGATGTCAACTAAAATGCAGCTACACCCAAGTGATTTGCTACCCTAAGTAAAAGCCTAACAGGGTGTTTTTGATCAGTGTCTCCTGTTGATTTGGGAACAGACATCCAGGCTTCAGCTGAAATGTGTCCAGTAGTCCTGCATGCTGGAGCAATATGGCTTGTGAGGTGCATTGATTCTGCCCTTCTCGAGAGTTCATCCTTTGGGCCGATAGATGCAAGGCACACTGTGAAAGCCATTGCTGTCGCTGGGTATTTTCCATTCCTTGTGGATACGGTGGAAGCAATGACATTGTCTGGCCAAGCTAGCAGCCACCTGATCCTGAGCTCCTCCTACACGCAGGTTAATTCTACATCACGCCATTCGGAGTGACACCAGAGCGGGCCATTTGCGCGCTAGGAAGTGTATCGTTTGATTGTGTGCGTGTACTTCCATCAAGAGTCTGCTGAAAAACAGCTTGTGTTTGGGGTTGGAATATTTATGGAGCATCTTGCAAATCATTTTCAAATTCTGCCGTTTAGCACCTTCTTCGTGCCATATGTTCTGCCGTATCTTTCTGAACTCCTTTTTCTAACTGAGACGTTAAATCTTGATATACTAACTCTCACAGTTCTGGGAAAGATTCATGGGGGGGAAATGATGGGGTTTTTTCATTTGTTTTAACTTACAGTTAGCGAGCTAACATATTTGATACTCCCCTTACCCCCACCCCCAAAATGAGGCTTAGTTATGCACTTCCAAGCTGTGCAACACATTTAGATAAAGCGTATCTATTTCTGGCTAGCCTATTGCATTTTATGAGGCAGAAGGGGAAGTGTGGTTAATGCCTCTTACTGTGCACTCACGAGTTTAAGTTTCATCCTAGGCTGGCATGGAAGCTGATGGAGCTGTGAGTACCTGGCTGGCCAGTGACTCAGATGCCCGCTGAGCCATGGCTTTCCTCTCCTGAAAACTGTCTTAAAGCGGAGCTCCTTTAAAGGAATCAGAGCTTGTAGGACTGTTGTTAAGAAAATTATTGCTTACATCTCTTTTGGTGAGGGGTTTGATGCTTCAATTATCTTGTATTTGTCATTAAGCAAGGGTGCTACCTCAGTGTAACTTCCTTTCCCAGGCTCAGCTCACCATCTCATCAGACTACCTTTTCTTGCTGTAATTTTTTAATGTACTCCAAGTAGATAATATTGTCCATGTAGCTCATGGTTAAAAAAGCTCACCTTTTAACAGCTCTACCCCTCCATTTGCATCATATAGTGCTAATAAACAGGACCCAATTAAGGGATTAAAAGTTGGAAGTGAGGAAGTCAGCAAATTTTCCAAACTATATTCAAATTCAAGGTTTTCAAATGTTGTGATTTGGGTTCAGTTGGTCTATGTTTTGGAACATATTTGTGAGTTTATAAACTTGGAGCCAGTCTATTAAGTCATCTCTTGCCTATATTCTTCCTACGCTGTCTACAATTGTGTGCGTACCATCATATTGGGAAGTAAATAACCAAAACATAAAAAGATAGCCTGCAGTTTTATACATTTAAAAAATGGACTTTTATAAATAATTTAGAACCTGATCAGTGTAACTCCTTAAGGGCAAAAATATTGACCTCTGGAAGCCGAATATTTGTCTGATAATTTCATTCCCAGTCATTTTGTTGAGGGGCTCGGGGACTGCAGTGCTCCTGAACGTCTAGCTTCCCATGTAGACCTGGCTCTGTTCTTAGGTGCTTATCCTGGTGCACCTGTGTTTTGAAAAGTTTTGCCAAAGTTTCCAGCAGGTCTGTCTGTCTTCCAGCCACTCCAAGGTGATAGTTTTATTCTGATGATTGATAGGAGATGTCTTAGCTCTATATCCAGAGCATAACGCTGTAAATCGCTGGTTTTCATTTGTAAGGAGTAAAATTGTATTCACCTTTTGCCACCATTTATCATTCCGAGGCTAGGCTTGATATGTGTTCTTGGTTAAGCTCTGAGAAGTCAAGGCATGTATCTTATGAAGACTGCATGGCACCCGTTTACACCCGTATATATGTCAATAGAGGAAACAGGGTTATATTTCCTGGAATGTAAATAACACTCCAGCATATGACTGCCTAAGCCTGTTGCTCAGAAGGTTACCCAGGTGAAACTTCTACAAGTAAAGCACAAACCTAATCACGCCTCCATCTTTGACTTGCCATTTCCTTAGGGATACGAAAAACTTTATTTATCTGAAACTTTTTCTTCTGTGAGCTAAAGAATGGACTAGCAACTGTATTTCTCTACATCAATTTGTCCTGTGGGAAATTGTTTCCTTGTTATTTCCAAGGGTCTTGTTCTAAACCAACTCTCTGGGGCACCTTAAGAACCAAAACAGGTTATTAATGATGTCCCCTAGTTACAGATTTTCTCAAAACCTCTCATTTCAGATGTTTTTATTCATCTGAAGTTTTCCAAACAGGATAGAGACTGCAAGGACAATTTCTCTTCAGAGGTCACTCACTCAACTGAGTCCATGCCGTGTTTGACACACACAGTGTTAACCCCTTCTCCTTTGACACAAGTGAAGGGGTACGAAACAGCCTCAGAGGAGAGTTTCCACAGCTGCAACTCCAGTAAACTAAATGGGCTTACAGACTGCAGATCTGAAGCTACCATAGACTGAAATACCATTTTTATTGGAGGAAACTGCCCTACCTCAGGAATGCCTCTGCAGTTTAGTTTTGTGTGGATATGGTACGGAAAAGCTGGGGAAATTCCAGACTACCAAATGAAGAAGCTATTCCAGGTCCTTGTATCAGGTGTACATTTTTATCAGAACAGTGCAAAGTTGAGCCTGCAGCTTCCCAGAAAGATGTTCCCTGTACTGCAATATTTTTTCCACAATATATAGTCCGAAGCAGCACAGAGATAATTTGTGTTGTCATAAAATTAGTTAAGAGTGTAAGCAATTAATTCTGTGTTTCCTGTGCCTAGGAAGAGTTTGGTGTAAGAATGGCAAAGGCCTTTGTGTTTGCTTTTTGCTCCATTACTACCTCTGTGGATTATTGATGATCTTGAGCCTGCATGCAGAAATCGGAGACTCTTCTTACAGCAAAATAAATAAAACAACAAAAAAATCCTTTTTGCCCTGTGGAATGAATGATGCAAATTTTGCAGTAAATCCAGCATGAACTTCATTACAAGAGTGAAGACTTTTGCTACAGTCCACAGACACGTGTGTATATCACCATGTAGACCAACATCTACAAGTTGATTTATTGTGATGTAGATCAACAGATTACATCAATGTAGGTCTGTCCCCACTCTGTTTAATCACTAGTGCTATTCCAGAACATGTATTTTTTTAAAATAAAGAAATAGGGTTGTGCATTTTTCCAAGGAGTTTATTAATATGAATAGGCCACTACCTTTTATGTTAGAGGTTTGTAGCTATGTTTTTATTAGCTTTTTTTTTTTTCAGTGCACTGATTTCTGGGAAAAAAAAATGTATCCAAAATGAAAGTAAATAAATAAATGAACAAAACCATTTCACAGCAACAGGGGGAGGAAAGTCAAAGAAGGATAAGAAAGTACAGACGTGCCATAAACAAATCATGGATAAAGGTCAGCAAGCCACGTAAATGACACCACCTTTTTTTTAAGTATAAAGCTGACACATTCAGGTTCACAAAAAGCCAGTCGAAGCAGTGTCTCGTTTAATTAGATCCCGTGTAACTGCATTTTGTTTTGCACAGGACTGGGCATCAGCTATTGCACCGCTTGTGTAGTCGGCTCCTCTGTTCATTTGGCTTCTCACCCCTCCGCTCACTCATGGTGGCTTGATTGGGAGCTGGACTGGACTCAGTTTGCTTATATTTACGCAACTGAACCCTCTGGGCACTGGTGTTTATATGGCTGGACTTTGTCTGGCCTGACTGTTCTTCAGTTAAGTGAAATGTGTAGGAAGGAGAAAGCGTAATTTCATAGACTCCATTTCATAACTGCTTTAAGTGAACAGTTTGCTGCTGGATTCCTCCTGTCCTTCAGCGGCCCAGCCTGAGGCTGTTTTCCACAACTGCCCTCATACCGTGGCACTGGTGCATAAAATGCCCTCTGCTTGGTCAGGCCACAAAACCAGGCACATGCCTGCGGTTTTAAAGGGAAAAATAATATTCTTTTAATCTTCACTGTCTTCAGGTGCTCATAACCTGCCTGCTTGGTCTAACATCAGCAGCTACCCCATGTTTTTACATCCCCAGGGGCAGCAGGTGCCCCGAGGAAGGGCCGCATATGGATGTGGGCCTGGTTACTCTGAATTATGGAGGGGGTCGGACCCTGTGGCGCTGTGTGCAGCTGCTGCCGGAGCGGGGCCGCAGGGGCCACGCACCTTTTGGCCAAGTATACTGCACAGTGAGGCGCAAATGAGGGAGAGCGGGGCTCCAGCGCATGCACAGCATGGAGGAGGGACGAGGGGCTGGCTGGCCCTCCCTGTGGTGCCTGGGCAAGAGGGGAGATGCACCCCCGGGCCTGTCAGCTGTGACACTCTTTGCCCCACACACACACCCCGCTGCCATCTTGCTGGGTCGCTGGAGGGCACTGGGGACACTAAGGGACAGGGAGGGCAGTAGCCCCCAGGGAGGCCCCATGGGCAGCTGTCCCCTGTCCTCTCGCTCTGACCAGGGACAGTGCCATCCACCGCCTCTGCGGGTTTGTCCTCAGGCCTGTCCTACCAATCCAGCTCAGCACAGCTCTGCACCACTGGAACAGGTTCTCTGCCAACCCTGCAGCAAGGGAGTCTCTGCTTCCTGCCCAGCAGGCCACCATGGAGTATGGTGGCCTGGTAGGGTGCCATGGGGTGTCATGGCTCAGCAGGCCGCCATGGAGTATGGTGGCCTGGTAGGCCACCATGGGGTGTCATGGCTCAGCAGGCCGCCATGGGGTG
>JAVJGJ010000014.1:118670643-118686174 GCA_035590215.1 Microhierax caerulescens | reverse complement strand
TCAGGCCGCCATGGGGTGTCATGGCTCAGCAGGCTGCCATGGATTGCGGTGGCCTGGTAGGCCGCCATGGGGTGTCATGGCTCAGCAGGCCGCCATGGAGTGCGGTGGCCTGGTAGGCCACCATGGGGTGTCATGGCTCAGCAGGCCGCCATGGGGTGTCATGGCTCAGCAGGCTGCCATGGATTGCGGTGGCCTGGTAGGCCGCCATGGGGTGTCGTGGCTCAGCAGGCTGCCATGGAGTGCGGTGACCTGGTAGGGTGCCATGGGGTGTCATGGCTCAGCAGGCCGCCATGGAGTGCGGTGGCCTGGTAGGGTGTCATGGCTCAGCAGGCCACCATGGAGTGCAGTGGCCTGCACCATGGGATGCTGTGGCTCAACAGGCCACCATGGGGTGTCGTGGCCTGGTAGGCCACCATAGGGTGCTATGTCTTGGCAGGCTGCTGTGGGGTGCCATGGACCAGTAGGCCGCCATGGGGTGCTGTGGCCTGGTAAGGCTGCCATGGGGTGCAGTGGCTTGGCAATCCACCATGGGGTGCTTTGGCGTGGCAGCTCTCAAGGCTGGTAGCTGATCCACAGGGCTACCAGAGTTGTCCTTGGGGGCTGTAGGCAAGTGGCTCGGCCTCTCTGAGGTCCCTGCACAAGCGAGATAATATTTCTCTCTCTTGGTGGGTGCAAGAAGGAAAATATATTCACACTTATGAGGGGTCACATGCTGCAGTTGCATGGGACATGATTACTTTAGCTATTAATTACAGTTATTAGTTTGGATGTTTTCCAGTGTGCTGAGGGAGCTTGCCTTTCCAAGGAGCAAGGAATATTGGCAGCATACTTTTAAAATTCAGTCAATGTATTTTCTCCCTTTTCTGAGTGTCGTCTGAGTTTTGCAAGAAATTTAAAAATAAAAAGTGAAAGGGTCTGAAGTTTTACAGAGCTTAGGGAACAAACTTTTTAAACAGCCTCCAACAAACTGAGGAAGTAGATAACATTTGACCTTTCCAGTCACGTATTCTCAGAGAGCATGAGGAGAGGATGAGAGAGGACAGGAAGGAGAGCACCTGGAGGAAAACCCAGAACAAACACAGGAGGAGCACGCATGGTATGTCTCTCTCATGCCCTTCATTACTTATTATTTATTTTTGAGAGACATAAGGTGAAGCTGGAACTAAGGAGGGATTTTCAGGTTCAGCTAGGGCTTATAAACTAGCTGCTGAGACAGCAGGTTTTCAGATGTCTCTAAGGTAATTTCACATGCAAACTCAGGTTCTCAGAGATGGTGGGCAAGTGCTTAGAGCGTGGTGCTCAAAGCTAAGTATAGCGAAAGTTTCGCAAGCATTGGGAACACATGTCCCTAACTGCACAGCACTGCAGTTCAACAGGCGGCCGTGAAGCACAGCAAGGTATGTTCATCCTCGGCTATAGTCTGTGAGTTGATGCAGTTGTGCCTGATCTGAAAAATGGTCTTGCTGGAAGCAAACGTATCCATAAAGCAACTGTCAAACGTGTGTCACTCACGAAATGTTATCTCTAGCTGCTGGCAATAAGTGTTAAAACCATGCTGTAGTCATGAAACTCCAAACTTCAAAAAAAAACATGGGTCATCATATGGAAAGGGTAAAAATGCGCTGTGTGTATTCTGAGGGCATTCTTCTGCAGTTTTCTTTCTGCCCAATACAGTTGATTTTCCATGAAGTCAGGAGACATGTAACTCAAAAATTGGAGGTAGCAGCAGGGAAAGGTCTGGAAACTCTGGCAGAGCTCTGCTTTTAATCTGTCAAGTGCCATTGAGGCTCATCTAATGTTCACATCTAAATTTGGATCCTTTATTATCTCTAGAAAATGAGCATAAGCATAATATTTGCTAAGAGTCAAATGTTTGTTGCATTGTACCTGGTTGCAGCATGTAGCCATTTGCTGAATAGAACAGGTTGGTACTCAAAATCATTAACAAAAAACCTAAAAGATTATTCTTCCAGTGTGCTTCTTTCTAGGACTGTCCCACATGGGTATGGACGGGACTGTTCACTGCTGCTTCCCTGTAACTTTTGTGTTACTTCCTACTTTCTGTAGTGATACACCTGTTTGAAATGGTAGAAAGCATCCCTTTGACTTAGAGACTAGCCATACCTAAGAGGATAACAGTTTAATCATTTATTAAGTAGAGTAGGGTGAATCTGTTTCTATGAAGAAGCAGTCCTACATAGTTGTGAAAGTAAACAAAGCATTTATAGCAGTTAAATTGAATATTCTATTTGTCTGAACTTCTTGTTTTTACCTGGGTGAGAAAATTCCATAATAACATGAGGTGAGCTATTTGGCCACAAATCTACCAAAAACTTGAAGAGATGTGGTCCCCAAACTGCAGGTTTTGGCAGTGCAAGACAGGAATGACAACTTCATAATAGCTAAAAATGGCTTTTCAGTTTCCCACTGCCTCCTGAGTTTCTGTCACTGTCAGTTTTGAGACCAGTTTTTTTTTCTTTCTATTAAGGGAGATAAGCTCCCAAGGGTCAGAAAGAAGTCTCTGCTTGTCAGCTTCCTGGGCATTAAAGTCAGGGTATATCATATGCATTTTCTCTCCTTGATTGCAGTAATACAGATGTCATTTCAGTGCAACAGAACCTTTTCATGACTAAAGTAAGCGTAGTGGAAGGGACTAGAAAGGCATATACTGTCACATACTCTACACGGAGATAAGTAATTTACCCACGAAGACACACCAATAGCAGTATGCAGCAACTTCCAAGAGCAAAAATCTTCAGGTAGTTTCTCCTATGATGCATCAAATGCCATTTTTTTCCTTTAACGTTACTGACAGATTGGCAGGAAGAATAAGAGGCCACTTAACAAATAGACGTTCTGATCTCCACCTCTGCCCACCATTCCACTCCTACCTCTAGCATGACTCAGCTGAGATAATCATCCCAGCAGCTACAAGGCAAAGAACAGCTGCCCCTTGTCCTTTGCTCTGACAATGAGACTGTACTCCTTGGCACTTGCTAATGTTTCTTACGGTTGCAGTAGAAGAGTAATAGCATTCCTTCATTACTTCTAACTGATGATCTGAGATAATTCCTTGGGCACCAGCTGAACACCCCGTGTCCCGGCATGCAGCTTCAAAAGGGGACAAGATAAATGACTGATGAAAAATCAGCTGTCCTCTCCATACATCTTCTGATCACCTCACTGCTTCTGTCAGTCGCTGTGTTGTTGGGAGTTGAATGAAGAATGGTTGGAGGGTTTTTTAGCCAAAGTATTAATAACTTTCCATCCCTTTGTATGGCAGGAGCCCACTTAAATGACAATAAAACATCACCGACAAGGAAAAGCATGTCCCCTTAAATGATCAAAGTCCCTAAATGAAAATGGCATAGAGCCTTGTCCATAATTCTTGCTAAGTATTTAATCTCATCTCCTTCAAACATTGCTCAAAAGACATTTAGTGATGCTGAGGATGCCTTTTCCACAGTAAGGTATCTGTGAGGGGCTTTCTATTGAGAGAAAATAGAGCAGTCAATACTGCTAATGGTGCTGCAGAGAGACATTGGGGTGTTTTTAGCTAGAAGATGCTACTGAAAATGGTATAGCTACTGACACCTATTGTGATAAATGGAATTTAATATTGGCTGAAGATGAAAAGTTATAATAGAGTGAAAAGGAATTGCCTGAACACAGTCCCATGGTACAGTATCATTTAAGATATCCCGACATTTCTGACTGGAGGTGATTGATTAGCTGGTGTATGTATGTCTGTAAATTTATGTACACAATGTAACACAGCCAGAAAACATTGCTATAGTTTGTGCATTCTTCTACCTGTCCTGCTTCTGTGTCAAATGTGTTTCCTTTCAGTTTGGTTCAACACAGCCCCAGAAGCTGTAGCTTAGAGAACTGTTTACAGGAAGTTCCACTGGAAGCTGCATGAAGTTACTGAATATTGTGATTAGAGGTGGGACATTTACGCACATTTTAATGGTACACATCCTTCTGCACCACTTGGAATTGCTGGCAAAATTCTCACTGATGTCCGTGACACAGGGTCAAACCTCAGGGCAGCAAGGATTGTAGGGAAAATAACCCCCTGGTTGTTGGCATCTGATGTAGTTGTAGCCTCTGGGAAGAGCATCCAGTCATTGATCATCTAGAGATGTAATGAAAACTTATAATTAAGACAAAGACATGTAGGGCCAGGGCTTGAGTTGAATATCTATTTGGTACAATAACAAGAGATAAATGAATATTTTTCACTAAGTTATTTACTAGATAGAATAATTTAACATTACCTTCTTTTTGTAGAATACTGAGAAACTGATCAATTTTCTTAAATTTACTTGATAAATCCAATATTTGCCACATATTTTCAAGATTTTTCTTTCTAAGCTGTCAGTTGTTTGTGGTTCTGTGCATGTTGAGTTATCTGAGTTAGGCTATAATTTCTTATGTAAACCCTAGAAATGTTTTGCCTTCATAATGATTTTCCATTTAAAAAGTTGCACAAATTTATTTTATAGTCTTGGAGAGCTTGAAAAGCACCTGCTACTTTGTAACCTTGGGGCAAAAGGAACATCCCCATTTAAGTAAAGGAGGAAAACAAACATGATAGAGGTATCAGAGAAAATGTTTCTTGTTTCTCTTGTCTCTGGGCCATGAGCCAATTTGAAAACATATCCGCAGCAACAACTATAAAAGAAATCATAGTGCACAGTACAAGAGATATAGCTTGATCCCTACAGTTGCTATTTCCTTTAAAGTATTAGGCATTTGCTCTGTATCAGTAGATGACTAAGTGAGGAATTAACCCAAAGAATTGGATAGCCCCTATCGATAACCCCTACGGAGAACGGATAACCCCTGTAATTGAATGCACGTAAAGCACGAACCAAACGGCGTACATGGTCTGAGTAAAACTGAAGTGCAGCGTCAGACATTGTTAACCTTGGGAAACACAGAATCTTTGTTCTATGGTACATTTTTTATATATTGCTCTGCCAAATTTTCCCTTTTTCTCTCTGTCCCTGCTTCCTTCTTTTCTCTCTCTTCATTTTTTTTTTTCTATTCAGAAACAAGCCCTCCATCTGCTCTCGCTCTCCCTTCCATTGGTAAGTTTTCTTTTACACCTCTGAAGCTACTGTTTGTAACTTGCTATACCTGGAACATTCATACGCTAAACTGGAAGCGGTCCTGTGAGCAATGGAAGCTCTGACTCGAGCCCTCTCTGACAAGATACAAGTTCTTGCAAAATCTCCCCTGCCCGTATTCTCACATTTACAGCAGTTAATCAGATGTCCAAACACTGATATTCAGAGAAGTTCCACCTTCCACAGCAGGCTAGCAATAATCAAAACACAGCCCTGGCTGAGCTGTTTTACAGAGTAGTGCCATTAAAATTCCTGCCTACCAGAAGAGGCCTGTTCTACTAAGTCTGTTGAGCCTTGCAGGCAATCTCCACTGCTTCTCTCTCTGTAAACATCATCAAAGCTACTTGAGCTAATTAATTACAGGCTGAGGGATTTTAATGCTCCAAGATATATGCACCCAACACAAAGAGCCTCCCAGTGAGGAAATGAAACTTTCAAGTCCATATTTGAGCTAGATATTGGAAGAAATACATAGTCACATTCAGGATGCCAGCACTCCCTTGGTGTTACTGGAAACATTTTTTCATTTTTCCCTTGAGATATTGTTTAGCATATTCTGACCAGAAGTCTTCACACCCAGAATGGCTCTGACCAGACCTGTTATCAGATAGTCCAGCTCATGCCACCTTTGCTGTCTGGAAAAGTAGTAGGCGTTGGGGCTCTTCTTGACACAGTGAAGAGCAAGGACTGAAGGTGGCAAGTTCCTTCAACACCCATCAGCTTTGCAGCTGCCGAGGATGGGATGCAGCCTTCAGTGTCACCATATGGAATGCAGACTGAGAGAAATCAGAAGAAACTGTATTCTTCCTGGGAACTGTAGCTGCCCCTAGCAAAATATACTCTTCGAAATTCAGAGGTGAGGAAATGTCTAGAAAAGTGTAAAGTTTGTACTCATCATCTGGGGTACATTAACATACTCAAAAACTCCTCTGTGGCCTTGTTTTAAATTTGCATTCTCAGTGGTGATTTTATCCACTTCACTTGTAAGTTTAGCACACAGAGTACATTTATGAATTTTCTCCCACGCAGTTCAGTGGCAAAACTCCTGCGAGTTTCAAAGGTACTGAATCCAACTCTAAACAAGCCCTAACATAAGCAAAAAGGAAATTAGGTGGGGAAAAAAAAAAAAATTCTCCTCAAGGAGAAATTTCTTTAATACTCCTCTCCCTGAACTCTCAGACTTCAGCGTCATGTCACACAATGGACAGCAAGTGTACGGGGGAGTGTTGTGCTTTGAAAAGGAACCTTGTGGGGCTTGTGGAGAGGAAATTCTTGAGACACCATTGTCATCACACAGGAAGCAGGATGCAAATGCCATAGCAAAAATAATATATGGGAGAACTTCAGAGTCTGGGATAATACTTCCAGTCCCTGTGAGCAGGCTTCGTATTACAAATATTTGACTGGGTTTAATGAGTGAATCAATACAGAATATGCTATTGCCTTCCACTGTATTGGCATCACAGGCATGCTTGGAGGACCCAAACATGATTGAGACCTGCTGTGTTAGACAGTATGTATGCTCAGCAAGATAAACGGCCCCTATCTCTACCTTTATACATAAGAGAAACAGAGTTGATATTGCTGTACAGGCAGTGGTCTGAAAGGAGGGTTTAAGTCATTGAGACAGAACCAGAAAGAACTGAGATCAAAATCCATATCTCCCAAGCTCCGCTCCCTGCATTACCCATGAGTCTGTTTGCCTCTTTAAAATCTCATACAACAGATGGAGGCAGTTGAAATCAGTAATTTTTTAGCATCATATAAATATAGATTGCATTGCTGAGAACTAGGCTGAAAGACAATGGGAATAGACCTTAATGTTCTATAATATACTGTCCAATTATTGTGCCAAAGAAACTAAGCTACATTGCTGCTTTAAGTTTAATTTGTAAAATTAAATCATAAATGTCACCCCATACAAATGACCATGGGCAGAAGAGTGAGTCGCATTATAACAGACAAGATATATATGAAGTCTGTGAATGTGCAAGCAGACGCATCAATTATGCCTGAATTATTGGCAGGCTTTGCCGATCTCCAATACCTCTACTCAAATGAAAAAATATTATTAACCTTTAGTGTGACACATGCAAATAAAATATGATGATTCAACAGCAAATTCAAGTATCTAACCATCCCAGTTTTAAGATAAGCAAATTTATTTTAGGCATTGGATGAGTATATTAGCTCGGTATTGGAAATCAAGTACTTTTGCAAGTTGTAGTACTAGCTGACATAATAAAAATGTCAATTATACTACCATTTGTAACTGAATGTTACATGATGGAGGTGCTGAGTTGAAAAATGCATCAAAATATTATCATTCATAAATACATATACTGCCACAAAGTTCCAAGGAGCCAGTCAAGCAGTGGTAGATGCACAACAAACTAGAGTTTTCCAACCTCAGGCTCAGATAAGAAGTTAGTTTACAGAATTATTTCATCCAGCCTGTTTTTTTCAACTGCAGCCTTGCAGTTGCCAAGGGGTGGCTATGGAAAATACTCCTCTTCCAGCCATTGGGAGTGCACTGCCAGGTACTGGGACAGACGAGCCTCTATGGTACTGCCACACCAGGGCCTACAAAGGAAGATTCCCAATGTGTCTTCCAGTCTTCAACGTGAAGATCTTGGATCACCCTTGATTTTGAAGAACTCATTTTAATACACCTGCCTCCTTTTCAATTCTTCCTCCTTTCTCTGTTCATTTCTTTGCTGATTATTTTCTTTTTCCAAAATATCCTAAATATTTCCTATTCTGTTGTTTGGTGGTTTGGGTTTTTTTTCACTGTTAATATCTTCTTAGTTTCTTTGCTTTCTACCCAATTGTTACATCCCACTGGGGAGAAGGGAGCTAAAGGGAAGCAAATGCTGCTGGCCTTCAGCCCCTGAAATGCCAAGTGTTCCTTGCTGAGAGGAATAACAGAAGGTATTTTGCCATCCTGTTTTACCCCCAGTATAGGTGTCTACAAGTACAGGAGTTCTGCTTAGGCTACACAGAAGGAGATTCCTTATTTTGCCTTTGTGGCAAAGAGTGTTATTGGATTTAATTCCTGTGCAGCCTTGGATATAAGGTCTGACAGAGCAGCAAAAATATTATTATAGTGTAATTCAACTTTCACTAGAAATCTCTACTAAGTTTGTCTGTATCTTTACTTCCTTATGTTGTGCAGTCTAAAGCTGGAGTAATACATTGCTTACAACTCATATGCTAGTTAGTCCTGGAGGATTCTGTAAGCACAGAATGTACAATAAATGGCAGTACATTATTTTTGCACTATACATTTCAGTTTTAGTGCAGATCTGAACCACTCTTCCATTATGTTTTGGTGAGCCATGTTCTAATTGGTTCAATATTTTGCCTAGTGACATGACCTTGCATCTTTCCAGAATTTGCTGTAGTTAGCCTAGACATCTTAAGAAAAGGTAAATTCTTCTGTCCTCTTCTGATGCTTATCTGTACCTCTTTCCCTTCAGACTAATATGAAAGGGGTCTTATATTCTTTCATATTTATTTTCAGGGATTTTGAGTAGTCAGAAGAAACACCACCAACAAACATTGAAAATATGTATTGGTGCTCACAATTGGGAAAGCAGCTGTTTTTCACATGGTTCCATAGAGACGTTTGGCTGGAAACCTGCAATGATGGCCTCTTTTTATGTAATCCTATAATTTTATTTATCTCTAACATTTTTTGCAAACCTGTAATTTTATTCATCTCTGTGGTCTGAAAGTGATCATTCCTTCATCTGCAGTTCCAGAAGAGGTACTATTTGAATCAGCAAGGGCTATGGAAATGCTATTTGTTTGTACTCTAATTTCTCAGAAATTAATCAGAAACAGAGAAGGTAGAGACTCCTAATGTGTTAGATGAAACTGAGTCACCTTCTTTTGAGCAGGGCTGCTGCAGATGTGGTATGTGCCAAGAATTCTCATGCAGGAACTAAATTAATCCTTTAGCAGTAATGTACCATTCCACAATTACCAAGCAGTTATAAATGAAGTAGCCAGGGGATTAAGGTATTATTCATTTCAGCTGCCTAAGAATACAAAGAAAGCTACCTCCTCTCTCAGACAGTCACTTCCATCCTATGATAACCTAAAAGATTGCAGGTATTAGAAAGTAAGTCCAAAAATCTGTTTTGAAGAAAACCTATATAATACATACTAGCAAAATGTCTGTATTTTCCCAGATAATTTTGCTATTTGCTAATGCCATTAGTACTTTGTCTGTTAATGATGTGGTGTTAGGCACTAAGAAAAGTCAGAAATAGCGATGGTTAGAGTGAGCTTAAAAATTCAGCATTGCTCCTTCCTTTTTTGTGGTTGATGATGTAGTATTTTAATTTCAAAATCAAAATCAAAATCTGCCTTAATTATAAGGCTGTCAATCCAGAATAATTCCACTGAGGAAGAGTGATAGGTTTCATGATCAGAGATGATCTTTATTATTATCTATCATGACTTCTTACAAAATACAGACTCTTCTTCAGAAATTCCCTTAGAAAGCCCATGTTTTTTCCTGGAGATGCAGCAAATCATCAGAAGGACCTCCAAAAATTTGATTTAAAACTCCAAGTGATGGAGAAATAGCCATATTGTGATGTAAATCATTCCAGCACTTAAATATCCTATCTGTTAGACACCTGAAGATCTGTCTGTATAGCCATGCAATTTGCTGTGGAAAAATAAATCCATTTGGAATGGGCTGAGAAGCTAGGAAAAGCTGAACTGTTCCAGGTACACAGGCTGGATCAGCAGTCTGTACTTTGTATTTTGTTGTTCATTTACATCCTAAGAGACAATGTGTAAAGCCTATGTTTTATAGGCTCATGACTCTCGTATTTCATGGCTATGTCAAAACTTCAGCTTTTATTTCAAAATTGTTATTCACATTCATACGTGCCAGGAAGGATTTGAAAACAGAAACAGATGATGGCTACAGGGCTACTATTCAGATCTACTGACAATGTGAAACAGCAACATGGAAATACTGAGATGGCGTATTGAGAATTTCTATTAATTTTTGCCTGTGGGCATTTGGGTCTCTATCTTTCCCGTGGTATGAAGCAGGACTCTCAAAATGCCACTCTCTGGTAAGCATGCAGGTATAGCAAGAATAACATATGACCTCTGTGTGGTAACTGTGGTAGTTGTTTATTATCCCCATCCTCCTTTCTCTAGGACCTTACACTCCTTTCCTTCTCATCATCTTCTACCATTTCCCACGTGAAGGGGAGTACTTTGTTCCCGTTCCTCTCCTACAGAACATTTTATGCCTGGAGTCACCAGCAGCAAAAGAGCTCACGCTGCCCTTTGAAGTGTCATGCTGGGGACACTAGAGTGGCCAAGCTGCCAAGGTGAATATCGTCCTGTCGGTCACGCTTTCAGGGAAGCTGCTGGGAAAACTCAACGCAAGTGAAGTGGTGGGGGTGAAGGGAGGCTGTGTAAAACCAGTTGTGTAATCATGATGGGTAAGGCTTCCACTACAACAGAAAGTAACCTCACTCTCCACAGAACTTGAGGGTGCTCTGGCATAAAGCCATCTAGCTTTTTAGTACACCCTAATTTTAACCTACTGCCCTGCTGGTTGTCCCCAGGCCCTGGATGGAGCACTCTTAAGAATCGTTCAGATAGTCCTAAATCATTCCCCAAATGAAGCCGTTTCTGGTGGAATGCCTGCCCCTCATTCTGTACCAGGAGCACTGGCTTTCTCTGTTTGCCTGCTGTCCTACAGGCTAATGCTTAAAAATGCTTCCTTTGTCAGAAAATTGTTTCTTTTCTCTATTTTAAATCCATATAAAACCAATAGAAACAACACCACAGTCAAGATAACATAATACATGACTGCTGATGTTTCAAGCTGGTGTTCCTTTCCATCCAAGTGTGGAACTCCATGGTTATTGACATAGTTCAAATCTCCAAGCACCTTGATATGTTACAGAATAAAATACTACTTTTCAATACTTGTATGTGTTAGTGTGAGTGATGAAAAGTGGTGTGCTGGTAGAAGTCAGTGAACAAAGGTATCTGAGACAGCAGCAAGGAACTGTCTGCCTGTTTGGCTAGCTGAAGTGCTGAAGCAGCCCCAAAGCCATGGCTAGTTCACACTGACAGTGCAAGGGTAGGGTCTCCACCTCTGTGGAGAGCTAACGTCCTTCCCATATGATCCCAAAAACTGGTCAGTCTTCAACGGTCAGAATGAATCTCAGGTGAAAGGCCTTTAGAGTGCCTGCTTCAGAGACAGGTAATCTGATGGGTAACATCCCCAAATATTTTCCCTGCTTTTTTTCGGGGTTTGGTGCCACAAATTAAGTTGCCACGTGCTTAGACTGCAGCCACTGTTGAAGGGGTAGCCAAGAAAATGCTGTAGCGAGGGTGACTATGTGTTGCATAGTATTATAATCTAATAGCACCTTTATTTTGATATATTCTCAATTTTAACTTAATGTTTCCAGAAAAGATTCCTTTAGAAAAATGGTAAGAGGGTCAAGAGGGTGTGGGGAGATTGATTCTAGCCTCCCAGCTCTTACTCAGGGGACTGAAATATATCAAGAAGACAGGAAATTAATAGTTTTGAGGCTGTGTCAGCCTTCTTTCACAATGCAATTCGGACTGAAAGATGTAGCTGTAGCAGTTCCTCGGTAGCACGTATGTTCTCATTTAACTGGCCTTCAAACAATGCAGCCACTACCCTTCTCCCAGTTCTTCTGAATTAGCTTCATGACTAATTGTGGTAAAGTTTAGGATGACGTGCGATGGGCTGCTCATCTGATAAGCCAAGGGGACACATCACCAGCACTGAATGATGCTGTCTTTCAAAGGAATTCAGATTTTGGAATTTCTCATCCCCTCCCACAAATCCTCCACTGAGAAGGCAAGATCAGGACATATGCTTTAAAACCCAGGGGATGGCCTTGTGTCAGACACAACAACGGATGCAGTGCCCAAAAGTGTGGGAGTTGGGAGGCTGATTTATGGCCATGCAAGGGGAGAGAGTATTCCAAAAGGCCTCTTGCCATTTCCTCCTAATGCAATGGCTGCACGGACCGGCCGTGCAGCAGGAGAGGTCAGCGGAATGGGATTACATAAGGCTGCTTGCTATGCACAAAAATGCAGATGGCCTAAAAGTGTTTCATTTTTTTAATGAAGTCACATGCCCGAGAGCTGCAGTTTGAGGCAGAAGAGGAATCTCTGAAGAGCAAGTACAGCAGGAGTTGTTTTGTTCTTATTTTAAATGAAAATAAGTCTGGAATCTCTCCAGGAAATAAGTTTTGAAGGAAAGAGTTGGCTCACACAGCCCAAGCAATTTAGAATCACCTCCCATTATTTGTATTTCATCCTCAAGTACTTCGGAGGCGTATTCAGATACTTGCACAGATAGTCATCTAGGAGAAACTAGTTCCAAGTCAAGATGGGATCATCCTGTTGGACTGAGTTCCAGACGGTGCAGCAAAACAGAGGGTCGACAATTCTTTGCTTCTCAGTAAAGACTCATTCACCGCTACTTGATTTGAAATGCATTGCTGCTTCTCCTTTATACCCCCAATATTATTCTATCACATCTTAATCCAGAATTACATTTTCTGCTTATTAGATGGGTAAAAGGATGGATCTCTGTAAAAAATTATAACCAGAAATTTCAAAATGCAATTTCAGCTCTCAGTGATCTTTTTTTTTTTCATTTTTATTGCATGTTTTCATTTTTTGATGTTTGTTACAATTAAAAATTTCACTTATTTCTTTTAATCTCTTATGATTAAGAAGCCATGATTTCCTTACTTAAAATTACTTTTTTTCTCCCTTTAATTCATTATTGCCTCTAATATAACTTTTCTTTAAAAACATATTATAATAAAATCAAAGGTGAAAGAAAAGTTACTATAGAGCTCCAGTTGTATCTTGTCAAGGTGAAAATCGATTTCAGGCACACATGTGAAAGCAATAGCATTTAAACAAGTTAATTTATAAATTGAGAGAATTACCATTCTAGACATTATATATTTAAGCAAACTCAGTGTTCCTGATAAGTACTAGAATGACAGTGCTATAAATTGAATTCTTGTCTTTAGTGTGACAATAGCACCATTTATACAGTGCTTCCCTTCCTTTTTGCCCCAGATGTTTCCATCCTTGCCTTGCCTCGCAGCACAGAGTGGCCTCACAATTTTCCTGGGCGTCATCCCGAGCCTAAGGCAAAGTGCAGGAACTCTCAACCCTGGCAGGTTTTTGTGTAGCTGCCTTCAAAATACCTCCAAGGGTGGAGACTCCATAGTCTCCTCACAAACGGTTCTCCTGTTGTGCTAACCAAAAGCATTAGTAAGCTTTTGAGCGTGTCTAACCTAAGTTGTGCCTTATTGCAATTAAGTCAGTTCTCTTCCAATTCACCAGGGACATGGAGAACGGGTTATTTTCCCTCTCTTTGCCGCAAGCTGGACACAGGCTTAAAACTAAGTGGAAGAACAGATAGTGTAACTGTGAACAAGGAGAAAAATAGTGGATCAAATAGTGGATCATCTGCTGAACATCTTAAATGTCTGTGTATTAATCTGTACGTAAGATGGGAGGAGTTGGGGAATGAGAGTACTGAGGACTCCTCCGCATGACCAACAGCGTGCCTGAGTGATGCCTGAGTGGTGGCCTCAGTCGCTGCTCCAGATTCTTTGTTTAGAAAGGTTTACCCTGTCAAGGAAGGTCCTCAGTTGGGAGTTTTCTCCCAGTTTTCTCTTCTCTAGCTCAAAACCACCGAGTTCATCAAACATTTATTCGCAGAACTTGTCTTTTAAACCTTTTCTAGTTTGATTTTGGTTGTCGTTTTTTTTTATTTTCCTGTTCTCCAGAAGACTCTTCAAGTGGGGAAAAAAAAAAATCCATAAATCCAGTGATTGTCTAAGAAATGAGTCAGAAAACTGGTTATCTTGAGCCTTAAATAGATGCTTTTTTATAACTGAGTGAGCGTCTTCATTTGCCGTGTGAAAATGCTGCAGCTGCACCCCTAAAGTACAACCAGGCCAGGTCAGCCTCAGCATTTTTCCATGGTTGGTGACAAAAGTGCCCATTAGCACAGCTGTGATGCGTACACCTGTTCAACAAGAACAGGGTTGAGCTCACATCTGCATTTTAATGAGACATTCAAACAGACATTCAGTAGCCTTGAAGTATCCGCTTACAATCAGAGGACCTTTTAATGTGCACATCTAAGGAAGCAAAAACCAGTCCCTGAAGTAATTAAGAAGAGTTTGTAGTTCCTCAGTCATCCACAGGCTAGTTTTTCTATTAATTAAACAGGAAAGTGTCTTCTGGTGTCTCAGAGAAATATAAGGTGGGAATGCTGAGCTTGATCACCTGGAGAAGAGCATCACCAAGCCAGGAGCCCGGACGGGGATGCTACACCAGGGGGTGGCAGAAGGTTGTGCCTGCAAGCAGCAGGGATGGGGCATGGGGCCTTCTGCTAAATGTCACCTTCTTGGCTGAAGTGTACCCCCGCGGCGGGACCCCCTGTGCCCGAGTGAGCACAGCTAGGGAGGGACTAATAAATCAGGGCGACCAGCTGTGCCTGCCAGGGAAGGTCAGGCAGCGGGAGGAAGGCTGCGGGGAGGGGGCATGATGCAAACGTGGGGTTTGTTGCAAGGAAGGAGCTGGAGGCAGGAGGCAGCTGTGGGGGTTGTGAGGGGCTGGGCGAGGGGCATGGAAGGCGGCTGCCTCTGCAGGGGAGAAAAGGGGAAAGAAGACGGTGCGCTCATTGCGTGTGAAATGATTGAGGAGAGATGAGTGAGAGAACCTGAATTACTGTGGAACAGGAAATGCTGCTGAGCAAAGCGGGAAGAAAAAAAAAAAGCGTCAAACAGTAAGAGATGCAGTTGCTTAACTAGAGGCTGCGTGGGTTTTATAAAGACACAACAGGAAATTGCCTCCGACACCTGACAAGCACGGTGTTGGACCTCTCCCACCCAACAGAAGACCCTAAGGTTTCTGAAAATAGATGGGCTGGTTCCTGGGAGCTGGCTGGGTGCGCACACGAGGATTTCTTTGGTGGGTTCTGGGCAGGGGGTCCAGAGAAGGAGGGTTTGTTGCAGAATTGAAGACTTAATAGCAGGCTGATCAAGTCTGTAAATATTTCATTTCCACAGCCAGGCAGTACTTGGAAACAAGCCAGGATCCCTCTGATCTGCAGTTGCTAATGAAATTATATTGTGCTATTGCTTTGCTATTTAAAAAAAAAAAACAAAAAAAACAAAAAAAAACCCAAAAACCAAAAACCAAACACCCTGTGATATTCCGATGATAGATTTGCTGGTTTTTCTCCCCGCATTTTAACCAGGTTGAGGTCTGAGCGGCCGATCCCTTTGTGAAGCCGATGAGGTGTGTGGGCAGAGCAGGACCCAGCCCTGTG
>JAVJGJ010000014.1:118629233-118641173 GCA_035590215.1 Microhierax caerulescens | reverse complement strand
GATCTTCTTTCACCTCTCTAGGTCCATCACAAATTCACTACCCTTTCTGATTGCCTTCTCCAGCGTTTGCATTTTATGTATGTCTGTCTCCATCTTTTTGTCTTCTCCCTGACTGCTTGGGAGAGGTATGAGACCTTTGAAATGGGGCTGTTCATTATATTTTGACATAGTATCCTTCTTAACCTCCTGTCCTTACCTACTGATTAGTGCTGCTGGGAACTATTAAACACTTGCAGCAGTCTGCCTCTGAGCTGGCTGCGTTTCAGGGCCAAGAGAAGGTGCACTTTAATATCTCGCTGGTACTGAGGGTCTCTGGGTAAAGCGAAAAAGAGATTTAATGGGAAGCTCTCCTGGTTTAGTGGCTCTTCATACCACTTCCTTTGTCATGTGAGAGCGGGTTTTGAACGCTGGGATGCACACTGAGGGGAACGGGGACAAGAAGAAGAGGTGCATCTGAGGGGTATTCACACCGCCATTTGGTAATCATAAAAAGTCAGTGTTAGCACTTGTAACTACAGTGAGTCTTTAATATAACAACTGACACCTTAACAAAGAGCAGGGGAGAGAAGAAGAGGTGGGGAGAAGGAGAAAAACGACCTGGAAGCATAAGGGTGTTGGTAGGTTTTCTTAATTTATCTACTATTAGAAGAGCCAGCTCTACTAGAGTAGGCCAGGAGTGTCACGTTTAACATCATAGAGACGTACCACTCGGCCAGACTGGTGGTCCATCCTGCCCAGTGCTCTTTGGCAGTGGTTATTCTGGGGAAGGTCAGGAGACTGGTCACCCCCTGTGGTCAGTCCCTTGCCTCCTTGGTAGGGCCCCAGCCTCCAGGGCTGTGCTGTGTGTTAGAGGGTGCATCCCTGCCTAGGCCTTTTTTATTATCTGTTTATAGACCTCTGCTCTATGGTTTGTCTGAACCTGCTTCTGCAACCTGCTTTGACAGCCGGCACTCGAAGGTTGCTCCTTGCTCTCTAAGGAAGTACTTTTCAATCTATTTTAACCCAGTCTTGAGGTCTTGCTTGAGCGCTCCCTACTCCTACTGTTGCAGGAGCTCATGAACAACAGTTCTGCATTCAGCTTATCCACTGCCTGAATGATCTAATCAATAGTCTTAATCTTAGTCCCTTTAGTCTCTCTTTTCTTTTTTTTTTTCCTTTTTTCTTTTTTTTTTTTTAATTCAGACTGAAAAGTTTCTACCTTTTTAGTCTTCTGTCCCATCCCCTCAATAATTTTAGTTGCCCTTCTTTGTATCTGGAAGAACATACTATTATCCAGAATCCAAAATATTCTGTGGTTTGTTTTGGGGTTTTTGAATAAGCAAATGGATTTATTCAAACTTTGGATGTCTCTTCAGATATTTGCTGGCACAGTATCAGACTGCTGGTTTTGTTGAATCTTGGCTCTATTGAAAGCTCTAGACAAAGGACTTGGTATCATCATATTTTTCCCTGTGTGTTTTCTAGTACTAAGCTATTGAGCAGCACCTGAAAAAAAATAATTCACATAAATTAGAAAGGTGTGTCTACTGTTCTTTTTGGCAAATGTCGCTAAAACTTTGTGATATGTGTAGTCTATACTTCTCTTGCATATCCAAGCATTTAATAGTTTTCATGCCTCCACATGCAGATGGAAACCCTATTTCTACTCATGTTTATCAGTTCTAGGTAAGTTTCTGGGTACACTTGACTTGTCTGCCATGAGCAATATACCTTGAGGGAAATGTAGGACCTCATAGATTGCTTAAAGGCATTTCTTGAAAGTTCTGTCTGACATTTTTGTATTATCCCTTTATTCACCGTTTGATATTTTCCTACTCCTTCACATTACCTTTCATTTTTTTTCTGCATTAGCAGTTTCAGCAGCCAGTATAGATATAGACTCTTCCACTCGCCCAATTTATAATTCCCCTAAATCTTTGTATAGTTCCTTCCTCTGCAGATGGAGATATACTGACCTGTAAGTCACGGGGATCTATCTGCATTCTTTCTTCAGTCACTTTTCCTCAGAGTGGGTTATTTCTTTAAATTTATGTTTCTATCCAGGGAGCTTTAAACTGCACGTCAGGTTTTTGCAATCTCTCTGTGTTCTGTTGTTTGTTCCAATCTTAGAATATCATCTATATGAACTCTAGTGTCTTTGCTGTCATCAAAAATTTATTCTCTTCTTGTTTTGAAATACTTCAGGCACAAGGTGTGAGCCAAAAGATATTTTGGGTAAACAGAGTCTTAGTAATGGCAGTTAGAAGTCTACAGACATTAATCATTTTTTGCAGAAAAATACCTGCTATTTCCCCTTTCCCCAGTGTGACATGTCCAGAAAGTGTTCCCTTTCACCAGCCTGGTTGCCCTACCTTGGCCCTTAGCAGGCCCTGCCCAGTGTACCTGCCATACTGGTGTGAGTGGTGGTGTGTAAGGCACAGTTATGATGGTCCTGGTCTCTGCTTATCTAAAATTCTTACTTTTGGGGGTTTCCTTAGAGTAGACAGCCTGATCTGTTGTAACAGCAAAACACAGCGGAAAAAGCAGATCTTTAGTTTAAAAGTACCAAGTGCAACTCTCAGTGTGCTGTAGGAGCTGTAAAGATACTTGAAAAGAATAAATAATGTTTCATTTATGACTCATATAGGGTAGCTCTTCTGCTTCCTCTTATCCCATTAAGAGGAGCAAGGGACACCGATGATAAGAGAGATGGAGAGGAGGTAGGCTGCAGATGCTCACTGACTGTATCTCGTATTCCACCACCAGACAGTGGTGCTGTACTGGTTGATGCTGGGAAAGTGCAGCCGCTCCAATGTTTGTCTTGCAGACGTAAGCTGCTTGCTGTCCCAGTGCCAGCACCCACTGTGGCGTGGACCCTCACCAGATCAGAGTCTAGAAACACCTTATTACTAAGGGGAGCGTTGCCAGCAGCGTGTGCACACCCATGTATGTGCGCACAGCCCCTCACAGACATGCACGCGTACGCTTTGATCCCTGCTTGTGGTTGAAGATGCAGGACCTGATGGTGCCACACCAGTTTACACCAGCGCATAGTTTTAGCCGGTTTGAATTCCCAGTGCTAATATGAAAAATAAATAAATAAAAAAATGCCAAAATATTAAAACCAAAACAACCACAACAACAAAACCACCACCAAAAACTGAAAGAAACCACCCCAACCCCCTTTCTGTTTCTTGTGAAGGTAGTGCTGAGTTTTGGTGTTTCGTTTTTGGTTTTTCCTTCCCAGATTCTCCACTAGCCTTCATAGCTCAGTGAAGGCTTTGGAAAGACAGAGACAATGTTCTTAAAGTGTTTTCCAGGAAAATTCTTTCCCCCTTCCCCCAACTGTTTCACTGGCAGAGATCATCTGCAACATGGTGTAAGGAAAAGAGAACAAACACAGAGAATCATTAAAGTGCCTTGTAGATGATCTAGCCCGGCTGATGCAGCGCGGCGCTCTGAGCTGCCTGACATGGACCCCCCCGCCTGCCCCCTGACCTGGGACACCCCTGCGAGTGCCTGGGCATGGAGAGAGGTACATGGGAAGGCTAAGGTTAAGATAAAAAAAAAAGAGAAAAAAGAAAAACCAAACCAAAGCCCTGCATAAAATGAAACAAGCTTCAATTTTGCTCCATTCCCCTACCATTTCTCCAGCAAAATTAATACTTTGTGCGTTTTCTTTTGGTAATTCTCCACCTGGCTCTTCTGTATCTCACAGACCTGGTCCCTGTCTGCTTTTATAAAGGTGCTCAGGAAAATGTGGCGGTTGTTGGTGCTGTAGATAATTGCTGAGCATTTGCTCCTTTGCAGAGATAGTTATCAGCAGAGGTAGTATTCTCAGGTGTTCTTCCAGCCTTTGGAAAATAGTTGTTACTGTAATCTGTAGGCACTTTTCCCTCTAATGCCATAGGCATGTGCTTCTCTCTTCATGGCCGTTTACCAGTTCTCTGCCCGATTAATAGAATAGTTCACTTGGTGACAACCTGAAACTTTAAAACACCCTCAAATGCCTCAGTACAGACCAAATAAAATAGTTTGTTTTCTGTGAATGATTAGTCCCTCTCATGTCTTCCTTGCTCCATTGCTTTCAAAATGCTAATCTCGGGGTGCGTTTATTTGCTTGTGCCAGCCTGTTTATAGCTCCTGTATCCCTTCGGTGGGAGCTTACTGTATCTTTCTCATTTGCAGTAATCACTGAATTTCCATGATCTATAATCATAATAATAAGTCAGTTGAGAGATGTTTTTCAGAAAACTAATTCCAGTTTCTAGGCCTGGGCTGTCACCTCCACTTCTGTCATGTTATGCAAGACGAAGCAAAATGAACGCAGTGCTGGGCAGAGGCGTGTGTGAAGGAGCAGGGCTGAAGGGGGGAGAACCTGTCGCAGCACGTTTCCGAAGAACAGAGCTACTCAGCTGTGCTGCAGCGCGCTTAGTCTTCGTAATGGTTTACGTGCTTTTTATTAAACGGTTGAAGCGTCGTTATTCTCAGGCCTTTTCAGGCCTTCTAGGTGGCCATAAAGCAGCTTTAAGACCAGCATAGCTCACTTAAGTGAACCTCGATGCGTGACACCCAGGTACAAGGCGTACGCTGCAATGCCTCCCTAGCAGCCAAAGGAGCAGAGGGCGAGGAGGGGAGGTGGGAGCCCCCTCCCCCGCCACAGGGCTTCTCGCTGAAGAAAAAGCATAAATGCTGCATCTAACCCTGAGGCAGTTGCCCAGCAGTTTTCAGTTCAAGAATTGATCGACTCTGGTGCTATAACTGAGCATACCCTTAGGTAGTAGCATAGACATAATTTTATTTTATTTTTTTTTTTAGCCATTACTGAAAAAAACTAGGAAGAGAATAGATCAAGTCAGCCAATTTTTTACTGATCCTGTAAATAAGCCTTATTTAAGTACAACAGGATGTTGTAGATAAATAGTGGCTATGCACAGATACAAAAGCATCACCAATTTGAAAGATTAGTTCTGCAACAAATAATTTAGATTAAGAAGTGCAACAAGGAAACTTAGAATCGTGGAAAATTTTGGACTGCTAAGGACCTCTGGAGGTCAGTTAGTCCAGCCCCTGGCTCAAACTGGGCCCAGCTAGAACAGGACCTTGGTTCGGTACCTGAACCGACTGAGTCTTGAGCATCTCCAAATTTGGAGATTCCCCAACTTCTCTGGGCACCCGTCCCAGTGTTTGACCCCTCCTATGGTGAAAAATTAGAATTTCACATGTCCCAACATGTGTTCTTTCCACTCTGTACCTGCAGTAAAAGTCTGGCTCTATCTACTGTACACTGTACTCTGCTGCTGAGCAGATAGTTGAAGACAGAAAACTTGAAGACAGATAGCAGAGAAGACCTGAAAAGAGGTGACAGCAATCCTAGAAATCACACAGTAAAGTTTTCAAACTGTCTAGCTGTGGTTTTGGATTGACTGAGTGTTGGCAGGCAGACAAAGCTTGGAAAGATTTGGAAATACGATGACCTTTCACATGAAGGATCTCAATTTGCAGATGTGCTATGAAAGCTATAAATCAATGTTTTGTGTCCATTCTCTTTCTTTTGACTCAAACCAGATTTCGGAGTCTCAGAGTTGTGGGGTTTGGATATCATCTCTAAACGAGGGATAGACTGACCTCACCGAGCACGGGGTAGTCTGGGATTTTGCAAAATGTGCAGAAGAAGACAAGACAACTGAAAGGTTGGATATCAAGTCAAATTGCCCACCTGTGTGTTTGGTTTTGAGCCAATATCTCAGGGAAACTTCCAGCATGATTAGATCAGGAGCAGGCAGAGGTGGACCTTTAGATGTGCCACTGGATAGTCACTTTCATTTAGCTTTCACGTTAAAGGAAACCAAATATTCCAACAGGGGCTTACAAAAGGTACCTGAAGTTGTTTTTCTGCCCTGCACCCATACAGCTCACCTCTAAAAACGAGGTTAGGAATTACTAGTACCAGGGTCCCGGCACAGGAGCAGGGGCTGTGCTGGGGCTGTGTGGTCTTTACAAGGCAGAAGCAGGACAGAGCACGGCGAGGACGGGTCGCTGCGTGTCGCACGGGTGAGCCCTGTGCTCAAATTGCCATCGCCAGGAAGGGTTTCACGGGCTGAAACCGGGACTGCTGTGCGAGGGCTTTGACTGGGAAGAGCAACTTTTAGCACATTTCTAATGAAAAAAGCTCAGTTATCTTATGTACTTTAGCCTAAGTAAAGCTTTTTCTGTCTCTGTTTTGTTGTTGTTTTTCCTAGAACTTGGAGCAAGAGGTTAACCGAAGAGCAGTGTGGTTAGTGATGACCTTCAGTACAGAGCTCACTAACCTGGTGGCAGTTCCTGCTCCTTGTCGGTGCCTTGAGGCTCTTGGTCACACCCAGACGATGTCTCCTGCGCAGTGTTTAAGCTGTGCCTCGATTTGTGCTAATGCATAAGCGCCAAGGAAAGCGGTTTCCTTTTCCTTCTGTTGCTACTTTGTTCCGTTTTGTTTTCTTGAATTTTTGAGCAAGTAAACATACTGACAAGCAACCTTTAGGGAGTTTCTAAAGTCAGTTTAGAGGAGGATAATTTGTGATGCTGCTAACCCCTGTGTAGTGTTAACGCTTTCAAATACGTCTAATTACAGTTTAAGATAAGGATATTAATGCCATCAATCAGCACCGATAGCTCACTATCACAGAATACAGCCCTTGGGCAACTCTCACATGTAATATAACAGCATAATTAATGGTTATAAAGACACCATTATGCACAACATAGTATTTCTATCAGTTGCCTTGTAATCATTAAATACCCTGAAAGGTGAAGCTGAAGCCCCAGTCAGACAGCGCTGCGAGGAAGGAGGCTCTGCCAGCCCTCCTCAGCCCCAGCGATGTGGCAAAAGGGATCTTCTGATAATCTTTGGCTCACAAAGCGCCGAGAGAAGTACTTGAGTTGTTTTTTCCACCACGTTCTCTCCTGCTGAAAGTCGAAAGGTATCGGTGGATGCTTTTTCCCCCAGAAGTAGAAGGGGAGGAGGAGATGCGTGCGAATGCCACCAGTGCCACCTAGTGCTGCCGGGGTCCCCAGCTCGCCGCCTCTGCCGGCCGCGACCTGGCACGTCCCTGCCAAACCGGGCAGGGCAGTGATGCTCCTCTACCGCCCCGTTTGCTGAAGGCTTAAGAAAGGCAGGTAGCGGCTCCTGAAAACCCGTAAGGCGTTTTCTTACACGCTCCTGCCCTTACCTTGCCTGCAGGTTGGCAAATGCTTAAGCATCCGCCTGTGTTTTCATGGAGACGTTTAAACGGTGAGTGTGTATGAGAACGGCATCTGGGCAAGACTGGGAGTGTGCCTGCACGGACAGCTAGGTTGTAGCAGGAGAACTGGCTGCGTATAAACTGGTAACTAAAAACCTTTCCTCTTTACTCTGCTTTACACGCCCTCACCCTAATTTGTCGGGTTTTTCCTACTACAGCCTTGCACGTGTTCTTTGAATAAATTTCACTCTCTTTACACTGCCTTTGCAGCCTTGAGCTTGGTCCTTCCCTTTTATTTGAGAAAATAAACAGAATATTTACTGTCGAGTTTAGAGAGAAGGTCTTGCGTGCCCAGTAAATCAGAAAGAGCAGAAGTATTCACTCATCGAGAGCTTCACATATGGACTGGTGTCAGGGAATACTGGTCCCTGCCTATAAGAATAATTTAAATTTCAGACAGATACATGGCTGGGTTTATGAGCTGTCAGGATGTTGCTTCACTTTAGCGTCTCCTCTGTAGGAACATGTTTCTGTTGCGCTGCTGCATTCTGGCTGCAGCTACTGCTGGGATCTGGGCACGGCTGCGAGGGAAGAATGGGGCCACTACAAGGACCCCGTAGCTTCTCTCTTGCCCTTGCAACTGCTCCTTGACCTCGCTGCTCGATCCTGCCCTCTCCCACACGGCTGCCAGAAGGTGTGCGAAGGTTTGCGCTCCAGCCCCGTCACTTCCCTGCCCTGTGCTGGGAAGCAGTGCGGCAAAGGGAGCGGCGAAGCCTGGGACTAAGGAAGCCTCGTGTCCTTTTTCCGATGCTGACTGCCCTGTGCAATTTATCCTGCCCTTGGTGGCACATTTACACTGCAAACTGTGTGCATGCTACTGAGCACAAGGAAGAATTATTATTAGTGCGTCGAGATCAAACAGGCAACTGCATTGCCCTGCAGTGAAGCAGGACTCGGTATCCTGGATGCAAGGCTGTCTTAGCCTTGTGGCTTTGGGACCTTGGATTTCTGAGCACCACGCTTTTGTCTCGTAAACATGCTAATGCATCTGATGCTAATGCTGTTCCCTTATTAGGTTCTTCAGAACAGTATGGTGAGCTGTCTTTAAAAAAGAAATCTATCTGGCTGTTGCAGCACAAGGCTCAATGCAGGCTGATTTACCTGCTGCTCAGCACTTGCCTGGGATTTAAGTAAGGTGTGTGCAGAATTCAGCTGTGCTTGATTTAGCACGGAGATTTTTAACTCTCTGTTCAAGCTGAGAGTTCCTACATCACCGTGTTGCTGCCTTTTACTTCCCCTCCCAACATTCATTCAAGTAAATACCTGGAAATACCAGGTTCAAGCTGACTTCTTGGAGTAGATGATCTTTAAAGGTCCCTTCCCCTCCCAACCCAAACCATTCTATGATTCTTGCTCCAATGATACAGATTTGGAGCCAAAATGTAGGAGACTTGACCATGAATCCCTTCAGCCTCAGTTTCATGCATCTCAGAAGTCCCAGTCTGCAAAAAAAGGATTGCATCTACCTTAGGAATCTCTGAGATGGAGAAAAGCTTCATCTGGAAATCTTCTTTCATAGTTTCCAGGTTCTGAACTAGAGCTCCAAACAGCTCAAGCAGCTCATGATTAGCTATGTCATGGCTTTGTTATCTTGGCAGTTTTGCATGTGTCAACTTGGAGAAACTTAGACCCCATTTAAAGTACCACAGGTCTTAGGGTAGTAGCTGGAGGGATATTTTGAGACTGTGTCATCTAACTCGAAGCTCTAGTTGCCAAAAGGAAGTTTTGAGATTGACTCTGGCATCTAAATTGAAACTCTAGAGCTTCAAAAGCTACCCATTTGAAGAGCAAGGTAGCTTCTGAAGTACCTTTGAACCTACAACTTTGAGACATCTATGCCTCAGATGCTATATCCTGGGAGTGTTGTGAGGGTAAATGTTAGTGCTCAGATCCTACAGTAGAGTTCTACATCTTTATCTACCTTCATGTACTCATTCTATCAGGGCTTTGATAAGTCCCTTGTAGCCAAGAACAACACTGTGTGACGTGGGCAGGTCAGTCAAGCTCTCAGGCTTTGCAGAATGAGTACAGTAAAAGCCTTTTTATCACGCAAATATCTCAGCAGCACCGAATGCAGGAGATGAGTTGCTGCGGTACCTATCACTTCCCTGATCATCCTGCCCAAGGGCAGGCTGTTTCTGTTTGAATGGGAACGTCCTAACCCCGGATCTCCACTGGTGCCTGTGTAGAGCTCAAAGTTTGCAGGAATTGTTTGTTAAAGTATATTCAAGCCTCTAGGGAGATTCTCAGGTGGTTTCTTGGGCAGCAAGGCTTTCTGTATCCAAACTGTTTCTCAAGTGCTCTACAAATGGAGACCTCTCTATATGATGTTGCTGATTGACAGCATATACCACACACCTCCCCCTATAGGCTCCTGCATGGTTCCATAACTGGCATCTCAACCCATTTCCCAATACTACCAATTTCTGCGTATGAAGCTCCTCGCAGCTCTTTTGACTTCAGACTAGCTTTCCTCTTCAGCCATGTGTCTCTGCGACCATTAATACCAGCTGTGCGCATGAATGGATCGCTCAGCAGTACAATTTTTGATCCACATCCAGTGTTGAATTTCTGTCACATTTCTGTCAAATTAGTGAGAGCTTATGTGGGCTTTAAGTTTTATGCCAGCTTTATGCTGGCTGTGGAAGGACAGATGATGCCTAGTCTGAACAAAGTTAAGCAGGTGAGGATGGCAGGTAACACTTGATCTGTCATAGAGCTTGTTGATGCAAAATTAACCCATCAGAGTGATTTCTTAAAGGAAGGTGAACAGGCAGATTCATTTCTTGCCAGATCAGAGTTGTAGCCAAGCAGCGTTTCTGATGTGGTACAGGGTGCCCTAAAGCTGCACGTACTGCCTGATTAGCTTATGGCCTGATTATGAGCATAATACCTTTCAGGAAAAGCTTTGTTTCCATTGTCAGCTTAGAAATTCAGTAGTGAAATTAAGTGCTTTGCCAAGTGTTTAAAAGAAAGCAAAGCCAAACCTGAAGTTTACCCATCAATAAATCAGTATTCTATTTTTCTCTCAGGAGTGGGTACTGATTATTGCTCTCCCTGGTACAAAGTTGTGGTGATGGTGTCTTTGTATCTTTTGCTGCATGCATTATTTGAAGGTTTTTAACTTTCTACTGCTTGATATTTAGAATATCAAATATTTGCAGCAGACAAAAATCAGATTTTTATCGTTCTTTTAAATCAATGCCTTTAAAGAGTACCATAATCATATTTTTTTATGGCACTATTAGTCCTGCATGGCATTGCCATTTTTAGTCGAAGTTGTAATTTATACGATAATAACAACAACTACAATGGAAAACATCCTTTGGCAAGATGGAATACAAATGATAATACATCCTCCCATCACACTTGAGCATTTCTATCAAGAGTTGGAACCACAGAGGTCTGTGAAAGATGCTGAGGACCAGCACCTTGCAACGGACCCAGTTTCAATCTGGGGAAAGGGTGATCAGAATCGGTTTTTCTTGGCTAGATTAAGAAACTTTCTAGGCAGAAAATGAAGTCTATAGGTGGATTCTAGGAGAAACCCCCCCACACACACATTTCTGACAGAGTATTTCCTGAGACTTGTTGAAGGTTGCAATGTCCTTTTCTCTCGAGAGCATCTAAATTTCTTTCCTTTGCTTGTGCTCACCTGGCCCACCCCCTGGCTCAGAGCAGTTATTATTGCTTGTCCAAAACCAGACACAGAATCTTGTGGGCCCAGTCCTCCTCCCATTCTGCACAAAATTCTGGTTTACCCACACCTACGTTAAAAGAGGCGAGAGCAAAGGTGGTGCCCTTGGCTCTACTCCTGACCTGCTGAAAATGGAGACTCCCAGACTGTTGCCCAGATGACTACTTAACCGAGGCCTGCATCGTTAGAATACTTTTTAAACTTTTTTTTTTTTTTCTAAAGGGCCTAACTTCAGTTATCTTTTAAGGAAACTCTGGTAAAGGCTGCTTTTCTTGCATGAATCTAGAGGCACAGATGTGGAAGGCTGGAAAGGCCCCTGGGAAATAATCTCCGTTCCTTTGCAGAGAGACAGATCCTGTTACGTGGCGACCTTCTCTCAAGAGATGTTTGTCTCATCGGTTGCTCAAAAGTATTCAGTAAAGGCTGTTTCACACCCTCTGAGTAGCCAGTTCCTGCCTGTCCCTCACCTTCCCAGTGTTCACCTTGTATCTTGCCTAGCTTTTCTTTGCTGGAAGCTAAACACGTTTTTCCCATCTTTTAATGTGGACAGCCGTTTATGCACTGAAATGAGCATCAGCATCACAAATAGCTTTCTGTTTCATATACATTGAATGTGTCAATATGAACTGTATAATTTTATTGATTTATTGATTATCTTTTTTTTTTTCTTGCAACAGCATCACATATTTACTTAGTGGTGCATAAAATTAAAGATCCTTTTAGCAGCCTGGTCAGTTATTCCCTGCTTTTATTCAAGCATTTGGTTCCCAAGTACAAGGCTGTCTTCTTGTCTCTGTGGTGTTTCTCTTGCTGACTTCAGGCATTTGTTCATGGTATAAAGACCGCAGAATCCCAGACTGGTCACGGTGGGAAGGGACCTCTGGAGACCACCCAGTGCAACCCCCTGCTAGAGCAGGATCTCCCAGAGCAGGTTGCACAGGATCACATCCAAGCAGGTTTGAATGTCTCCAGAGAAGGAGACCC
>JAVJGJ010000014.1:118607001-118619380 GCA_035590215.1 Microhierax caerulescens | reverse complement strand
AGGTGGTTAGATCAAGACTCACTTAGTGTCTCCGAAGCTCCATGACCAAACATCCTGAGCAGCACTGCGCAAGTTAATTAACCCCTGAGAATTTATTTTCTCTAAATTGAGCGTAAAAGCAGTTTCCTACTCCACGGAAGTGTTGGAGACTACATAATTACCAGGTAGTCCTTTGATTCATCTTCTCAAGCTGAAGGTGGCATAGGAGTGTGAAGCACTCTTGTAATTTAAAACAGGATCAGATGCAGCTTAAGGAAGGCCCTGGGTGGCCTATGGAGAGAGAGGCGTCTCGCCGAGGAGCCCGTTAGGAGCCCACTGGTGCTAATGGGCAGCTGCCGAGGAGGCAGGGAGCGGCACAGATTCCCGGCGGTCTTCGGCTTCACACCAGGGGAGGATGTGGACCATTACTTTCCAAATGCAAAGATGAATCTTTTGAAAAAGCACACTTAAGTGACATATGTCCGGTCTCAGTAATTATTTACAAGTATTGAATAAGGCCTAGGTGTGCCAGAGATAAGTAATACTATACTTTTTTCATAAATATATATGAAGAGCTCTGTATGTATTTGTGAAGCAATTGATTTTGAGGGAAAAGGACCAAATGCATCAAATAAATTACTGAGCGAGTTGAGTGAAAATCACCAGCCCATGTCAGATATAAATTAGACAACAGCCAGTTTTGACTAAATCCTCTGCTGTGCGGTTTACGAATTCCAAGCACCACCTTCCACATAACAGCACAGGGGTAATTTAACATAGTTATGTCCCCTCGATTCTACAAAAAAACCCACAGTAGTCATTAGAGTTATTTTCAAGAAAAATCCCAGAGGTTAATAAGCATGCAGTTGGTTTATACCCATGGGCCTATTAACCCATCTTTTCTTGCAGGATTTATGCACAAAACTCAGTGGGAGTTTTCTGGGAAGATTTGCATGTCCCATTAGCGTTAATAGGAGGCATGCATGGAAATGCCTGCCACACAGACAGGGAGTAACCTTTCTTTGAAGACTCGAAAGAAATTTTCTAGTTCACTCTTACTCTAGTGTATTAAACCCAACAGGCAGTCCGGAGATTTGTCCTATTCTTTATCTGTCACACTAACATCTTCCGCTCAGAAAACTCTCTTCCCATCTCTTTTTTCTTCTTTCTCTTACCACTTATTCTTCCCTTCTATATTCTTCCCCTCCCGCTTCTTCCTTTCCATTACTAGATGGACAGCTTGATCTCTGCCGATGCAAGAAACAACACGGCTCCTTTCACCCCAGCAGTGTTACACTCTTCCAAGCCAGAAGAAACCCAGGGATGCCCTCTGTCCAGCTTGGTTCCCAATGCAGTGAGCAGCAGCACGGTGCAATTCCTTCCCACGGGATACTGCTGTCGCAGGATGGTTGAAACAGGGTTTCAAGGGGACACTAGACAAGTACGTGTTAAAAAAACCCATTGAGGGTTGGGTCACTAGATAGACAAATGATGTGAGGATCAGGAAATGCCTGAACTGAACGTAGCTGGTGGCTGGAAGAATGCTCGGGAGAAGTATTACAAATGATTGCTCCCTTCTTTCTCCCCTTTGGCTGTTTGCATATGGCCACTGTTGCAGACAGTGATCTGAAGCAGTCTGCCTGCTTTTATGTGATGCTGGACATTCCAGTATTAGTCCTTGTCTTTATCTCACCCTGTGCAGGTTCTGCACTTCAGGAGTTTAGCAGATTAAATCTTCGGGGCTGCAAAGTGATGAGGAAGGGAAGGAACTGCTCGCCTGTGGCTGCACCTTCTGCCTGGCGGTAGGTGTGTCGTACTGAGGGGGGCTCCCCCAACAGCCATAACTCTCCCTGCTTCTTCTGAAGTCTGAAGGAGAGAGAGACAGCACCAGGCTGAGCCTAGGAAAGGAGAAACAGATTCCCTGAGGGGTTTTGTGGGTGTGGAGGGGCAGCAGAATAGGGGCTGGCGCAGCGAAAGCAGCGGTGGAATCGAGCTGTTAATGAGCGTACGTGCCTTTGCTAGGTGTCGTGAGACTCAGCCCTGCTGACTGCTTCTGAGGAAGAATGCCCAAGGAAAATCAAAGACCAGGAGATTGGTGGAAAGTAGTGGTCTTCCTCTGATGGAGAGCTTGCCTCAGATCTCAAATACCATGTCTTGTCCAGCACGTTTCTGGTAATTCCTTCAACAGCAAGCGCAGCTGGAACATACCACTTACAGATCCATTGAGCAAAGCTGCGTTATCCTCAGGGCCTTTGATGAAGCACGTCAATGCCAGGATTTCCATGCCACTGTTTTGGAAAAGGCAAGAGAAGACTTCCCTACTGGTTCCTACTACAGAGGTGAGTTTTCCTGACTTGGTTCTTTGTGGGAATGGAGCTACTGATCTACCTCCTGTTGCTGAACTATGGCGTGAGGTTGCTGTGTAAAGCTGAACAGATGCTCTGTGGCATCCTAAATATGCCATATGTTGCAATGCAGGGGATGTTGATTCTTAAATGTATAATTTGCAGAGCAATTTAGAAACCTCTTGTGACAAATGATTCAGCTCTTCAGAGCTCCTCTCTCTTGATCTGTGTTTGTGTACCAACCAGCATGTAGTGCTCTAGTTCGTATTTGGATCTTTCTGCATGCCGTATGCGGTGTTCGCGCCTCACTTATTTGGTTTAGTTACCTTCTTCATCACTTAACGGTATAGAGCGTGAATCCCGGAGACAGGTTATGACGTTCAGAAAGCCAGTGCAGTATAGGATTTGAGAATGTGTCTCTGTATGCTTGTTTTATTTTGCTGTTAAGTGGTCAACGAAAACATCATGGGTTGACTGTGGATCTTAGTGTGTCTTTCTGTCTTCCTCTTTCCCCCTCAGAACTCTGTCCCTCCTTTTTCTGAAGAAAAACATAAAAGGAACAAATGCTTTGATTATGCTGATCCCTAAAGCATTGCAGAGGGAATGTGTGTCTCCTAAGGCAACGCTTAAGCTTGTTCCAACAACTCCAGCTTCCAAAGGATTGCTGCCTTAGAAAGGAAACAGTTTTAAGTTTTTTTTTAAAAAAACCCCAACCAACCAACCACAACAAAAAAAAACCACAAAAAAAAAACCAAACCCAACCAAAACTAAATAAACAAACAAACAAGAAAAACAACAAACCCACACCACCAAAATCCAAGTTCTTTTTATATCTTTGGCTCCAAAAATGGGTATGTAATTCATTGCACCTGTAGTCAATTATCCGTTCAAAACAATTGCTATTTCACAGTGATTAGCTGATTTGCCAGTATGAGAGGCAGCTGGGTTTTCCATGGCCAAGTGGTAAAGCTCAAACCAATGAAATCTTCTGAGCCCACATTCTTCTCTTTTGAAAGCCCACAGAGAAATAATCTTTCTGTTGCAAAATCAGGCTTTCTTCTAAAATAAAAATAGCATTGTTTCAGGTTTTAAATGGAAAGCCGGTAGTAGTTTTGGCGCTTTTTTATGTAAGATGACTGCAGTGGACAGATGTTCTCAGTGGAGACTAATTGCTTTACTCTTCCTAATGGACATTATTAAAACGTTTGGGATACTGTGTGTCCTGAACTGCTGTGGCACAGTCTCTCGGTGCCTGGCTTCTGTAACTTTGTCATTATTGCATGACAAACTTTATCTGTCCTTGCTGTGCTTTTCAAACCTTTGGCACTTTCTCCCAGCTACTGAGGCTGGATGTTTAGCTGTTGAAATATAAGGAACTGTTTGCCTTCTGATGTATTTTATGCATCATATAAAATTTATGTTGAAAAAAATGCAAGTTTAAGGGAACAACCGAGCCCTACTTTCACCCTTAGTCATACTGGTATGTAATGGGGTGAACTTCACTACGTCAACAGTATTACACAAATAGGTAAAAAATAACTGAGAAAGGAGAACATGTAAGGGACAGGCTATAGTGTTTAGATATTGACTTTTCTTTTTAAGAGGTGTAGAGTAATTCAATACAGCTAAGTGTTTGATGGAGTTACGGCTCGTAAAAGTGGTTCTCCTCCATCTACTCCTCCTGGATTCATTCTCTGCATGGGATCCACTCTTATTAAAGCTGAGCAAGAAGGTTGTAAAGGACAGTTAATGGAGGGAAAGCAGCGTCTCTCTCTGTTTGCTTTAACACACTGGTGTGGTTGTAAGGGTGAATGGTACTTTTGAGAGAGATGCCCAGGAATAGTCACTACTTTCCAGGCAAAAGTGAAGCTTTAATCACTCATATTTCTTAAGAGTTTGATGATCATTAAATCAGACTAGCCTGGTATAAATGGAAGATGGCAACTCCACGGGAACAGCTTTGTGTGCTGTTGGAGCAGGTGAGGCTGCGGTACTCTTTGGCTGTCAGGCGCGGAAGAAAAATGATTGTTGTCTGATACTTAGACCTCAATTTGATTACCTGAGCATAGGCCTCTTGTGCTCTCTGAGGCACCATAAGGTGTCCAAGAAGCCTGGATAGGACTAGCAGGTTTGATTAAAACAAACCAAACCAAACAACAGCATACCCATCCCTTTCTGTGGCAGCAGCTAGAGGTCAGTGGGGGTACCCTAGGGCATCAGCAGCGCGCTGAAACAAGCCCACGGTGTCCTGAGGTCTCTTACAAGCCTGAACAGTGAATTCCCAGTCCGATGGGTGAGGGAAGACTGCAGCTGACCGAGCAGGCAAAACCAAGGGCTAATTTGATGTCAAACACATCAATTTCAGAACCTTTGTCAAGAGCAAGACCTGGGCATCAGTGCAGTGCATGAACTGGAGCGTGAGGTGGGATTCAATACATGGTGCCTGACAACACATGAATACCTACACTCGGTGGTATTTCAGATGTGGGAATCAGGAGTAAATCTAGTTTTCTGTATTTGAATTTTTCCCCTAAGAATTTCTCTCTATTGCTTTTGAAATAGTATAGAAAAGAATAGATCGGTACTAGCAATGGATAAACTTCAAAGGCTGCTAAAACTGAGCTCAACTTAGAGGGTTTTTTGTGGCTTGCTGGAGCTTTCAAAATTAGTGTGGCATTCTTGCAAAGACAAAGTGAAAAAAGGTTCTTCATGAGAAACTGATTTCCTTCTAGAAGGAATTGTTTTGAGACCTGCTCTTTATGATAATTTGGCTGTTTTTTTCTTCTCAGGAAATTGCAAGTATAGTGACATTACAGCATAATAATATAAAATGTAATTAAACTTAATTTTAAAAAATACCATGGGCTGTGGTTAAAATTTGTCTTCCATTTAGCGCAATATGACTACTGCTCTTAGAACAATTTCTCGCTCTCTGCACATCATGCAGTAAGTCAGCTTTTAAGAAAGGCAGTATAAGTTCTTGTCCTAGAAAGCTGTAATCAACATTTGAATCTCAGCGTGGGAGGGTCAGTGGGAGGAAAACTCCCTGCCATCGCAAGCACAGGTTCCTCAGCACTCGACCAGTTCAAACACCAGGAAGTTGCATGGTCTAAACAGCAGAAATCCTTCATCGGTGCGAGTCCTCACCACTGACACAGATGACAAAAGGATTTCTTTGCTTTTTTTTCCTCCACAGCCACCTACTGGCTTGTTTCTCTGATCTACATCTGAAAGAAGAGTTTGTTCAAAATCACTTTAAGATATGACAAGATAGCATCAGATCTACATCTGAAGAATTATATTCAGTGGATGCTTTTTCAATCTCCTTATAAAGCCAACAAAGGAAGAATTGCACAAAAAGTTTGGCAGTGATTATAAGACAAAAAGTTCCCACCTTTCATCTTCTATAGCAAAACTGACAAGAACAACTCTACTAGCTAAAAAACATAGTAGCACTTTCTCCTTTGAGGTGTCCTTTCTACATTTCAACATGAAATTTGAACTATTGAACTTTGGTGCAGGGTTCAGTGTATGTGTTGTCAATCCCAAGGATCCACAATCACAAATCAAGCTCTAAATTGATGTTAATATACACACGCGTGCATGCACTCCTGTGTTTTACAGGAGCAGTAAGTAGTGGGGACATAGGAGCGATTTGCTTGGCCTTCTGGTTTTAAAACTTTTAGAAGCCACTCATTTCATAGATTTAAGATTTTCTCAGCAACAATGGAGGACAGAAATTTTATTTCAAATAAAATCAATATTCTCATGTGATTTTTATCTGTAAGACCCAACCTCAATATAGTAAAAATGCAAAGAGCTGTGATAAAGTCATGAAGGTTGGGAACCCCAGATCTTCTAAGCGAAGCCCAGGCCCCGTGTCTTAATGTGGAGGACTTTAATAATTAGTGATAGTAATTCGGGAAAGCTGCTTTACTAGAATATCAAATATCAAGCAAGATATTTTGCTAGTCAGCTGATGTTTACAAACATATATATGTTTACATGTGTACATACAAATATGTACATACTATCCATATATATGTACATGAGCATGCTGAGGCATATGGACATACATGACATAGCGGTAACGTGTCCTATGTTGAAGAAGAGTTTCCCTGCTGAGAACAGGCTGTGAGCATATATTTCCTGGATGGAATAGAATTTAATGGATGGATGTCATAAACAAGTGCTTCTCCTTCCCTTGAGCAAGGAGAGGTCAAATTCCCATTAATATTTTTCGAAGTCAGGATTATAAATAAATAATTAAAAATAATGTTTAAAAAAAGATTACACTTATGAAAAGGGTGTTAGGTAAGGAGGATGAAGGGCATCTTTTGTATGTGGGTGGCCCTTTGGAAGGACCAGAGGCGTTATTGCACATTACAGCTCAGTTCTTGACTCATTTTTGCAGAGGTTCTTGGGTTTAACTAGGGTGAAAGGGTAATCGTGCTTTGGAAAGAAACCAAATGTATTTGTTCCTTCCTCAAATCAAAATTCCTCCATCAATATCCATGAGGCATTGCAAGTCCTTCATCCTGTGATTCCTATCACAGCTGGGAACAGGGAAACACCTGCACCATTTTTCTTTGCCTCCCCTTTCCAGTACCTTTCAGGAAATAAAGAGCAGGTTTTGGCTGCACACGTATCTTGGGAAACTATTCTGTGGATTACTTTCTTCAACGGTAACCTATGGTTCTCTGTCGCTGCTGCCCCAAGCAAATACGGGAGAAACCCCTTGCTCCAGTCATCCTTTCTTCCTACTAGATTACTTTTGCTTACTACAATGGCTGGACTTTGACCTCTTATCCATTTAAAATGCAGCTGTGGAGTTCTTGAGGTCTCTTTTGCCTGTTGGTCTGATGCTCTGAGCATACAACCTGGTTTTCTGCTTTGCGGATTTTTTTTCCCCTTTCCCATTTTACTTGCTGCTCTACCTTTTCCTATTTCTCACTGCACAATCTGTCTTACCTTGAAGGTCGTTCTCAGCACTCTCTCCCTCCCTCCTTGTCTAGTCGAGTCTCTTATCTCGGAACATTAATTTAGCCTGACTACAGTGAGTGAAAGTAATAAAAAATAATTGGTTATTTGCAATAGTCCTAATCAAGGTTGTATTCATGTGTCTTTCTTTTTTAGAGCTATAAGGTAATAAAAATAGTTGCTTTCTGTGAAATGTATTGGAATCCATTGAATCCATCACTAGATAAATATTGTACGCAAAGATATTTCCTTTTCTTGCACCGAAAGTGTAGAAATTATAAACTTTAACTGCTCCAGGAATATTAGGATGTCCACCTACTAAAGACAAGTTCCAATGCAGTTCTTGCTTCTCTCACAGCAGGGTTGTCTGAAATCAACATTTGTGATTAAAACGGGCATTTAACAATACGAGTAACAATCTTTTGTTTAGATTGGTGAAGTCATGACTATTATGAAACATGTACATTTTAATTTCCAGCATTTGTACCCAATTAAATTCCAATCAGGACATAGCAATAAGCGTGATATTGTGTTTAGATGCCATCTTTCTAGTCCATGACTTCACAGTCCTTCCAGAGCTGCGTGGTCAAAGTTACAGCCCACTTCTACACTGAGTTCCTGCTCTTCTGCTGAATTCTTCCAGGTGGATCAGACACCGGGGAAGGAGATGTCTCCATAGCCGAGTTTCTGTTATGTGGGGCAGACGTTCTCTTTTTCTGTTCCTTTCTAAAGGCCACAAATGCACGTCTTCAGCATAGGAGGAATCCGAATCCCAAAGACATTTATCCAGGCCACAGCACCAACTCCCTCGGGCAGCGACCTGGCTTATATTTTCTACTCGTTCTGAAGAGCAGGCTGGAGTACGAGAGCCGAGGTGGTGGTAGGCTTTCAGCTCACTCCTCCTGTTCACTGTTGCTCAATTTTCATCACTTCTCACGCTTCACACAAAATAATACTCTGAAATGCTTTCCTTAAGAGCAGTCTTTCATTTTTCCCCGCAGCCTTGCCTTCATCTTTGAGTGGAAAACTGTGCCTCACTTCTCTCTTCTCCTAAATAAATGCACCAGTTTCAATTAGGTTTAAGCTGGTCCATAACTGAAACCTAATGCCAACGCCACACCACTCTTACATGCCTACAATACTTCGCCGTCCTAAAAAATTAAGTGTAAAATAATGGAAATTTGATCATAAACTATTGATCATAAACTCAGTGGTACAACTGCAGACTCACATAACTTTATCCCTTCCTTGCCCTGCCCTGCCCTTCGTTAGCTTGGAGGTTTCTCCTCAGTGCACAGAAGTTATATAGAAGGGATTATTTTGCAATTGTAGTTGTATCTGAGTAATTTTGGAGTGGAAAAAAATCACTTTTTAAGCAATTGGGAACTATTTTACTCTCCCATATATCAAAATAGGTGAGCAGTTTTTATTTATTTCCCTGAAAAAACCCCAGTCATTCTATAACTGAGACCAGATACGGAGAATTCATCTGGAAATAGTGGTGTTTTTCAGAAAGGCAAAAGAAAAAGAAAAGCAGAAAGAAGCCTTGAAATAACCTTATCTACAGAACAGCGCAAATTAACGTCTTTCTGAGTCCTCTTTGAGCTGTGGCGCTGTTTATGAAGGCTGAAGCAAACCGTAACGCGTTACCTTTGGCCTTGCGTTGCTCTCTGTGTGGTGCTGTTGACTTCTCAGAAGCTCCAGGTTCGTGGTTTAACGCGAGTACCAAGCCTCCCCGTCGCTTGGTTCGGAGCAGCCGTTCATCCTCGCTCTTTGCTGGGGTGATCCATGGGTTGTGTTGTGCTGAGCAGGAGCCGGGCGCTGCGAACCTTTCTTACGGGCACGAATGGGTTTCTTGCTGAGTCCATGAGTACGTGCTATTGAACGAGCAGTAAGGGACCCCGGCTCGGTCGCACAGGTGAAGCGAAGCTGTACCCAAGATGACAACCGGTCGAGAAAATTCCATAGCACTGCGCGGAAATTTAGGTTCTGAAATCGTGCCACGTTGAATGGGCTTCACCGTAATGTAGTCGGTTTTACAGGCTAGTTTTGCACTACGACCTAACCATGGTAAGGTAATAAACGGTCCTTATCCGCTTAGGGGTTGACTAGTTCTGGTCTGACACCCTGAGAAGCACTGCCACCCTGAAGGCTACCAAGCCCGTGTTGTCCCTGGCATCAGGCAGTGGGGAGAGGTGGGACACAAACAGCTACACCCGAGGGAGCACAGGCACAGCGGATGGAACCTGAGCTGTCCTCTCTGCCATGGATCCGTAGGTAACAGGAGAATTTCCCAATGCTGCCCCTGAAATCCTATTTGCATAATGTAGCATTTTCCTTTTGTTTTAGGTCTGGAAGACATAAAACTCAAGGTAGTGAAAATAACATTTACAGGGGTTTTGTTTTCTTTTAAACCCCAGGGAAAAGAGTATCAGAGTTAAGGTTTCCTTTCTTTTTAAGTTATATTGTTAGTCATAAGAAAAATATGATGGCAACTTGTGATCTTTTGTAACTCTTGCCATAACACCTACAGAGAACGATGTAAAGCAAGGATGCAGTGACATGCTTTAAATTAGATCGCATTTTAGCACGCTTCAAGAAGATATTTTATAGTAGCACAATTTCAAAAAGCAATACATTCTGTGGACTTTTTTTATAATAAATTGCAATCTCCATGGCTGGCAATTCCCAGTATCCCCTCTGCTATTATTTTAGCAGCAGCCCATCTTTGAATAAAATATTTCCACTGTGAGAGTACCTCGGATCCTTCTTGCAGTCTGGTCACAACCCGGGCTTGAAAGCGCCGGGCTCTGCGTTCCGCCGGGAAGCACACAGATCGCAAGTGGCTGCTCTCGGCCGCGCTCGGCTGTCAACATCCATTCCGTTGACTGGTATTAAACCAGTCTTTATACGGCAAAACTGAACGGAAGAGTGTAAAGGTTTTCCCCAGTACAGTTTTGATGCCAATGAACGCTTTAAGATGCTGCCTAACGCGAACAATATTCACAAGCCGTTAGTGAGATGAGGAGGGGGAAAAAAGGCAGCCAAAAATTTGAAACGCCTTGTTCTGTTACTTAACGGATGTTCCAGCTTCTGTTTAGCAAAGGGTGACGCAGTCGCACCAGCACCGTATTTCCCGTTGTCAGTCCTTTTGCTGAGTTACACATTAACATTCGGGTCCCAAATGAGAAGGCTAACTTCTTGTTACTTTTATTGCTGGATGCAAATGACTTTGATTCAGCCAATGAACGCTTTAAGATGCTGCCTAACGCGAACAATATTCACAAGCCGTTAGTGAGATGAGGAGGGGGAAAAAAGGCAGCCAAAAATTTGAAACGCCTTGTTCTGTTACTTAACGGATGTTCCAGCTTCTGTTTAGCAAAGGGTGACGCAGTCGCACCAGCACCGTATTTCCCGTTGTCAGTCCTTTTGCTGAGTTACACATTAACATTCGGGTCCCAAATGAGAAGGCTAACTTCTTGTTACTTTTATTGCTGGATGCAAATGACTTTGATTCAGCAAGTTATTTGAGCGCACAATTGGCCATTGAATTAAATGGGACTTACCAGCTTAAAACTAAACGTGCCCTGCAGGCTGAACGCTGTAACACTGAGATATTAAAAATAGATTAGGCTATAGCAGTACAAAAGTTGAGACCATCCACCATCTGAAGTACAGAAAGAATTGAGAATCAAAGGAACAAATCCAGCACATGATGTTTAATACCTTTAGGCATGATGGGATAATAAGTAAGTTATTGTTTTCTGAGCCGTTAAAGGAACGCATCGGGTTTAGAGATCTTATTTCTAGTGAAATTTTGGTTTTCACAGGAAATACAGACTTTTCTTATGGCTTGCAATGTGTTTGCTAGAAACAGCCATCTGCTTCTTCTGCTTTCTCCTAAGGGGAATAAATTCCTTGCATCTGGCCTGTATAATAGGACTTAGTGCCAGATCCAAGACCCAATGAAGTTAAATGATGTCTTTCCCTTAGTCAGGAAAAAATCAGGATTGTATTGCTTTTATAGCTAACATTTCCTGCTGCTTTTGCTGTATTTTTGTTTTGAGTCTCATCCTACTCCAGATAATGGGCAGATGTTGCTGCCCGTATATCCTTATTTCTAGATTTATGCACAGGAATTCTCTTACCTTGCTGGCTTAGATGCTCAGTACTATCCATTTTCCAAAGAGCTTTTAAAAACTTCTAATTGCCTTAGTCTTAGAGACAAAACTGCTTAGATAATCCAAAAATTGGCAACCAGGCAATAACTTAAAACTTCTTGTTTTTTTCCAGTTTCTTTACTTTGTATCCAGATAATTATTTCTAATTTCTTTCAGCTCTAGATGTTTCTGTTACTTTTTTGTTCATACTGTTAATGTCATTCTCTATATGTTTTACCTGCTGCTCAACTCTAGAATCACCAGAGCCTCGCACAGTCATTTATTCAACAGCCAACTTACTTTTTTTCTGCAGAGGACCTAGATTTTGTACATAATTTCAGACCACATGTAGGACAGAAATATTCCCTAGGGAAAGAAGTCCCTAGGATTTTCCTCTCTCCTGTAATAACTTCTGTGGGCAAAACCAGGTATCCATTTTTGTATAGTATTACATTTCTCTTTACTATTTTTATAGCAGTTGGTAAAAGTTGTAGAGAGGTGTGTCCTTCTTAACACATGGGAGGAAAAAAAAAAAGTCTTATGCATCTTCCCAAGCAGTGCTGTTGAGCTGATATAAGTAGGTGGGGAAATACAATCAATCAAAAAGTTACTGAAGTATATAGCATGGTGCAGTATAATGTTGGCACAGAGAATACTCTCTGTGTTTCTGCTCTGTGCCTACTTGTATATATTCAGCAGTTAGTAAGTTTGGTGAAAACTTTGCTGATGACAGATTAATTTTCTAAAAGAGGATGGATGGTAGTAGAGTATGGAACGGCTTCTACATGGTAAATAAATGAGGATGCTACAAAAAAAAAAAACCCCAAACAACAACAACAACAACAAACAAAAAACCCCAAAAAAAAACCAAAACCAAAAAAAAAAAAAAAAAACCAGAAAATTGAAGCGAGTCAT
>JAVJGJ010000014.1:118592763-118606991 GCA_035590215.1 Microhierax caerulescens | reverse complement strand
AGTATGGAACGGCTTCTACATGGTAAATATATGAGGATACTACAAAAAAAAACCCCAAAACAACAACAACAACAAACAAAAAAAACCAAAAAAAACCCAAAACCAAAAAAAAAACCAACCAGAAAATTGAAGCGAGTCATGGCAAAAGTTTATAATATCGTGGGTGGCTAGGGAAGGGGGAGGGCTTGCTTGATGACAGCGAACGGAACTGGCCGGAGGCAGGCTAAGGCAAACGGAGAAAGTCCTTCTCACAACGTGTAGTTCAGCTGTCGAGCTCATACCCGCGGGATGGCAGCGACATTGAAGGCTTACATTAGTTCAAAAAGAAATTGGACTCATTCGTGTAAGAAAAAGCTATTGGCGGTATTAAACACAAAGCCAGTGATCTCTAAAGCAGAAAGTTCTTGAGCCAAAAATTTTCTAGACAGTGAATAGTACTGACGTGAAATACATTTACGCTGTTCCTAAAGTATCCACGTGCTTCAGTGTCTACTGTTGTTGACTGCCGGAGGAATAGTGCTGGGCCAGATGGACCTTTAGTCTGACCTGTTTCATTTGTGTTTATGTTTTTAAATAAAGTGGATGCTAAAAGTGTTAGCAGCTGCCTGGATTTGTGGCTTCCCCGATGCAGAAGTGCTGCCTTTCATGGGACCCTCGGAAGGAGCCACCTCAGAGTCAGCTTTAAGCCCAGTGATGTAACAAAGCAGGTAGAAGACAATAGTTCAAAACATTATTGGGGATTTTAGGGGTGTTACAAATAAACCAGAAATGTGTAGTAAAGAAAATAATCGAAGGCATTTGAAATTAGAAAAATATTTTTCTATGGTATCTAGCCTATAAAATCAAGATCAGTCTTCTTAAAGTAATGCAATGCAGCATTTCCTAAGCAGCAAGGATCCTGTATCTGCTTTTGGGATTGGAAACAAATGCTGCCAGTGTATTGTATTGTTAGTACTTGTCACTATTTGTCCTTTTTCTAGGACCTACTGATAACTCAGTAAAGAATAAGTTCTCATTATCTAATGAAATCACCTGGAAATTGTTTATTGAATTCAGCAGATTCATCCTTAAATGCTTTGGTCATTCTTTTCAAAGAGTCAGTGGTAATTTGTTGTCAGTCCAGATCTAATATACATCTCTAAATGTCCCTTGGGATTATTATTCGGTTCCTTCAAGACAATCTTCACTGGCAGAGAATGCAATTATTAGCATTTAAATTGTCGTTTGCTTTGATGTAAACAGTAATAAGCATCCTCCACAGGAACATTCATTACTGCCTTTCTTCCTCGATGCATGAATGTAACTGTAAAAGCTTCATACTTTACTTGTGCATTTCCTACCATTGTTTTTTTGGTTTGGGTTTTTTTTTTTCTTTTTAAGTGTGTGTGTGTGTGTGTGTGTGTGTGCCTCCTGCGTGGAGATTTCTGTTTCTGATTTTGGGTAGCCTAACCAGTACTTCTGGAACTGGTTGTGTGTCGGTTTGTTTAGGAAATGGGTATCAACTCCAGTGCGCTGGTTTGGGCAGCTGCATTATGCCATGGGATGTGGAAGCAGACATCGGGGTGGTATCTGGTGTGAAAGCATTTTTCAGTACACTGTGCTAGCAAATGCACTGGATATGTTCCACAATTGCTCCTCTCTTCCATTCCACGTGACTTCAGGTACTTCATGAACTCCTTTTCATGCTTTCTGTAATGTGTTCTTGAATAAAATCGGTCCCTCCACCCTCTGCACCAAACCGCTGCCCTCTGCTCATTCAAATCCCATCTCAAGGTGCTTTGATTTTGAAGAGTTCTTAATAATCCCTAAGTAGAGAAAGCATGTGGAGAATGGGAAATTCTACACTTTGTGGAGACTTCCAAGTTGTGAAAGAATTATTCAGCATCATAGGCACGTGATGTCTTGCAGTAATGCTTACACCTTGACCTGTGTCTGGACTGTTATTTCTACTTTTACCTGTGAAGATAAGTGGGATGTCTTTCCCTCTGAAAACACCAACGCAATAACTGTTTTCCAGAAAAAAAACCAAACAGGCTTTTACATGTATTCAATGAGAAAGAGCTTGCTATGGTAACCAGTGCTGTGGGGCACAGCCAGCTCTGTAACCTCCCTTAGGGACCTTTAGTGGCCATGCAGTGATCCATTTTTATATTTTTCCTCCCCATGTGTTCTAGGTGGCAGATTTCTACCTTCCGTGCTATCACCCTGGAGGGTCCTTCTGAACGTATGGCACAGTTGTGTCACTCCTGCAAATATCGCTTAGATGTTTCACGTTTAATAGCATTAAATGCATCAGAGACCTTCTGGCAGTAGGCTCTCCAGGAGCTGGTAATCAAAGCAGACGAGTGGGAAGGGTGTCCTAGGTCCCTGTTAACCTGCATGGCCCTCCCTTGAGCGTTCACTCATCCTTCTGCACTGCCTGGCCAGTCTGGCTTCGTATGTGTGAACCTCCTTACAGTTAAGGTGGGAGACTCACAACACAAGTTACTAACTTCACGGGATAAAGCTGAAAAGCATTAGTAATGATCACCTCGTTGGTCCTTTTGTGACGTGTTACTACAAAGCAGAATGCACTGTATGGATATGCTTCCGTGGCTTGCTGCGGTTTCGGAGAACACTCACTTCTCCCTCTGCATCCAACGTTTTTATTCCAACCACCTGTTTTTTTTGAAACAGGCAAAAAAATACCTAAACTCTCCTTCCCAATGTTTGGGGTTTTTTTTCCCCTCAAAATTTCTATCTTACTTATTTCCCTCCATTCCAGCAAAACACAAAATCATAGAATCATAGAATGGGTTGGTTTGAAAGGGACCTTAAAGACCATCTAGTTCCAAGGCCCCTTTCCAGGGGCAGGGACATCTTCTGCCAGTCCAGGTTGCTCCAAGCCCCGTCCAGCCTGGCCTCGAACCCTTCCAGGGTGGAGGTTCCTGAGCCTTCCAACCTGGAAGGATCTTATAAGAAAGCATTTTCATATAGAAAACCTGTTGGTGACAGTATTTTATGGAACTGAGCAATTAATTGTGAATGGAGAGGCCACAGTTTTGTAAAAAAAAAACTTTTTAAATTACCAGAACTGCTTTGTATGTAAATTAGGAGTACAAAGGAGCAAGGGGTATGACAGTGTGATGAAGGCACAGAGCTTGGATTAAGTAAGATTATGATCTTTCTTACACTAAAGTTGTATTGCTTTCTGTTTTCAGTAATACATCATAGATATTTGGGGCCACAGAATCACAAAATATCCTGACTTGGAAGGGACCCACAGGGATCATCGAGTCCAAGTCCTGACTCCGCACAGGTCACCCTAAAAGTCAAACCTTATATCTAAGAGCATTGTCCAAACACTTCTTCACACCGGCAGGTTTGGGTCTTGATCACTTCCCTGGGATGCTTGTTCCAGTGCTTGTTCACCCTTCTCAGTGAGTAACATTTTCCTAATATCTGGAATCCCCCTGATGCAGCTTTTGGCCATTCCCTGGCATCCTATCACCAGGCACCAGAGAAAGGAGATGAGCACTTCGCTCTCCGCTCCCCACCATGAGGCAGCACGGAGGGCACCCCTCAGCCTCCTCCTGTGCACCGAGCAAACCTAGCACCTCCTGGGTCTGCTCGGGTCAGATTTGTTGGTGCTGTAACTGTGTTAGTTCCAAAGGCTTACAACGAGGATGCGTTCGGCCCTTCATATTTAGTATTTTGCTCACCAAAATGCAATAAAAATCTTGGGTGTTTTTCAATTAAACGGATAAATAATATTAATACCATGAAAGAAATTTGCATTTATATAGCACTTCTCATTTACAGAGGATCTCAAAGCGATTTGCTGATAGTTATGTAAATTTCTAATTAAGAATCCATTTTCTGATTATTTCTGCTTAAATGTGTGTCTTTTTAATCACCAGAACTTCAGGCTACAGTATATTATCTGTGTCATACTCCACTCTACAGCCTTACAAATTATGAACTGGATCCGTAACCTCCTACTGTGCTAGCTGAATCCTTTCTCTAACGGGTAATCCCACGGGATGCAGCGGAGCTGCTCACAGAACCGTTCGGCGGTGTATTATTAAAGGATTGTACAGCTCAGACCGATGCATGTCTGAGGCAATCCCGTCTCTATAAATCTAATGAATAAATAAATTTAATAAATAAACCCATAATTTAATCCCGCCAGAATAATACGAGCTCATTTTTCATCTGGAACCTAACAGCAAAATTAAATCCTGAGAGGGGGAAGGTCCTTCTCAGGAACTTGTGTCAGTCCTCCCGTGCTGTTCGTTGTGGGCAGTGCCAGGAGAGGCACCAGTGGCCTTGCTGTCCTGCTGCTCAGAAATGGGAATTATTTTACCGACTCTCTTGCCCTCAGATAAGGAGCCCAAGTCTGCTGTAGACAAAGTGTCAGCCTGTATTACAACTTTTGATGTGCGTATTTCTAGTTTGCAGAGGGAGATAGAGAAGGAGTTAGATAATTTGCTTTTGTGAATAGATTTCTGCAGGGATCTGAAGCATGGGAGAGGCAGTTCCACCACGTGTTGTATATGGATAACAAGAGCCTTCCTCGCTCCCCATCAGCTGGAATAACTGCTTGTAAAAAAGAAGTGCTAAAACCTAAGTGGGGTGGAAAAACTGTCAGTAGCTCATTCAGATGGAAGCACGAAATGTAACTTTTGGCTTTCAGTGACAGTGTTTTAAAACCAAAATTAAAATTTAACTTTGCACTTGAAACATTCTACATGTTTTAATCTCTATAAAGTTCTTCACTGTGTTCAGAAGAAAAGCGGGCACCTCAAACAAAGACAAAGGAAAGAACCAGGAGCACTTACAAAAGGTACTACTGCCACCTTTCAGGCTTTTTACCACTTTTCTCCCTGATCTCTCAGTTCTGCCCTTTCAGATAGGAATTTCATTTTTATCCCATCCCACCCACTGGAAAGCTGTTCCGGAGCCCCTCACCCACAGGGCCACCTCAGAACACCTCAAACACCCTGAGCTCCACGTGTCTGCTCTGTGCACTGTCCCTCCCGGAGCCACCTTCATCCCTTACTGGTGTGCCCTGCGTTTCCTGAATTCAGCAAAACTGTTCTGGATTTGCCATCAGGGCAACATCATGCATTTGTTTTGTGAGATGAATTGCATGGAGCCGGAATAGATTTTGCAGGGATACTTTTCCATGTATCCTTACAAGCCTAACCATCGTTAGGGATGTGCCTTGGTGATGCAAGGGAGCTGGCATTGCTGCATGTGGGATCAAGGTCTAAATAAAAATCAGCAAGAATATTTGTGCAAGGTGACTTCCTATGCTGGGCATGTGGAAATGAAAGGCTCTGAGTAACTTTGCAACAGAGAGCCTCCCAAACAAACAAAGGAGAGCGAGGCTTGAAGAAAAGCTGAAAGAAAATTAATATATTAAGAACATTTATGAACTGAAGGAGTAACTGCCAACACTTCTTTCTCCATTTGATTTTAGCTTATCATACAAATCAAACCTTTTGGTCCTACACTCTCCAAGTCCTGCTTAAAGATGGCAAACCCCTTCTTTTCATCTGGTAGATTCCTCTTTTCTTCACATGCTTCCTCTGCACCACTTCTCTCTCCTGAGGCAGGCTGCAGAAACTGGAAGCCCCTTTATGTCTTTAATATGCAGGTGAGATGCTGTACGGAGGCATCAAATTACTAATGCAGAGCTAAGAACAAGGTGTGATTCATTCAGTCTTAGTCTTTCTAGTCCTGCACAACTATCTGATCAAGGTGATATTCAAGGAGGATAGTTTTACAGTGTAACAATAATTTTTATGTATTTTTTTTGAACCATTTTGTATTTTAATGTTGACACTAATTTTCACAGGAGAAAGTACATGTACTTTGAAAAACGAGGTGCTGAAGCAAGTCATTCACCAAGTCTCCTTCGTCTCTCACAAACATCAGAATAACTGTCAAAGTTTCCAAGGTTGCAAACCAGTTTGGTTTCTGGCATCTGGCACGTTAAGGTAAATATATAAGCACAGCGAGTGGGACACACTGCAGAGACCCCTGAGCTCGTACCCAAAAAGCTGGGTACCCAAACTGGGAGCAGACCTCACCTGACGGGTGCGTGCCTCCATTTGGTGCTGCACCTGAACCAGCTGCCTCTTCTGCCAGGGAGTGATGTTAAGCTCCTATAATGCTCCTGGCATTTATTTTAGCACGGTGGCACATTGTGCTTCCCAGATGTTTTTGGCTTTTCTGCAGATAGCTGCGGCTATGGGTATCTGATTCATCACATCAGCAAATATGCCCTAAAAGCACAAAAAGGTCTTTCTTCTACAGAAAACTTCCAGTTTTGCCATGGAGTTTATAGAAGACAAAATAAGACCTTTGAAGCTGAGGGATTCTTATGGGGGAGCAGTATTTAACTACCTTTTTGATGTTTTTGGAATGTCTTAGTGGAAACTGTTGCATGAGAGTGCGATTAAAAGGACGTTGCCTTTCAAAGAAAAGGCAGAGACTAATGAGTCAAAACAAAATGATGGATTGCACAGGCGAGGACAAGATGCATTTGCCTGGTGTTGCAGAGGAATAGCTGGGGACCTGTGAGCACCGGGATAAGATAAACTCAACAGGTTTGTTTAATTGTTATAGGCTTGAATGAGTAAAAAGCATTAAGTAGGCAGGTGCAAAAAATTGTAATAGGAATGTCAGGAGTATACTGGGATATCAGAGTTCCTCGGTCTGTGCTTATTCCATTTTACTGTGTGAGCTAAATCTCCAGTTCATTTTTTGGCAGTTGTAAACGTTAATCGAAATGCCGTTTTAGGGACTTGCTGTACTGTTTTTATGATGTCCGGGAGAAGTTTATGATGGAATTAACTCTCATGCTGGTGAGGTGGGAAGGGATGCTGGGTTAAGTATATCACTGCATGTGAGCTGTGCAGCTGCACGAAACATACTGGTCAATCATAATAGTTTTGACGTGCTTTTGTGAAGCAAAAGGAAGGAAGAAGGAAGCCAGTGTTTTGAATTGGCAAAAGGTCCTCCTAAATAGCAGCCTTAAAATTAAGCCTTAAAATTATTTGCTTTGATTGCTTTGTATCTGCTGAAGACCAGATAAACAATTTGGGATTTTGGTACATGCTTTTCTCATTTCTACTTCTAAATATAAAAAGTTCACATTAACTGGGTAAGAAGTGTATGGCAGGCAGGGTTTTGATGTTTCCACAATAGAGAATCCCATAGGAGCAATGAATCAATTGCAGAACTGAAGTAAACTTCGACTCCAGAAGACTGAATGGCACAAGACTGGATGCAAAATGTTCAGAGAATTTTGTATGGGTAGTAGCAAACTGGTTATAACTGTGGGTTATTCCTGATATAGTATATGCATCTGATTTGGTACAAATGATTATAATTAAGGCTGGCTATGGGTGTTGAAGGATGGCATTGGAGTAGTTATGGACCTGATCTAAGATACACTACAGCATCTGAATAGTGGTCAAAATGACTTTTTTAAAAGGATTAGTCTGTCTCTAAAAATCCATAAACTCTGTTCATGGCTTTAATTTTTATTTGTCTCTCATTAAAGACCTCGTTTCCTTCTTTTTTTTCCCCGCTTCTTAGACTAGTTTCATCGTGTATGTTTAATGGAATTACAATCCTTTTCACTCCATCCATTTTTCAGAAGATGCATGCATTTTCATACTAATAACCTGTGCACTGCTAAATAACCGATGCCAGACATGGTACAGTTAATCTTTCCCTGTTTCTGACAGAATTAATGGTAAGAACCATTTTGCTACAGTTGAGCGTAATTTCCTGTCTGGGGATATAGCTATTAGCTGACAAGATATTAAGCAAATATTGAATATTGCATTGAGAATGAAGCCTTCTAAACAGATCCTAAATTTACATAAATCATATTAATTAATTAATTTTCTGCTAAAAATAAAACATGCCCAGCTGCGTTCAGTGTAAAAGTTTCCAGTCTGGTAGCATCTTGGAAGGAGCATAGCGGGAACCCTCGAAGCGACAGACAAATCGAAGACCCTCCTCAGTGTACGGCAGCAAACGGACTCAGAGCAGGAGCCCTGCCTGCCCTCGTGGCCATTCCTGCCAGGCAGCTGCCTTTTCAGCCTGAGCTGGCAGGGACGACGAGGAGCACGGGGGAATTTTGGAAATTATTTCGAAATCCCTAGGGATTCCTGTTCTCTGCAGCAGACTTGTAACGCTCGGTATGGTGCCTCTTGTTTAATAAGCGAGCCTAAAAGTAAGGTTTGCTTTGCAAATATTTAGCATCCCTGTTGTAGCTGTACGTGCCAGGAGCCTGAGAGGTGCTAAGCTCCCTTCCCTCCCAGGAAGAGGCATGCACGCCGTATCAGAGCAGGGAGAGCAGCGCAAGCAAGAGCCTCTGAAAGTTTTGCCAGGACGTGGCTTTGCAGCTCTCACTGGTGTTACGGTGCTGCCACAAGCCTACGTCCCTCCAGCCTGTTTGAGAATTTAGGGAGCAGCTGGGGAGATGATCAAAAGATAAACTGAGCAGAGGAAGTGTACTGAGGTGTCTTTTTATCTGGATGTGCTAGAGTGTATAGGGCAAGCGAAGGGCGACGCAGGGACTGCAGGTCCTTTCATCATCGCAGTGGACCAAAAGGATCTCAGGGCTTCAGTCCTCCTTTAACGCTTTTCCTCATATGGCTTGTATCCTTGAAAAAGACTTCAGAGCTACCTGAAAATTCCATGTGACAAAGAGTGAATCGACTATGTTATCATTAATAGCTCAAGCCTACTGGCCGTCAAGAACCCCCGGGAGATGCTGCCAAGTGGCACTACGCTGCCAGACTGACCGTCCCGTCGTTCCTTTGGATAGAGGCTGCCTTTGAAAATGGAGCGGCTTCAGCCACAGCGACTCTGCTGCAGTGGCTCCCAGCTTCCCAGAGCCCGCAGCGCTGCGAGGAGCACGGCACCAGCCGGATCAGGGCTCCTTTGAGCTGCCAGCCCTCCACGCACACCAGCAGACTCGGGACAGGCGGTACCTTCGTTCAGAGCAGTTCTTTGTGCCGCGACATGGCACACGGCAGGATTGTCCTAGGGGGGTTTCACAGTAACGTGCTTCTAACCTGGAGCTTTTGAAATAGCGCTGCCCATCTCTGTCAATAACCCTTCTTCTAGGGAAGCCTTTGGGGACCTTTATTTTAATCTGAACTATGTCCCTTTTGTTTCGGGATCAGCTTTTAATCCTCTGGCTTCAGTCGCTAATTGATGCCTCTTCTGCGCGCCTCTGAACTTTCCTTTGGCTACCTGGAGACTCCTTGCTTATTCTGAGACCCAATTTAATCATATTATTTGCCTGTCATCTGACAGTGATATTTTCCTGCGCTTCAGGATTTGTGTAATGAGTTGTAGGTGGACTGGACCCATCTTCCTGGGGGTTGGTTGCATCTGATGGAGCTTAAAAGGTAGTTTAAAGGACTCTGTCCATTCTTATGCTCCTAACAGCATGCACAACACTCTCATTATGAAATATGGATAGCGTGGGTTGCTGGTTTTTTTTCATGGATTAGCATGTTTGCGTGCTTTAAAAGTGGTTGACAGCCTGGAGGACTGGGTTCAGGAAGGGCTTTTTGTTGCAGTTATTGATGACACTTCTAGAACCAAAACACTTCTGAGCTTTTAGAAAACATTTTCAACCGTTTGTTTTTGCTTTCTTGAAGTTTTAGGAGAACAAGAAACTAATTACCCAATCAAAACTACCTCCTTTTGATCAAAAGTGTGGTGATCTGGAATGCTTCTGAGAAAGAGGAAGGAAACAAAGCCATCCAGCTTGGTATACGACCGTTGTTTTCCAGTGATCTGTCCCTGTGTGATGAGGTGAAAGAGTGGAGTCAATTCTGCACAAAAGATACAGGTATCAGCTGTGGCTCTTCAGATACATTCTTCTCCTGAAAACACTTCATTGATCCCAAAATCTGCAAGCAGCTGAAAAGCTTGTGTTCGCGCAAGTGTGTGTTGACATTACTTTTTATTACGTTGGACTTCTCCCTCGAGCTTTTTTTTTTGTTGTTGTTGTATTTTTTTCTTTTTTTTCTTTATACACTGAAGCTTACAGTACTTTGGAGCCCTTTGACTCAATGTGAATAAAGTGGTACCAGGCAACAAAAATAAAAATGTTTTCATGATTGACAAAAGAACAAACAGCTTCAGATGACTACAAGACCATGGCAGCTCCTCAAGTGACTTCCAGTTCAAGGCTTGTCTCATATAAAGAGGGATTCATACTTATTCAAAGCTAATAAACTAGCCTAATGCCAATTTGGGACTCTGTGAACTGTTGAGTAGAGTCTAAAGTTGGATGGGAAGACTCTGAGGATGAAGAAAATCAAATACTAATAAGGTAATTAATATCTGTTCTGGAGTCATGTGGGCAGCACAATGTCTCCAGAGCATCAGCTGTGGAAGTTCTCTGCAAAAGGTCAATGAATTCTTATTTTATTTTTTTTGTCATCTTACTTCAGGGACTTGTGCCTACCATGTGAGCAGCTGGAAAGGCAGAGCAATACTTTCTTCTCACACAGCATATGCTTAGTTGGAAGTGGATGGTGACTGCCGTTGTCTACAGGGACTGTGGTGACACTGCACCCTCCTGTTACACATACATTCATTTGTTCACTAGCAGTGAAAGGTTAGATGGGTGTCTGGAAACATCTATAAGAAAAGGGTGGGCCCATCAAAAGCAGCGAGTTGGCCTGAGCTCAGGTCACCTGGAGCGTAGGAAGAGAAGAAGAGGGCTTGCCATGATGGCATTGCAACATAAGATATAAAACCAACAACTTGAAAATTAATCTGAAAGGGATGCGTCAGCCAGAGCTAGTATGAAAATTTCAACAATGTTGGAGGCAAAAGTGTTCCCTTTAGTGTCTCACTGCAATTTATTTGGTAATGTTTCATGAAACATTGAAGCACAGATGCAGCAAAACCATTTCTCTATTTTTAAAACTTTTCAGGGACTTCTTTATTAGCCTTATAACTGCCTGGTCTTCACTTCCCCTTCTTTTCTTTCCTCCTCTTGCCTCATAACATTGATGTATCTTCCCTCTTAAGTCATTCTCCCTCTGGTAGAAAGTTTGGAGATAAAAAATATGCCCGCTAGAAAGTTTTCTGTGGGAAAAGATGAACTTCAGGGGTTTCCATTAGAAGAATGGAAAGAAGTAGTTCCACAGAATCCCATTGCTCCAGACGACAGAGCAAGGAGGTACAGGGAAAACCAGGGTGTGCTGGGATCTGCCTCCATCCAGGGGGGCTCTGGAAAGCGGGTGAGGAGGGGAAGGATGTGAGGAACTTTGAACTACGGCTCCCACAAGGTGCTGAACTGTCACAAAAAGCACTGGGGACCCAGCCCTAAATGTAACTTTACAGTATTTTTCTTCCAGTTGACACACTTCATAACATTTTATTCTCTCAAAGGTGGTGTTATTTGCGCTTCCTGTCTGATTCAGGATAAGAACTAATCACGAAACAGTCTTTCTGAAGGCAAAAGCTCCATTTTTCCGCAGTTTCCCAATCTGATGGTCTTCAGCGGCACGGTCCCACGTTTATTTCTTTTCTGAGGTCTCCTGCCTCATTTGGTACAGAAGAGCCACCGCGAATGAAACAACATAGCCCTGTGAATGCCTGCCAGACGCTGAAAAATGGAACGGAGAATCATTTGCAGAAATCAACGTTATTTATGATCACCTGTAGAAACCCACATTATGTGTTTCTAATGAATTTGATCTATTTTTCTCTATGATCATTTCTTTACTAGTAGGACTGGCAGTTTTAAACAATTTTAAATTAAAGGGGATCAAGAAATAGATAGAATAAATAGAATGTCTTGCCTACAAATGCTGATCCTGCTCCTTTTACTAAAGCAAAAGACCTTCATAATTCATTCATGCCTGTGCAGTCATGACTTATGAAGCTTTTACACTCATGAGAGAAACATAATACTCACCCTTCATGGGTGAAATATTCTATATGGACTTGGAATTTATTCTCCACTGGTCTCTCTCTTGAAATGCTCATCTTAAAGGTCTGATGAGAAGTTTTGTTCAAGGATTACATTTCTTTACAGAAATTAGAGCGGTTAACCAGACCACCGACAAAATCTGATTCTCTCTCCCTATTTTATCCCAACTTTACAGCTTTATTCCAGTTTTCTTCATGCTCATGTTGGACGTGACGTACCGAGACATTATGTACGGGAGTTAGCTGAGGACACTGTACATAACTGTTTCTGAACGCAGCTGTTACCGAGGGTAGCGTTTACGGGTGAACACGAGTCGCAGCAGATCTCTAGGCGACCCGAGGAAGACTCGCGTGAATGGTTTGGGCCAGCAAGGATGTGCCAGCCCGTCGAGCCAGATTCCACCGAGCTGACCAGTCTGCACTGTATGGCTGATCTAAAGAATTTCAGGAAGGACTTTTGAATAGACCATCTAAGAACGGTAAGAATGCTAGAAACAAAGCCAAGTGAAGCGGTCAGAAGTCTCAGCCAGAACTTACCCAGAGTAGCGGTAAAATCCATCTGTGTGTAAGGCAGGTCATTGCCTGGCGGCTGGATGCACACGGATGCGTTGTCCAGATCCCCGCGGGAGCGGTGTCGGTGTGCAGCACGGTTTGGAGGCTCTCACTGAGGTTCCAGCCCTGCCATCGCATCCGGCGCTCTGTGGGATTAAGTTCATGCCTTAAGCTAGGTGTGCGTATCAGTATGTAACAAAAAATCGAGTCCAAGGGCCAAATACGCAGAATTGTGTAGGAAAGTGAAGGTGAAAATATGTAGCTGGCAGGATTTGCAAATACATGTAAAAGCTGGGGAGTAAAAGTCTCATTAGGCACACAAAAATCCTTGAAAATCTGGCCTGAATCGAACGAATGTCCTTACGCAAGATACGTTAGCCAGCTTTTTACTTTTCAAAGTATCAAGTGAGATCTCCGCTCTTCTGAAAATCTGGCTCGGAGTGAGAGTGCTGAGATTTTTGTGAAATCTGGATGTAAGGTCAGAATGTTGCTTTCCTCCACATATTACTGAAAGCAATAGACACTCTTCAGAAATTAAGGAATTCATGCAACATCTCTGTGCCTCTGTTTACCCTTACGTACCCTCATGTATTCGTGGTATTTTCAGACATTTTTTTTGAGGCTGTCTTAATGTTCATTACACATTCACAGAAGTTCAGGTGAAATTTCACGTACAAATGTACGTGGACAAGGACAAGGACAAGTACCTTATGGCTCTCCCATAAAATGTTTAAGTCTGGAACAGTGATTAGGTGTTGCCGTAATTCTAATACTGTAGAGCTGAAACTTTTTATCGCTTTGCAGAAAGTTCTTTTTATCAGTTTTGTTCTGTTTCTCGCTTCACTGCTGGCAAAAATATGTTGTGTAACACCTCATTAGATAATTACTTGATTACAATTTAATTTCTTATGCAGAATCTTCCAGAAGTAATGCACTTACAGTCTCAAACTTTCTGTGGATGGTATTACTAAGCAATTGTATTTTAAACAGATTGCACGGATATGATTATTTCATTAAACTGCCGATTGTTCTTGTATGTATGTGTGCTGGCAAGGAAATAATCAGATAATGGATGCTAAGGCCACAGTCTGAATTGCACACTGCTCCTCAGCTATCTGACCTGTAATTTTAACGCAACATTTTCCCCTTCACTAGCTCACACTGCATTTATATTAAAATTATAGCTAAATTGCACAAAAGTCAGAGAATTCTGAAATGAGGCGTTAGGTAAAACTGGCAGTTCTTTCCGTGTGTATAATTAAAATAAATTTTTACTATTGGAGGAGTGCTACAAAAAAAGAGGGAAGAGGTGAGAAAGAATGAGCTGAGCTTTTGATTTTTCTTGTGCATCTTCAGCAAGCAGACTTACTGAATTCTTTGTAGTGACACCTGTGTGGTGTCCCCATTGACTGGTAAGGTGCTACAAGGGTTGAAAATTCCTAATTCTGAAGAGTCTGGAATTTCCCAGGTGGGAACGATGGGCTCGTTTGCTCTCTGATGCCTTTATTTTCAGAAGAGACTCATTGGGTGAATCCTTGGTCCTTTTGTAGGGGTTTGCAGTTGATTCGCACCAACTTTTTAGGGCAGGCTGGGTGCTGATGTACGAAGAACGTCGTGTTCTCATGCACGGCTTTGTTACGTGCTGCACAAGGGGGGCTGTGGTTATGGTGCGATACGCGGCTGCACAGCACTGGGGAAGGGACGTG
>JAVJGJ010000014.1:118575507-118592663 GCA_035590215.1 Microhierax caerulescens | reverse complement strand
GGAAGGGACGTGCCCCGCGGAGGGTGTTCCATCTCCCTCCCTAACCCGTAAGCCCACCATACAGCATCAGTGGCATGCATGAAGGCTGTTCTTAGTGTTCCCAGCAGAGCAGCTGATTTCAACTGGAGAAGGAGGAAGAAATTGAAAAGGGAATAGAAAGATGAAGAAAAAAGGTGATGGGGTAGAATATAAATGCTGAACATGTACAAATGAACATCAGGCTCCTTTGAATTTGTTCCCCCTCGCAGTTTTGAAAATGTCTTTAAACTGGCTTAGAAAAGACTGTGTAGAAGTATGACATGGATAAAGCATTAAAAATAAATACAGGGGAAACATCAACAACAACTAAGGTTGGCCTTCACCTAGGAAGCCATGTGAGAAGGGAAAGACGGGAACGAGTAAGATGTAACTGTACAACAAGAACAGAACTGTCAGCTGAACATAAAACACCTGCTTATCTAAGAAACATATTTTTTAACAGTCCAGTAGGGAAAACTGAAGTTGGTATCAGATTTTTTGTTAATAGTTAGGTGCTTTTGATAAGCAAAGGTATTTTCCCTCAAGGAAGCCAAGACTCAAGCAGAGGTGGAGCCTGAGCAGCACTCCTACCATCCAGGTGACCGTCAGAGCGAAATAGTGCGGTGGAAGGAGCAGTAGGGAGGTGGGATGGTGAACCAGGGCTGCCGCTTCTGTCCCCTCCTCTTATCTTTCTCTTATGCCCGTTCCTGTATCAGCAGGCTCTAGATCAATTGAGTGTATTGTACTACAATTTATCATTTGGCAATAGTCAAATAGTCTTCTGTTTCTTAAAAACAGAAACAAGAGCAGCCCATGAAAATAATTACATCTCAATCTTACTTCAACCGCTCTTTGATTATTTTTTTTTTTTTCCTTTAAAATGTGCGTCTATTGAACTCAGTTATTGCTGAGGGCAGGGAATGAAGAAAACATGATCTGTTGACAGCTGGTTACAGTTTGTTTCACATAAAGTGCTCTTAATCCTTGCAACAGCAGTGAGAATTAGGCGTTGAAGAAATGGACTGTATCATTTGCAGGACGAGTAGCTAAGATTGTAGCTGAGATTGCTCAGTACTTCCTTTTATTATAATAATAGCTTTTATTTCCCTAATTGCCTATAAGTTTGCTCAAATGATCCTGTGGATTGACACTTGTCATGTGAAGCATATACCTCAGCTGGACTTACTGAGTTGAAAATTTCAGCACCAACAGTTTAGCCACTTCCAAGAACCAGATTAGGGGAGGAAATCAGTTCAGTGCCGTTTAAAAATTTTGTGGCAGCTCCTTTTCAAAATGAGCATATACATATAAAGGAATCCAACTGAGGCTGCCCTTGTAACCCTTATTTTGGCTTTTTCCAGCGGCTGAGCATCTGACTTTCAACCTTGACGTTGTTGTCTAGTACTTCATGTAGGTGGTACTATGTAATTTCACAGTGAGTTCCTGCAAAAGCATAGGTTTGATCCAAACATACAGAACACAAATTGCAGAGAAATAAAACCGTTCGGTGCTTTTAAAGGGAACCTTGGTTTTATTTCTGCAGTTCTCCTGCTTTCCTTCTAATGAACATGCATCTATCTCTTAAATACTTTTATCTTTGCATTAAAATCTGTTTCTTTCTACTACAATGTAGCTTATGCAAGTGTTCCTACTGTTTCTTGTCCTGCTTTTGGCTGACATCTGTATATTAGGTCTTTGGGGAAAGAGCAAAATAAATTGACTGCAGCTGTTTTTTCAAATATTGGATTATCTCTGAGAAGTGTGTTTCTCTCCTCTTATCACTCACGCCTGTCTCTTCCATGAGCTTGCTAACCATTTTGTTTCTTTGCAAGAATGAAGTGTTTCCTCTGTGATCTCCCCTTGACAATGCAAATGGTATGGAATCGAAACCTGAACTTTTCTGTGTTTTGTGCCAGCAATACTGGCAAGCCTTTCCAGAGCCGCCTCCTGGAAATCGGACGAAAGATCGGATTAAACTACTAAACCTTCACTGGCCATGGAAGTTTTGGTTAGTCCGAGAATCTGTCTCTGCTCTGACTTCAGACCGAAACATGCTCCCTGTAACTACAGGATGGAAAATGTTTTTCTTAAAGCAGTGCAGATAGGTCAGTGTCTAATTGCTGCATCTCCTGACTATTGGTACTGCAGTAATTTTTTTAAAAAACTGTGCATATGGTATTGACAAATTAATATCTAAATATAATCATTTCAGAGTCATATTAATTAAATCTGTTCAAGTTTGATGGATCAGGCTCTTCCTCAGCTTGTTTTGAAAGATTAGCAAGTATTTGTTATGCCATCATCAGGTTAAAATAAGGCAGAACTGAGGCTGAACACTTAGGAACGAAAAAATGTGGATGCACACCCCTCAGATCTTCCAAGTTGTCCACCATTAACTTTGACACCTTCATCTGATCTGATGTACTTTACCTGTATAAAAGGCTGAGGTATATTTTTTGAAAGAGCCAGATTTCAACACTTTCCATGAAAAACTTTGACAAAACAGTTTTGCCTAATGTTACTTATAATCCCTTGCTTTTTCGCTAACTAATGTATTGAGGAGCAGAGAATACAGAGTGAAGGGTCAGAAGGATGTAAATCCTTGAGAAGATAAAATTCAAGAAAGAAGTTTTCAAGTGCCTTTTAAACTCAGGTCTCCAAAAGTCATGAATCACGAGCACTGGTCTTACAGCAGAACCTGCGTGTATGTTGAGAGCAGAAGAACCAGCAGAGTTTCTCTAGAGAGTTTTTGCAAAAAATCTCAAGAAGAAAGAGATCATCAAACCTCTCCCCAGAGTTTGTATGATGAGACTGTAAAGACAACACTAGATCTACTAGAATCAATGAGAGCATCGCCCTTGGGATTTCAGCAGTAACATTGATTCCCCTCTCGAGGTTTTGTTCTCGGGAAGGGAGCAGCAGTGTTTTTTATGGAAGGAAAATGTGCAAGCATGGAGAGTTCTGGATATTCTGCCTACAGAAGCTATAGCAATAAGGCGCTAAAGTAACTACAGAAGAAAACAAAAGTCTAGAGGCAAAATGACATAAAAGCAGAACCAAAATAGAGGTAATAAAATGAAGGGGGGTTGCTTTTTTTGAGCATTTCTTTGTTACTGTCCTTCTTGCTAAATGCTTGATTACCAACCTTACAGACTGAACCGTGCTAATCAAAAAGAGGCGGTGGTTAGCAGCAGCTCAGCAGTTGTGTGTAAATAGAGGTTTGGCTATTGAATGACAATTAAAGGCTTTTAAAAAGGAAATTTCCAAGCGATGAACTCAGCCTTGTGAGGGCTGGAAGGAAAACAGTAAAGCTGGATTCAGCCACAAACCACTAACTGTAAACAAATGACTGGCAGCATATCTGCTTCCTAAAATACCTTATTAACACCCCGTCTTTAACTCTTCCGACATGGAACAAGCTCACAAAGACCTACAACAAAATACTGAAACCTCTCTCAGCTTCTGAAACAGCAGATCTGGAGAGTGCCTTATTTTAAAGGGAAAACAGCTAGCAGTCTAAAAACTGGATTATTCGCTTAAATTCCATCGCTACCTTATATCCTTAAGGTTAAATTTCACCTGAGCAGTCTTGACAAATTTTGGGCCATGATCTAGAAACAACCCAGCCTAACGTGTGGCTGACGTCAGTGAGCAACGGCCGAGAAGGGCACAGCCCTGCCAGAATGGCCCGGCTCAGAGGGGGGTCCTGGGGGTCCCAGTGTTTGCTCTTCTGGCGCGAAGTTTGGGGGGTGTGTGTGTGTGTAGCGTTTCTTCCCCTCATTTTTTCAGGCTGTGAAGTTAGGGGAGCCAGGGTGGGCACAGGGGCTGTGCGGGTGCCTGACAGTGATGCAGCGGAGGCTTTTTCTCCCAGAGCCAGAAGGAAGAGGTGAAGCCGCGGTTCGACCACGAGGCAATGATGCTCCGTGCTCGTCTCAGGTCCCAGATTCATCCCACCTTCCCTCCATCTCATAACTGAAGCCCCTGTACTGAAATCCTCCTCACCTGGGGAGATTTGGATGGACAGTGGAGTCAGTCTCAGGAGGTACACGTCCCCCTCCATGGCCTGGAGGAGTCTGGGGCGAGGGGGGCGAGGAAGGCAATACTCGTGGTGAGTACCCGGGACGGGCAGGTCGGTGAGGCAGGAGACCCTGACCCTGAAACGGGCTCTGCAGACATTTTCCTTCAGCTGCATAAAGGGGCAGAATTAAGTATTTAAGGTGCAGCCTCATGTCTTAAACCATTTTGATGAATATTCCACCTTGAATTTTTTTTTTTCTAAGGCCTTAATTACGCTTAAGAATGGCTGTGCTACCCACTGCAGTTTCCCTTAGACCCAAAATCACAGAGCATTACATTGGAAAAAAAAAAAAAGCTACGCACTGATGCTTAAAATTGAATGTCTTTTTTACTTACAGACGCTAGCAGGTGTTGAGCAGGGGAGAAAAAAAAAAAAAAAAGTCATGTACATGTACCAGGATAGTAAGTAAGGTAGGGATAGAAACGAAATGTGAACAGTGCTCACACCTCCTCAACTCTGCTGTGCCAAAACCCAGTCCCCACACAAGCTCTCTCCTTCACTCCCATCTGATGCCCCGTTTCAATTTCTGCTTAATTTCTGACCCCAGCCCCTTTTGGTCAGGCCCTGCGTGCCTCCCACCCACTTTGTTTTAATCTTTTGTACCTGACCTTATCGGGAAATGTGCTGGATCTAACATGTACCTGGTTTTAAAGATTCAGTGAGCAGAGACCGATGAGGACAGTGACGGAAGATGCACAACCTACGGAGAACGCTGCGCGCCTCTGCCCCTTTTCTGCTGATCCTGTAGCCTCACTGGTTCTTCTGTCGCTGTAGAGTACCCCAGGGTCTCATCGTGTTCGTCCTTTACAACAGAAATCATAGAAACATACTGACTTTCCCTTTGGGAAGCGAGAGAAAGAAGCATTTTGATATTTATTTTTTTTTTTATTGAGGGTGTTAGAAAGAGCTGCTCACGTGGGCCTGGGAAGAGAAGCCCTCTGCTGCGGCGTTGAGTGGGGAGGGGGGAGAAGTCACTGGGGTGTTCCCGTGCTGTCCCTTGCACGCTCTGCAGAGATGCTGTTTTCTCCCTTTGTAGAGAAACCCTATCAAAAGATGACGATTTGATATGGAGGAGAGCCTTGTCCTTTAGGATATGGATTAAGATCACCAATTTATTCCTATGCTGGGCCTTCAACGAATCTCAGAATCACAGTGTAATGATTTAGTCCTATCTGAACTTCCCCGTGCCACCTGGCCAGCCCCCAGCCCCCCCGGTCCCTGCAGAATACACCTCATTTAAATATGCCATCCATTCTGTTCCTGCTGCAGACTTTCATTAGCTTACTCTTTATCTGCCCTGAAGTGTGTAATGATAATAGTGCTGCTTATACAGCTCCTTTCACTTTCAAAGCATTTTACAAACATTAGCCAATTAATGAAGAAGGCAGAGCATCAAATAATGAATTTTTCAATCTATTGCTGAACTGATATAGACAGATAATATGATTTGTTCACTACCTGAGTAGTTCAGAGGTGGACTTTAATTCATAGTGCTGGCCAATTTGACTGTCACTGATGATGACAGAGAGAAAAAAAAAAAATCAGTTTATGTTTCTCCTACATGAGGTACCTTTTTTCAATTGAATTCATACTTCAAGCCTTCATTTATAATTAGTTCCATTGAGTGGGATTCCAGGAGCACAATATACTGATTTTCACAGAAATGAAGAAATTAAGATCCACACAATTATTTCCAAATCATCAAAATCTATGGATTTGACATCTCAGATGAAGAAATAATGTCATACTGTTTTGAAAGCTACTTTTGTACAATTTCATGCTCTACAAAAAATCCATTTGGATACAGAACTGTGACACTTTGTGCACGCATCTCACTTTTTGGTTGATAATAATGGTTTAGCTTGGAGTTTTCCGTCTTTGCTTTCATTGACCACCTACCATCATCTTCTGCTGAGAAGCAAGAGAAACTGCCAATTTTTAACCAAAGTTAGAAACACACAATCAAAGTAAACTAAACTGGGGGGGGAACAACATCTGTTGGTGCTGCCATACGGCAGCAAAAAAGTGGTCTCTCAGCTTTGCAAATATTTATTCTCTGATTCGCGATGTAGTAGGAGGAAGAATGAAAGAAGATTATCAAGCGGCGTTTCTTGTGGTGGATTTATTTATATGTATTCAGGAAAGACTGAAGGGCTTGAGATGCCAGCATGGGCTTGTGCAACTTTTTGTCTCCCAGAGTTACGGCATGTCTGTGCTGGTTAACCCGGCTGAAACCACGCGAGCGCTGCTGGGCGGCGAAGTCTTGTTCTCTATCCAGAGGTGATTCCCTTGGGAATAGTTTTGCGCCCTTTTCAAATGTGTGTGTTGTCCAGAGCAGCCAGAGTTTGAACAGACCGTGGAAAAGAGATGAGTCATTCTGATAGTATAAAAATAGTGCGAGACTTACTGTGTCTTTTTAAAAAAAAAACAAAAAACACACCAAACCCAATCCCCCATTTGGTTTGAATTAGTGTGTGGGTTCCCATTACTCACAGCTGCTGGCAGAGTGAATTGCAAAAACATGGGGGACGTTAGCACTAATTATTGCTGTTTATTCAGAGGCTATTGCTGGAAGAATGCCTTTTGGAGAGCGGCAGTAGGCATGGGCAACGCGAGCTGCTGCTTGGGGCAGCAGGTGGGTCAGAGCCTTGCACCTGCTTTGCCTAATGCAGGGCACTGGACAGCCAAGATCGGGGTGTGTGGGGTGGCTACTACTGCTAGGGAAGGGGTTTCTCCAAGGAGTAGCAGTTGCTGGTCCTAGTCCAGCCACCCTCCTCCCCTAGCTGTGCCAGCGAGCGTGTCTTTTCTGGGACCTTCTTCCCCTCTTCCTCTCCCAGCTCCATCCCTTCTCCTTTTTGTGCACTTTCTGTGAACGGAGCAGCAAATCCTGGCCTTCACCCTCAGGGTTGCCAAACCCTGTCTTGCTAATGGGATCACAAAAGCTTGAGCTTTGTATATAAATACAAATATTTTTTTTGTATGATACATATATTTTATGTATTCCTTCCTTTCTGTTACTATGCTTTTAGGATTCAGCCCTCCAGCCAAGGACCAGGAGCTGCACCGCGTGACTGAGTGACCAAACGCACAACAGCGAGCGGTCTAAGGCACACAGCTTATTCACAGATGAATCCAAGTTATTTAGCAGATATTTGTGAATAAAGAATATCTTCCAAGGCGAGGATGTCGTTAGCGATTCACTAGCAGTAACAGGAACCTGATTTGTGACCCTTCTCGGCAGTAAGCGACCGAGTCGCTTTGAGCTCTCCCTGTAGGGGTGGCCTCTTTGGAATGGCATTGAGCTCCGTGAAGAGCAGGTTTTGTTTGTCTCTATTGCATATCTGAGACAGAAGATTTCATTCTTCGTGGCAATATATCCACCATTTTATTAGGAGACTCTAGCTGCAACCAAAAACCAGTTGTAGAAATAAATCTTTCTACTGTCTCAGGAGTGCTGCAGTAATGGAGAAGAAAAGTTTGAGACTGACAAGCTTAAGTCAAAGAGATCATTTCAGAAATGGACCCAGCAAACATCTCTAATTCTTTTTAACCTGGGTTGGGGGGAAGAGGCTTCTATATTTAATTTAATTCTTGATTTATGTGCAAATTGCTTGGCAAAGAAGTTTATGCATTTTAATTACATTTCTAATGAAAAATATTTGCAGATGCACCTGTTTTCATGGCAAAGTATAGATCAGGCTTGCAAAGCTAATATAGATCATTTAGTAACTGTTGATTCAACGGTTTTGGTGGAACACATGTTGCTGGAGGAGAAAACGCTGTCACGTAATTCTGTTTCTGATCCCAAGCTGCACGAGACACAGAGTGGCTGGGGCTGGTTGGTGGTGGGGACCCCAAGAGTTAAGCAGCCTGTGTGATGCATGTGACAGCAGAAACTCCCCACAGTAACACAACAGGGTTGTTTTCTCTCAGAGTGGGGGACTCACCAAAAGAGAACTGTTGAGGCAAGTCCCCTAGTTCATGTATGCAGAGACTTGCCAGGTGTATTTCCTTGCCATTTCACCACGAGAACGACGGCTTTTGAAATATGTCATCACTGTTGGCTCAGCTGGTATCTGACTTGTGCTTTTTTTAGCAAAATGGTCCATGTGATGCCCCAGCTGGGAGCTGACAGTCTGAACCGTATCGGTCAGTACTTGACCCTAGGCAAAACTGAGATGGTGGGAAGTAGCTTGTGCAGCGAGGGTTTGTTCCCACAGGTATCTCTGGGTGATAGGTTTAATTTTTACTGGTGCTCTATGGTATGAGTTTTGCAAACCATGCTTGTTTCTGTTATTCAAAAGAAAATTCAAAGTAAAATGCTTAAATTAATGTTCACTGTTTATTTCTGCTTCATTATTTAAAGTGTTTATTCAGTACCACAATTTAGTCTTCACTGAGCTTGTGATGCATCTTGTATAGAATCGCCAGAACTATAATATAACATTAGCAAATCTAATGCTAAATGGTGCTTGTTAATGGTTGAAATTATAGTTTAGATCCTAAGAGTATAAAAGCATCGTGAGATCCTTTGCACTTGGATATGAGGTTTGGAATTCATGTTAATGTTGATGAAATTTATGCTCAGGGATCTGGGAGAAAATACGCACCATGAAAACGGGATGTCTCGTAGCTGTGCTTCGCCACAATGCGTAGTGCTGAAACGATCCCCGCCTGTTGCAAGCCTCATTCAAGGCACAGTAATTATAGTAATTAATGGCATTGTAAAGCACTACTTATTTTTAGTAGGTGTAATTGCCAAGGATGCTGCTTTTAAAAATGCTTTGAACTGCATTCTCTGTCAGTAAGCACAGAGGCTGTCAGATATTCTCTCCTAATTGAGAAAAACAAATCAGTCATCAAAGTCAAAATTCTTAGGAAAACTGGAGGCACAGTTCATGCTAAGAAGGGACTTGCTCACTCAGGAGTGACATTGATTGATTTTTAATGCGTCTGCTTGCGGAGTAAGATACTGTTTTACCACCTGAGCAAGGCTGTGACAAGCAATCGTGACAAGTGATGTACGGAGCTTACCCCGGCCCCCAGGTTCAGCTCAGGTTGTGCTTGCAGGGGGACGCCTGAGCCCCCTAAGGACCAGTCCCTGGCAGGTAAGGATCCTCTGTGCTTTGTGGCAGCCTTGTTTGCTTCCTGCAGAAATGTACTGCAAGAAACTCTTGCCATTTTTTTTTTTCTGCAGCTGAAATAGAATAAATACCAGAAGAACAAAGGAAATATCTAGGCATGAGAATGACTTTTGGTTGAACAAATTGGTGTCACCTCTGCAAAATCAATCGGAAGCATCGTGATTTTCTGTAGCATTTAAATGGCTAAGTAACAAAAGGGGAGGGGGAGTAAAACCAGCTAAGTGAGGAATGTATGAAATGATGACGGCAGGTATCCCAAACCCTAGGAGGCTTGTGAGGAGAGAAGCAGTGAACAGAACTGAAAAACACACACTCCCTTTCCCATTGAGTTCCAAGAGAGCTGATTTTGAAGGATAGAACAGAAGGTCAGAATGCCACAAAGCATAATTTAGTAAAATAGTACAGGAGTTAACTAAAGAAAGTAGCTATTAAAAAGGAATTAAACCTGAGAACGGTAGAATCCAGGTGACACATACTCCTGGGGTGTGGATCCACCCCAGTACTATCTCCATCGGTAGAGCTGCCAGGGCTAGTGGGTGACAAGGTCAACAGTGTTTCATTGCACCCAAATCCAGGGTGCAAACCACCCAAATGCAGCGTGCCATTTCCTGACATTTGAAGCCTGTCATCTGTCGCAGAGTATCCACAGCATCGATGCAGGCTTTTTAGGTGCTGAGGGCAAAGTCCTCAGCACGGGGTCGAATCACCAGAACCTTGCTGGCTCGCAGGACACCAGCCCCGTGCCAGCTAGATGGAGACCCAGCTTTAAACAAGGGGGTTTAGCTGAGAACCGAGCGATGAAATTGCCATATACAACACAAAGGTAATCGCACCGCACTGGTTTTATACCAGAGTAATTCATCTGACTTAGAGAAACGTCTCCTGGTTTTACACGTGACTATAACTCATCAAAAGAGGAGCTGCTGCGTGGTGGGGCAGAGACCAGGCTGCAGAGCACGGGCTGGTTTAAACTGGGAAAGTTTAGGGGTGGTGCAGAGAAGTCTTTGAGAAGGAAACCACACAAGTCACAGTGAATGGGCAACAAGAGTTTTGTGGGAATGGGTATTTAGTGCCTTTGGCTCCCTCTCCTTTTGTTTCCTTTTTAAAAGGTTAAGCACAAAGTCTGGGCAAGTCTGCCTGCAGAGGATGGGGTGGGCTGTAGCATGGAGCAGATGAGAAGTGTCGGTGTTGGTGCTGTCAGGGCTGTGGGGGAGGGCCATTTGCTGCGTGATGCTCCAGTTTGCTGCATGATGCTCCAGTTTGCTGCATGATGCTCCAGTTTGCTGCATGATGCTCCGATTTGCTGCATGATGCTCCGATTTGCTGCGTGATGCTCCGATTTGCTGCGTGATGCTCCAGTTTGCTGCGTGATGCTCCAGTTTGCTGTGTGATGCTCCAGTTTGCTGCGTGATGCTCCGCAGGGAGCAGCCACCAGAGGAGGAGGGCTGTGCTGCAAATGAAGCCCTTGGGCTTGCTCAGCCCAGCCACCTCCGACACTGCTCTCTGCAAGTTGTCCCAAACATCCATTGACACAGCGACGTGTATCCAGCTGAGCTGGAGAGAGCCCGCAGTCAGTGGAGAATTCAGAGCATTTAGTTTCAGCGTGCACCGGGTCCTAAGGTGCTTTTTTCATTGCCTGTTGGGCTTTGGGGTTTTCTTTAGTTTTTTGGTTGTTTGGGGGTTTTATGTGTGTGTGTCTCTGTGGTTGTTGTTGTTTCTCGGAGGAAAGAAATCTGTCTCAGCTCACACAGGTTTTAATGCGGACAGAGTTAGTCTCGAAGCAGCCATGTAGGCTGACAGACTACGAGCGCTTTTGTTATTCTGCTCCGCTTCTGGTTTAATATCCACACCTCACTGGAAACCCAGACACAAATAATGAGGAGGCGAATGGCAAACGCACTTGTGTCAATATTTCCACGTTCTGATGATTTCTCCAACAGGACTTTCCATGGCTGTGTTTGCAGATCAAATAAAACTGCAGGGAATAATGCAAGTATGCTAAGGTGCTAAAAGCGATGGTCAACAAGTAAGGGCTCAGCACGTGTGCATTTTAATGAGGTGTTAATTGAGAGTAGGGTGAAGGTAAAGGGAGAGCTCAGAGAGGTGGTTTGTTGGATTTATGGAAGCCAGAACCATCTAAATGCTGGGATCTCTAATACAGAATAAGGACAAGTTCAGTTCTCGTTTTTCCTACTTCAGGCTGTTCTGGTTACATCGGTTGGAACATTTGTAATTGATTTACTAAGAGCTATCACTCCAAGTTCAAAAAAAACAGATGGGTAGTATTTAATTGCTGAAGCAGGACCGCTCACATATTTACATATAGAAAATGAAGGAAGCAAAATATTCATTCTGACCATGTCCCATTCTTTAATCCTCCAGTTACACTGAAAGTTTGTCTGGTGCTTTGTTCCCAAATCACATCGCAAAACACTGAAGTCATTTTATAGCCTTTCCTTTTCCCCCTGAAGGAGTGTGGCAACACTATAGTTCCATATTTCAAGTGTTTCAACCAAGGAGAAAGTCATATGAAAGGCTCTCAAAAGTGCTACTTTATCTCCGTATTCACTATTCAGGCTTGAAAGCAAACCCTTTTTTGGCTGCCTCACAGAATAAAATATTTAAAGACATGACTTTGATTTCCTACTTTAAATAGAAAACAAAAGCACTGTTTTTAAGACGCTAAATCACTTTTTACTCTGATACTGCATTAGGCTCACTAGAGACTTGTGTCTGTCTCAATTTTCAAAGTGCTGCGAGAGGTTTTAGTTTTGTAATTCCACTTTGACTGAATCCCTTATTCCCTGCTTGGAAATGTAGTAAAGCTGAAAAGTCACTCCTGTGATAGCTGGGAATATTCTTGTGGGGGGTTTTCCTGCAAAACTAGCGTGCATGTAGCTAATGGGCGGGTTTTTGTAGCGCCCTTAATCTACATCTGTAAATTGAAGTGAAGCGCTGATGTTTTTGCAGGGGGGAGTTATTTTTTCCGCAGAGTAAGTCTCTCCCACACCTGCTCGGTTGGGGATAAAACTGACCCATGGGCTCCGGAGCTGGCAAAGGGCTGCAGGAATTGGGCGCTTGTCTTACGAGCAGATGAAGAGGAATCCCTGAGTGGCAGAGAGCCAGCATCAGTATTTTCCTTACACGATATTAACCTGTGTGATAATACCCTGAGGAAGAAACAAACGTAGCTGGAATAAGCATAGCAGCCTTTGCCAAATTATTGCCAGCCCGTACCGACTAGAGCAACTCAAAACTTTTTTTTTTTTTATAGGGGAGCCAAGGTCCCCTCCTGCCTGGCTGTTACTGGGGGGGTGCAAGGTCCAGTGTGATGATAGGATCAACTTTGTCCCTTTATTCTGTCCTGAGCATGAGCAGGTAGAAAAACGATGACACTTTCAGCCTGAACCAAAGTGCCACTGGAGGGGCTGCGCTTTGTGCAAGCCCATCGTGCAGGGTGGCAGGCACCCAGGACCCACAGCACTGACAGCCCAGGTGGCCACTGGGCTGGCTCTGTGACAGCGTGGCTCTCAAACGGGGCACCTGAGCCCCCCTCAGCCCCCCTCAGAACCGCTCAGCTTGTCCTGCTCAGGGGCAACGCTCCCACATAGCAGCACGGGGGTCGGTGTCCGAGCATCCTGGTAACGCGAGGTCTGGGGTTCTCTTTTGTTCAGTCTGGATGAAATCAGTGGCTTTACGGAGAAATGTAATACGGTTCAAAAGATGTTTACTCCAAAAGCCTGTGGAACTTAACAGAATAATATTAAAAAAAAATAATAATTCTTACCCATAACAGGTTTTGACCCACTTGTAGAATTCTCTTGCAAAAAGAAGTTATTCCCTATTTCACCAGCTTCAGGAAGTTAGTTTAAAGTTGCTATTTTCTACAAAAACCTGTAGCGCTTATTAATAACCACAAAGGTAACAATCAACAAATAGAATAGAATATGGGTAGATACACAAGCAGGAAAAAAAAAAACCAAGCAGAATGAGCGAAAGTTCACATCTCTTTTTCTCTCTTACATTACCCCTACAGCCCCCTCTCCTAGCCCCCCCCGTGCATTCTGCTCTGGTCCGGGTGCATCCCAACGTACTGCGGTGTTAGCAGCTGGCGTGGAAGCAAACCATTCATTTCTTTAAACAGCCAATAGCTTATACTGTTTAAATGTGTTTTTTTTTTTTTTTTTACTTACTTTCTGTAATCTGAAATTCCAGTATTACACATTTAGAAAACCTCAAGGTTCTACATAGTGGAATATAACTACAGGTATGCTGGAGGCTGCGCTTTTGGCACCCATTTTGATTAAAATCCATTAATGTTTTCTACGTTACACTCACCTACAACATGCAAAATCCTGGTATGCCAGGATCTGCTCTGGGAAAGAAAGGGTTGGCCAATAATAGATTTCACTTTTCAAAAATGAGAAGAAAAAAAAAAAATCCATGAAATGTGGTAAAATAATAATTACATGGAATTGGTGTGCAAATGATAATGTGTGATTGAATACCTCCTTTACTGGAGATTCTACTACTATGGTAACAGACAAAAAGCCTAATATATTCTGACTAATCAGGATTGATGTTAATTAAAGAAGAGTTCAAGATAATGACTTCTCATTACTGTGTGATAGCTAGAAATAGATTGTTCTACCTCTAGGTAAAATAACCAATTAGATAACTTCTGTTTTTAAGGACTTCTTTTTTGAGAAGTCTTATCTCATCCTCTGTTCTTTTTCTGTTGTCATAATATTAATATGTACATGTCTGATTTTTATCGCTGCTCATCTAGATGCACTTCTTTCAGTGGTTCTCAGACTGCATTATTCTTGCACTTCAATGGAATTATTTTTTCCTGTAAGGAAAGTACAACTTATTGGTTAAAAAAAATAAAGAAACACAGAGACAGTAGGAATAAATCCTTGGGTTATACACTGGAAAATACAGATAATGTGAAGCAAAGGCAGAATCCCTCACAGAACTGGTAGAGATTTCTTCGGAAAAGGAAAAAAACCCTTCAGTTTTGTCTTCCTAGTCATTTGGCTGCCCTGATAGCAGAACGCGGGGACGGTAAACCCCCCATTTGGAAGGTGTTGCGCGTTTCTGCGGATAGTAAAAAGCAAGAAGGCAAAAAGCCTCTGAAAAAGCATTGGCTTTCCAATATTTTCCTAAAACCACCATGAGTGGTGGTTTCAGCATCATCACTCACGTCTCTCATTGGTGAGGGTGTAGGAAAGCAGGAGCCCCTCCAGATGATGACCTGGCACCAGCAGGGCTCCTCGGCAAGGAAAGCAAAAGAGGCTTTGTTTCAGTGACTGGTTCCACCAGATTTCTTCTTTTTCCTGTTCTGCCTCTCTTGGACACTAGAATTTTTTAAAAAAAGTTCAAGAACCATGGGCAGTAAACAAGGTGGGCTGCGTCATCATGAACCTGTAATCATCCTGAACAGCCAAGGGACGTGGGCTGAAGTTCTGCTTTCCTCTGCGCCGCTCACCAGGGCGACCCCAGCACCGCAGCGGCTGGTGCAAGGGCAGACCGGGGGTCACGCTCGGTGGAATTAAGCTGTTGCAATTTTGAAAGAAACAAACATTTAAAAATGATGGTTTGGTGATACTAAGCATTTAACAAATACTTTCTGTAAGCGTGTACAGCCATTAGAGCTGTGCAGAGACAAATAAAACTGAAAACTTACTGGCAGGAGGTTTCACTGAATACCAGGCTTACAAATTGTTTGGAAGATCTGGTTCAAGACTTTAACAAGCAGGGTGAACTTTGAGAGAAAACAAGCTGAATTTTCAAAAAACATAGCATTTCTTGTGGTGGTGGGGGGATAGCTGTAATTAAACTGCAAGAGCTTCCAGGACACTGCCTATTACTACACAGAATACATTGGTTTTGTTTAAGAATTCCTTTGAAACCAGAGATTTATTCAAACCCAGAAATACCAGGTGACGCTGAAGGTGCACAGGTACACATGAAATAAAGCAAGAGGTGGTCTGCTGCAGTGCACAAGGAAAACAAAACCCGTGATCACAACAAGAAGGCGATGGCATATGTAAATAGCAAAGGAAAAAGACTGATGAGTTTACCTGTTCCTGTTTGTGCTTCCATAAAACTGTTCCTTATGGTATGTCCTTCGCCGTTTTGTTTTGCCCTGCTGTAAATTCCACTAGAAAACTCCAATAAGCAGGACCTCGTGAAGCCCATGCAATCTATTACAAATGGTTGGAGAGAAACTGGTTTAGAAACTATTAATTTGCTTAAGAATGAAATGGAGTGAAGCACCAAAACGCTAATGGAAATGGAGTTTGTATTAAGTGTGGAAATGTAGCAATATGTCTTTGAATATAGTGTACAGATTAGAAACAGAAACGTTCTCAGACAAAAGGGAAAATATTCTTATGTTATCTGTAAGGACAGAATAAGGAACCATTTGCATCAAAGAAATTAATGAGTTCCCATTGTATCCTTGGATTCACTGTGTTCCATGATACAGCTGCTTGGAACTGAATAGCAGATGCACTGTTCCCTAAAAGTAGAATTTGTTGCCACCTGAAATAAATCTAAAATGTTGACTAACTACTGTCAACAGGAGGCCAATGGCACACAGCTGAGACATTAATCACACACGAATTCTCCAGCCAGGTCTTTATAACATTTTACAAAATTGGGCCGAGCTATATAGGGATGAACAGGGCCCTTTCAAACTAACCTGGGTCGCTTTTTAATAAGGATGTATGTGCAGACTCTTCTAAATTGGATGATGTGATAGCTGCTTGAGTTTTGCTGCTTTAACTCATTTAAAGAAAGTAGAAACTAGTGTGTGGGAGACATCTGGTGACATATAGGGATTCCAAAAGCACTTGAGAAGCTTGAAAATAATTTAATTATCCTTGTATCACACTGGTTTTCCTCCTGAGCTCCTGGGAACTGTACAGTCACCATTGTGTTCATCCTAGAATATTTAAGGCCCCTGCCTAGCAAACCCTTGGTTTACTGTGAGATTTCTGTTTTATCACATAAATTATTGCCACAGATTGATGATCTAATGGAAGTCTTTTCAGCTTTCACCAAGTACCATGGAACATGCATCATCTTTGATGAAAAAGGGGCAAGTATAAATGTTAGGTTACAGTCATTATCTGACTGGGAGAAAAATAATTAATGCCATATTTTGTACCAAGAGAGCTTCAGAACAAACAAAAAACAGTCGGCTTTAATGAAGAAGCTGAAGCAAGAGAAGGTTATTTAGCAAAAAGGTGAATTAAGGTGCTGCTGGAAATCTCATTAGTGAAAAACAGAGTCAGACAATGAAATAGAAATAACAGTCCACTAAAAACTTGCTTAAGTTACTTAGGTGAAAGAGAAAATCATCTTCAATGTATTTCTTCATGAAAGAACAGCTCAAGCAATATATCCCAATTTCAATACAGTCTGTTTCGTTCATAATACGCTTTTTTGATTCCAGATCAGGCTTTTCAGCAGACGAGCAATGAGCACCCTGCTGCTCCTGTGTTACCACTCCTGGCAAGACACAGAATGTCGATAAGGACACCGCCTCCGAAGTGCCGCAGCGAGGAAGGAGCCACGGCTGCCTCGTGTGGAGCACGCCGAGTCCATCCCAGTGGCTGCTGACAATCCCAGCAACGTGTTACTGGTAAGAAATTTAGGATAACCCAACTAAGCCATGATTTCCAAGGAGTTGCTTGCCATCAGATTGCGGCATGGGATTGTTCCTGGGCAAATGTCCTGAGTGATGCCTTCACACCCACACCTGTTGTGTCATTCTGTCCAACCATGACAGAGAGTTTATTTTTCCAAAGCTTAAGAGCTTAGCAATTTATTAATTTTTGTTTTACTTTTTATGGGGGGGGGGGGGGGGGGGGGGGGGGGGGGGGGGGGGGGGGGGGGGGGGGGGG
>JAVJGJ010000014.1:118549194-118575407 GCA_035590215.1 Microhierax caerulescens | reverse complement strand
CCACCCCTCTTTCCCTTTCTTCTTCCTGTCATTTTCAGGCACAAGGAATGATTCGTCTCCCTTCTTTCTTGTGACTTTCCACCTCAGGTGAACTAAGCAGAAATGGAACCATCGTTTTTTTGAAGAGAAGGGGTTTGATGGAGATTTATGGGGGTTTTCTTCAACATGCTCTTGTCTCAGTTGCAGTTTCTGAGAAGCCAGCGTATTCTTCACAACATTTTCACAGACATACCTTGTAATTTCCCTTTTCACATTATTGATTCCAAGCATTTCTTGGATACATCTGTAGATGTTGAAAACACTGAAGTCAATAGCAAGCTTGGGTAGTAGAGTGAACAGCACCAGAAAGGACCGTAAACAGACTCTGATGCCGATCTTACAAACCAAGAATAGAACACAGCAATGGCCCTCATCTCTATTTTATCTTTCCATGCAGCCAGAAAACTTAGCATATCTGAAAGCAGTTAATGAAAGTAGCGTAAAACTAAATCTACTGTAGCTTGTGGTCAGTCAGATATGCAGTAATACGCTTGTTAAAATCAACAAGTACTTGGAATTGGCCAAGAAGCCTGCTACTTTGCACGGACTTGAGGGTTGTATGTAGAAAAGGAATGAGACCAAAACATTGCATTGCAGGAAAAATGTAATAGTGGAAAGAAAAGCAGGAGGGCTTCGGCTGCGGTTTTTAGCTATGATTTTTTAATGCAGCAATTAGAATGGGAGTCAGGAAATACCTCTGTAATCTCTGACATGATCTCAAGCAAAACGCTTACCATCTGGAGTTTTGGTGTTCCTACCTGTAAAATCTGAGAAACACCTGGAAATTCACAAGGGAGAGGTGTTATATATAACATCGAGATTGTGCTGTTCAGCAGGGCTCTGCCTATGGGCCATATGTGATTCTTCACTCATCGGTGCGGGTCCTTCTGAAATTAAAGATTAAACTAAACCCAGCAGCTCAGATTTTAGTCCCTCAGAACTGTAAGGGTCAGGAAGCTTTGTATTTGAGCGTGCAACTGCATGTAGAGCTGGAGGGAACCTAAAGAAATCCTTTGAATTACCAAGTAATAGAGATGTCATGTGCTGCGGTTTCGGCCTGCTAAGTTATGCGGGATGCGCGGAGTCCTGCCTGCTCTCCTGGGAAAGAGCTGTCAAAATGAGTAGAAGGTAGTCTACAATGCTGTCTACTGGAAGGATTTGCCAAACTTATTTTTCCCCTTTCGTTTTGACCGTCTTCAATAACTTCCAGTTTTCAGAGGACCAGGGAAGGCCCTCTGAAATGTCGATACCTGCGTTTCTCTGTCCCAGCCTTGCCGTGTGGAGCAGAAGCAGCATCACAGAGCGGTCTCTTGTTCTCTTGTGCTGCGTCGTGCTGCCGAGTCCCACCGATGTGCTGCAGCGAGGACAGTTTTCTGCCATTCATTCCCTAAGCCAGAAAGAAAAGAAAGTGATTGCGGCTGGTGCCAGCCAGAGTCCCATGTGGAGAAAACTCCGTGGGAAATTTCTGAAGGGCGGTAAGAAAAAAACTTAGGATGAGCTGATGGGTTCGCTGCTGTGGCCGAAGTTATCAAAAAAAAACCCCAGTCTTAGTCCCTGGGTGTACTTAGGGAATTCAGCCATCCATTTATCCAGCTGAATTAAACTGCTGAAGCTCTGCTGATTTCAGGAGAATCGATGATGATGTGACAATTTGCCTTGGCTGATGAGATGGCCTGGGATACTGCTTTTGATGCCGAGAGGGAGCTCAGTCTGCTGAAAAAAGAGCTGTCAGCATGTCGTAGTGTTTGTAGGATTCGTTGCATAATGTCACTTCGAGGGATGGTAAGGGGGAAAGGAGCCACCGAAAAGCAGCGGCTGTGGGCAGCAGGCCAGGAGCAATCACTACACTGCCGTATCCATGAAAAAAAAAGGGGGGAAAAAAACCATCTGCGGCGGCTAAATTGGTGTAATAAAGTCAGCAGACGAAAGCAAAAAGATCAGAAGAAAAGAAACACAAAACGTAGAAAAATGAAACTGGAGAAGTTTAAACGTGCTTTTTATTTCCGGAAGTTTGCAATGGAAGAGGAGGGAGGAAGATATTTTATTAAAAAAATATGAAGAGTCGAGACCGTTTCCTCCTCCTGTGAGGAAGCTGCTGGCAGAAGGAAGCCAGAGCTGTAGCACAGGGTATTCCTCGACGCTCCCAGCCACGGGGGAGAGACCCCGTCACAAGAGAGACCAGGGCATGGCTGGGGCTGGAGAATCTCCAGCGAGGCACCATGATTTCCAGCGGTTCTGTTTCTTTTGCCTTTAGGGTGACACTTTTTTAAAAATGAGCTTCCAACTACTTTTCACGAACGACTTCATGGCACATTTCACAAACGTGTTGATCCTCGTGTCCTGGCAAAATTCCAGTTTGGATAATTGCATCTGCATTGGGTAATTACATCTGCATAAGCTTAGCTAGAGATGCCATCCAGAGCACAGGAAGGATCCTGCACACAAGCTGCTGGCCTCAACTTTGAAAAGAGACCTTGAAGTTTGTGTGTTGTTAAATGGTCTCGCGATTTTTAACCCAAGGGTGGCAAAACCGGGGTGACCGTGTTGCTGCCGGCTTACCGTGCGCTAATTAATTGAAGTCTGCAGAGTGCTTTTACCCCCGTCGGCGTAAACAGGGCCACATAAATGTACACTGCTTCACAATGAAAAGCGTAGGGTGCATACACAAGGGAAAGCAAAGAAAAGCAAAGCAGGAAAGGGTAAAGCTATAGAAGAGAAAGAGAGAGGCTGAAAGAAAAATGGCAAAGAAAAACTCGTGGCATGCATTCAGTGTCACATCCAAGCTTCTACGAGTAGCCTGTGATATTATTATTACAAGAAAATACAAAAAAAATTGATGGAAGGCTTGCATAAAATTTATTTTTCCTATTTTATTTTAAAGCTATTAATATACTACTATACATTGCACTTAAAATACAGAAGCAGAACTTTGCTAGCTATTGTTCAAATACACGTGATGCTTGATGCCTGCCGTGAAGTTCCAGTGTGCATCCTTATACAAGGTGACATTTGAAGGCACAGGACCTCACTGAAGTTCAGTGCTGACGTTGAGATTTTTCTCAAAATATTTGTAAATATACCGGGTGTTCACAAACATTTATTCATATTATTGTGGAGGAAATGCACATATTTATGAACCATGGGGTCTGCTTATAAATAGCTAATTGTATATTCACAACTGGCATCATCAATAGGAAAGATCCATGCTGGCCAGCAGAACTGGTGCTGCTCTGATCGCCATCAACTGAATTCATGGATCACTGACACGCCGATGTCCAGTTCTGTTAGCCAAGGAAGCTTAGGGTATGTAACAAAAATTAATTCTGAAAAAAATTTGTTTTAAAACCAGTGTGTATTGTATAGGACACTTTGGGGCGGACTGCTGAAGAACAGACTGGAAAGGGGATAACTTGGTAAAATATGTTTTTGATGCATGATTGTCGGTTCTTGCAATGTCAGAACCAGGCAACTCCTCTTGTGATGAAATAAATCCAAATAACAAAAGCGTCCAAATATAAATAGACTATTTGCACGTAAATCATTTAGGTCTGGCCTACCTGGCTGCGTCTGGTTCCAGAAAATGGAATCAGCCACCCAGAGTAGTGCTGTGTTTTCTTTATGGTGGCTTTAGCCACAAATCTATCGTTTAAAAGAAGGAAGGGGCAGGACAACTTGTATTCCACCCCCCCACACACCCCCCCCCCCTTATTTATTGCTGTGCTATAAAATGTGATGGTTTTGTTTTCCATGAATTAGTCGTATTCAGAGCATCCTGCTTTGTGGATCCTGTTGTGTCACACTGGCCCGGAGCATCTTCTGGGTTGTCAGCGTTGCCACGACTGAGGAAGTCAGAGCCCCGTGTGGAACTCCTTCAGACCTTTGGACACCCCAAAATGCTGTCAGGCAGGACTGTGTGCACTGGGAACATCAGGCACCTACATCCTTTCGAAGGTTTAGCATCTGGAATGGTTTTGATCCCAGCCTCATTAGTCAGCAGTCCACGCTATTGATGACAAATAGCAGAGATATAGAAAGGATCCTAACGCAATAGGTTGAGCGGTGTTTAATAAGGTCAGGCCGTTGGTACAGGATGCGCAGTCGGAGACCCAAGTGCATTCTGCTGAACTGTAAATAATTCAGGAGGGCAGTCCCTCTGTTCAACAGGGAATGGTAAGTAGGCAGTCACAAAGGTAATTCATGCCTTAATGGGGCTCAGTCATGCTCTGGAGGTGCCTGCGGCCTCGGACAACAGAGGGTTCCTCTGGTGATTGTGTATTTAAAGCACTTCAGTTAGGCCAGTCTCTTAAGCCACAGTTTTAAAGCCAGAAGGACAAATTCTGTCCAGCCAGTGGACCTCTGGTGCAAAGTAAGCCACAGAATTTCACCAAGCATCATCGCTTGTGCGCCAAGCCTTCCACCTGAACTGGAGCATATCTCTTGAAAAGATCAGCGGGAGAAACTGCCTGTTTAAAACCAGGATGTTCAGTTTTATTATTATAGTTACAGCATATTTCCTAAAATTGTTGGAATGCCAGATGCCACTTTGGTGAACTCCAGATGGCGGAACTTTAATCAGTAGTGAGATGTGATTTACTAGAAATGCTCCTTTACAGCAAAAGTAGGTCTCAGGCTTCTTCTTTCCTTAAGATTTTTGCTTTGCTCTTCCGACTACGCTTTTAAAGTTACTTCACTGTACGTACAGATTTACAGTAAGCATCACTATTGTAAAAAAGTACCACAGGCCTAAATATTGTTTGCAGTGCAGGGTGGGAAGCAGTACAATTCTTTATTATAAGGGCTACCGAAGAATCTAGAACATCAGACTATCTCTTTTTTTTTTTTTTTTTTTTTTTTTTCCTTCAGGCTGAAAGCCGACTTTTGTTTCGTGTTCACAGTATGCCTTAAAATACTTTCCTCCACTTCTCAACCTCAGGGTATTTTTTCATATGGTAACAGCATGCATAGTTTTAAATATTTGCATAAGGACCAGGTTCTCTGGTCTGCTTTGTTTTGTGCTGCCTGCAGCTTCCCAGCTGGGGTTTCTCCATTGATGAGAGAGCATAAAATCAAAGATAGCACTCTTCTTCTTTCCCCTTTCCAGCCCACTCGCAGAGGCAAAGCAGTGGGCAGCAGCCAGAACACGATGCACTGCTATACCCATCCGTCCTGTATTCTCTGTTATTCTCTGTGATCACATCTATCATCTTTATTCAAGGAGACGGATCTGCTGGAAGGAACCAAAAAGATCTGACTGCACCTTTCTGTTGTGGAAGCCTTTTATACTCTTTCTTTCAGCTAGAAATGCAACCCGATAACGTGTCCTATTTCCTCTTATGGGCCTCAGAATTACATGATGCTGCAGTGTCGTAGAGAAAGAGGAGAAGGGTGCAGCAAGCCGATGTGATTCCCCGATTATGCCACCATAGAGCCTATGTTTAACCACCATTGCTCTTTTTTTCTTGTTTCTTTTTTATAGACTCCTAAGTCTGCGTGAACATTGTTCAGAAGGTGCAAGACATTACTGGTGAGATTTTTAACTGTTAGAACCTGTTAATATAGCTAGAAATAATCTGGGTCTGGGGGAGTCATTTGCACCAAGAAATCCTACTTTCCAGCTCAAAATAGCATAACCATGCAGAGCCAGAGCCATCCTTACAGCATGTGTAACTTTGAGTGCCCTGGACTTACTCCCACCATGAATGCCAGGGTGCAAACTCTCGCTTTCGTGGGCTGCATCTGCCCTGTGGTGCTGGGTTTAACGTGGCTCGTGCAGCTTTGATGCCCGCCGAGCAGTGGCCGTGTGGGCTGAAGCAAAGCTCCGGTGCCCACATTCCTGTCCTGTTTTTCAGGTCAAAACTGAGCTCTGTGCTGCCATAGTTGCCCAGGGTATCAGCAACAACAACAGCTTTAATGCAGGATTGAATTAGTTTATATTATTAAATCATTTTTATTTTTTTTTAATTAATTAAAGAGATTTAATGCAGACGAGGCCATGGAGCAATTCACTATCAGAAGTAGCTGTAGTAACAGCTGCAAATGTCTGACGTAGGTTTACGGAGGGACTCGCGGGGCGTTACGCCAGCGACCTGCTGCCCTGCCAGCCTCATTCCCCCTCTGGGCACACTGAAGCTGTGTCCACACCTGATGGCATACCCCTAAAAACACCAGCTAGGTCAGAAATATGGGTGAGGTCAACCCTACAGATGGGTTAACAGCAACTGATCTCCCCATTTCCGCCTCTCTTCATTTCTCTCGGATAAATAAATCCTGTTACAGGGAGAAATTCAGCGTATTGATTTGGTCTTGCCCAATATTTGTTCTCCCTAACCCTCAGTTACAGGGGTCAATGAGCAGAACATATGTTGAAAGAAGAAGCGGAAGAGCCCTGAATGGTCAGGTCAGATGATCACTATTGGGACTGAACTCTCTGAGCCTCTGCCTCTCTACTGACAACATCATATGACATCTTTCATCCCCAAATATCTCATTGCTGAGTGCCTTGTAAGACTTGACCTGCCTTTTGACGAATGACTTCATGCTGTGCTGAAACACAGCTCCTCCAGGACTGCAAAGTGCTGCCCACTGAGGAGTGTATTGCAGCATGAATGAAGCTCAGATGAATCCTGCATTGTCTGACATGTCCCAGGAGACATTTGGGTCAAGATTTTGGGGCTTTATCTCCATTCAAGCCAAAAGGTTGATTGTATAATTAAGAACAAGAGGTATTCATGAGATCAGTTTTACACCTCATCGGAAGTGTGCCATCACTCCCATCCTTTCTCAAGGTATAGAAATATAGAAATATAGAATCATATAGGTTGGAAAAGACCTTTGAGATCATCAAGTCCAACTGTTAACCCAGGACTGCCAAGTCCACCACTAACCCACGTCCCTGAGCACCGCATCTACGCAGGGTATAATGAGGTTATTAGTTCAGTATCACTAGTAACAGCTGATCACGTAATTCTGCCAGGACCTGCAACTTTGTAGGTTTTTCGTGGAAGTTACTGATTCTAACACTAGTCCTCCCCCAGCTGCCTTTTTGCAAATTGATAAAATCTCAGCTTTCAGTAACAATACGGTAAAAGTGCACTCTCTTTGTGCTGTGTATCTTCTGCTGCTACACCAGTAACCAACCATTTGTCATATAATCAGATCCTTGCTGAACTATATGCCATCTGTGATCAAATGAACGATGAATAAATTCAGACTGCAATTTTAGCTAGCCTATTTTTTGTTCGTATTTCGTTCTTAGTAGATTTGAGTCTTTTTGACCTTGTGAAAAATGTCTGCGTTGGAACTAAAAACGTGTTTTATTTCTAGATAATGGACTATGCCAACTTCTATTTCTTTTGGAATTCAATAGGAACTGTTTGGTATATCAGAACATTTTCTACATCCTTATTTACTTTTTCTTCCTTTCAGACTATGCTCTTTGATAAAGCTAAAACTCCAATCTTTACTCATATCTCCTGGCTCCAGCAATTCTTTTTTGATTTCCATTGTTTTCCGTGTGGCAGGAACTCTTGCTGTCATTTAGTTTTCCACTCGTATAGCTATGAGCTAACAAATTACACCAATTTCTTGAGGCCTTCCGAGCTAAGTGAATTTGGCTCAATCTTTCTCAGCTATCAGCCCTTCCATTATTGTTAGGGAATGCTTCAGTGATATTTATTTGTCATTCTGGTAATGCCAGTTCTTTTGCTTTGATGCTGAGACTTTGAAACCTGGATGCCTGACAACATAGCACTTCCTCCAGAAAGAGTCTAATTAAAATGTGCTAATGCAGTGACCCTTGGTCACTTGCAGCCCCTGAAGACACCTCCTACGGATATCTGGTTTTGTTGTGTGCCAGCTTTCAGCAAACCAAAAAAGGGTTGGATTTCCTCACAACACCGTGCAAGGGGTGGTGTGGGCCTTGACGCAAGGCGAGAACCATCCCTTCCAAAGCTGCTTGGAAACGGCGCGCGCTCCGTGGCCCTTGGGAAGGATGCAGGCTGCTCCTACCCCATGATGTGGCCGCTGAGCTTTGTGCAGCTGCTTATCAGGCATTTTCTGCAGCTTCTTTAATGATCTGATTTGCATGTTTACCTATATTGTGTGCACAGCCATACACATTGGGTTTGCTAAACAGCGTTTTGGCAGAACTGAACGGCATCAGATGGAGACTCGAAATGCTCGACAGAAATCCCTGGGGCAGAAACAGCAGATGTGGGGAGGCAGAAATTGCAGCAAGCCTCATAAGGAGACTGGGCAAGGACCTTTGGGAAGACACAGGCAGTTTGCATCAGCCAGGGGAGCCGGAGATGGATACAGTTGCTTAGCAGAGGGGGACACACACACACACCCCCCGCCGGCTTCATGCAGGTTGTCATTAGCTTCTATAACTCTTGGCTTTTCTGTCGGGTCCTGTCATCACATTCTGTTGCCTCCCTAACCCCTCAACTGCTTCTGTTTTTCTCTAGCTCTTCTCATTTACTTCCCATGGATATTTTCATTTCGGTTTTGCCTCAGCACAGGATCTCACCACGCTTCCTCTTTCCACCTCTGCTTCTCCCCATTGCTGCTGTTCCTCCCACTTTCCTTTTTGCATGGCTCCTGTTCTTTCCTCTCAGGTTTTGCCCTGCTGATGTGTGGTGGTGACACTGTTTGTAACGCTGTTCCTGTCTCAACCTGTCTCACAGAGGGGAGAAACATCTTTACATGACTCAAGCTGCCAGGAGACCCATGGCAATCTAAAGGACTGTTTAGGGCAACCCGTAGACTTTGCGCTTCATGAAGGTGAGCCTTCGCGTGCCTCAGAGCGCTCTGGTGCCTGGCTTGAACTTCCAAACACGCCCACTTGCTGGAAGCCCAGATAGTGGGTATGTATAGACTCGTTAAGAGGTGCCAGAGGGAGAGCGGGAGGAGCGAGCATCCGCCTGAGTGCCAAACGGAGTGCGTAATGACGGCCAGGTCTTCGTTAGGCTGTGAACATAGGGCTTCAGGGAGCTGTAGCTTGGGTCACACTTCCAGTGAATATTCTTCATTGGTAGGAGGGGACAGACAGCTCCATCAGAGATGCGGACGTGATGGAACCTGTCATGCTGAAGCAATTCTATGACACAAAATAGCAGAGCAGGTGCTATACCATTCCCCTCCCTCTTGAGCACAGAGGGGAGAACATCTTCACATGACTCAAGCTGCCAGGAGACCCATGGGAATCTAAAGGACTGTTCAGGCCAGACCGTTGACTTTGTGCTTCATGAAGGGGTTTGCAAGCACTGAAGGTGACTCACTGACAACTTAGGCCGCCAGTATGAGCTGCGCCATGGCAAAAAAAGGTGAACCCAAGCCAAAAGATAAAGACATATGCTGTCAGACCAGCCAGTGCAGCGTATGTGGCGGGGAATGGCTCTTGGGACGTTCCCCCACAGACTTTGCTTGAAGAGAGTAGGATCTTCTCTGCCATCGCATGGTGTGTAAGTTGTGACTCCTGAATTATTCCCTGGTAATACTTCTCATAGAGTATGTTATGGGTGGTAAGCCACACCTTGGAAAAGATAGCGTTCAGCAGTGTGAGTTCTGCAGCCTTACTCAGACCTAACTACCTGGTAGCAAAACATGCTCAACGGGCAAATGAGAGTGACCTGGTGCCACACACATTGGCCAGCTGGCAAGGTGGTGACCCTAGAAATGTGCTAGGTGGATCGCTTCGTCACCCTTCTGCACCATCACAGGAAAGCCCAGAAGGGAGCAAAAGGCCACCTAATCCATCCTGTGACCGCAAAGGAAGATGAACTGTCGGTAACTAGTCATATGGGTTGTTGGTGTTTTTCTTTGTTTCTAGTCTATAAGAGGTTACAAATTATAATATTGGTTTGATACTTGGTAATTTAAAGGATATATGTTTGATTTTCCTGATAGAAAGTTCTAGTTTAGGATGGTGTCTTATCAAATTATTTTAGAAGGAACTAAGATACGTGTTTTAAACAAAAGGGAAAAGTATAAGGCAGCATCATAATATTTTTTTTAAAATACCTTATCTAAAACTAAGGTAGCTGCTTGACAGATTTGCGTTTAAGTTTTCTGCATCTGAGCAAATACTACACTGCAAACTGTATTCAGAAGACTTTGCTCTTTTTAAAGTCAGTCTTTAATCTTTTTGATGTCTGCAAGTGCAGTCATTGATAGAAACTATTCACCCCATTGTTTGTTTTATCAGGGGTAAAGGTGGAAAAAACTAGACATACTTTAAAGAAATGTTACCATTTGCAAAAATTGTTGTGTGCTTTAACATATATTTACAATAAAATCAGCTGATAAAACTTATTTTGGCTTGAATCTTCAAGCTATCTGTAAGCTAACCCTGTGACCTCCAGGACTGGGCTCCAAGTTCAACCTCACCGATACGTTCTGGTCTGCCATCATATGTCCAACGTTGAGAGAAGAAAGTTTACTTTTAAGATTCCTCCTGCCTGTCTCTTAGTAGTGGTGACAGGCAGTCTCGGTACACTGTAGATTGCTGGATATTTGGATCTAGCAGTAGTTTTCTTCTGGGGACGGCAGTTTTAATTCAGTCTCAAAAGGACTAGAAGATCTCTTTGTTTCCAGAGGAGTGACCGCAGTGAGTAAGCAGGGCTATAGATCAAATGGTTAGATGGAACAATAAGTGAGATGATGTATTTTAAATTGCACAATGGTATAATAGTGGGGAGGTGCCAAGCACTCTTTGGAAAGTGGTTTCAGATGTTTCCTACCCAGAACAATACAGATTTTGGAGACTTCATTTAAAAGCAATCACAAGGCAAAAGGTCACCATGCAAGCTGACTAATTGGTCTCTGGCCAGATGGAAACCTGTACTTGGTTCATTTCAAGGACAAGTTGCTGCTGGCTAATGTATGGCAGATGGGGAGCCAGGGGAGTTTATTTTCGTGAGTCATGCTGATGTGGGGGCTGCATATCGCTTTGTTCTGGGGGTCAAGCCACATCTTGGTTTTCCCATCTGAAGGATAGTCTGTGCATGTGCCATGTTAGAGCGAAGAAGATGTGTATGATCAGAAGAAGAATCTCACCAAGACATCCGATTTCCCTGCGACCTCAAACTGAAGTATCATATACTCACTGTCAAAGTATAGGTCTAACCCTCTCCATTCTCCTGTGTTCCATTCGGGATGCTTTCCGGATGACCTGTGGTATTCATCTTCGTCCACCATTCTGTCACTGTCTCCATAACACAGTACATAAATGGAAACATCTTTCCAGAACAAATCTACAAGATGAGCTCCCTCTCTCTGATTCTTCCCAAAGACACACTTCTACTAGGAAGTTTTCTGGGAGCTGCCTGATAGCTTACTGAGGAATAAACCCTAGCTGATTGTCACTTGTATGAAATGGTAATTAGTATAGCTTGTAAAGAATTTTAATTATACTAAAAAAAAAAAAAAAATAAAAAATTGTGTCATCTGACACGTCTATGAAGATCCACCCATTCCCACCTTGAACACAGTCTCTTTTGTGGCATTTCCCTCCACATTCGTCATGCATCCTTCAGGTTACCCTCCACCTTTATTTGGTAAGCATCTCTTCTTTTCTCTTTTTGCTGTGGAAGTAGATTCTTTAGCTTCAGGCAAAACATATGATCTACTCCTTGGTTTTCAGAGCTTTGTAAGTCGCCTTTCAATTCTGTTGCAGTTCCCGGTATCCTTGGAACAAGGAGACGTTCATGTTTGAAATATCAAAACTTAACCATCAGTCTTACTTGAAAAGTGAAAATCTAAGATTCGCCAAGTGAAGAAAAGCCAAGATTCCAAGTAAAGTTTTTGAAGGTTGTGTTGCCTTCATTTTCTGCGATGCAGAGCACACATGGAGTTACAGGCAGGCTTTACTAACGTACAGAGGATTGTCCCACACGTGTGTGTCCACAAAGCTCCCTCAGAAGTTGCATTTGCATTTGGCAGCCCTTCTTCCTAACGTGAATCCTTATTTTTTTATTTTTTTTTCTAATCCCCATCTTTTCTTATACACAAGGCCCTCTAAAACTTTAGTTAGCCAAAGGGAATGCACAATGCCATGCGTGCTCTGTGCAGATGACAGGTCTGGGCATGCCCTCGTATGTTTACAATGTAGAATATGAATTTTGTAAATATTTTTCTCCAGTGACTTAAGTTGTAAATATATTGATATGCAACTTGGTGCCAAGTTGGAGAGCTAACATGGGGAGACAGCTGTCAATATGGGTTGCTATGTATGTAATATTTGGCCTATGCTTTCAGAGCAGAAATAAATATTTAAAAAAAAAATAAAGATACATTTTTAAAAGTTACCATTTTTTAAAGAGATCTTCTAACACCCCTCTGCAATCATAGCAATGAATTAATATTTCAATGAATTCTAGGAGCAGTAAGGATCTCTGCTCGTGAACGTAAACTCTCGAGCTCTAAAGAATTTAACTAATCTAAAAGGCAGCGTTTTACAGTATATGTTCACATAAGGTGTTTCATTCAGCAGAAGAAGAGTTTTGGTGGGGTTTTTTATATTTGCTTACTCACAAAGGTATTGAAAAATGTCCTTAAAAAGTCAAGAATAAAGAAGCTACAAGGACTAGCATCAAGTTAGCCAGCCTGTAAATCCCAAGCTAAACGCAGGGGGAAACAATTTAGTTCTTAGCTAGCTGAGGAAGGGGGATAGCAAAAACAGTTAAGGCAAACCAGGAAGAGATAAAAATAGACAAGCTGAAACAGAGGAAACTATTTTCACTCTGATCATTTCAATGCTGTCTCAATCCCTGTAGTTATGAAATTGTCTTTAAAGTTGTGAGTTGGAGTTTTTCAAAACTATGTTCTCTTGGTGGTGGTACCTTGTTGCCAGGCTTTCAGGAGTGGTATCTTGTAGTTTGTCTGCAAACCTGAGGTCAGAAATCTACTTTAAGAAGAAAAGATGCTTTAGAAGTTATGCTGTAATCCCACAACTCAAAGAGCTGGGTATTTAAGAAAAAATGCCAAGTGCTGGCGGTCTCGGAAATTAAAGAGCAAGCATTAATTGCACCGCTGCTTGAAATGTTCTCCTCGGTTTCCCTTTTGTCCCTGCGATTCTGCAGCCCAAGGGAGACCCAAAATCGCCAAGAGGTTGCTGGTCTGCAGAGGGACCACAGCACACAGCCTGATTTCTTCGGAGCAGGGTGTGGGAAAAGAAAGGCATTGCAGGGAGGCAGCTTGTGGCTTTTCCAAGTGCTCGGAGAAGGATGGAGCAGACACCTCTGAAGCAGTGGTACCTGTGTGTGACCACAGCTGTGGTGACCTTGGCGGTGCTGGTGCTGGTGCTGAGCTCTGCGCACACGAATCTGGCTACGGTTTGCAACACAGAGCAGTAGTAAGCACAGCTAAACCCAGTGTAACCTCCTCCTACACCGCACGTAAACCCTGTGCTGATCTGTCCTCTCCAGCAGCATCAGCCGCAGCGCTGGTCCCGGGGGGGGGACTTTCCATGTTGGGCTCTGCAAGAGGGTCAGTGGCCTGAACTTGTCCTGTATCAGAGCTGAGCAGGAAAAGGAAATTGATGGACTGAACAGTAAAACAGCTTTACAGGACTTTAAAAGCCAGCTTTCATCATGTGAGGGGCGCTTTTGGCTCCATATTGATTTGATTGGGTTATCTGCAGCAAAGCATCTGTTTTAATTTACAGCTAATGCTCCAAAGGCTGGAATCCTGAGTCAGAAATTCTCCCCCACCCCCTCAAAATGAACAAAGGTAATATTAATCCCCAACACAGAGAGCGAATGAGTGAATGGAAAAAAACACAGACATGCAACTACTCTGTTTTAAAGACACATCATACGAAAGTCAGAAAAGCTTCTTCACTACCACCCTTAGGTCTTTGCTGTCTCACTGGTGTTTGACCAAGAGCAAGCTTTAGCTGGAGCTTTTGATCGGATCTGGGAGAAAGTTGACTGGGGTTTGATCCAAAATTTATCAGGAAATTCAATTTTGTAGAGGCCAAAACTCATGTAAATCTATTAGAGAAGAGTTTCAGCCAGAAACATAGGGGGAGAATGAAACAGTTGGAAGTTTCCCTTTAAAAAATAAAAAAGGAAGAAAAAAAAAGTGCTCTTTTTTTTTGTAATCTATTTGTTCAAAAGAAAAAGAGAAAATACTAACAACAGCAAAACAGATTGCAGCGCCCCAAAAAAACAATTCTCTAAGTCAAACAAAATGTTTTATTCAACCCCAGAGTATATTTCCAGGTTGTTGGTGGTGGTTGTTGTTGAGGAAAGTAGTGATCATTTCTGGTTTAGGTCAGCCCAAATAAAAATTAATGTGACATCTTTCAGGTTAGCAGCAAACCCAGCAAAACCATTATTCACATGGATATGTTTTTCTTGACTTTTATTACAGTAATAAGTTTTATCTGTACAGTATGCAAGCTGTTATTCTAATAACTGTTGTTATGCCTGAAAACATCTTCCACGTCCCGATTCTGAAATTTTCTTATGCAGAGAAAATTGCTATTTTCATAGCTTAGGTTTGCTTTATGATGTAACTACCTTCTGCCTTTTAAGCTGAGAGAGGGGAGATTTAGATTAGATATTAGGAAGAAATTATTTGCTGTGAGGTTGGTGAGACACAGGCTGCCCAGAGCAGCTGTGGGTGCCCCATCCCTGGGGCTGGGAGCAGCCTGGGCTGGGGGAAGGGGTCCCTGCCCCTGGCAGGGGGTTGGGAATAGATGGTCTTTAATGTCCTTCCAACCCAAACTGTTCTGTGATTTTGCTGCTGACTGGCTTTAGCTTTTCAGAGTAATCTCAAATTACATTTTAGAGCACGGAGCCTTCAGCTGCACTTCAAACTGCAAAGCCTTCATGAACCCAAAGAGCCGTTTCAAGGAACGCTCTCCCAGTATCCAGATAGGTCGCTGGCCCTCCCAGTGGTCTGCAGGCTTTGAAAGATGAGCATAGCGAAGCTGCCAGAGGAAGATAAAGACAAAATATAAGCCATGTGTGTGACACTGAGGCAAGGTCACCGCTTAGGGGCCCCGAAATAGGGCAAGCTGAGCTAATTTGCAGCTTGGGAGTTGACTGGGAGCATTGCAGGATCGAAGATGTTGCTTCCTTAGAATCAAGTCAAATATTGCTGTTGAAAGCCTCAGCGTGAGCGAATGGAGAGCGGGATAGAAGCGCTCCAGGAAACTTCTGCCAACGAGCTGTTGCTGGGCTGTTTTATCGAGCAGGACCGTCACCTCAGCGGCTGGCACTCTCTCGTCTACCAAAATGTCAAATCGATGAAACAAAAAAAAAAAAAAAAAAAAAAAAAAAGAAACTTGTTTTCCTTTCCGGCCGGGGAGGTTTCCGTTGAAATTGCAAAGGTTTTCGAAAGTGCTGATACAGAAGATTTGCAATTGGGTGCAGCTGTTGACAACTCCTTTCCCGAGTAATGAAGTCTAAGAGCGGCGGTGCCTGCTGCTGCCCGCGGCCGCCTTGCCGCCACTTAGCCGGGCGACAGCTGAAATCTGTACGGCAACTTCTTTTTATGACACACTGAACAAGCCAGAGCACTTCCAGCCTGGGAACAAGGGAATAAAATATTGATCTAGGTACAGCGAAAGAGTAAGACAAGCCAGGCTGTATCTCCCTTCAAACCGCCCATCTGCCACCTGCTAGAGCCTTTCGGTTTCCGTCGCGCCGGTGCCGCAAGGAGTGTCCAAACTTCAGCGCGTGTTTTGCAAACGGCAGCGCCCCACGGGCTGTGGCTGTAGCTCTACCATCGGCGTCAGGCCCGTTCCAGCCTACTTAACCGGTTAATTTGGTCGATGTCAATATGGCCTCTTGGTTCTTCTCGGCACCGTATGCTATCCGATTAAAAGTCAATCAGGTTCCAGTCGGCTCCTCTTTCTTCCGGGAAGCTCATTGGCAGCTGACAGCCCCCCTGGGAGTTTTAGGTAAAGAAGAGCTGTGTGCTGTGAAAGCGATGCTGCTGGTGTGGGCATTGCAGTTCTGCTGCAAAAATGCTGCCATGAAGGGGGGGATCACCACCCACCTCCAAGGCAGGCTACGGAAACCCTGCATGCCCTGAAGGCAGGGCAAGGGAAGGATTCCAGGTAGGCTAGAGAGTACGAGGATGGGTATGAAGCTGTGGAGTTCTGCTAATAAATCAGTTAATAGGAAGGACACTAAACTTGCTCACAGAAAAGTGCTGAAGAGTTTTACTCATTTCCCTTAATACTTCAACCAAAGGGGAGACACAAAAGAATTTTTATTAAGCAAAAGTCAAAGGCTGATGAAGACGAGAGGTGAAAAGGGGGAAATGAACGAAAAAGAGAAAGAAACAATAGTAGATCCTACTGTCCTGCTCCTAGAAACGTTACCCGCAAATATTCAAGATAGGAATCTCTGTTTTACAATTCTGCTCCTCTCCCTCATACAAATGCTCTGTGCACACCCTTCGTGTTCTTTGAGGGCCATTAATTTATCTTCTCTTCTTCATGGTCCTCTGGATTATCCGGTTTGATTTTTTAAATAGGAGCAGCCCAGACAAGGCAGAGGGAACGGCAGGCTCCGTTTGCAGAACGGGCAGTGATTTTGTGGAAGGAGCGTTAGCCTAGGGCAGGGCGAAGGCAGCCTCAAGTCCTGTTTCTGGCACTGAGCTGCCCCGTGACCTTAACCAAACGGCACCTCTCTGGCTGGTGTCTCACCCCTGCAGCCCCGCCAGAGGAGCCCCAGGAGCTCCGGCTCGTGGACATTCACTCCCCAGCTGCACGTTCGCCTCACCTAGCATTCAGCCCACGCGCCGGACACCTTGGAGTTTTCTTCTCTCCGCCCTGGAAAGGAAAAACTTCTCTGTCTCTCTGAGGGGTTCCTCTTTGCAGGGAAGAATGTCTGTAAGAGGTATTTTTTTTCCCCTGTAGATAAAAGTGATCACGTATCAGAGGGCGGTCCTCCCACCTTTTACACCTAGCCCGCTTTGTGGGCACAACCCGGGGGACCACGCGCCTGCGCGAGGGGGAGAGCGAGCGATGGTGGAGGGGGGGGGGGAGATGTGCCACCCGCTCAGCCGCTGTCTGTCCCACGCTGCTCCGAACCTCCCCGCCGCAGGAGCCAGCCCCAGGTCGGGCTGACAGCCAGCCCGTGCGGTGGCTTGATCAAAGGCAAAAGACTTGGGGCTGCAGTTCCATTTGGAAAACGGCTTTTTGTCGGCTTTGCAATATGGGCAGGGGGAGACGGGTTATAAAGAGCGAGTTTTTCCTTGCCTGCTGCATTGCATTTGCTCACTCACGGCGTTGGGGGTTTTGTAACTTGCCAGTTTGGGAAGTGCAGCCACGCTACGTGGCACCACAACGGCACCGCCAGCCGCTGGCTCACACCAGGGCTCTGAGCTCCTGCTCAGCAGCGGGCTCTTACACCCCCCGTTAAGCCATGAGGTTCGAGGCAGCACGTTACAAACACGGTCATGACTGCCCAGTCAGCTGGTTTTTACTGGTGGATTAAAATGCGTCATTTAGGCTTGTCTTTCTAGTTCAAATCCTCACACAGCACTGGGCAGCCTTAGTGTGTCTGTTGGAAGGAACGTGGGGATTTAGCTTCTGTAAAGGCAGCTTCATCTGAGAATTGTTACTCGGGGATATTTTTTTTCCCCCTCATTCCTGCTGCTGTGGAAGGATCTGTGTATCTGGGTTGTTATTTTTATTTGCTGTCTTGCTTTTTCCATCCTCTTGTACATCTCGTCTATTGTTCTTTCTGAGTGAAAACTAAGTTATTGCATGTCTATACATTAAAATATTAAGCATTTAAGAGGACTGATCAAATTAAAGGTCTTTGGAAGCCATCACAATGAACTGTTTGCTATTAATTATTAGTAAATGACGGGTTAGTAAAGTTTATCTTCAAAACATAAAACAGAATTCTTGCTTTATTCTTTGATTATTTTTGTTAAACATGCTCTGTAAATTTAGCGATCATTGTTCAGGCCAGGACTTGGAAGCTGCTAGATAGCCCATGTCATGCCATTAACCTAAAATATATTAAAAGCTTTTCTCTACCCAGGCTGGAAAGTCACGTGAGTCCCTGAACATCACTGTCTAGGTACGGTACCTAGGTACTTTTCTTGCTTACACAAGAAAAAAAGGGCTATATACATGCCAACCTTAAAAAGTTGAAGAAAAACTTTGCTCTTTTTTTCCAGTGCAGGTGTCTTACCAGTTGGGCTGAAGTAACCACAATTGCAAGTGGTATAAATGAGCTTTTGATCTTCTCAGTGTTGAGCAAGCCCAAGAAAGAAGCTGTCCTTTTATTCTACCGTGGCCCCTGCAATTTAAGTTAGATTAGCACGGCTTTGCAGAAGAACGCTGCACTCCCTTTCATCCATGTGCCAGCCACACGTGGGAGAAAGACGGATTGCAATTCCAAGCTGTCACTCTAACATCACTCACGTGTGTTTCGCTCACTTGAGGGAGAGGAAGGCTATTGCTTTCTCCTTCCTGCAATGACTTCGTTGGCTCTGACTAACGCTTACAACACTTGCTCACTTGGTACCTGGTGTAAATTGAGAGGCTAAGGGGAGCAGAGTGACTAAAAGGGCCAGGAGACAGGATTAAGGAGTGTGCTTTCTCTATGAATGGATTGACTGTGTAATTAGTACTCCAGCTAACCTGTTGGAGACCAACACGGATGCAGCGCGCGTGGAGCTGGTCAAAATTAAGTACTTGCTACTGACCAGCCACAATTAAACTCTCTGGCCTTTGATGAAGAGAGATGCTGTGAATTGTGCTAAAAATACTCCGCTTTGGCTGAAATAAGAGGATGAGACTAGATAATCACAGAATGCAACATTAACCAGCAAGACAAAAATGGATAGTCAATTTAGTCCAAAGCTTACTGGTTCATTATTTCATATCACCAGGCTCTTCAAAACAAATTACAGCATTTACTCAGTGGAAACTGGAGCTTGTCTGGTTGCAGCACTCTCCTAGATATTCTTTGGCTCAAGCAGTGCGTTGATATGTGCATTTTGCTTTGACAAATGAGGCAAATTGGACGCCCTAAAGGATCAATAGATTTTGCTACTTTCCACATACTTCAAATACGTTCAGTAGCTCACAGACTACAGACACCCCAAGACTTAGGGGCTTGACTAAGTTGAGGCTAAATTAAAGGTATTTATTAAAAATGTGAGGCCACGTACATAATACCCAAAGATAACCCAAGAGGGAAGAGTGCCTAGAGCTCGGAGACAGGGACCGAGTTCTGCCCCTGTTTCTGCAGAGCAGGCTAATCTAAAGGACAAATGGTGGCTGCAGACCTGATCTAAATTAGAGCAGTCTGCAGCTCTGGCCATAGCCCTTGATTAAGGGGCTGAATCAATATCGGGAGACAGCGACCATGAATCTGTTTCTGCCTCTTAATTTGGTATTTTTCAGTAGTTGGAGCAAGGCTTAGCTGGTTGTTTTCCTTATTAGCACAGTGATGCTCTGGCGTCGCTGTGAGCACCCTGGCTAAGCAGCTGCCCTTTCACGGAGGCATTTACAGCTACAGCTGGGGCAGGCGAGGGGGGAGGGGGCGGGAGGGCGGGAGGCTTGTCTCTGTCACTATGGTGTGACCGACAAACTGGGTTTGGTTCTTGCTTTTGGCAGCTTCAGTCTAACCCTGGGAAGGGAGCTGCATTGGGCTGACCCCGGCTGGATGGCAGGTGCCCACCAAAGCTGCTCCATCACTGCGCTCCTCAGCTGGGCAGGGGAGAGAGGAGAAGAAGGTTGGGATGGGGGCAGGGAGATCACTCAGCAATTACCAGCGCAGGCAAACAGACTCAACCTGGGGAAAGCTAACTTAATTTGTCACCATTCAAATCAGAAAAACACCTTCCCCCCCCCCTCCCTTCTTCCCAGGCTCAGCTTCGCTCCCGATTTCTCTCCCTCCTCCCCACCGGTGGCACTGGGGACGGGGTCAGACCCTCACACACTGTTGCTGTGTCCTCTTCCTCCTCACAGCCCCCCCTGCTCCAGCGTGGGGTCTCTCCCACAGGAGAGAGACCTCCACAAACTCCTCCAACGTGAGTCCTTCCCGTGGGCTGTGGTTCTTCAAACACTGCCCCAGCGGGGGTCCCTCCCACAGGTCACAGCCCCCTGTAGGCACCCCCTGCCCTGGGGGGTCCTGCCCGGGCTGCGGGGGGGAGCTGCTACCCTGGGGGATCCATGGGCCAGGGACTCCCCATGGGCTGCTGGGGGGTCTCTGCTCTGCACCTGGAGCCCCCCAGCCTCCCCCTGCCCCACCTGGTGCCTGCAGGGCTGGGGCTCTTGCACAGCCTCACTCCACGCTCCAGCCAGGGCAGGGGGATTTTATTTTTTTCCTTCTTAATTTTATCCCCAAGGCGCTGCCACTGTCACCGATGCCTCAGCCTTGGCTAGTGCTGGGTCCATCAGCTCCAGCTGGCACTTGATCCATCGGGCATGGGGGAAGCTTCTGGCATCTTCTTGCAGAAGCCACCCCTGCAGCCCCCCTGCTCCAAAACTTTGCCCCACAAACCCAGCACAGGAGCATTTATTATCGGACACATCCAGAAACGCATGGCTGGGAGGGGTACAGGTTACTCGCCCTACCGCTGCCACGGGTGTCCCAGGGCCAGAGAGGTGGGACCATTGGTCTGACGGGGACTGCGATGAGGTCTGCCTGAGAGGAGAAATCAAAAGCTCATTTGAGTGATGAAAGACACCACCAAGTTTGGTATTTACTCAGCTGAAGGACGTATATTTAAAGAGGAGGAAACCTCACCATGTCACACGACTCTTTTTGGCTGTCTAGACCTGGCCCCATGGCTCAGCTTGACTCCACGTAATCCATGAAGCAGCTGACACAGCCCCTGACAGCAGGCTGTTGCTCTGCTGAACTTCTCTCTGTGGCTGCCGGTTTCTTGGCATGGCTGTCCCAGCAGCACATCCAAAGTCTTCAGTTAGAAAGCCTAAGTTCAAACCTCCCATGCTTAGCCGGCTCCGTGTGGCATCTGCTCTGCGCGAAGGATGCGGTGCCAGTGCCTGCGCCGAGACTGCCAGGTGCCCAGCGCAGGCAGGGGGGCTCTGAGCAGAGAGCTTCTGCAGCCACAGGGAGGGGAGCTGGGCCATGCCATGAAGCACACAGCGAAGGACACCCCAACTGCCTGCATTTACTGGCAACAAAACCAGCCTCTCAAGAGGGCTGCGTGCTGTGGCACTCCAGCCACAATTATAGACATCGCTTGATGCTTCTGCTTACCTTACAGTAATGCTGACGAACGGCTCGCGCTTGTGTGTGAGCGTGGCCATGCACTTTCCAGGACCTCAGTAGTTCATTTTATCCTCCTCAACCGGCTGCTGAAATTTTTTAGCCTTGATTTATCCACTTACCAGGCATCTTGAGCAGTCACAGGTCTCCAACGAGATGCCAGTGTGTGTCACTGAGGCAAGGAATTAGATGACATTTTTGTACCTTTTTCCTTCCACTTGCATTACTCTAGCTTCTTTCTTTACTGCTGTTACAAATATTTCTATGCCAGCGTTTGCAAAGCATCAGCATTTTTTGCTGTTTTGGTTTTTTTTTCCTGACCTGTGGGTATTGCACGGTATGTGATGACCTGATCGCTCCCTGTTCTCTGTGATCTTGTTGGGATATATCACTCCTTACTGAGCACAGCTCCTTTACGCTTTTCTGGGAGTATAAAAGGGGCAGCAAACCTAGCAATAATGAGAAGGAGTTTGGTGTAAGGGAACGACGTTAGAGGTACCCTCAGAAATATGGAAGGGGCAGGTGGTATTCAGCTTATTACTTATAAGTAATAAAAATTACTTATAAGACTCTACTTTCCTCCACTCTGTTCATCGTCCCTACCCCATTCCCACACTACTGCTGTTTGGAAAGACCCTACTCTTCACCAGGAAGTAAAATGAGAGGAGGTACATAAGGAAGGGTAATGGTATAGAAGGCCAGTTCTCCCTGAAATGTACATCTTCTGTGCAGTGGCTATAATGTACTGTAAGAGCCTTGATTTCTTGTTCCAATAAGTGTAAAGCCTTAATTTTTTTTTAAGGCAATGTGATACAGCTGGTTGTGCTATGAATTAGTTTTTCCCCAGTCAATAGCAACTGAGCAGTAATAACCTTAATTAACATTTGCATAATTGTGATTAGTAACTTACAAAAGAACTGTTGTAGTAACATTATGAAAGATTATTTAGCAGTTATTGAATTACGCTTTCTTTATTTAATTTTTTTAAGTCACAGTGAGCAGCAAACAGGATATGTCTAGTTGATCATGTAATTAAACATGTTAAGTAGCTGTAATCTGAAGTAATTAAGAAAAGTCTGAGCACTTTCTAGGGCAAGTAAGATCTACAAGAAGGCCAAGAGTTTCCCAAGGAGTGCTGCTAAAACATCAAGGTTGCCCAGCTTGAAACTCAATTCTAGGTTGTTTGTCACTGCTGATAGTTTCATACGCTTATTCTCAAGAAGTGCTCCTTGAGCACTAACGCCTAATTCAATTAGATGGTACACTTCATTATTTACTGCTCATCTTCAGTGGTGCTATGAGAATTGGGGCCAGGGATAGCTTTTTCAGTATCAAATTACCTCAAGTGTCAGTGGTGACAGATCCAGGACTAACTTTGGACCAGGATTAAAGCTCCATGATTTTGCCCTGGGTGTGCTTGGAATTTTTATGTAGATGCTCAGAAAGCAGCCAGCAAAGGAGAAGTGGGTAGTGAAGCAGAGGGGAGGTAACACCTGCAGGTCTCTCCCAACAACCACAAGAAGCTAGTTGTGATTGATAACCAGCTGCAGGTCACCAGCTACTTAAGGCAGAAACAAGGGCAATAAGCCTCCTGATAAGGCTCTGTGGGAAGTATCAGCTCAGATTTTTACTTTGAGGTTTGAAAGCACAGAGGTGATGGTGTTGAAAAACACCGAACGCTTTAAAGACAGAGAGATCTGTGCTTTGGTCTCACAGAACTCAGAATCTATCACCCACTTTGAAAAGATCAGAAGGGAGGAGAATACAGAAGCTAAATGAGAAACGATGAGAGTCAGGCATGGTAAAGGTGTCGCAGCGCTCAAAACCATCAAGCTACAACAAGGCTTTTGCCACCCCACCCCAGGTTAACTTCAGTAAGTAGTTCCCGTGCCTTGCCCCGGCACAGCCACCAACCCCCACAAGGTCTCTGAGGTTCAACTACTTTCTGTGCTGTTTCTTCACCCTCTTCAGGCCAGCCCACCCTGCTCCTTGCCTCTGCTGCATCCTTCTCCGTGTCTCTCCTACCTCCAGGGCACTCTCTCTCCTCCCTCTGCTTCTTCCAGGGCTCCTCTTCCATCCCCCTCAGAGCTATTTAACTGCTTACCAGAACCAGCCACAGCTGCACCTTATCCCCATCAGCCAACCCACCGCCCCAAGCCAGCCCACAGCTGTGTATTGTTAATTAACCCAGCTTCGTTCCTCTGCAGTAAGGAAGTTCTTTTCATTCCCTCAACCCAAGGGCTTGATATCAGAAAACTACTTACACACAGGGAGAACCGAGCTGTTTCTCCGTGAGTTACAAACACCACAGGGAAGGAGCATTTCAGCACTGCAGGGGTTACCAATAGACTGATAACCACTATCTAAAGCTGAAGAACTTTCCACAAACGAGAGGTTACAGAAAGAAAATCAAATATGATAGGACGATTTCCCCTAAAGTTGCCCACCTTTGGATTTATTACGGTTTATTTGTGCTTCCAGCCTGAAGCTTGTTCTTCTCATTCAACCTTCTTGCCTTTATTCTATGTTTATGTTTCCTGGGCTTTTTCTTTTCCCCTTTCCTCACAGCGTGGCACCGAGCTGCATGAGAGCACGATGCCAGAGCAGCCCTTGTCACGCTGCACCCAACTTCTCTGCTATCCCAACAACCTTTATTCTTGTTCCTCTGGTTCGGTTTGTTCTCAGATATTTTTGTCACATTTGGAAAAGATTTATCTTTCCGGTCCCAGCATGTTAAATTATTCTGATTTTCAAAAGTTGAAAGTGACCAAAGGTGTATGTTTTCAATTAATTTTTAAGACTCATTCTTTCTGAGATTGCACATCTCTAAACTTGGACTTCCTTTATGCTTTGGCAACAAGCTGAAAATGAGATCGCTTGGTTGAGAGGGAAGCAAATTATTAACCCTCTCAAATGCTAAGAGCATCAGCTAATGAAAACTCTGCATTGTAGAGATCTTTGAGGAGGGTGGCATATAGTTTAGAGGACCCATAAGGTGACTGAAATATGAACTAGAAACCCAGAATGTTTGTAAGCCATGTAGCTAACTTCTGAGCTAAAAAAGAAAAAAAAAACCAAAACAACAAAACCTAAATTATGTGCCTTGCAAATGAATCACTTGAGAGTACAACAGACCACTATGTGCAATAATTACTAAATGCTCAGATGTTAGACTAGAGGATCCAAAATATTGTTTCATTTTAACATATAGGAGACCCAGAGCTCTTTTTATTGCATGCTTTGGCTACACTTCTGTGAGTTCCCAACTGTGAATTTTGACTGCGTGTTAGGTATGGAATAATCCAATTTTGCACAGCAAAACTTGGCAGGCTCAACTGAATTTCCCTGATTCAAACACAAGATGTTTTAGTTTTGCACAGATTCCACATCAAACTTGAAAATTCTTTTTAGAGCACAAAAGTTACACCAAAAACAGACTGGGATTTTCTGAAGCTAGTCATCCATCCCTTAAAATTGACAATAAAGCAAAAGTACAGTTGAAGTTAAAGCACAGTAAAAGGAGAAAACTGTACCACCCCCGTTGGAACAAATGAGACAACAAGGGCTTCTATTGACAGTTGCTTTATTATGGGAAAAATCCTTTTTTGGGGGAATTTGGATTGCATGGAGCCATCCTGAAAAGGCAAAGTCTAGCTGCTGCTAATCCTGGCCTTTGGCAGATGAAAATCTGTGCTCGGCTCTGTCCAGCCCACTCCTTTTTGAGAGCGGTGGCAAAGATGATAAAATTCTACTCGGCTGCATCCACAGCTCACATGAAAAGTCTCCTATAACCAGACACCCTTCAAGGATTCCTCCTTCACAAACACCACCACTGCGGTGCCTACTGAGCCAGACGTACCGGGCAAACCCGGTGGAATAAAGCTTTCTGCCTTAAGCGGGGTCGCGCTTCTTGAGCTGACCAAGCTGCTTCAGTGCCTCCAAGAGACGGGGGGCTGAGCCGGGCACCACCACCCCGCAGCCAGCGCTGGTCTGGCAACGCCGCTGCCACCGCACCGTGCGATGCGGGAGCTGCTCCGTGGGCAGCTCAGCGATTCCCTTCGGAGCCTGGGAGAGCCATGGGCAAGGAAAGATGGTGGCTGGCACGGCTCCCTCAGCTCTACCGCCTGTGCTCACAGATCCCTCTCATAAATCTATCTCAGTCTGTTTACTGGGGCCATAGAGCCTGCTAGTGTCGGTGATTGCTCATTAGCTTATATTCATGACAATTATCCCTAAGGAAGGGGAGGGGGGGGGCTATAGCCTCTGCTTTTAGCATGCAAATTAAGCAAAGTTTAGAGCTACTACACAAAACACTGAATGCCAGGCTGTCATTACTGCAGTTGGTTTTTCAGAATAGAGTTTTAATTGAACTAATTATCACAGACTTCCACAGGTATTTTGAGGCTTTAATGAAACACTTTGGAAGAATTTTAATCATGGTCCGGTTGAAAGCAATGACAAAAAAGCTTCAATGGCATTGGATCAGAGTACCCACAGCACAGATGATTTTTTTTTTTTTTATCGTATAACTAAATAATGACATAAATTTGCAGCTGATACAATAGGAAGCTTTAAACTCAGGTAACGGTGATTCATTTTATTTGGAATATTTAGACAAATAGAGACCCAAATCAAAAATAGATTAAAAAAAAAATAATAATAACAGCTGGTTTAGGATGTTGCCAGGAATAGCATCATGAAGACGTGGAAGGTGGAATCTTCACCACATTTCATACTCGTACCAAGTGTGGCAGCCTGCAGACACCAGCCCTACCGCTGCAAATCCTCCTGGCAGCACCTACGGCAAAGGCAGGGAGAGGCTCTGTCCTGCACTCACTAAAGCCGGCGTCTCTAACTCGGTCATGATAATTAGGACCTGAATTAATAATAATAATAATAATAATAATAATAATAATAATAATAATAATAATAATAATAATAATAATAATAATAATA
>JAVJGJ010000014.1:118528834-118541604 GCA_035590215.1 Microhierax caerulescens | reverse complement strand
GGTGAAAACCAAAGCCAGGCACACACAGTGGGATGGATGCCTGTCACAGCCCAGGGATGCTACCTTGCTCTCAGCATCCCAACATGCTCTTGAGGACGGTGTCACGGAGAGACATGGGACAATTTTTTTCATTTTGTTCTTGGCATGGCAAAATGTAGACGTACCAACTTCACTGTGAAGCCTCGAGCCCTGTCAAAGATCTGCCCGTAAACCACAGAAAGTCTCCAGGCTGGCACGGAGGATGGGGAGTGGGGTATGTAGCTGAAGACTGCTGGAAGAGGAGGAAGAGCTCGCATTCCTCCAGTGGTACCAACTGGAGGAGCTGTGAGGATGCTCTGCTCTCCCAAACCTGACATGTTCTCCCTTTACCTCATGTGCTAAAACCCTCCCTGCCTCTCTCCCCTCTCATTTTAACCCCTGTAGGGACTCTTGCTTTTCATATCGAGCCTGCTGGGGTGCAGCTGAGCAGTAGGAGCACAGCCCCAGCTGCCTCAGGGCTCTCTCCCAAAGAACACTGCTCCAGACCACCGTGAGGGGACAGGCAGAGGTGCCACCCAACCTGCACAATGCACAGCACCTTTTCTCACCTCACCTCGATTATTTTTGGGTTTAGAACAAAATCACTTCATCTCAGCAGAATGAATTCTACAGGTGGAGTGCTTGGGGTGATCCCAAGCAGGTGTTAGAGGTCCTGCAGGTACCGAACCAAGCAGAGGGGCCTGGCCATGATCTAGATCTCAGTATGTTATGAAACAGCATGTATCTCTATTCTTGGGCATATCAGCACCTTTTCTACTCATTCACCGTATCTGTAGCTTCTATTTCTGTACTTTTCCTCATATTCTCTGTTCCATCTTCTGCACTCTTGCCCAAGCAGATGGCTTTGAGTCTTTTTACCTTGTGTCTGTTCCTCCTGTCTGGACTAAGGGAAGAGTAAGTTTTGTCACAAAGTGGTGGTTTAAAGTTGTGTTCCTAGAATATCAGTGGAAATAGTCACAAAAGCCACACAAAAATAAGAGGAAAAGGCCATTTACGCTTACCTATAAGCCATGTGTCAATACCCTAGTTATTGTGAAACAGGGTTTATTCATACTTTGCTTTATAGCGACTCCTTTCTTTACAAAATGCTTTAATATTTTTTGGCTATAGTCTAATTAAAACTGTGTGTGTGTGGGGGGGTGTAGGCCCTGTAGTTATGCAATCCATTGAGAAAAGTTAAGATATACAGCCTGTTTGTAATAAACAATTCCACAGCTTAATTTACTCATTCTGTGTGCTTGCTTTAAAGACCTGAGCAGAGCCTCTCATGCAGTAAACTTCTGTTTCACTCATTGCCTCTTACAGGAGACGAATGGTGTATTCAGAGGAGGATTCAGGCTTCATTTAGACCCTGCTTCATGGTCAGTGGTTGTAATTGTCTGAAAAGGTAGCAGTGGGCATTAGCCAGAATCCTACCGATACAGCAAGTAACCAAGTATGTGCTTGCTTTGGGTTTGTCGCTGCACTCCCACACACTATAGCAAAAGAATTTGGTTTAACTGTATCTAGCTGTAATTATACCTTGCTCAAGAAAATGTCTTTTTTTCTTTTATTCCATGCAGTATTCCAGATCTGTGGTATTTCAGATCTCACTTCCCCTTTACCACCTAGAAAAAAAATAAAAAACTTTCTGAGATAAGCTCCGGTTCGAAGTTGCGGAGGTATGTATTTTGTTTGTATGTTTTCTGTTTCTTGCTCCACTTTTTGTTCCCCACATCCAAGACATTTTGATGTAACTATGGAATGGAAAAATCATCTGAACTGGAAAAGTGTTGTGGGAGATAACTGAATGCTGGTAAATGTAATAACAGAGCATCTGATACTCATCAATTGTAAACTTAGTAAAGGTAATTAAAAGGAGCACACTAAACTGAAGGAGGAGAGGTGGATCACAGGGTAACTCCATGGAACAGTTTTTTTAAAATAGCCTGCTTTCCTCCAGGTTTGGGAAACTGGTGTTGTGAAGGTTCATGCCTGTCCTAAATGCCCTGCTATAACTTGCACTTCGTTGCACGCTACATACTCTAACCTGCTTTCAGTCTGCAACATATTTATACGTGAGTGCTTCACACAGCAGGACTGTAGCCAGATTTGTAAGTGTGCAGCATTTAAAGATGATTCTATCTGGTTACCTAAAAATGCAGGAAAGTGATTTGTGAGATTGACCCAGAACACCTCTGCCTATAATCCCCACTGACATAAATTATACACCTCCAAAATAATGTTAAAAACAAAAAACAAAAAACAAAAAAAAAAAAAAAAGGCAAGTCTAGGCTATTCCAATGAGCTGTATATATGCATAAAGATGCATATAGTGAGTATCTTCAAGCATCTGTTCTCAAGTAGATAAATACCCGAAGGAAGGGTGCAAAGAGGACAGAGCCAGGCTCTTCTCAGTGGTGCCCAGTGACAGGACCAGAGGGGACGGGCACAAAGCAAACACAGGAGTTTCCCTCCGAACATCAGGAAACACTTTTTGCTGTGAGGGTGACCGAGCCCTGGCACAGGTTGCCCAGAGGTGGTGGAGTCTCCATCCCTGGAGGCACTCAGAAGCCATCTGGCCGTGGACCTGGGCCACCAGCTGTAGGTGGCCCTGCTGGAGCAGGGGGTTGGATCTCAAGAGGTCCCTTCGAACCTCAAGCCTTCTGTGATTCTATGAAGTTCAAAACTGAAGTTCAAAGTTACTTCTGCAGAGTAACTTTACAGAAGAACCGTATTCTTTTATCCTTCTAATTGCTTGCTTGTGTGTGTCACCACCATATCCCATGGACAGAAATTTTCACTCCCTCTTATCTTTTTTTCCTCAAAAAGAAAGCTAGACTCTTCATCTCTGGCGTGGGTTCTGCAATATCTCCATTCAGTCCCTTGCCAAGGACATCTTGTGTGACACAGGTTACGTTGCTTTATTCAACCAATAACCCACCAAGCTCCCAGTGGTTTCAATGCATCTGAGGAGTCTTGGGCTTTAATACTTGTGTCTCGTTTCCTTATTTGTGAAATATAGCTAACAATGCTTTCCTTTGGCTGCCTTTGTGCACCTTCTCCATCTAGAAAATAATTTCTTTGTGGCTGACACAGTCTCCTGCTATATGTTTGACAGTGTCTAGCACAATAGGTCATTCATCTTGGCTGGGAAGCCTCTGAGAGCTATTGCTGCCCAGTGGTGGAAGTAGGGAGGAAAGCCATTCACACCGCTGGGGTTTCTTACATGAAAATTGGAATATTTCACCCAGAACTACAGCAGATCAAAACTCAAATACTGTATTTCTTTTGAGGGAAGAAAAATCTGCACATATTTCATCCTGAGGTTTGTGGGTCTGGGCAAGGGGTTGCATTCTTGAAAAATAAAGGCTTAGTAAAAAATGGACTGGCTTCAACCAATAACAGTAATACTAGAAAGTGTAATAATTAATGAGAGTGACATCTGAAATGGCTCATTCTTTTTTTGCAATATAGGCCTGCAACGTTACAAACTACCTCCAAAACCAGACCTTGCACATAACAGTGGAATCTAACACTGCTCCGCAGCAGTTTGTCACAAATTCCAGGGGAATGCTGCCTGCACGCGCCCTGATACTTTGCAGTGCTTGGTGAAAGCAATTCCCTCGAAGAGCAAAGGAAAAAGAAAATGCACAGTAGGTCCCACAACTCATCTCAAGTTTCTGTTGGTGACTGTCTTCCATTTGTTTTTCATAAGTCTTTGACATGCAGCAGCAGTTATTAGATTTTCATTTCCTGGAACATTTTTTTTTGCCAGGCTAGGAGCTAAAGGGTTCTTTTTTTTATTATTATTTTCTTTTTTTCACCTTTTTGGGGTTTTTTTTTTTCCTTTTAAGATAGATGTACAGCATGACTGGAGGAGAGATTCATGACCTAATTTTCCCAAATTGAATATTGAGCTTTGTGTACTTTCTGATATTCACTAGGGAGTTTCTCCTGCTAGGAATCTGCTCGGCCAGTTCAGGGTAGCCCTCCCATGGCAGAACAGCAAGGCAAGGTCTGACTCAGGCTGAGCAGGAAACCCTGTTGTCCTTGAGGAGTAAAAGATCACTGAGTCTCAGTGAACAGGCGTCTGTACCTTCGTTAAATAAATAAAATCCAGATTAAAACAGACATTCTCCTTTGTCAGCTATTTGCTGAAGGGAATCCGTGTTCATTGCTCAATCAGGGCTACGAAAACAAGGTTTAGGCAGTAGGGCAGGTCAAAAACTGGGTGCTGTGGGGAAAGGTCATGTGAATCCACGCTGTATTAGAGACAGTTAGGATGTTTAGACACGGAGGGTAATCATTTTACATAGCACTGACTAACCTCCTTGCCTTCAGTAGCACACAGAACCGAGGGGACATCTGAGGGACACCACAGCATCCCAACAATTTGGCTGCTTAAGAACGTCCCCCAGCCAGAGCCGTCCATCAGATCGCTGGGCGGCAGCAGTGACATTTCGGTAGAAGTGTTTAATTATGTGGGTGAAGTAGGCCCATCATCAATAGTGCTGACATTTCGAAGAGCTATCACCTCAGGATAAGCCAGCTTTAAAACTAATCTCTTTTCTGTCCTTCTCTATCTACCCTGACAAATAAAGCTGCATGAGTCAGATTTTTAAGCACAGGTGGTGCCTGAAGAGCGGTGCAGAGCCCACAGAAGTCCATGTGAGAGCCCGTGAGCAGCTGATTCACACCGCAGCCCTTGGTAGCCTCAACATTTCTTTCAGAGCCTAACTTTAGTGTCGTTCCCCAAATACCTTCAGAAATCACAAGGGAGAAAGAGAAAGGATGCTCCCCTAGTGCAAAACGCTTGAATCTGCTTTCACCAGTGGGCAGACAGAAGTTAGCCCAGATAAATACGGTTGCACTGGCCAGAAGCGGTGCAAAAGCAGGTTTTTGTCTCACTAGCACAGGCACGCCCTGGCTGCTAATTGCAGCGAGACCCGTGCTCAGGCTTTGCTGCCACTGCGGGCTCAAACTGGTGCCATCAGCCAAAGGGAAAAGTCCAACCTCTAGGCTCTGAAGAATCAACAAATGTGCTGGTAGTAAAAAACAGGAGACGTCTTAAGGAAATAATGCAAAAGCAAAAAGAAGATTAAGCAGCCTGCTAGGGATTTGTGGATGCAGGATGCAGCCGTCTTTGCTTCAAGCACCCAGCAACTCGGATAGCAACGTTATACAGGATGTAAGAGGGACTCTGTCACTTGTCGCTGGGTAATACAAAACATCTAGTTGTCTTATTTAACATTTTCCTTTTTCTTTACCATTGTGTTTTCATGGCATACAATATTGCAGAAAGGAAGGGGATTTCTTTGCCTCTCCTGTTGAAAGACAGAAGGGATCTGGGGAAGTCCATTTACCCACAGGATCTCAGGGCCAGCGGGGCTTTGCTCATGAATGGAAAGAGGAGCACAGCAAAGGGAGCACCAAAACCGTTGTTTCTCAGCCACGGTGTGAACAGGAAGAGGCCAGAGACGCTATAGCCTGTGCCAGCAGAGCGCATCCCTTCTGTGGGGTCCGTAAGTAACTAAGGATCTCCATGCTCCAGCAGGATTCTGGCCACCCACTGACATGTCTTACAGCCTGCTCACAGCGGGAGATGAGCACTGGGAACCCAGGCTGCTTCACTCCACAGTTTTTCTTCTTCCTTGCTGCTTGGTGGCTCTTTGTGGGTACCAGTGATGGGCACCAACAGGGCAGCAGACAAAGCACAAGACTTAGTCCCAGTTTTGCCTCCACCAGAGCTTTTCCTGACTGCTGAATTTCCATTTTGTTCCTTGCAAACCTCCCATTAGAACTTTGAATCAATATTATGAAAGATGAAAATCATAACATTTCATCTGAGAGATACTGAAATAGAACAGTCCACTGTTTAAAAAAAAAAATGCCCAAACCTCTTGCCTCATCTTCTGCCAAATGCTGCTCAAGGCAGAAAGTAATTCTCGAATAACTAAAATAGTTCTTTAATAACTAAAATATTTCTTTAATAATTAAAACAGATTGGCAAAAGCTATGGGTTTGGTTTAACGAAACCCAACCCCTTCATTATATTTATTTTATTCACTGCAGCAGGCTGTTCCGTTTAAGGTATTGTTCTCTGTTCAGGCTGTTCCCATAGGGGAAACCTTTTCACCCTGGAAGCCGAGGGCATGTCTCCTGTTTATGGACACACAAAACCAAACAGGCTGCCCTGCAGCGTTCCCAGCGCAGTTCTCCCGCACTGAGCCGTTGCTAGTGTGTTTTCCAAACAATTCAACCAGACCAATTTGCTATAACCTAGAAATGGATTTTGGTTTTATTTATTTTGGAGGAGATGAAGAAAGTTATTATGTTTAGCCACCGGACCTGACTCACGCTCACCTAAACAGCTTCTCATCCCCTGTCCTCTACTGCTGCCTCAGTGATCCCTGCAGGGGCAGCCGAGACCACCGCCACCAGACCCTGTGGAAACAGCTCTTGACAATGAACCTGCACTGCAGGCTGATGCGAGCACTCCTAGATCTACTTAGGCGTAATGAAAATGCTCTCCCAATAACTCCCCTACAGCCATTTGTTGTTCTTACGTTGCTTCTGTCCGTGCTGACTTCATGCCAAATTCAACCAACAGTTTTCAATTGCTTTTAAGTGCTCCTATTGAACCTAAAAAGTTGAGTGGAAATAGCGACTAATTTTGGGTCTTATAACATCCAGCTCCATGCTATAAGTACATTTCTAAATGCTTTTTATATCACCCCTGTGGCCTGTAATTTCTTCTGTTTTTTTTTTTTTTTTTTTTTTTTCAGAATCACAACTGACTGGCTGAAGTATAAAAATTGCTGAAGGGCATTTTCTATCACGCTTTAGGCAGCTGCACACAAAATTGATGGAAAATTAACTTTCCAAGGTGAGCTGAGTTTAATTCCTAATTTGCTGAAAAGGAGGAAATATTTGAGACACTTTGGCCTTGAAGAACTTCGAAGGATCTTGTAAGAGGACAAGAAATTTTCTGAAAAACCTCCCAGTGACATACTTCCCTACAGCTTGTCCAGAGTATGAACAATTTTTTTGATCCCCTTTCAAAAGCGAACAGAAATATATGGACAGCTACACTTTTTAAAAATCACAAATTAGGAACTAAAATTACATTGACGAGGACTTTTTACGCAGGACAATCTTGGCGCAGTGTGTTTTCATTAGGTGAGATGTGCCCGGAGAAGCACCACCATTTGTTTAGATGGTGTTGACAGCGACAAGCTCAGCTAGTGAGGAGGGAAGGAAATTTGGGGAATCAAGCCCAAGGGAACAGGAATAGTGGACAGACTGAGCGTAGCATAGTTTGGCCATGAGGTCTCTCAGGCTGCTGAGGACACTTCTTCCACTCCTTGTTCGTCCACTACTCTCCCAGCTCCTGCCATGATGTCCTACAGAAGGACCTGCTCATGTCTTGTATGCCAAGTCGGAGACCCAGCTGCTTTGTTTTCCCAGTGTCTCTTCCTTCAAAGCCTCTAGAGAGGACTTCTGGATATAGATCTGTCTCCAAGGTTCCTGAGATCACAGTATTTCTCTTTTAACATTTTTGTTGCCTCACTGTTATTTCCCTGATCGCTCTCAGATCAGTACTCTTGCTCACTTTGAGCCACCTTGAGTGACGTCTCCTGCCTTCCCTCATTCTCTTGCATCTCTTCCTACCTTGGTATAAAGAACAGAAGTTTAGGAGGGAAGTCAGATTTATTTTTTCTTCCTTCTTCATATCTTGCTTTCTAATTTACCCCAGGCTACATCTAACAGATTGATCAAGACTTGATCTACATCAAACCTTCATTAGAGAAAATGATGATCAGAGCAGTTGCTGCCTTGCGAGCATCAAACATCTTGTCTGTGCTTTATACTGTTCTACTCTAGCTCTTTGCTGATAAACGCAGCGCTGACTTCTTCAGGTAGAAAGGTAGGTACTGTGTTCACACACGACATCTGTTTTTATCTCATGGGCTCGTGAGTCATCATATCCCATGGGTATGATGACCCCATCATTAGCTCCTCTCGGTCAGTCTTCTGCTTTGGGTCATGGTGGGTGTTGCAAACCCAAACCATTTGCCACTGACTGTTTTGGGTTTTTTTTTTTCTGGGTGACTTATGTTCTCAGTGCATCTCTTAAATTTTCGGGCAATACAGTGTTTATCATAGTGACTAAATGATTCAAATCACTGTTGACACTGTCACTTTTAGATCATTATAAATACTTTGGCTCCAAAGATTTCAGGCTGTGTGATAAACTCTAATAAATCTCTGCCTTAATATTGTCAGAGCTTGAAATGGAAATGTCTGCAGTAAGGAAAAGACAGAATTGTTAAGGTGTCATACTTATCTCTTTGAAATAAACGGTGAGTTTTTTTAATCTTTGCCATCAGGGATGATAAACGTTTTCTGCAGTTGCTTACTATAGTGCTGCACTGAGGCCCTCCTGGAGTCTCTCTTTGGTTGTGCAGAATTATTGGGGCAGACTGATGAGGGGCGTTTTGGATTTTGATGTTCAGATTTAAAATCCATGGTAAATAAATCTGTGTTGCCTTGCCCTCAGTGTCTTGAGTTTCTACAAGAGTAGGGGAAGGTCCTCATTGAAACCAGGATTACTTCATATTATGCTGACAGGGAAAAGTGTTCTTAAAGTAGGATTAAATTATATCTAAACTCCCTTTGAGTGGTGCTTTATATATATATATACTCTGAAACAGCTTAAGGTGGCCTCAGTGTAATCGAGCATCAGATTCAAAGATACACGGTGTCGATAGAAAGAAATACCGTTTTCCATTTTTGCTGTGGATGTTTGTGTCTTTCCATACAGTGTTTTAGTATTTGTGAGGGAGTTTTAGTAGAAATCAATGAACATTAGTAACAATAAAGTAATATAAGAAGCTGAATTTCATAGAATCATTTTTATGGACAAAATATCAATGTGTTGGCTTATAGGATTCACCGCACAAGGCAGCACTAGGGAGGAAAGGAGCTATAAACCATTCAACCTCACTCGTCTCATGTAATCTACACAGAAATCTAAATACAGACCGCTGACAGCTTTAAAATGGAGCAAAACACCTTCAGCAGTTTCACAAAACCAAGGGAAATGTCACATCTAAAGCAAAACTATAAAAAAAAGGAAAAAAAAAAAACCCAAAAAAACCCACAAAAGAAGCTGGGGATCTAGTGGGTATTTTAACAAAGATAGAAAAGACAAGGGCTGGGCAGTATTTTACATCAGCTTGAAGAGGCAGAGACACATGAGATGGCACTGGCACAGCCCCCTGCAGTGGGAGAGGGACCCCCGGGGACCCCCTGCACCACCAGTGCCGGCCCCGTGGGCATCTCCTCTTTGCGCCGAGAGGGCTGGCCTCAGCTCCTGCAGCCCCATGGGCAGGCTTTCTCATGTGTTTCTCCTTTCTCATGTGCTTCTCATCTTCCCAAAGCTCCCCTCTGTAAGGCAACTTGAGACACGAAGCTCCCTGGGGCCAGCATCGAGTCTGCCATCTGCCTTTTCATCTAAGACAAGATCTATTAGCCAGTGCTTGCTAAACCACGCATATAAACTCACAGAAAGTGTGGGTCTCATAGCTGTTGTGTGTTGCTTGGGATGGGAAAAGGCTCATTTTTGCTTCCTGGTGTCCATAACCTGAAAGATATTTTGTAGATAAAACCACCACCGTGGCAACAAACCGATCTGACCTTCTAAAGAACACTAGCCCAAGAGACAAAGTAAAAGAGGTGTCTGATCTATTGTGTGCTGCAAATCCTATGCCACAGAACCTGAAAATTTATTGCCTAAATGAGTACAGAGTCAAAACTGTGACTGGAATTTAAACACCTCGGTTTTACCATCCATGTGCCAGTGAGCCCAACCCTGGAAGCTGACACAGGCACCGAGCCTTTTGCGAGAAGCACCTCTGTGTGTGAAGCCAGCTAATGGATGAAACAGTGGAAAATTGTGTTTGAGAATACATAAAGCTGGGAATTTTGTAGCAGCAAAACATGCTACAAAAGGCTGCTTCTATTCAAGTTCACCAAGCCCTTGACACCACAGGCAGCTTCCAGATTAATTCCTGCTTCCTTCGGCAGTTCCCGGTTGCAATCTGGAGAAAATTCTGGCTTCCACTTTGGCTCACCCCTAACTCCAGCAGTATTTCCACAGCAGTTAGTGCAGGCAGGTGCCATACTCCTTCGCATGAACAAGGTATGTTAGTACCTTGCTATACTGTAAGGAAATATTTCATTACAAGCACGTAAAATATTCTGCTAAATTGTTTCGTTACATAAAGTCTTTTAAGAGAAATATTTTAAACATCCAAACAAGACTTTAAAATAAATATGAAATGTAGCTTAAAAAAAAAAAAAAAGTAAAAAGAGGAGTAGAGGGGAAATTAAATGTTACTGACTTTATTGAATGTCTCTATTCAAATATCTTGCATAAGCAGACATGTCACTTTAATCAGATAAAACCCACCAGGGAAGGTAGTAATTATTTGTATTACTTCTTGACAGCTATAAAAAGCTAAAATGTTACTGTGCAAATTCTGTCTGAACTATTTAAACAATTGAAAAATGTGATTTAACAGCTAAAACAAACTTGATTCAGGCTGATCTCTCATCGACATGTGTGAGATGAACTAAGCTGGTTCTTTGCACAGGGAATAGAAATTAACTGCACGGTGCCCTCACCTAGCACGGTTAAAACCTTACAACAAATAAACCCCTCAGAAGACTTTGTATTACCACGGTGTAAAGAGCAGCTGATGACCATTTCTATATTGAGGTCTGCTGCCTTAAAACCTCAGCTGACAGCAGCTATGGTGGGGTTTTGCCTTGGCAGTTCCCCCAGGAGCTTTAGTAGCCAGGTAGCAGCGCCAGGACAGGGCGGTGAGGCTGCCTTGCCCAGGCAGAGGACGCGAGGAAAGGCAGGAGCGAGGTCTTGCAGCATTCTTAGCTCCACTCCAAGAGAATGACATGCCAAGGAGCAAGGCTTCAAGGGTGTAAAACCCCACACCAGGACTGGTGGTAGATGCTGGGCTGAGGGTCCTTGGGAGGTCCATGGAGCCAGCTTGCTGGTGCACCGGCAAAACCGGCATGAGAGAGGCTTTGCCAACGCAGCTCCCAGCTTTCAACCACCAAGCGAGCTTCCAAGGCAGGGGGGTGCGAGATTTAATCCAGTCTAGCCCTGGGGAAAGCCCTAGGCTAGTTATGGCCCACAGGAAACCCATCCACTAAGGTTTTTTTTTATTAATTACTAGCCTTCCTTATGCCTTTGATACTTGAGTTGAATTATAACATTGCCAGGAAACGCAGTGATTTCCAACAACAAAATCTGAGTGGCCGGTGTGGAAACACCACAAATGCTATTATCAGAGATCAGCTTCTACGGATGGGTTGCAGCATCAATAAACTACCATCATGTAGGTCACGTTAAGGACTTCTTCCCACTTTCTACATATTCACAGTCTCAGCTGTGCTTTTCCCTGCTTTGTGTTTGTGACAATACCATAGAGAGCTGTTTACCACTTTTGCTACCCCCCTAGATACCCCAGACTCACCTGAAAATCTCCAAAAACTAGGGACTGTCTTTAAAAAATCTAAATATCTGAAAAATGAAACAAGAAATGAGTCTCTCTGCAGGCAATAGGATTAATAAAGCTTGGCTTTCCAAAGATTTGTCTTATTTCCTTTTGAGCTCTTCGCGTCCATCAACAATTTGGGTTCCCAGATCTCCGTTACGTGACTGCCCGGGGAAGCCTGAACACACTCGCTAGCTGGGCAGCCGAGGGCAGGCACTTTGCTACCTGCACCAGGAGCTCTGATTCAATTTCTACGCCAGACAAGCCATGTCTCTGTTTTCAGCCATTCCTTCACAAGCACCAGGGCTAGAAATACATCTTTAATAAACACCAGAACCGCGATTCCTGCACTTCTAACGACTTCCTGCTTGCTCCCACCTACCTGTAATGACAGCGATATCAAAAGGGTCAGGAAATAACTACAAAACTTAGAAATCCTGCATCTGGGCTCTCCTTTTTCAAGCAGAAGAAGGGTTAGTCAGACCTGACGCTCCAGGCACTCCCTTCTTCTCCCTTTCGCACCTTCGCTGACATATTTTGGAAGCCCGTTTCCACCTGCAAGCAGCTTTGCCGCTGCTGAACTGGGGGCCCAGAAGTCAGTTCCTGTGATCTCTGCTCAGCACCTGCAGGCCAGGGGGGTGTCCTCCCCACATCTCTGTGTGAGGTGAAACGTTGAGGTTCGTTCACCTGTCTCGCTACCTAGTGCTCTAATGTAATTGTTTGGTCCTGAAAGTTGCTCACCAAAGACACAGAAGGAATCGTGTGGAAGAAAAGAGGAAGCTGAAGGCTATTTCCAGCTGATGTAAGCAGGGAGCTTTTATAGAGGCTCACAATGAGAAAAGAAAGGTCTTGGAGTAAGCCTTGTGCATCAGGCGCTTAGCAGAACAAAGACCACTAAAACACTGAGTTTTTCCACAACTAACGGAAGCTTAGTGCTCTTGGAAGACCAGCAGCTTAACTGTGAGGTGCATCTGGCAGTAAATGCTCCTGACTGCCTGGAGAAGCCCCACAAGTGTCTGGCAGGAGCTGAGGTTAGAACTGCTGGGGCGGATGGGCCTGTCGTGCCTAAGCACACGGAGGAAGAGAAGGTCACCAGGAGCAGCCAACATGGATCCACCAGGGGAACCCAGGCCTGACCCACCTACCAGCGTCCTGTGACGGAACGATGGC
>JAVJGJ010000014.1:118514731-118525867 GCA_035590215.1 Microhierax caerulescens | reverse complement strand
GTTAATCAATTCATAACAGGTAGCGCATTACTCATCGTTCTACACTTGGCATTTGAACTGGTGTGTTTTAGTCACTCCTCTTTGCTGGTGTCCTGACTAAATTCAGAGACAGGACATTTATTTTTTTTTTAAATAAGGATTTATCTTATGACTTTGCAGCACTGTTTCCTTCCTATGCAAGACTGATCTTACCAGGGGAAGCATACACGCTGCTTTGGATCGATGGCTGTAGACCTATCGCACCAAGAAAGCTGTGGTAGATGTACAAAACTTACAGCTGTTAATGAATGGGAAAAGCCTGTTTAATCCTAAGAATGTCTCGCTTGGGCTTAATGATTTACATTGTGGTTTTAACACATCTCTCATTTTTTCTTTGTCGTGGCATTGATATGGCACAGCTACTTCGCTCGATATTGAAGGTCTCTGACTGGGACTCTCCACAGCTCAGTGTTCTATGCATGCATTTGTACTTGCAGCAGCAAGGTGTGAAATGCTACCATATGAGAGTAGTCCTAGATTTTGCCTTTGTGACTATCAAGTCACACGTTAAGTTTTTATCCCTCAACACATGGCCTCAACCTGCTCCCAGTGAACCAGGAGGGTGATTCGCCTTCTGCTGGATCAAAAGGCTTTGCTTAGAGTGATAGCACTGCAGCTGGCCTCTAGCTTATGAAAGCTCCGTCAAGCTACAGCAACGTACCTCTCCCAGGTTTGGGGATGTCCTTCTCTTCTTTGTTGTCAATTCTTCCCCCTCTCTCAATTAAAGTGTTTGTTATATATGTCACACCTTAGGTTTCATGCATTAGCAGATGTTAAGGAGATTGATTCAAGCTTTTGCTCTCTGTTTCATCTTTAACCCAGCTCTCTCCTTTGATCTGCATATCCACCTGGAGCCTGGATCTTTATGGCTTTCTCTGACTCTGTACCTAATCTGTCCCCCTTTCCCACTCTGCCAATGCTTTTGTCCAGTCCTTTTCAGCCCTTCACCTTATCACAGCCAACATCTCCTCTGACTTCCACAGCAATAATCCAGGCTCCTGAGGTTCACTTGCCATGCTGTTAAGATTCTCCTAGGACCTGCTCCTGTGACGCTGTCCCTGCTTTGGTTCCCACTCTTCCAACACAGTCATCAAGGAGGAACCTTAAAACACTGCCCAAATTCTTTCTGCCATGGACAAGTCCACACCTGCCCTCAGCCACATTGCTCTGCCTTCAGTGCCTCCCTCGCCTGTGCCCAGCATTGGATGCTTAACATCTTATCTCCTGCCTCCCCTACAGTGCTGGCAGTACCTACCATTGCCACCTCATGCCCTTCAGCTCCTTAAAAACATACACGTACCTTAAATGGACAGTGAAAAACATTGCTTGTCTACCAGGAAGGTGCTTGGAAGGGTGTCAATCTGTAGACAGAGCGCGATGACGTCCCCTCGCCAGCCACAGTCGCACTCCGGGCTCTGCCCCAGCTGGTGGGGAGGCAGGCGTGCCGACTTCTTGTTGGAAAAGTTTCTTTTAGGCGCTTGTCTGAGAATGGTGGGATGAATCATCCTCCACAGACTGTGATGGTTACAGCCATCTGAAGCCAAACATACAGCTTTTAGAGGTCTGAAACTGCAGCTCGTCTTCAGCCTACTGCCTTGCCCACCTGCTCTACACAGCCATACTGGTTTTTAGAGGCTCCCTCTGGAGCAAGCACCACCACTCACCTTTCTTCCCTCGCCCACTGGGGTCAGGGGTGTCAGCAGGAGGAGAGCCACCGGCTGCTCCTCTCTGCCTGTGGATGGGGACTGAGGTCCTGGACCAGCTCCCACCTGCAAACACGGCAAGAGCAGGACCCTTGGCACCCGGCAGCGAGCACCAGGTAAACAAGCAGGGTCCTTTCACCCTTTGCTCCAAACCCCATGCCCTAAATCCCACCCCAGTGAGGGGAAATTACCTTCTGCAGGAAAACAGGGAAAAAGAGTGCCCCCACCCCCACCCCCCCGAGGGTAGCAGGAGGAATATCACCGGAGGAACCGTGTCTTTCCGACACACAGCTGCTCCTCCGGGTCACTCCCCCAGCCCACACTAGCTATGTGGAGCCGGTTGTGCAACGGCAGCGTAACCTACAGGGTACATACATTTGACTCCACACCGCTGCATCTTGTCAATGGTGAATTTAAAGTAAACGCAATTTTCTGGTATTTCCCTCAAGATTGAAAGGTGCTGACCTCATTGAAGGGAAGCAAAATTAGTTCATGCCATAGTTCCAGATGAAGGGATAAAAATAACTTGAGAGGGGCTTTTCATCAATTCCACTACAATATTTTATACGCATTAGGGCTTTTTTTTTTCCCCACAAACCAAAGGATAACTCACTAGTCAGAGAAAGAAAACTCTTGCAAAAAAAAAAAAAAAAAACCAACCCAAAAAAAACCAACCAACCACCCACCAGAAAAGATCACTCATGAAAAACAGTTCTGAGGCTTTAAGAAGAAAATAACTTCCCATCCAGCCCTTCAATAAGCAATAGGGAGACCACAAAGTTGCTAGAGAGGATTTCTTCTGTCATGCATTTTGTCAGTCAGACCACATGTAGTATCACTTGTGATCAAAAGATTTCTGGACAAACCAAACTCTTGGGTTTGTCTGGAATTTTTGATGGACAGTAAATAATAGGGGGTTATAATAAAATAAATATATATATGCAGAGACATATACAAACCAAATCTATAAAAATGTACACACATTTATCTCTGAAATCCAGGCTAAATCCCATCTGAAGGTTTGTAATTTATTTTACAGAGGAAATGAATCACAAAAAGTAAGCTCATGCATAGAATATGATATTTGCAAAGAACACGAAAGCTGCAGTCCTTATCTAGCTAAACAGTTAAAGATGTGCTTAAATGCCACATGGAATGGGGACCTCTGTAAGGATCAGCATAGACGTGGAAGTTTTTTGCCCACTTTTAAAATTTTAGGTAGAGCTTTCTCAGGAGAAAATTTTCAAGCTTTAAAAAAATTGCCTTTTTGGTCATTCAGCACCACATGCAGATGATGCACAGGTTTGCTGCGTGGCCTGTGGGAGACAGTCCCACTACAGTAGCCTTCATGGCAGGACAGGGCGTTTGTCCTCCAGGCCATTTGCACCAGCATTATTTATTATTTGTTTTCATTTTAATCACTGCAATAGAAAAGAAAGCCTTCACTTAAAAAAAACAAGGTAATGAAAATTGGAAATGTTTCACAGCCTGCTGTGCTAACAGCTTCTCCTCTCCCCTAAGAGATCATATTTTCTGAGTTTCTTCACCCACTCAGAGTCCTTCCAGGTATCCTGCACATACACCCCTTTACCCTTGGACTGTCACCTACTGAAAAATTATATATTATCTTCCTTAGAAGTGTCAAGCTTATAAGAACAACATAACAATGAACAGATGCCTTTAAAACCCAGTTCCAATTTTCCATCTACTCTGACATAAAGCATCTGTCAGTCTTAAGCACTTCCTACTTCCACAAATAATTTTAATGTTGAACTCAAGGTAGGAAAAGACTCACTGGATTTCAGAGAGCTCCCACCCACAGATATGACCGAGTCCTCATTAACCAGACCCCTCACTAAGCAGTTTCAGATTCATGGGACCTGGTTTCAGTAACTTCAGAGCAGTTTGAGTTGCCAGGCCCTCCTTGCCCACCTCCGCTGCTCTATTTCTTTCATGGATATCACAGTCACCACTTTTTTCACTGTCCAAAAAACTTGTGTGGGTGCTTCCAGGTACACAGTTGTCCAAGTAATGTTTAAATTATATCCAGTTATCCTGGCTAGGCAATGCTTTTCAATGGTGTGCACCGTTCCCAGTAATGCAAAATTGAGATCTGAGGAGTGGGGAAAAGTTCACTAAGGATGTGTCCTTGTGAGGTTTGGGAAAAATGTTTGCTTTTAGGCTATTCCTCACACCAGGGTGGCACCATGCTCATTTGCACCTCATAATACAGTCCTGAAGAACTGCCGTCATACTTGTCGAAAGATGAGACAGGTACGTATGATCTATCAGACAAACCAGCAACGCGACTGATAAGCCGATCCTGCCTGCCCATTTTTATCACCCTGCTTCTATCACGCTTTCTGCTACAGGAAAAAAGCTGTTTCAATAATAAATCAGAACAAATAAAACTCTTCAGCCATGAAAACCAGACTAGGCTCTTGTGCTAAAATTTACTAGGGATGATTTAGGTATAACAAAATTCAGTCTCGTACTGACGCAGGAGTCATGGGTAAGACAATCCAGTATAGATCCCTCCAAACAAGCTGAGACCAAGATTTATGCATCAAGTTTCAAGGGTTCCTGTCTTGAGATATTAAAGGATGATCCCCTCCCCAGCTTAGAAATTACTCCTTTACGTGACAGCAAGAGCTGTCCCTGAAATTTCAATCTTCATTCCAAAGACCGCCCCTTCCAAATGCATGCAGCACACTGGAAAAAGTTATCAATGTATTTGAAATCCAAGTTGCAGATGAAAAAACAAGATCCTGTCCCCTCACAGCTAGTAAAGAGAGCATGATACACTTTTTCAGAGGCAGTTTATCCTCAGTGTCCTGCCTAAATAAGTAATAATTTAAATTCTGTCCACCTGTCTTCCCTGTCAGGCTTCGAATTAAAACAGTCCTTAATCTCCTCCAAGGTGTGAGGCAGTACACTCGAGTTCCAGCCAGAAGACTTTACATTTCTGCAGTAGATGAACTAATTACCACTATCCCCAGTGCCTGCATAATATCAAGTAAAAATATCTCTGCTTCTCCTGTGCCTGCTCCTTCTGGGGTCCCAGAAGGAAACCATTTCTTAACTTTAAAAAAGTCCTTCAAGTTCCTACCGTGCTGATATTCTCCTTCACTTTTACCTCACTCCTAGTTCTCAGGCAGAGCTTTCTGAATATTATATTATTTGATAGAAGGAAGACACCCTAAAAGCTTGAGCGCCGGCAGAATGGCTTTGAGATCCCCTGGTTGCCTCCAGCAGCTACACCAATGGGCTGCTGCCACCCTCGTACCCTCCCCAGAGCCCCCCACAAGGAGCCCGGGGGAGAAGGTACCTGTGGCCGTTGATGGCCTGTGACCTTCTCCAGCCACACAGGCAGGAGGTGAGGGCTGATGTTAGCTCAGCACAGCTGTGGGCCAAATGTTCTTGCTTTAAAAGGGCTAATTGCTTACAAAACTCCAAAAACAACACCGCTGTTTTGTTCCAGAATCCTATGGAGCGGGTCAGGAAAATGACTCAGCTATCAGAAGAACTCCCTTACAGGAATTAACGTCCCTCCATATCACAGCTGTAGGATTAGTTACCCTTTTTTCTGGTCTCTGCATGTGCACTCTCAGGAACAGCCTTACATTTGTGCTAGCCATGCTTAATTGCTTAATTCCCTTCTCTTAAACGGGGATCCAATTGCAGCTTTCCATGTATGCCAACTGCTCTCACGCCTTGGCAAGTCTGGCTGTTTCCCTTGGAGAATCAGCAGCCACTAGTACATAGTGGGCAGCCAAAATTATTGAAACGGCAGTATTTATTATTCATACAGCAGCAGGAACACAACACCAAAGGAAAAAAATAATTTGAAGTAGCAGCAGTTTACATGCAAGCTTAACTCAGCCAAAGCCTAGACATCAGCGACGGCAACCAAAAGTCCCAGCTTAACCAGCTACCCCACGCTGCCTCCGACCTTCACGGGGACCGATCGTACCCGAGCGTCCACAAAACTCTTGAACACAGGACTTGAGCATACCTGAACCACCAAGAAATACTCTGCCCATCTGCAAGCCAGATCAATGACTTATGCCTTCAAGGAAAGCACAGAGTATGTGCACACATATGTGTTTCCCTCCGCTTATTCTGCCTGATCAAAGTTAAAAAAGTTTAAATAGCTTTGTCCTCTTTTAATTAGTGATTTCCTACATGATTGGGTGCTTCCAGGCTGAAGTTTCCTCTTTCAAAACAGACTAACCTACCGAGCTCTGAGTCAGTTGTCCAGGCTTCTTCCTTGTTAACAGAAAAGATATTCTTGTCCCCATAAATGATGCAGTTTTGTCCCAGAAGACACCACTTTGACATTTTGGTGTTGACCAAAGCTTCCCAGTGCAGCTTTGCGACTGTTCACAACCCCTGGCTGCGAGCATGATGCTGCCAGAAGAGCTGTCTTTCTGTCAATCATTTTTCTACCACCCTAGTGGCAGCACAGTTCTTCCCCTGGTATTGCAGATTGTTGAACATTTAAAAAATTAATTGCATATCCACTAGTGATCACTTCCATAGATGAGGCCTAAGGCAAAACACACAGACGAAATACTATGCATCTTCTGCTGACATTTTCTGGCAAATGCTCTCCATGAAATTACAAATAAAATCACCAGGACCAGCTGCTCATTTTATCTGTGCCCTTCCAATCAGACCAGCTATTAAGGCGTCCTTGCATAAGTTTTCCCAGTTCAGACAGAATGTCTGCAGAGCAGAGTTATTAATATTAACAATTTATTCTACACCTGTTACATATAGCATATACCTTTCTATGTATAAATATGCACACACCAAGGTGTATGATATACATGTATATTATCCAGTGTAATTATTATATACACTTTCTAATACACAATAAATATGTATGACACATACTTACATACAGCTACATCATATATTGTATACAAGTACATCATATATAACCTATATACAGGTTACTTGTCTATTCTTCCTTTTTGCTGCTCAACCACCACTACATTTGTGTTCCCTGGGCTTTGGTTTTCATGCACCCACCCTCAGGAGATGATGCAGAAACATTTGCAGATGCAGTAGAAGCTTGAGCGGCACCTCTTTGTGCCACAGACATCCTCTCCACCTTCCAACTCAGATGCAGGATGGGTGCAGCTCTGGGTCCACAAAGCACCTCTGTTGCCATTGGAAAAGAAAGTAAAGGGCCATGGGCATGAGGAAGCAGGGAATACAAGGAGAATAGCTTTTAACTCCAGTAGACTGAAGCTTCTCTTTATTCATAATGAAACTGTTCTTCTGAAGAATAATTCAAACTACAGGTAGATCTGATATCTGACCTGTCAGCATTGAACAAGAACTGACACTTGGAGAAGAAAGTAAATATCTCAACCTAATAAAGAGTAGGGCAAACTCTTAACCTACACATCCTCCCCTGCCAGGAGCTAGCCTCATACCTCAAAATACAAGATTTAATTCATCACCTTGCATGATATCAGATTCATAACACATAAGGGATCTAAGTTTTTTTCTCCTAAATCCATATATTATTCATCAATACTGATGGTAAGAAGGTTCATTGGAAGAGATGGATTCTGTGTGAAGGAAAAATTGTCATAGTCTTTCTGTAGCAGCGAGCTGCGTTCAAATCTCACTGCTCCCCACTAAAATAACATTCACTGAAAACCTGAGTGTAAAGGTCTTTGAGATGTTTATTGAGAAAGAACATATCCTACTTGTAATTTCTAAAGCAAAATGAGTAGGCTGGTTTAAAGCATTTTGAAAATAAGTATGGGAAGTTAACCTCACATGCCACATCTGAGCTGTTCCTGTGTTACTCCAGTTGAGATCATTTACAAAACAAGTATTTGCAATGGGAGACGGCAGCGCACTATTAGCTCATGTAAATGCATTATAATAGTTGAGTATTTAATCACTTTTCAATTCTTGTGAAACAAAGAACATTTTCCAGCATTGTCTGAACTGTGTTCACTGTAGTCAATGGGTGTTCAGCTCCTTTACACAAGAGAATTGAGTTCACCACCCTGGGTAATGAAGACCTACTGTATTTTAGACTATAACTCAGCAGGTGATTGAATATTATCTGCTTCGCAGAAAAATACAAGTAAAATGAGCTCTTCAGCTGTAAATAATTCGGTCATAAAAGAGAAAGTTAATGTATTTCTTAGGTAGCAGTCTCAGCTCTGCTGCACTGACTCTCCCTAGCCAGTTATGGATTTCATACCCTCAGCCACCCCAGGAAGGCAATGTTAGTGAGGATTTTTGTGAAAAGTCTCTTTACTAAACAGAGCATGGAAATTCACATGAAGGGTTTGGTGCAGTGTGTGGCCTGACTGCATTTTCTCCTCCCCAGTGCAATGGGAGGAAAGGGAGTACTGCAAAAATCTTCTCTGTCATCTAGAAATAGCTCTTCCTTCTTTCTCTCCCCTACCTCCCAAAGTTAATCCGTATGGGATGGCAGCCCTGCAAATGTTCTCACAGGCTTTGGTTTATATTTATAATGCAAAATTAAGGTTTCCATTATGTTTTGGTATCAGAATATCCATAATATAAAAAAAAAAAAGCACTGGACATCAAAGTAATCAACTAATCCCTTTATCCAGAGCCATTCAGATCAATCATTACAACACCATGAGGTTCTGACAGATGCCACCATGACAGATTTTTCCCCCATGTTGTTTTCATTGCCACAGATTTTTTGATTTGGGTTATAATTGCATCTGAGCTTTCAATGGCATATAGTCAAACTACCTCATTTTGAATGTTAATTTCCGGAAAATAATTGAAAGCCCATCTATATTTTTAATCTGTGGCAGGTGCTTGGCTACAGCAGCCTCCTTTTGTTGTTGCTGCCACCATCGACAGACAGTATGTGACCCAGGAACATGCCTGGTTCCCACGGCTATCAGCCCATTGCTGGCTTCCTTATCTAGCTGGTTTCACCTAGCCAGGTTCGGAATGTTTGCAAGTATTTACTTGTTAGTGCTGCTAGTTGCCTCCCACCATTTCATAAGGCAGCTCTTCGGCGTTCTCAGCCTCCCCTCGGTCCGTAGACAGCCCACCCCGTGGTGGATCGTACCCTGACGAGGCTTCCCCAAAACTTTTCATAAAGCCTGTCAAGTAGCAGGGGGAACCTCCGTGCCCGAAGCGCTGCTGTAACACAGCTTCTGCTTGAGCTGTCGTAGCAGTAGTGGCAAAATACACCAGATAAGGAAGCAGCATTTCAATCAATGGAATCATAGCAAGTGCATCCATTCATGAAAATACCATGTCTTTTATATATCTATGAAAATAAAAATAAAATACCTACTATATTTATACATAAAAATATAAGATATTATATTTTTATATATGCATGGGTAATCATGCCAATTTCCTTTCCTTCTTTACAGTTCAAGTTATTTCTATATTACACAGGGGGAGACCAGGTTTGTGGGGGTTTATGAAACCAAGACAGTTTCTCAGAAAATCCTTCCTGTACGCAGGCCCTCCTTCAGGTCTGAAGCCGAGATGTTCATACAAAGTGATTTTCAAATGTGGCCACAAGAACTTATTCTTCAAGAGTAACACGTAATATTTAACTGCTCTACAACCAGCTAGACCGCTAGGACAAAACCATGGGGGACCTTCTCATGAAATACCAAGATATAAAATAGAATAAGCCTGCATAGAAAATGCTGTGTACGTATGTCTACAGCATACAGCCATCGCAGGCAGAGGTAACGGTTTTGGTTCAGAAAGCAGAATTAGTTAGCTTTTCCATAGTGTATTGACACCTTTTCTGCAGCAAGCCTGCCTCTGCACCGCTAAGTAGCACAAACGTGCCCTGTAGAGTCCAGCGCCGCTTCACCCTGGCTTCAGGTTTGCCGTGTACTCAAATGCTTTCCTGACCTATTTAAAACACTTTCGTTGCGCCTTACCTGGTCAAAGCAGACCACAAGAATCCTGGAGATGGGAGAAGACTCTAAAAAATACTTTAAAAACACTCTACCTGCCAGAAATTTTTAAATTATTGCTGTCAGCCAGTTTCATACAGGTGAGGAGTGAAAATGCTTTTGCTTAGCATCTTTCTCTTTTTCTGGCCCATCTCCCCATGATTTCTCACTCATTGCTAATAGGCAGCTGCAATTAAAGCCCTTTTAAACAACCTGCTTTCATAGCAGTGGACAGCAAGCTCTACAGCAGTGTCACAACCTCTCATTCCAAAGGACATGCAATTTTTCCAAACAGTTTGAATATATTTGATCTCTTCGGTTTTTAAAAGGCCATCAGGAAGACTGATTGTTTGCAGCTAATTGCAGAGAGAGAAAGGAGGAAGGGAGGTTGGCTGTTAACAACAGAAAGTGCCCTGATGTCTAGACAGACTTCAGTCATGCTAATGCACAAGGTTTTTGGGGGTCTGATTTGGCAAATTTGGTCCTGTACCAAGACACTCTACAAACTGAGCCCAACTTGGGCACAACCGTATCGGCAAAGCCTTGGTTCAGGTGTCTTTGGAGGCTGTTCAAGAAAAGGCAGGTCCAGTTCTCCAAGTATGTTCCCAGCTTTCCCCAGAGTGGGAGTCACCAGGGACCCTCCTGTGGGTACACCCAGAACATAGCTCTGCCAGAAGCCACAGAGCAGCCACCGGTGGCACTGGGGACCAGGCTCTCCCCACACAGGGTGGTGGCCTTGCGTGCCTCCTCCACCTGCTCCATGGGCACAAGGCACATGCCCTGGGAAGGGGACACCACATTCCTGTTGGGGATGGGACAGACACAACTTTCTGTTCAAAGCCAGCAGGATGGTCTAAGTGCCAGAGCAGAGGATTTCTTTGCCACACTTTCAGGTTTGCCATCCAGAGCAGGCAAGTGAAAAAGGCTATCTAAGAGGTGGAAGATGGGGTGGCTACCTCTCTCCTTCCACCTCTGCTTCACCAGGTATGCCAAGCAGCTTCTCTGCACAGGTAAGGCTGCATTTAAAGAAACTCCAAGCAAGGAAACACCTTGAGCCACATGTTGTGTGCACACACACCTCCCCTCCCACACCCCAGCGTGATCACAGAAGTCCTCATCTCCTTGAGCTGATACAGAAGAGGTGCTGATTGTTGCAGTTCAAGTTCAAATCAGTTTGTGCCTCACACAGGGCACCAATTGTCACAGCACATGCTAAACTAGCAAGCTGCAGCCAGGTTCTGCCACAGGTCAGACTCTACTGCCCATGCTGTTTCTCCATCCAGAGGCCAGACCACACTGCTCCTTATCTCTGCTATGTCCAGGTCATTCCTTCTCAGGGCCCCTTCCCCCACCCAGCCTCATTCTCCTACACTCCTCAGGGCTATTTAACCACTTAGCAGGAACGAGCTACAGCTGCTCATCGTCCATGTCCATCAACCCACTGCCTC
>JAVJGJ010000014.1:118446427-118459370 GCA_035590215.1 Microhierax caerulescens | reverse complement strand
CCAGCCTGTCCCCACAGCAGAGGGGCTCCAGCCCCCTGAGCATCTTTGTGGCCTCCTCTGGACTCACTCCAACAGGTTCACATCCTTCTGTTGGTGGCCCCAGAGCTGGACGCAGCCCTCGAGCGCATTCAGCCCGACATGTCTCGCTGCAGTGCGGGGTGTGACAGCTACGCACGCAGGCTGGTGACAAGCACAAACACAAGGGGTGGCCAAGCCCTACGGCTGGCAGAGGTGCCAGGCTGGCATCAGGTGCCTCTGCCCTGTGCTGGGACAGGGCTGGCCAAGCTCAGTGTGCTCCCAGCAGAGGGGTACCCCGGCTTTGTCACTCCCCTCAAACGCACCAGCAGGGAGGGATGCTCTACACGTTCCCTTTTTGAAAGGAGAATTGCTGCAAGAAGCATGACAAGAGAGGTGAAGCTGGCGGGCAGAGGGGAGTGTGTGTATCACTCTGCTTTCACCCATGAGATTAGGGAACTGCTGTTTCACCATTTTCTCCCTAAAGAGCATTTTGCTGTTGCCCAGGTGTGCTTTAGGGAAAGGGGCTGAAGCAGCAGCAACGCAAGGCACCAGCACCAGGCAGGCTGCAAGGTACGGTAAACCCGATCCAAGTGAAGGGAGGCCTCTCGCCGTATCTTTGAGATTGATAACGCCCACCATTAGGTCACCCTGGTCTCTCTTAAGAAAAAGCATGTGTTCAAGGAAAGCAGATTGTCTTGGCTGTCAGTTCCCGATTTAGTCCCTCTTCAGTATTCTCTATTTGAATTTGGCTACCCTAGCCAAACCCTGCTTGGATGATTGACATTTTTATAAGAGACTAGCAAATAGCAGATGACAAATGATTTACATCTCCTGCAGATTTATGAAGCTTTGAATTTATAAACATTTTCATGACTATGCCGCAGCTATCTAAATGTTTCCAAACAAAGGAGAAACAGAAGCTCCCACAGAGTGAAGACCTCAGTATCGGTCCGTTATTCCAGAACCTGGAGTTTTGGTATGGAATCAGCTCCAACACTTGACCTGTCTTTTACCCTTTGCTCCACCGCTTCTTGCTTTCATTGCCCACTTCTCATTGTTTATCCTCTTGCTTGCCCATGTGCTTTTACCCTTATGAGTTTCAATCCAAGTGTGCAGAAACTTTTCATGTCATGCTGATTTCTCAGACATTCTGAAAGCTTAAGAATACTGGGGCTTAACAGCCTTGGGTATGAAAGCAACTGATACGTTCACAGGCTGGGACTTCCAATGAAACGCAAGTGTTTCACTTTCCCTGGGACAGCCTTTTGCACCCATTCTCTCCTCCTAGTGCTTTACCAATAAACATGTGTTCATACAGCAAAAAAAACCCAAAAACATTTACTCAGACACTGAGCTGCACAAGCATGACAGTGTTGCTCGGTATCTGCAATCCAGAGAGCATCTTCCCCGCAGCCACCTCTCGAACACTGGCAGACTTTACAAAGTCCCCCCCACTCCCCAAGCTCCCCCATCACACAGCTCAATACTGCTGTAAAACACCCTTGGCCAGCCAGTTCCAAGTCTTGAGCAAACAGGTATGCTCGGTGTGGTGGCACAAGAGGTGCCAGCTGAATGTAAAGCCTTAAGCGTGGTGCTGCAGCAGTAGTCATGACCTATTTCCATTTAAACGTCAACCTCCCATAACCTTCCTTTCTTAAGTTCCTTGTTCACTTCATTTAACTGTTATTGCCTTGTCCCTCTGCTAATCTAATTCACTGCAGCCTCCTCGAGACAAGGTGGTTGGCTTCACCGCTGAAGTTCATGAGTGAACTTTAAATCTCATTTAGCGGTCAAAATGGGAGGGCAGAGGTGCCAGCGTGGAAATTCTCAAGTCCTGATGTCACGTTCTTGCAGCCCGCTGCTCAGCTGCAGAGGGTGTCAGGGTATTTTACGAGGTGCCCCTGAGGCATACCAGCCTTTCCTGCCCCAGGACTGTGCCCTCGCTAAGCTCCTGATGTTCTAGTCCAGCAGAGCCCCTGCTCCCAGTACACGTACTTCACTGGCTTCATTGTAAGACCCTGTGTTTATAGCCACTAAAATCTGAGTAAGATCTCAGATTAACATCTGGTGGACCCTCTTGCACCATGCTGACTTTTTGGGAATATATCTCCACCCAAAGAGACATATCTCTCTGTGAATGCCCCCTTGCAAGCAGGCTGTCAGATGAAGAAGGGGTGGGAATTGTTGGGCATCATTTTATCCTGGTTGTTTAATTCTGTAATGCCTTCTTTCATACTGGCCTGGCTGCTGCTGGCAACGACCTTCTTGCTCAGACATGGGAGCCAAAGCCTGGAGAGTGTTGCTGCAAGAAAGGTAAAGCATTCATCCCACCACAAGTGAAAAGAAATCACCAGGGACCTTGCTTCTGGAGCCTGATCTGCTCACCGCTGTGTTTTAGAGTTTCCTTCTTCAGCTGTGAGCCATCATCCTGATGCTGAGGATATACACATCCAGGCACATCACTGAATGCCACCTCAGCAACAATTCCTGCTCAGAGCTCCCCATTGTCTCCTCAATCAAAAACTGAGATCAGTACCATCTAAAATAAGCTTTTCAAAAGGTCTTCTCTGGAGAGAGGAACACCTGTCTTTTGGAACTATTCTCTTCCACATATACACACCAGGAGCAAGCCAGGAGTTACTGAAGTGCATGTGTGCACACATGCAGCATAAAGAGAGATTTTGTTTTGTAACAGCAGAAAGGCACATTTTCCAACACATAAAATAAAGGCAAGGAGCTATATTAGGCAGGAGAGCCAGAACAGAGACCTGCAGGGAAACATCGGTCTCTCATTTCAGTAAGAGCCAGCTGACTGCTGAAAGCAGCTTTCTCGCTCTTTCTCTTCTAACACTAAATTTTCTGTCTTTAAAGGCAAGCTGTTCCCCAGAAGGATTTGTTAAAAAGGTGAAAACAAGAGGGGAGGGTTCCTCTGCAGCAATGCTGCTGGAGCCTAATAACCTTAACCGACCTTAGGTGGCTCCATGCTCCAGCCCTGTATCTCCTCTTAGCTCATTCTGCAAGAGCTACTTAACCTAATTACAGAGGAGAAGACACCTCAAGACTGTGGCAGGCGAGGAAGAGGGGGAGGGCGGATGACGTACGATTTTGTCATGTGCCCTCACGCGTGATTTGTAACAGAGCGAGAAAAATTCCCTCTTGCCTTTAGAAAGGATAAGCTCCGTCTATGCCAGCATGGGAGAGACAAGCCGGGAACGCCGCGGCCCCTGGTGCAGCTGGGCTGGGCTTCCTGGCAGGCTGGGCTCCCGCATCGCCCAGGGCTCCGGCACTGCTGCGTCCTGCGCCGGGGACAAATGCTGGGGACAGATGCTGGGAACAAATGCTGGGGCACATGCAGGGCTGCCCCTGCGAGGACCGCAGCATCCCCTGCTCTTCCAAAGGCAAGCCGTGAACGCGAGCATCGCATCGCTGTGGATTTCCCGCATGGAGAGCTTGGTGGCAATAGGGCTGTTGAGCTGGGGGCACCGTGACAGCTGTGGAAAACAGTAAATGGTTATGAGAAGAGCCAGCAGTTTTGTCTGCGATTCTCGTAACAGCAAAAACGAGAGGGCATCTGTGAAGTGAGCCTGGCAAAGTTTTCTTTTCTCATTTTTTTTGAGTTGCCTGTGGAACATCTTGAGAGCTGGAGACAGGAGGAAATAAAGTGTTTCAGTAGTGCTTTAGAAAACTCTTGCTGTATAAGAAAAGAAAAAAAGTACATAAAAAGAGGCAAATCCTTCCTTAAGTCATATACACACCCCTAACTTTCAGTGATTGAAAAGTAACTTCTTCAAATGGCAACTTAAGCAAGAGAAAAAATTCTCCACAATAGAATTTTTACTGAAAAGCTCATTTTAGTCATTCAGGGAAAAATATCATAAGCAGAGGGGCAGTAAGTGTCAGCACAATAATGGCATTATTCCAGATATTTCTGAAAGCAGATCATTGACGAATGGTACCAAACACGATCACCGAGGTCTAAGCCAGGCTGCCAGGCTGTTCTCTGACAAGGCGCCCGTGTGTAATTTGCATTCCTGCCTTTTGCAGAAGCGTGCCGAGCTGCTTCAGCCATTGCTGCCTGTGCTTTTGAGGGTTACAGGAAAGGAGAAGGATCTTTTATCTGTTGCAAGATGAAGAGGTTGCTCCCACAGGCTTCTTCCCAGTCCTCGTGTGAAGAATGCTGCAAACAGTTTCTCACGGCGACACACGGAGCGGTTCAGCAGCAGAAATCACGGCGTTCTGCGGGGCCGAGGGGAGCCGTGCGGTGCTCAGTGGGACTGGCAGTGCTGCTCTCTCAGCCTTTTGTGGTGCTGCCTCAGGTCGCTAGCGTGGCAGGGAGGGCAGGCTTGCCCTTTTCCTGCCCCGCTCCTGGTCTAACAGGCTCCAGAGAGCCATGGGGACAGGCTAAGGACGTGACAACTCTCCAGATCTGCTCGCATTCCCACTTGGTTGGAGCCCAACCAAGCCTCCCGAGCGTTTACTTGCGAAATGCACATTTTTCAGTCGGCTTGTTTTCAGAACAAACAGCTCTGCTCTGCAGCTGAAATGCCGGGTGCCACCTCACACAGCCTCCTCTCACCCCAGGCAGTCCTGCCCAGGGACCCCGGGGCACGGTACACCCCTTCCCGCTGAAACCTGGGTGACACCACCCCGTGGCTTCAATACACCTGCAAGCTGTGACACTTTCCATTTCACCAGCAAGTCCTGGCTAGCTGTAACCCTGAACCCAGGTGTGACCTTCAGGCACGGTCCACTACAATCGATGAGAAGCACAGCACGGCCAATTATTATATAGCAGAGAGTGGAAAGGACGGCAAGGTTGTATGAGTGAATAGCACGAGTCCTGGTGACACCACAGAGTGCCTAACGAGGAAACGTGACTGCATTCCTGAAAAATTACAAAGTGATGCCTATATAGTCTATATAGATGCCTATATAGATGCTTTATAGTCATTCCCCTGGGATAGCATCTCATCCACAACATCTGCTTTTCAGATCTGGCTCGTCCCCGACAAAGTGTGTAAATCACCAAATATGCAGAACGGGATTTTGAAGCAAGCGGTAAGCAACGGGTTGGGGTGGGTGGGGGTGAACCTCATCCTAGTTCAACACTTCCGAGCTGATAGAAGCCTACAGGCGTGAGAGCAGATCTGGGAGGTGCCCAAGATCTGGGCGCAGCACTTTTGTCACTGCCATCAGCAGCCCCAAGGACACAGGGACATCTCTGCAGGGCTGGAGGTCAGGAAGAGAATGGGCTCTGAAATGACATATAAGCAGGAGAAAGACTGAAATAAAGGGAAAAGTCTATTTCATCCTTAGTTTGTCAGTGTAAATGATGCAGAATCAATGCAACCACAAACGCAGTTGAGGGAACCAGCACCAATCATGTAAGATTTCCTACTGCTGTATTCCACCATCCACACTCCTTGAGACTTTCTCCTCCAGAAAACACAGAGACCCATTCACACAGCCCAGATTTCAAATCCTGACTTCTGTGGCTCTGGGAGTGCCCCACCATTTAACCCCCTTTTTGTCTGAGGGTTTTATTGAAATTCCGTAAAACCCTGGCTGTTGTCTCAGCGTGCCCACTTCAGGGCAGGATTTGGGAAAACCCCCATCACCTTTATGAGCTGGAGGTTGATACAGCTCACACAGGGAATTTTCTGGCTGGGTGTGTTGAAAGGTGTCACCCTGCCAAAGCTGCCCCCATACACCCCGTGTATGCCCTGACCTTTCCTGGCAGCAGAAGGCAGCTACAGAGGGTCTTCTGGTGGGCAGGGGTTTAAAAGACCAGGAACAGAAAAGCATACCGGTACCTGTATGAGCATCACGTGTGAGTGTAGGGGGAAAAAAATTCAGAGCAGTTGAGTGAATGAGCTGCCTGAATAACTCTTTTTTTCCAAAATATTTTTTCTGTGAACTCAAAAGGGAAGTGTTTGGGTACCCTTTTGGTCCCAAACCAAATTGAGATAACATAAATTAAAAAAAAAAAGCAAAAACAAACAACACAATTTTTTTTTGTTTTTGAACTCCTTTTTAGTTATCTTATGGGTAATTATTTGAAAGGCTAATATGAGTTTTCCTGGTCTTGCTGAGGAACTATTTGATCGTGACTAGAAATGCCCTAAATGATTCCATTACATACACTTTCAAAAATTCACTTTTGTCCAAAAACCTGCACCAGCTTTCAGAAAACAACCCGGAAAATATGCTTTAAATAATCAAGTGTTGGTTAGGCAGGCAGAGCTTCATAGAGCAGCTTATTCATATTGTTAGTGAAAAGCATCCGGCCAGCACACTCCCTCTCTGATTGCATTCAGTATTATATTTGGGGTGAAATTACCAAGGATAATAGACCAAAGATTAACTAAATGAATTGGAAAAAAAAAAAAAAAAGGGGTATGGAGACCTAAGGATAAGGAGAATATGCTTAACATTTCCTGAGAGAGCTGCTTCAGGGGCATGGCACTGGAAAGGGAGAGCACCTCTGCGGGGAGAAGTGTACTTGTGCTTCCTAAAGGAAAACAGCCTTTTCCATGCTAGAGAAACACATCATAAATGCTGTTAAATTATCCTGAGCTCTGGACTCAACAATATCCATACGCCAGTCTGTTCTGCAGGTTGCCGATGTCAATATATATGAGGATTCCCTCTGACTGAATGAGCTGTCTCTTAATTTGATGGAGCGGACCAGCCTTGTTGCACTGAAACAGTTATGCATGGCAGGCTGATGAGAAACAGCTGAAGTTTCACTGTTGTGTCTAGTGGACCCAAAAGTAGGATTCTGTGAGAGTTTCTAGAGATTTTCAAGCAATTTAGCTGATTACACTGTATTAAAATTAATAACCAAAATTTTCTCCTTATCAAAACTGCAAGGTAAAAATGTTTTGAGACACTATCTCAATTTTAGAATCAATCTGGGAGGAGAAGGATTTTTGTGGCACTGTTACAAAGCATTGAAAAAGCCAAATGCAGTGACCTCTTTTTGTGCCAAGTCCTGCAATTTATAAAGCAGCGTCATTTTTCACTGGAAAGCATCAATTGCCTCTGAATAAACAGAAGATGCTCCCCACACTCACTTTCTCCATATCATTTGGTAACATACCTGATTATATATCAATTACATATTATATACCTTTGGCATATCTCCTTTTGTTCAGCTAAACTAAAGATCTCTACGAGTTTCAAACTATTGGGATGTTTATTTATGGAAATGTGAACAACAGAGAGCTTTGCAGGGATGACTGGGATGCTGTGCAGGGGCGCAGCGCTCAGCTCCGGGCTTACCTGTGGAAGCATCCCCTGACTTCTCCAGACCGCTGGAAATTCTGCCAAGCCTGTCCAGGCCCGTTGGCCGTAGAAATGCCTAACGGATAAACCAGCGCCCGGCGTGTTGTCACACTTGGGACTGCAGGGATGACCCCCGGCTTCTGAGGAGTCTGTTAGACCATGCTCGGCTGTGCCAAGGAAACCCAGCAAAGAGCGCGTCTGTTATACGCACTTCCCTTGAATAAATGTATTACTGTTTTTCTTCAGAAGGAGGAACAAAACCCGGGTAAGAGGCAAGCGGAGGTGCTTCCTTAACAATCAAGCCCTCCTTTTGTCCTGTCAGCAGAGTTTTATTTGCAAATGCCCGTTCTGCACGAGCTTTAAAAGGCTGGGCTCCTAACAATGCCGTGTCCTCATTGAGGCTGACCTGGAGCAGACCTCTATTTACCAAATATAAAGATGCTAATTATTTCATGTATAGGCCTTAACGTGATTACAGCGAGCATGGACACTGGTTGTTGTTATAGCAATCTGAATTAAATTATGCTTGTGCCAGCATAATTAGGGTCCCCCCGTGAGCTTATTGGGCCAGTATTTTAATGTGGCATCGCAGCAGCTTGGTAAAAACAGTGACAATTTCAGTTTTGTGTTTGTTGGCTGAGAGATTGAAAAAAAAAAATATTTCTTGAGCAAACCCTGAGGAGGGAGGTCTGGGCTTTATGCAAAGCCCAGAGATGGCTTTCTTGCCCCTTGGAGCATTTCAATAAATGCTCATTAAAACAAACAAACAAACAAACAAAAACAACAACAACAACAAAAAGCCCAAACTAGAGTTATAAAAACCAAACTTAGGTCAGGCCTTCCTTGTTAAACGTGTGCCTTTGCACAGTGGAAACAACCGGAGTATTCAAGCCCTGCAAGGCAAACGAGGGGATGGAGTCACAACAGCAGGGCCCAGCGTGCATACCTAACTATGTATATATTATTTATTATATATCTTTGGCATATCCCCTTTTGCTCAGCCATGTGACTGTCCCTCTGTCTCCATCCTGGGAAGCCACACGGCACTGCCTGCAGCTCTGTGACACAACTTGGGGAACAGCTGAAGGTGAAAGCATCTTCCACCTCCCTTCTTGCTGTTTTGGAGGACACGGTGACCAAAGCTTCGCGAGGGCCAGGCACTTGATGTTTCCAATGGGATAGCTGTGTCTGCACGCTGCTCCTGGCTGGCTCTGCTACCAGTGAGCCATCCCCGAGGACCAGAGCAAGGAGGGCATCGCTGGAGCATCCCTGCCCAAGAGGTGGGATGGCAGGGAGGGATGTGCAGAGCTGCAATGGACCGCACGTCCCTGACCAAATCGTAAACACTGTCAGCACAGTCCGGAGGGAAAAGGTGTGGCTTTCACCAGCATCCCCAGTGCGAGTACCTCTGACATGCAGTTCGGCTTTTAAAAAAGGTGTTAATCCATCAGAGGTGTGAGTCTTGTGGTGGCAGCAGAGAAGCAAGCAATGCGTTTCAAGCCTGCGTGGTCAGGACCACAGGGATCTCGCCACAGCAGAAAATCGCTGTGTCAGATACTTGGTGGGATGCTCCAGAAGCACACAGAAACTGAGCTGCAGTCTAGGCAAATGCACGGTAGCCGATGGGGTGACATGCACATTTTGAATTATGCAGGTGCTTAAGGAATTTGTGAAACTGGGGGCTGTAATTTACTTACATTTCCAGCGCTTTTCATTTTTACAATCAGTAGTTTGATTTTCTATATATATTGTGAAGTCAGAAACAAGGAATAACGTCCTGTCTGTCAGACGGACAAGAATCGTGCACTGACCACATGCTTTCCAGGAGCTCAGTCGGAAAGTTTCTGAGGATGTGACCTTGTGTTCTCCGGGACCATGGTAAGCCACGAATGTGGAAGAGGCCAGGAGGGAGCCTGCTCACAGCAGAGCTCACCGATGCTCCAAACTTCGAAACTGTGGAAGATGGTGGTAACAGCAGAGCAGCAAAGAGCTTCCCTGGCTCTCAGTATCCACCACCCCCACCTCCCCCCAAGCAGTAAAATGAAGAAGGAAACGTTACCTTAAAGGCCGGTACTTTTAAGCATTTATTTACATCATACAGTTGCCAGCATTGATTGCCCTAAGAATCAAATACTGTGGGAGGAAAAGTTTGCAATCAATAACTAGTGTTTGAAGTTAGGCTTGGGGGGAGGGGGGGGCAGGTAGGTAGGCTTAATCGAGTCGTAACTGACCACCTGATGGCTTGTGGTAGATTTTCTCCCACCCCAGAGCAGTGGTGGGACAACGCCGGCGGGGTAATGCTCGAAGGCTGGATTGAAATCCTGTGTGGCTTCACTGTTTGTTGACAAGAGCTGGGGAAGGCTCTTTGTTGGAAGTGGGATCACCACCCAGCGCACTCATCGCTCGGCTGTCATCAATCACCCTCCTCTGTCCCGCTCTATCTGTTTCTCCACGGGGATCGGTCCCTGTATTGATTCAGGGCACATCCATCGCCGGCAGCAGAGCCAGACCGGCTCACGAGGGGCTGCCCCACCATGTGGGATGCCCACACACCCTAGAAGAGCCTCAGCAGCATCAACAAAAATTATTTCACCCTTCCAGGGATGACACCACCAACTCTGATGCCTCCCACTGCCCTGTGCGTGTGGCATTAATTCTCCTCGCAGTCCAAGGAAAGCTCCCGCTGGGCCCAGGCAGGTCAAACATCCAGACTGCCAGGGCTTTACCTACCCTGGATGATGGGTCCTCTCCAGCTCCAGGCAACACCATCTCTTGTCCCCCTGGCTCCTGTGCTTGAAGGAGCCAGCCCAGGGATGCTGCCCAGCCTCCTGCCCAGGGGTGAGGAGGAAGAAGGGTGACGGAGGTGGGAGGATGCACATTGTGGGGCTGGTTTGACACTGGCACCAAAGCCACAGCTGCCCCTTTTTAAGGCAGCAGTCTCAGCTTGTGGCCAAAGCCAGCCCTATACTCCAACAGCAGGACCCAGCCATGAAAGCTGACAAAGCATCTGAATGATCACAGCAACTGGAGGGGAAAGAACAATTATTCACGCAAATAAATGTTGGTAATTATTTTTTTTTCCATGTGGCACCTGACACAGAACCATCTTCCCTCCCTCCCCCCCAGCAGCGGTGTTTCTCCCGTACAGCTGCTTTCAAGGTGATGCAGTTGGGTCGTGGATTCATCTGCAATGGGTGTCTCAGCACAGCGAGGCAGGGGGGACCTTCTTGCTGTCAGCAGTCACGGTGGCTGCATTTTATCCAGGTTCAGTCTATGGGTCTTAATATAGATCTTTGTTATGCGAGATTAAGTACTCTTCCTGTGAAAGCTCTGCTTTTTGGAACAACATTTCAATGGGTTTATTATAAGAGCACTCAACAAATCGTGGGGGAGACAACAGGCTATTCTAGGAATTGAAAATTAACTCATCATATTAACATGGAGCAGTATTACAGGCACCTTCAGAATTGAAAAAAAAAAAAAAAAAAAAAAGATATAAAATTAAAGAATCAGGCTTCAATAAAAACAAATGGCAAATCTTTATGGGATGTGTGTCAGTTCCCTGTGGCCCAAAAAGATAACTCAGTGTAAACTCAACTGTACGAACTTATGAAACAGCTCTTATAAGCTAAGCTGACACTGTAGGGCATGGACTAAATGCAACTGAATAGTTTCACAAAGTAATGTGACACAAAGATATCGAGAGGACGCACATAATAGCCTGCCTTCATTTTCACATCAGCAGCGCCCTTCGTCTGAAGCGAAGGCACAAAACCGGTTCATTATTCCTGCGAAGGACTCCTGGTACTAGTGCAGCCTGAGTGCCATTAACATTGGTACTGCTGGATGTTTTATACCGACTGGACTTTTGCTGTTCCTTCCTGAATTTGAGAAGAATTATTCACCTGTAGCTCTTGTGCCGTGGGCGGACGCAGCGGCTGTACCAGGCAGGCAGCGGGACGGGACCAGGAATGAGAGCTTTGCTCAGCTGTTCACCTGTCCCCACCATGGCCGGTATCTCTGCCCGTGAGCTGGGGAGAGGCAGATTTCTTCCCCGTACGTAATTCTGCTCTACAGAGCGATCCCACGGTGGCAGGCAGGCTGACAGCCTGGCACGGGGACCCCAGCCCCCCGCTGCCCCATCCCTGGCATCGCTGGGGGCTCTGGTTTGGAAATCTCATCCTCTGTGTCTAGGTAGAGAGCAACGGCCCCGGAGCCCTGCTATACGTGCCATTTCACATACAACTATCCGCCGGAGAACCACTGCCAATTCTGATGGTGTTTTTCCAGAAAACTGTATTTGGAAACTCGTATCCTGAATTTAAAGGTGACTCCCCTCTTTTTAGAGCACGCAAATATTTCGCCCGCGCGTTGGCATTCCTCTACCCGCTGCACAAGGCATTTATGCAGCGTGAAGCAGGTCTGACACCGGCAACAGAGAGCAGGGTGCAGCCCTTTCTGTATCTACATACACACTCAAGTGCCTAACTCCTGCCCCACACTGAAAAGGAAAAAACTACGCCCCCACCACACACCCCCACTCCCCCAAAAAATGCCCAGCCACATTAATCTGTAAAGATAAAAACAAATTCCTCTTTGCGCCCCATTCAGGACAGGAAAAAAAAAACCCAGCCCATTGTAAACGTATTTACTCACAGTTACGGAGCAGGAAGGGCTGGCATGTTTCAGACAAAAACTGTGATCTGTTTGGCAGCGAGGACCTCATATAAAAATGGGAACAAACCTGCACGGCAGCAAAATCAACATTTGTTTTAGGTTGAGGAACTGGGATCCAGGTAAATTAGAAAATATTCCCACTCCAAAAGCAGAGACTTCAGGCTAAGGGAGGAATCAAATGCACAGCCAGGGAAGAACTCTTCTGTCACAGACTTTGTGAGAGGGCCATCTCCTTGCGTTACGTCTGCACCGCTCTCGACTATATGTCAAAATCATACAGCCTGAGGAACCCATGTCCTTACGGTGGAGGCATGAAATATACATACACATTATTAAAATTGCATTAGTTTTGTTCAGTCTGCAACACAAGACCTCGGAGGCGTTGTTGCCTTGAAGAGCAAAGACCCGTTTTGGTAGTTAAGGAGCGTAAATGCTAATTCCTGCTCTGATATTCACCTACCTGGAAACTTCAGCTCTGGCACTCACGCTGCAGTTTCCGTACCCGTGCGGTACGGAGCGGAGGAAACGGTGCCGTGTTTCCTCGCAGGGCTGCCCTGAGCTGTTAAGGGTTGAACCCCGCTCTGAATGCACAGGGTGCTGCTGCTTAATAGCTCTGTGTTGTTCAAACCTGCTTCTTTCTCAAGAAGCCAAAGGTCTTTCCAGAGAGTCATCTGGTGTTCCCCGGTCCCCCTTGCAGCGGGCTTCAAAGCTGTTCCTGGAGGAGAGAAGGAAAAAGGATGGAAAGGCAGGGGATGGAAAGGCAGGGCATGGAAAGGCAGGGCATGGGCACAGGGCATGGAAAGGCAGGGCATGGAAAGGCAGGGCATGGAAAGGTAGGGCATGGGCACAGGGGATGGAAAGGCAGGGCATGAGAAGGCAGGGCATGGAAAGGCAGGGCATGGGAAGGCAGGGCATGGGAAGGCAGGGCATGGACAGGCAGGGCATGGGAAGGCAGGGCATG
>JAVJGJ010000014.1:118404279-118446327 GCA_035590215.1 Microhierax caerulescens | reverse complement strand
GGGAAGGCAGGGCATGGAAAGGCAGGGCATGGGAAGGCAGGGCATGGGAAGGCAGGGCATGGAAAGGCAGGGCATGGAAAGGTAGGGCATGGGCACAGGGCATGGGAAGGCAGGGCATGGGCACAGGGGATGGAAAGGCAGAGCATGGAAAGGCAGGGAATGGAAAGGCAGGGCATGGGCACAGGGGATGGAAAGGCAGGGCATGGGAAGGCAGGGCATGGGAAGGCAGGGCATGGGCACAGGGCATGGAAAGGCAGGGCATGGGCACAGGGCATGGAAAGGCAGGCCATGGAAAGGCAGGCCATGGATGCAGGGCACGCTGCCTTTCAGAGGATGCTGCAGCTTCGTGCAGGGAGCAGCCCGGTGGTGCAGTGAGCCCAGCACATGTCACCCGTGGTGGCCCCCACGGTGTGCTCCGGGTGGAACAGCAGGCACCCCCCCAGTTCAGCCTGCCAGGCGGTCAATATTATGCTACAGGACAAGTTATGCATTCCAAACCTCTGCTGTCACTCGTGCCGTGGAGGAGGATCGATGACCTCTGTAAGGACCAGACAGAGCTGGTACTAACAAGTATCAATCTTCCTCCTTCCTGTACTATCCAGGTTTGCACGTCAGCACAGACCAAGCCTGCTTCTGAAACTTCCCAGAGGTCCTAGGAAAAGCACCCAGAGCCTCAGGCCAGGCTGCGCTGGCGATGTAACGTGCTCCTGTCTGCCCTCTGGAAAGCTCTGTTTGCCCCTCTTCTTGGGGTGGTCAATATGCCAGCACCTCACGTGCCTCGTGCATCCTGACAGACCCACATTACCGTACTTCATTGGCCCTCAGGGAAGACGTACAACCATCTCCAACCACCATGCATCCGTAGCAATGTACCCTGGCCATTGCTGTAGAGTCTCTCAGGCTACCGAAGGCATGAACATCTCAGGTCCACCCAAGACAGGCAGCCAAAAGGTTGATGTGTCCAGCCATGGCTAGTCTAGGCTTGAGACCCTTGGATCCTAGGAATAAAGAGTTGTGCCAATTTGATAGGCAAGAATACACAACGTGTAACGTGTGAGCAGTCTGCTGCTGACCAGAGCACGGGGCACCTCAATGAAAGGTGTAAGCTCAGTGGAGCTGGTGTGGGGCTGCAGCCTTTCTCCCGCTCCAACGCAGGTTTCTTCTGCAGTGACTGGGAGTGAGGCCGCAGAATAAAACCCAGTCAGTGTAATAGAGCTGCAGGACTGATGTCAGCGCTGCATAACCCAGAGCATGGAGAAAGAAAGCGAGAGCACATTGCGTGTGAATAATAGCAGGTCTCTGTGAAGTCATATGACCACTCAGTTGGTGGATTAACAATTTTAGCAGCTGTTCCCACCAAACTGACTCTCCTGAGGGAAAGCATAATAGAAAAGGGTTTTTTTTTTTTTTTTTTTTTTTTCTTCTGGGAGAGAAACCCTCTGTAATGGAGTCCTCAGTATCAAATAAAGCGTTGAACTATAGCTGTAATATTGATTTTCATGATGTCTCCCAGACAGCGAACATTCCTTTGAGCCACCACAGTTTGGTCACTGGAGAAATGCAGTCCAGAGATGATACAGATGTATGCATCAGAGTGAATGACTGACACAATCGATTCCCACATTCCCATGATACTAGGCTGCTGAAATTTGGTATACTCATACATCAGGGATGGAGCTGCATGCAAGTACTTGGAGGAGAAGCAAAATTCATTTTTGATCTTTCTTTCTGAGATTACCAGGAGGTCACCTTTTTTGTTAAGGCTGGTCTCAAAAACTAATGTTCCCTTTAAGCTGAGATTTTGAAATTCATTCTGGTCCTCTGATTATGAAAAAAAACCAACCCCACACAACTCCAAAATCCAGTATTTCTGTCACAAGAAGGTCGTCACTCTAATATTCTATCTTTCTATTTCATTTTCCATCTGTGGAACATATAGAACATAGAACTTCCAATTTGGAGAAATTAAGGTCATTTGAGGTCACTGGTTCGGGTATTTTTTAAGCTTTAGTCAAGACACCTTGCAAAGGGGAGCAAGCACATTGTAGATGTTGATGTTGACTGTCACTGTGAGCCACCAGCTCAGCTGCAGTCAATTAATAAAGCCTTGAGGTCTGTACTGACGATCTTCTTTCTGGATGAATCCGAGCACACATATGCAGGAGCTCCCGCAGTAAATAACAGTTTGACAGTTATGTTGTTTCACGATGCTCCTCCTTAATAACACTAATTCAGCGATGTGCTAGGATCCAGAACCTGAAAATTATTTAGCTGTCTAACAAAGAGTAAAATCATTGGAAGAGAAGTGTTCAAAGCACCATGGAAGGTGCTTTAGGTGTCCCGTTTCCATAGAAATGTCAGCTGGCTGAGCATCGCATTATTGACACCTCTTGCTCTCTGAAAAGCACGCCATGATCTTTTCCGATCCTTCTAAGATGAGTTTCCACATTCAGAAGCAGGAACCCTGTGGAGTTCGTGAGGAATTTTGCTGTTGCTAAGAACTTTCCAGGGCAGGTGCTCAGAGCCTGTGTCGGGCAGTCAGGAGCCTGCACTTGGGCATGAGTACTGACGTCCTTCCTCACCGTGGTGCAGTCTCGTCCTAAATAACCCTGAGATCTGCCAACCAGAGGACAGGGCAGAGCTGGCGGAACATCTCTGCAATGCTGAGGAACAGCACAGTGATGGTGAAGGCAGTTTAGGTCAACGATTATGAAATTCTGCACCCAAAATGACATACAGATAATCTATATAAATCTTTAAAGCCCTCACAGGATTAAATTTGAAGTGATCTAATATCAGGCTAATGCTTTCCTCGCACAGAACACACTGCTGCTGAGCAGGAGCTGTAGGCAAGCCCCAAGCCACTCCTTTCCAGCCAGCCACCATGGAGCGGGTCACTAATCACAGCTTGTCTCCCCCTTCCCCAAGTGTCCACCTAACAAAAGGCGATTTCCAGGACCGAGAAACTGAAACGCCAGAGGAATGTGAGTGTCCAACATCTCCCACGTTCTCTGCAGGTTCCCAGGCAGAATCAAAAAGTGACAGACGTGTCTAAACCCTTCGAAGAAACCAGTACTTGATTCAAAAGCCTGAGATACCTTGAAATGTAACCCAAGTGAACTACCCCTAGCACAAGGCAACAGCAAGTCGTCACTTCTTTCTTACCTACAACATTAATTCTGAGCAAGACTGGATTGGCATGGGTTGGAAGAGCAACAGGTGTTGAAGAAAAAGCTGGAAGGTCGAGCATCCTTTTTGTCAGAAACTATGTAGTTCGTCTCTAATCCTAGTGGACGTTCTCTGTAGGCTTCCTAAAATATTCCCCCTCAAAAAATACTATGCATTTGCTCTTGCAGCAGCTACTCCACAAAGGATAACATAATTGGCTTTCCTCAAAATTCTCTCTACGTGTCTGTACTTTGACTGGGAGCTCCTCTGATCAGAGAGTGCTTGGCACATTTCTAGCATGGACTTGTGATGAATTAATTGTAGTCAAAGAGAGACCTGTAGGTACAGACAGATTGCTCGCCTCCTTGGAGGAGACATCGCTTTCTCATGTCCCGTATCTGCAAATGTTAAACAAGAGCCCCAACACCACCCCTTCTCATCCATCTGTTGGAAAATTTACATTCAGGGGCTGAACAATGGGAAAGGCAGCAGCACATCCCACCCAAGAGCTCTGAGCAAACCCCCATCCCCTTCCGTTTCCAACCATGAGCAGGCATGAGGCCACTGGGATGTGGAGAAAGATCCATCTCTGAGCTACTGGAGATGAATCCTGGAGAGTTCCCTGCCATCTGTGGGCACCACGAGCCCAGCACTCCCCAGGAGGAACCAAGAGCCCTACAACAGGAATTTCTGCCTCTTGAGCAACCTCTGCAAGCAAAACACTCCCTTCCCTAAAAACCTCTCAGCATAAAAAGCAAATGGCAAACTCGGGGAGAAAGGAACAAAAGGAAGGAGGTTGAGGGTATGAGTCTCTTCCACACACCCGTTTCCACACCTACGTTAGCACAACACCTGTCACAGGAGGGAATGAAAGTCACCAAACACTCTCTTGGGAGGTTTTTGGTGCAAAGGCACAACCTAATCAAACCACAGAACCACTGAACTACAGAACAGCCCCGGCTGGAAGGGACCTCAAAAAATCATCTGGTCCAGCCTGTCGAGCCTAAGCAAGGTTATCTAGCACCCTGCATCTTGAGAACATCCAGCGGTGGGGACTCTACTGTGTTCCTGAAAAGGCTGTTCCTCTTAGATGTTTGTGTTCCCTAGAAGCTGTCTGGTTCTGAGGCATGACAAACCAACACAAAAAAAGAGCCATCCTCCTGCCTATGGCAGCAAAGACTCTGACGAGGCAGCAGGTATAAGTAGCTACTCATGGGAAAACAACAACTGATCTGTGACCAAAACCAGCCTGCATGACTTGGCTGCGCAGGACACTGAAGCATCTTAATATGACACACTCAGACATGTGCTTTTTCTGCCTTTGTCAGCACCGAGTGTAACAGAAGATATTTTCAACCAAAAAAATCCAGTTTCTTCCAGAAGGAGCAGTATTAGCATGCGGAAAAGGTGATGAGTAATGCTGGACAAACTAATTTTGTTGCAGCATTTGTTTTATGGAAAGCCTCAAATGAACCTGTTTAGTTTATTTCCAGAAAGCGGTGCTCTTTACTGATGACTGACTTTTACTGATGGCAGTCTTAGAAACCCCCAAATGATCAGTCTGGGGGTTGTCAATGTGGTTATTTGCAGGTGATGAAGAAAGGAAGTAAATAAAAATATGATTTGACATTTCATTAGTAATGCTAGAGATGGCTGTGCACAGAGCAGAGGCAATGAATATTGCACCTGCTGGAGTGCAAGCAATAAAGGCAAATGCATAGCCTGCTCTGACCTCTAGCCTTCATTACCCAGAACAATATGCCATTCCCTGTATCCGAAATCACACCGTGCTTGTGAGAGCAGCAACCAGTGGCTGGATTTACATCCACCCAGCCGGAGTTAAATTGCTCTGATTCAGCTACCTCCTTCCTTTCTCTCTTGAACATAACCTGTCTTCTAGCTCAACTGCTGCCTTTCCAGTTGGGAATAAGCCACTGTTTTAAAGAAAAAGTACTGTGTGGGCGGAATGAAATGCTTGGAGGATATATGCTCTGCCATTTAGGTTTTATTTTTTTATTATTTTTTTTTTACCCTAGTAAAGAAAGGGTGCAAAAAAGATGCCCGAATCCAAAGCACAAACCCAAGTGTGCAACTGCCTCTTTGAGCTTCTTTCTTGATCATTTAGATAACCAGGTAACAAAAGCAGAACACTAGGTCCTAATTTCCAGACTAACTCCAAGCAATCAGCGGTGACTAGTCCAAATACTGTAATGGTAACAAAGATTAACGTTAAAGCGATGTTCCTCTACAAAGAATGTAGCAATTCACGCAGTTTACAGTGGTATAAATAAGCTCAGACTTTGACCCTGTAGGAACATATAATCAGTCAGTGAGCTACCCTGTGAACAGAAAGCCATTGCCTTGTACTTGATACTTGGCGAGATTATGAGAAAATGATATGTTTTGTGTAAAACATAGTGCACAGGCTTGTGCCACTGCAGCCTGAAGGAAAGGTTACATTCACAACCCATTATTAATAAGAACCTTCTTTTTCTCCTGGTCATCTAGTTCTTAACTTAAGAAGAAGAGCATCTAGAAAACACCGTGTTGGTTTCCCATCTCGTGGGAGTGGTAAGAATTATTTCCTAGCTCCAGCCCTGCACACAGTGCCCATGTTTGGCTCTTAAGCAGCCCAGCAGCCAGTCCCAGGGAGACGTGCACGGGGACCAGCTGGATATGGAGCCCACGAACACCCAACCTCCCTGGCAGCTTCTGGCAGAGGGAGCGAAACTCAGCCGAGCACCACGACCTCCCTGCCCCCCTCACGCTGCTGGCCCAGCGCACAGCCCACCGCTGGCTGCGTCATGGGGAAGGTCTAAAGGTGTTCGTGGTAGAGCTGAGTCCTCCTAAAGGATCTGAGCTTATCTTGACTAAGGAAATTAGCTTTATGTATGTGTAAATCTAGAGAGAGAGACACGTAGCGAAACGTATATATTTATCTATGTGTAAATATACACAAGGATATAGATAGATAGGAAATACATAGAAATAGGATATATCCCTCTTTACAGATAGGCAACAAAATGTTTGTTGCTGCCAGCAATTCCCATCTCCCTTTGGAGAGCTGGTCAGTCTCTGCTTGCTGGGTTAGCCCTCTGCCTCTTCCTCTGCCGGTCACCTCTCTCCGAAGAATGACAGACTTATACTGCTTTATGCCTGCATTAATTAATGTCACATTGCAGCGTGGATGGAAATTAATTCCCTCGTTGACCTGGCTGCTCACATGCACGCACACCTTTCCAGGAAGCAATTCAATGGCACCCGGGAAACTTGGATTAAGGCATGAGCTAATGGTGAGAAAACTAAACAATTCCTCACTGGAAGCTGGTGAGGAGTAACTGTGGTGGTGGCAACACCGTCTAGGTGCTGCACAAATAACAGAGCCCTTGCTAGAGACGCAGGAGATACACAAAGCATTAGGCACAAGCTTTTCTACCTGGCTGTGAATTCAGCTGTTCTATCGGGAGCTTGCTTTCAGCTTAACCTTGCTCTCTGGTTCGGAGGAGCATCGCGGGCAGCCAGGGACAGAGCCACCCGGGACTCGTACAGCATCCGCAGCATCCATCAGGTGGGTGGCAGACACCAGCAGAGCCACTCGGGCACAAAGCGGAGCTGAACCGCTGTCCCTGTGGGCAGGTACAAGCTCTTGTGCCTGCAGAGCTCCGAGGGGTACCAGCCAGTGTCCCACCTCGCCTCCCGCCTCTCCCCTGCAGGGCAAATGGTCAGTGAGAGACGGTAAATAAAGCCCCTGCGCTCAGCTCTGCTCCCGCATCACTGGGCCATTTGTGAGAGCACTGGCCTAACCCAAGCGACACCGTCAGCAGGTTCCAGCATCAAACAGAAACAGAAAAAAGAAAGTAAATAAAGAAAATGAAACCTTTCCGATAGCATCATGATTTATTGTTTACTTTTCAAGTGCAAAGGGCAGGTGGGACATCTGACCCTGATGGAGATTCAGGGGAAGTGAGCATTTCTGTGCCTTTTAAAAAATTCCCCTCATCATTTCTAACAAAGAGGCAGTGAGAAAGGGGGAAGTGTCACGATCATCTGGATGAGTGAACTAAATGGTCCGTCTTACTGCGGCACCTGCAGAGAAGTTAGTGGGAGAAGGCTGTTTTCTGAGCCCTGGTGGATCACACCTTCACTCTGCGGGGCAGTAGCAGGCAGCACCTACTCTTACAAGGGCTTACTATCTGTAGCACTCGAAGTACAGGACTAATCCTCTGAATGACTTGCTCAAATACGGAGTCAGGAGTTGGCAAATCACTCTCAGAAGAGGGCAAGGGCAGTCGCAGCCATGCTCTCGTTTTGTCCTGTTAAAATCAAACCTTTCTGTGACACCGAATAAACCAAGAAGCGTAGGGCCAGGCTGCAACGTCGATCAAAACACAGCCAGGATGGCAAGCCCGGAGTCTGGGCGCTGTACATGAGCACATGTTTAAAACCAAGAACGCACCCTCTGCTGCTACGGCCACCACAGGCGAACGTCCAGCACCTTTGAAGCGCTGCTTTGAACCGCGGTCTCTGGATCTGGGCCAAGAGAGAAACAAATTCCTGGCTCCGGTGATCTTTGCAACCTGCCCTCAGGTATATAAATCTCAAGGCACCTCATCTAATTACAGTTTCAAGAGCAAAATATTGGAGGAAGTCGTTTTTTAAAAAAAAACGTTGCCATCACTTCTGCCACATATTTATTTATGATCTCATCTCTGTCTGCAGGGTCAATACTTCCACCTAGAGGTGGTTCTCCATAAGAATGTCAAATTGATGGTGACGCTTTTGTAGAGCCCTTCTGCAGAAATGAATGGGCTGGAGACTGGGGGAAAGCTCACGTCTGCAGTCAATTATTCCTGTTTGGCAGGACTCCTTCCTTCAGTTTTTAAGTTGTAGCCTATCATTTTCCTGCGGTTCACTCACTAAAGCGATGCACAGGCCTGGTGCAAAGCTTGGGCGCAGGCGGGAGCCGCAGCGGGTTAGCCACGGAGGCAGCGGGCAGCTCAGAGGAGCTGGAACTCTGACCTGGCTACTTTTAAAATCAAACCTGGTCTTTCCTGGCTGGCTGGAGGGCTAGAGACAATGCAAAGGGAGCTTTCTCGCCCCGTCATTGATGATCGCGCCTGAAGTCTCTGCTTGGAGGGGATGAAATCCTCCCTCCGGCTGGGCAGAAGGCATCTGCAGAACTTCATCCTTAGCACATGCAGCAGCAGTGTTCAGGCCCTTGGCAGAGGTGTGCCTCGCCGATTTGCTTTCATGGGCATATCTTGTACCCTATAGCCTTTATATATATATATATATATGTATTTATGTATGTATGTATGTATGTATGTATGTATGACTTCAAGCATACTCAGATACAGTTGCTCTTATTTCTGACAGCAGCAGACCCATAACAGGTCACATGTATTTCATAATTGTGACTTCATACAGAGGCAAACGGTAAGTATATTCACTTTAAAGTATCAAATTATTTTCAGCTTTTAAGTTTTCCTTTTGATTTTGGAATGCAATCAGCATTACATTATTCTGCATTGTGAAAAACCTCAACAATTACACTGTTCTTGGAACACCAGAAAAGTTAAGTCTGTCAAAACCAAGGATGCCGCCTTGCAGGCTATGAATTAAATCCTGATCGCATTGAAATCAGTTGTACAATTTAATTCAGTTTCAAGGAAGCCAAAAATTTATTGCCAACCATAATCACTCAGCAACTGGATGTGCCACCTTCACAGGGGCTTTCTACAGAGCTTAATGTCTGGGTTTTGCAGAATTCAACTGAATGTAAGGTTTCTGAAAAATCTTGATGGGAAACATCCCGCTTTGGTGTCTCCATGTTTAAATCGAAGTTCTCCTTTAGTTGAAGGTATTTCATAAACCAAGTTGAGTTCCTAAAATTCTGTGCATTTGATATAAAGAGCTTGTTGGGTCTTTGAGTGTGGTTTTTTGGATTTGTTTTGCTTTTTTTCACAAATGCTGCTCTGCCGGCAGCTTTGTGCTGAAGGAGTAGGAGAGCAGCAGCATGCAAAGCTGTGCCCTGCAAGCTACTCAGCCATGCCCGGCACAGCACAGACGCCTTTTCCATGTCAGGACACGGAGAAGCACGGTTTGAGATCTCTCTCTGCACGATGCTCCTTGCAGGTGGCCACATCGTGCCTGGCCAGCATCCTGCCACCGACCACAGAGCATCGCACCTGGGGCTTGCAGAAGCTCCCGTCAGCCTTCCCGTGAAAAGCAAATCTTGCTTTTTCTTCTGTTTTCCTGAGGGAAGAGGCACAAAGAACGCAGCCGCTTAGCATCCTGATGTCTTAGCTGTAAATTGGGAATAACGTGCTGCTTCTGCCTTACAGAAACCCCATGAGGATACACCAGGGCTGGTAAAGTCTGGCTGAGGTCTGAAACTCCCTGGCATGCAGCATCCCAAAATGCCTTGTTTGCTCCCCTCCTGACCCCTGTGCATCTCCTGACAAGGCAAACAGATGGCACGCAGGACTGTGGGTCCCGCATGGTTTTTGATAGACTTCACCTGGGGGGGTGGGGAAGTCTGTTCCTTTTTATTGCTATTATTTTATAGTTTGGGGAAAGAGAACACAGGTGATATGTGTGAAAACCTTTTCTGCATAATTTCCTCAGTTATACTATCTCAATAACTATTGTGCTTGGAGTAAAGCAGCTCCATCAAGTATGGACCTTTAACTTGGCTCCATGGTGTTTAAAGCCAGTTCCTTAGAGGGAGGGGGAAGAACGGTAGGATGGAACCTTGTCTTTACTGTCCCACCTTCTCAGTCACCAGTACAACCACACCGAAATCCACATTCTAAGGCAGCACTTGGACCCCAGACATGTGTCAGTACAAAAGGATGGTGAACCTGTGTGTGCTGAGTCCTAATGCACATAAAAAGATACTTCACCATTTTGTCAGTACTAACCAGCACTAACCAAACCTATCCATTAGAACACCAGACCAGTAATGCCCAACCTTTTTTTGCCCAACCTGGAAAAGCCACGGGGCTTTTCTAGCAGCAGCCAAGTCCTTCTGCTCTACCCTTGTCATGCTACTGCTGCAAGATGCTGCCAGCAGCAAAGCTGCTCACCGTACCCCAAATCCACACAGCGCACTCCCAAGTGGCTGCTGGAAGGAGGCTGAAGGCCTGACACATTTGGGCAGCCTGTAACTGGTTGACAGGCCATTGACCGAGCACCCCAGCATCAGACAAAATTCAAAATTCATCTGACATCAAAGTCAGTCCCACCCCCTCAGCAAGCTAACCCGCCATCGCTGAGCGCGGCAACAGCAACAGAGCTCTCCATCTAACTCCAGCTGAAATCCAGGGGAAAAATCCAGAAAAACTCTGAAGCATGGCAGATACTACCCTTTGAACATGCAGGCAGTTTGTCACTCCTCACCCATTACACCTTGCCCCAAACCAGTTAACGGCACTGAACACCAGTGGCTACGGCAAGGGAGCATGCAGAACACTGACGGGTACCACGGCCAGGCGGGACCTTAGAGGTAACAGGAGAGGATCTAAGCGCTACACAGAAACCAGCAAGATCGGTATCGGAAAAATGAAGCCTTGACGTTGCTCTCCGAGGCCATGAGGGCTCTTCACAGAGATGGAACCACCACCTGGGACGCAGTTTTCTATAGGAGTGGAGAGAGGAACCTCCTTACTCGAGATATCTCACTGGGCAATCCGTCTCACGAAGAAAAGCATGATCACACGGGGAAAAGGTTGCTACTATGTGGGGGGGTTTAATATTCTGTTCTGCACAGAGTAAGTTAATAGTTAACCAGCCAGGTCCACATGGTAGGTTTGATAGTAGGGAGGGTGTGAATGAGGACGATTAAGGGTTGTAGAAACACAGTTGTGCAGCTATTCAGCTGATTTGTATGAATGTCCTGGTGGTTTTACCCATGCTTCTTCCTTTTTTTCCTTTTTTTAAAAACACACGTTGGATGCAATCCTGATGTCTCTGAGATGAATGGAAAAGAACATTGACTCACTTTGTGTGGGCACTGTGGAAGAAAGTGGTGGTGGTTGGTTTTTTTTTCAGGGGGAACTTAAATAACAGGCTGGATGGACCAGCGTAGTGAAAGACGACCGAGACTGCTGTGCAAAAGTGGTTGGCGGTGTTGTGATTTTTGTTGTTTTTTTTTTTTATAAAAAAGAAACTAGGGCAGAAAAAGGATCGTAGGTGGCTTGCTATTTCATTGAGGGGTGGGGGGTGGCAGGGTGAGCACAGCCATTTTGGAAAGCTGAGCAAATAGAGTGCCGTTGGGTAGTCACGGTGATGAGCTGGGAACATGGGGAGCTAAAAATCCCTGATTTTAACAGCAATCAAAAATTCATGTTCAATTTTCCCTGTGCTGCCTCCTCCAGGCCCCTTCCCCACAGCTGTCCCTCAGGGCTGCCCTGCAGCGTGAAGCACCGCTTCTGACTCCGTGTTTCTCCAAGGATGGTTTAGCTAGAAAGCCCTAAATTGTTTTACACCCACTTTTCCTCTTCCTGGCAATCGTACGGGTGAGCTTGTGCCTGCTGGACCCCACCACGCAGCAGCAGGTCGGTGGCCACCCCGATGCTGGGGCTTGCAGCTCCTTGCTCAGCGGTGTGGCTCCGTCCCCGGCAGCGCACCGTGCACACAGGGACCTGGGCTGCGCTCCTGGTGGCCTTGGCTTGAAGAAGACCTCAGCAATCATCTGGAGCAAGTCTTGGTGCTTGCACTTTTGGCAAAGTCATCTGATGTATTAGCTGTCCGCTTCTCACACCCTCCCGTTGTAATAACAACGTAAATAACAAATTAAATTAAATAAAATAATTAAAGACAGTAAATAACAAATAGTAGTGGCAGGCATTCGCTATGAGTAAATGTTACCCAGGCCGTGAAACCCAAACAGGAACAACAAAGAAATGTTCTGCCGCGTAATTACAGCTGGAAATATTTCACGCATTTAGTAGCATGAAGTAACATCAATAAAAAGAGAAAGTGCACTCAGGATTCTAAAAATAAATAAATATTTATTAGGCAATCGGTAACTGAATAAATTATGTTCCCAGTCTCTCCAAACGAGGCTGAATATTTACTGGTTGAGCCAGAGACCTGTGACTTGGCTGAGCCGTAAGCAAAGCTGCTGCGTAGGTGATGCGCTGCCGGCAGGTTACGTTTTGCTCTTAGCCCCAGCTTTAGGGCACGCTGCCGCCTGCAAGCCAGTGCCTGAGAACCCGCTTTGTGCCAACATCACCCAAACTTTTGGCCACATGGACTGTACCCACCCTCTCCATCAAAGAAGCAGAAACTCCTGCCTCACGCTCCCGATCCCGCGCTTCCCCAGCGCTCGAGGAGCGTGTCGGGCAGCCCCATCAAACGACTCGACACACCTCCACAGTCAAGCGCACGGGTAAGGGGACACCCACCCCTGTTTTGGTCACTTAACTTGTCTGCATCTTGTTCGTGCAGTCAGACAGCGTAAGGTCCCAAGAAAGGGGGTAGCAAGAAGCAAGCGGAGAGAAAAGCTCTGAGCTGGGAACGTTATTTGCTCCCTCTCCAGGTTTGAAAATACAAGGAGCGAGCAGCGGACTGGATTACATCTTGGGAAGGGGCTAAAATCTGCCTACTGGAAATTATTGCATCTTTTACAATATACACTGTGGCAATTTATTGGTACCTTGTATTGGATCCTTGTGTTTTGCATGGCCACAATAGTAGTAACAAACTCGGTTGGTTTGGTTGGTTGGTTTTTTATCGGCACATAAAAACCCCAACACTATCCACCCCCAAACCTGGCTAGCTTAACTGCCTTAGCATCACAGACCTCTTCCGTTAGGTCATCTATCGCATCTCTCCAACGCCTAGCACAGAGTACAGCATGCTCAACTTATCCGGGTTCCAGCAAGGCATCTTCCCAGGAATAATAGATTTTTATCATCACAACTAGAAGAAATCATAAAAGATAGGCAGACCTGTGTCTTAGAGATTACTGCTGTGATGCACTCTACACTGTAATAGGAACCAAGATATTATATCCATTCTAAAAATACATAAATAAAATGTAGGAAAAGATCCTTATCAGTTTGGGAGCGTTGTGGCTCTGTTGATTTCGGTGGAGCTATATTAATTCACATGAAATTTAGGGCCATCCCTGCATTTCCAGTGCACCCTTCTCAGCTGAGGAGTAGAAAAAAAGTATAGAAAACACAAGAGGAGGTAATACTGTAGATCTAGTCCTTCAACCTGAGTATAAGTCAAGATTACAGAAAGTAAAGTCTTGATCTTATTTCTAATGGCGTATATTCTTTTATTGGGATTATTTCTGATTTTCCAAGTTTGGGTCAGGCACAGGTGCACAGGATCTAGATCACATCTTTAAGGCTCCCTCTGATTCAACACCTAATAGTGCTTATCAGTCGCTGATTTAAAAGGGGCAGCAGTCGTCGAGTAATTGATGCCTTATCTGCAAGAAACAATTCTCTTGATAGAAGTCTCTGAGCAACACAAAACCAATTATTATTTCCAGAAACTTTTAACTACAGAAAAATGCATCCTTGAAAAAGAGCAATCTAATTCCTAGTGGTAAAACCTCATAATTCAACTGTTTCATTCACTTTAATAATTTACAGCCTTTCCCCTGGAGAAGGCTATGTGAGGTGATCGGAGTGGCCATCAATGAGATGAGGTGAACTTGCTGATACCCTTAATTAATTGTCCTGTGTCTGTTGGTCTCTGCCCAATAAGAGCTTGTAGTGGCTTCATCAACTAGAGTGTTGAAAAATATTTTAAAATACCCTGTTATCTACAGCTGATAAACCTAGTCTGTTCTCTAAAGCTATTCTTCCTCCTTCTCTGAAGAGTCAGACCCAATTTTCTTTCTTGCAGCTAGAGATCTGAGGCTGAGCAACAGAAGGGGGGACCACTGTGGGCACCAAACCCCATCCACTGCAACCACAGGCAGCCACCCAGCTGCTGCCACTGCCTGCTTGGTCCCACGTCCTCCGTGCGCCTGGCATCCCCGCCTTACCCACTGGAATTGTTTGATTCACAGATGCTCTAGAAGATGCCCAAGGTTTGACAGTGTTCTGCTGTAGTTCAGTGGTGAATCAGAGAAAAGGCCAGTAAGAAATAATTTTTAATTAAAGGATATGGCATCATTTTTTGAAGAAGCTTTAGGAAGATAACCTGGAGGGTGGTTGCCGTTGTCCGTCTTCCCTGAGTCCTCAAGAGTGACAACTGTAGATCAGAAAGAGCAATGCCAGTGTGGTACCCTTTCTCCTCTTTCCCTCCTTGGGAGCAAGAAACTGCCAGGTCTGACTTGCCTTTATTAGCGAGGTGAGTGGGATGAATTCATGTGTAAACGAGGAAACAGTGGCAGTCTAAATGAAAGTTATAGGAGTTAATGTCTGAGAAAGTCAACCAAATAGACTAGTCTCACTGTCAATAAAAATAAATGGTCTAAAACAGTAGCTAAATCATGAAGAAAAGAGTACTCTGACCAAATGGGTCTCAATAAAAAGAGCTGTTCTGGAAATATGAAATTCCTCGAGTGGTTTTTTAGACAAGAACAGACAGCAAACACAGCCATCAGTCCAAGCAGAAACACAAGTTAAGACTGAGTTAATTATTTTCTGAAAGAAATCTATTGTCAGTACATTTACTTCTTGGTGAAAAACAAGTCTCCTAAGATAAATCTAAGCTCCCCTGTACGTTATGTTATATGACACCTGTGCAGATTGTCTGAAGGCATTTAAAAAACAGTAGTTTGCATTAATATTTTCAAAATTCCGCTAAGGTTGTTTTCTACGAGACAGTAAATCGTGGGATAGTTCCCTAATAAATAGCCTATTTTCTTTTTGCAGACTTCGGGCCAAATTTAGTGGTGAACTCTGCAGTTGTCAACAGCTTCACCCGGGTGTCCCTTACGGAGGTCGCTCTCCTGTGTCACCACCCTCAGAGAAGCAGAACCACTTCTGGAGAATAAATGACAAGCAAAGTGAACCAACGACCAGGCAAAAACTGCCCATGGGGGATTCACACGGGGAGATGACTGCACCTCCGCTGACACTGGAACGTTTCACGTTCATCTACACCAGGTGGTTTAACTGGCAATGGATCAGCTGAAAACACTGTGTGGATTCAGTGGAGCTGCAAAAATTGGATCCAAAAGATCACATTCAGACTTGAGTTAATCCTTGCCAAAACCACTAATAACAAGGTAAAAGTAAGGCTTCAGGGATGTATGGGCATGCATTGTATCAGAGAGATTTGTCATCTTTTACTAGCACGGCTCTGCTGTCTCCTCAGTGCATCCATCACATTCATTTTGTATGGTCTCTTGCCTCTATTTGATTGCTTTTCTTGGCCCCAGAGTTCCTCTCTGAAACTTCTTACATCAGAACAGAGCGTCAGCCTGAGCTGACACCCATTTCACGCATCTTCAGAAGCCTACAAGGTGTAGATACCCAACCTAGGCTAGTTTCTCTTTACAGACACTGGAAGGAATCAGGCCCTTGGAGGACGAGATGCGTACAGCCTGGTTTACACCTACTTGAAGTGGAATGTATCACAGCCTAGACGTGCCTATTTTTCCTTCCTTGGACTCAAAGGCAGCCTGGAATGACTTGTCCAGCTGTGGATATCTGCAGTCAAGATGCCGACACCATGGGTATCCCTGTATCGTTAGATGGATCCTACCCTTGAATGACAGCTTTGTAGCAACAGCAGCTTCGCTTTCCAGAAACATCACACTTACTGTCTGGTGAAGGCATTAGTTCTGTTGAATTTGGCTGTCTTTGGTATTCATCCCCAAATATTCTTTGCGGTTAAAAGGAAAGCAACTGTTTTTTTTTGTGAAACTGCTTCTTCCATGTGCTTTTCCTTTTTTTCCTTTTCCATTCTTCCTCTTAGCAATGCTGCTGATAATAAGCACTGAGTTGAAAAGAAAGAACCAAAGCAAACCTTCATCTTCTACCATGGTACTGATGATGGGTTAGTCGGAGAGCTGCTGGCTTGGATTTGTACATTAGGTATTTTTTATTATATTAGGTATATTTGTACATAAGCTGGAGTGTTGGGTTTCTCTCCTAAACCACAATTGCTCCTTAATAACCCCTAGCGTGTTGAGAGCAAGAGGGCAGGGCTATCCACCTTCCTTACGGTTCACCATTTGCTGAATCCTGGACTTCTCACTAGGATGAGGCATAGCTCCACGGAGCGGAATTTTCTCTCTTACCTGCAGGCTCAGAACAGTTTGTTGAGCGGAGTTCACATAGTCACGGACTTAAACACTCTGCAGCTCAACACTTGTGTTTTACAACCTCTAAACCGCGCTGACGATGGACCCAACGAGTCTGCCACGGGGACGGGAGGAGAGCGAAGCCGGCTGAGACGCCTTCCCTTTCGCTCAGGCATGCCATTAGAAGGCAGAAGGAATACAGGAACTAAACCAAAACATCGGCAATGTAATGCCAAGGAAATGTCCGGAGGAATAAAAAATAAGGGAGTTATATTCGTCTGCTTAAATAGGATTTGGTCAGATAAAGTCTACAGATTTCAAATGCAAAACTACAGGTGCCCAGCGCCAAAGGTACCTCTATCTCAGCGCGTGACAGTGAGAGCCAGAAATCCACCAAAGGCATAGACAGACATCAAATACCTTCAAAAGCAGATTTCTCAGAAAAAATACTGTGTGTTGAATACACTAAATTTGTAACAAATGCCGTGGCAGAGAGCTCCACAGGCTCTTAGGTCATCCAGAGAAAGAGAAGAGGGAAATAACCGAACAGTGCACTCCGAATAAATCTGGAGCATCTCTCCAGGCAGCAGGATCTCCAAGCTGGCTGCAGAAGCCCTCGATCAAAAAGCCCGTAAGGGGAACTGGTGCATTTAACCACTCTGAGGACACACAGGGGGCAGCCCAGGGCAGACAGGGATGATGGATCCATGCTTGTGATATGGTGGTGGAGGAAGGACACTGATTCAGCCGGAGAAAATCACCATCAGAGAGCAGGATGACAATCAAGGAAACTCCAAACTCCTGCAACATCTCCCTTTTCCCATCTCCCATGGATGTCCAAGCAGTCCGTGCATAGCACGACAGAGCTGCCAGGGCAGCTCGTAAAAGCCTGTTACGGAAGACTACGACTGCAATTTGGTGGGGTTTTATCTTCTTATCTTTTCTTCTTATCAAATTTTCTGTGCATCATCCTCAGTCTTGTTTGAAGTTCTGTTGGGAATTCACTTCTCAGTGAGCTTCCCCCCCCTCACCACTCATACTTGCAGGAGTATTGCTAATAATTGCCAATATTAATCATAGGTTCAAACCTCTTAGCAAATTTTAAATAATTAGCGCAGGCTAAAACCTATGTCCAAGCACAGGTGTAGTCTCATTCACTACCATAGATCTACACCTGACTGAAGGTGATGGAGAGAGTCAGGAGCAGAATTGGGGGGGGAACAGAATTTCTGGTCTGTGAAAGCATTCAGGATTTAAGGACTATTCATGACAAACCAGAATGAACTCAAAGGAAGCTGACTTTCTGCAAAAACAGAATTTCCCAGGGAGGGAATGTTACTGGGTGAAAGGGAGGGTTTCATTCAACATTCCATAACAATTGCTCCATATTTGGTATTTTTGAAAACAAAAGGTGGTTTTAAAATGTATTTTGTCAGTGAAACATTAAAAGGCAAGACATTGTCTCAATGAACATCTGGGTTGTTTGTTTTTCTAAAAAAAATGTCATGTGTCTGATAAAAGCCTTTTACTGAAAAAATACTCAAACAGGTCCATCGAAGAGGATTTTTTGTAACTGTGAAACAAACTTGAATGAATTAAAATATAGCCAAGGGTCACTACGCAGTTTATACCTTACTTAAGCCATCTAAATAGTATTTAGCTAGAAGTGAGGGAAGTAGAAGGAGGGTGGGGGGGATCCCCCCTGCCCATTGGATTAATGTATTCTATGGCCTCTCGCTCAGGACAGCAAACCCAGGCTTGCCGGGGGTGTGCACGCTGAGACACGTAACACTCAGGAGCATGTTTAACCTCAAGGGCAATGCTGGTGCAGGCACAGATGGTCCAGAACTGTGAACAAGTTGACAACAGACAGTTTCTACCTCCTGCATCAGAGAGGCTCGTGAGCCACCTTCCCGGAGGAAGATGAGGGAAGGAAACCTACCCGGTAAAGTGATGGTGTGACCTGATTGCCTGTGTTAGAAGAGAGCTGGACGCAAGGATTTTTATGCAAAGCGAGGTGATGAATACATCAGTTAAACCCGAAGGATGGCTTTTGTTTATTACAGCCTTCGGAGTACCGTCCCATTATCTATCACTGCTTGCAGCAAATCCTTGGGGGAAAAAAAAAAATAATATATATATATATATATATAGCTCAGATGTATTAAATGTGGGAGGAGAGGAAAAGACAGCACGGAGGGAAACGTGCATGCACTCTGACAGAATGCGGCACTCCGTTCCAAACCACCTGCAGCAAAAGGAAATATAAAATATCCAGCTGTTAAGGTGGCACCTGACGGAGGGGACAGTGGCTGCAAGGAGCGCAGGGTGCAGCTCTGGTCCTGGCGTGCCCAGCGACCTCCACCGCATCCTCCTGTCTCCTGAGGGTCCCCACCGGCAGGGATTGCCAGTGTTGATGATTACGACCCCTTTCCTCTGGGGCTTTGAGATCAACGTGTTTAAATTGCTGTCTGAAATAGATATTTTGTCTTCTCCACAGATTTACTGACAGGAGATTTCATTGTAAACTTTATCCAGTACAATACTGTATACGCTTATTCCTGCATGGACAACAGGACCTTAGGTTATGTTTTTTAAAAGTGTTTAAGAAGTAAACACTTAAAATGCCTTTTTAAATACCTGCCGTAGCAATTAAAAAAAAAATAAAATTGTAATATAAATTAGAGTAAAATTGCTCAGGAATTCTGAAATGTAAGTGCAAATGGATATTCACAGGAAAATGACAGAACAGTTTGTCTTCCATTTTTAGGTCGCTACAGGTTTGCTACAAGTAGTTGTGAAGATGTGCGGGGCCAGCACTGGTGGTAAGACCCCCCCAGCACCCCCTGAATAAAGGGAGCTTTAGCTGGGCTTGATTTCGCACCCAAGAGAAAACTCGCGGTGGTAGCTCACGTTTCCTTTGATAGGCCACACGGCTCGCCCCGAGCCAGAGGTTAAGATTTCTACATTGACATTAGCTGTCACGCTGCGCAGACAAGGTGCTGCAATTTCTATCTCTGGGCATTTCCGTTGTGTATTTTCTCTCTTAATCTTGTCCAAATCCCCTCACCGCGGTCAGGGCGCAAGCTGGAGCTGCCTGACGGCGTTAGAGGTGCCCGCACAGGGAACGGCGGGGCGGCTCGCGCTTCCCAGGGGAAGCAGACCCACGGAACCCACGTTTTCCAATTTTCCGTGGCTGGGGTGGCCGCCCGGCACGTGGCCCACCCTCCCACCAGCTCCACCTCCACCGACCACCCCAGCACAGGGCTAAGCCGCGACGGGCCCTGTGCGGGAGGCGAGGGCCGCCTCACCCCCTAACCTAAAAACAAAGCTGGCCCGGCACCACCGGGGAGCGTATCAACCGCCAAAATTTGTTTGGGCAGCTACCTCGCTTTTGGAATGAGGAAAAGATGGTGTGAGCTCGACTTGGCTTCACTGAGTGGCTGCATTTCTTTTGGTAGGCTTTATTTCAACCAAATTCTTTTCTACAAATTGGTGGCGTTTTCAAGGTGCTTTCTTTTTATCGAAGGAACAGTAAAACGATTAAAAGAAACTCTCCAACCTGGAATAAAATGTCTTGAGTGAGGCCATATGAAATATATTTTTAATACAGTCCTCTTTGAGTGTTTTTTTTCATTTTTTTTGGCTGACCAGTGAACCCAGCAGCGGTCAGTGGCCAGGCTCCCCTCCCGCGCTCTGCACGGCACTGCGGACCGGCGCTACCCCACCTGTGCATTTCGTACCCGCTTCTCGTCGAATAAATTCAATTATAAGGCAAAGACAGAGGCAAGGCAATGGTGTACGCGCCTTCTGTCCTTAGGGCGGGATCCATGGGCTGCCTGTACGACTTGGGCAGGAGGCCAGCAGGCCGGGCTGACACAGCTGCCCTCTGGAGCTACTCTCGCTTGTCCGTAGGTAAAACCATGCTAAAGTCTCTGCAGCTAAAGCTACGCGGAGGGCTGTAACAGATCAGCACGGACTGTTTGGGAATTATAACCAACATCGGTGCCGTTCCTGCTATTCGCTGCGCTGAGTAGATTTAGGTACAGCCGAGAGCACAGCTCGGTGTTATTTCCTACCTGGGAATTTCCTATTTGTTTGTCTCTTCAAGCCCTCAGAGGGAGCCTAGAGCATATTAAGAGCTTTAATAGATACCAGCAATAACAGGTTACATTTATAACAGTTTACAGGTTCTAAATGAGTTTCTGCCAATAAATTCCATCAATTGGTCCTAACATCCTAAAGCAAAATTCACTGCCTAAAACACAATGTTTACTTCTTTTCTTGTGCTCTAAGTGGACTTGTTTCAACTTCTAGCCCTGGCTTTTAAAACAGAAAAGGGGTGTGTGGTGGAAAATGCACCAGAGGACTTTGTTTGACATGAAAGACCTACATCATCTTGAGCTGCAGACATGCAACTTCATTCGTAAAATGCATGAATAATTATGTGGCATAATTACATGGTCTATCCAGGTAATTGCATGTGAAATTGAGCGTGGTGTCATGTGCTAATGAGGTTTACAGCTACACTTAAATTTTTGTGTGTATGATTGCATTCATTAAGATACTTTAAATCTGCTCTTACCAGTAAGGGTTATTCAATTGTCTGGTCTAAACTACTCCCAGCAGGGTGAGAGCCTACCATAGCAGAAGTTTTGCACAAGGCCTCTTCACCACTGACGTTTTTCCAGCAGGAATGAAATGTGAGCTCTTTCTCCTTCCACTGCTGGTCCAGTTACTCTGTAAACAGCTGCCTAGCAATGATCCATTTCTCTTGTGCCAGTGGAAATCAGGAATAAACAGGAGAAATCAGGAAAATCGCTGAGGTCCTGCTACCGCTGTCATGTGTCAATAGGCTGTGTACAGAACTGTAGATAAAGCGTGTCATGTACAAGCTGGGTGTTTAGTGCTGACATATCAGAGCGGTACACAGATGGTTATCCTGTTGCCTCAGGGAGGGAGCAGGAGGAAAGCCTGGTAGACCTGCCCCAGTATGGTTTTGCTCCTCAGGGTGGTGGAGGCTATGCCCAGAACCTCTCAGAAAGCTGCTGCCCATCTTATTTCGGTAAATTGTGGAGCCCCAAGGGTCAGTCTAAGGCTAGGTATGCTGCATAAATCCTGCAGAGGCCACCATCCCCAAAGAACCTGCAGCACACCCCGCTTCCCAGTGGTTGGACCTACTCGCAACAACCACCAGATCTTGGGGGGCTTCCCTGCTATGGAAGCCCCCAGCCATGAGCTGCATCACCACGCACATGGAACAGCAGCCCTCCTCCATGCTCGTCCTCCCTCCTGTCTTCCACAATTTCTGTTATCGAGTGCTGGAAAGCAACGGCGAGCAGCCCTTCTTGGGCCCTGGGCATCACTCGTGATCCCATTGCCATCGCCACGTGTGGGTATGGTGAGGCTGAATAGTCCGGGAGAGCAGGCGGCGGGAGGTGCGCCTCACCCAGGGAATCAGGGACCTATTAAATGCTCATTTACAAAGGAAGGTGAGATCGTACTGGGACACAGCACCTGGCCTTTCTTGCAAGTTTATAATACTGACGCCTGCAAACATTACAAAAATACCCCATAAGGAAAATGGTTTCACTCAGACTGCCTCACAGGTGTCCTTCCTTTCACCAGAAAGGTACGGTAGCTCCAAAATCTGCTGCTGCTGCTTCCCCTCTGGCTACAGTAATACTGGAATCAAACTAAATGTGCACATAATTCAGAAGTCTTTTGAATAAAATTATCTCCATCAGACGTACTGTTTCGAGGGAGTCGGGCTAATGCCATCATTGCAGCAGGAGTCTAGAAGTCCAGGACTGCTCACTTCTACCTCTGATTTGCCTACTGACTTGTTTTATGACTTTAGAAACAACTTAACTTTTCTGTGATTCATCTCCTTCGGCTGGAAGATGGATATGATAATGTTTGTTTATTTCAATTAAGTCTGGAGTAGTTTAAAAGGGATTAATTAACCTCCGTCAGACAACTTTGAAAGGTACTAATGCATAGTGTTAATACTGCTGTAATAACCCTAAAAATGAGGAGGGGGGAGTACATTTTAGAAGGAGTTGCAGAGCTTTAAGCCTAAAGGCAGTGTAAATAGGAAGAACAGGCAGTATTTTCATAAGTGGGAGTAGAGAAGCTTCCAAGCCTCCTAGTCCATTCTTGAGCAAGACAAGTTAGATTTTGTGTATTTATTTTTCAGTGAACCATGTGTCTTCTAATTCTTCTTTGGCTGCTAATTAATTCCACTTAGTTAGGGACTGTTTACATCTGTTCTCATAAAATCACATTCATACCTCTCACTCTTACAAATTAATTAGGCTGGCTCAAACTTGGGCATACCTGCCAGAGTTAATCCTTTCAAGAGTATTTTACACTGTTAGTACATCCAACACGCCATGCCTGGGATCGCACCACCTCACCCAAAAGGAGCATTAGATTCGGGAGCAGCCTGCTCCCAGCCAGCATGGTTTTTCTTCCAGCACAAATATGCATTTTGGGGGCTAAACCCCCAAGCTGATATTCCAAGTGACCTGAACTAAATCACTACAATTTCTCTGAAGACAATCAAAACACATCGATCCACAATAGCTGAGGCTCTAGCCCTGACATAATAATTAAGAGCTGTGTCAGTGCTGAAAAAAATACAGTCTGAATCTGTACTTATTTGTGTATTTCTGACCAAAGAATTTAGTGCTAAACTCAGTCCTCGAGTTGAATAAGTACTTGAGGGCAGAGCTGATTCTTGCTGTCATAAATATCATCGGTCTTCCTCTGTGGCTTCCAAGGGCAAGCACAAATGTGAGGACCTTTAGGCTACAAGATCCATCTTTTTCCATGGGTAAGTTGGGAGCAAACTGTGCTCCAAAGGTAGAGTTTGTGAGTACCGGTGTGTGTTGCCAAATTATCATTTAAGTTCATTAAGTGTTTTCCGAGGACATTAAGGCAATTATGTCATTGTGTTTACAGGTTGTTTCTATAATGAACAGAGCCTTGAATTAGTCCTGTTCGGAAGAGTTGCAAACACATATAGAGTAGGAATGACCATCGCTCTCTGTGCAGTTGACCACTTTCACCCCATGTCATCATTAAATTAAATAATAGTGGAACCAAAGTATTCCTGAGAGATAGCTCGCTTAACAGTCCTCTTCCATGGAAAGATTGCTTGCCCCTGTCACAGGGTTGAACGCCTTCGATACGATAGCTCCTTCCTCTGTGGAGGAGCGATTCTTCTCAACTATGAGTTGATTTTAATTAGGCTCTACCGGTCCCCCAATACACCGCTTGGTCTCATCCGTACGCAGCTTCCGCAGCCTTCCTCTGTGGATTTATTACAGACGCAGTATTAGTGGTATTTTAGGTTTCGCGGGCCAGCGACTGTTTATAAGTATTGCTCCTAGGGAACCTGTGGGACGGCGACTCAAAGTCACCTTAGAGCTCCAGTTCCACCTCCACTGGCGAGTGGTGCCGGCGGCCCCGGCCGAAGCAGCGCGCTGGCAGCCGCGCGGCCGTTTCAGCCCGGGCTACCAAGCTGCTGCAGCCCCGCATCACCGAGGGGCAGAAATCACCCTTCTTTTGGTCACACTGGGCTGCCGAAGAGAAACTTGTGCTCATAGAGCCTTCTGGATATCTCCTACCTCATCTGCATTCATTCAGTATCCCTATGGCAACTGCAGCAATTGCTCACTTGGAATAGTCATCTTAGGACAGTGCTGTATCATTTCTTTTTTTAAGTGATTTAGCAACCGAAAATAAAAGAAAATAGTAAAACAGCAACAGTGACCCAATAGCTCTACGGAGACAACACAGAACTCCTTAACAGGACCAGGAGATGTCCAAAGACTGCTGCTGGAGAGGAACAAGTGGACTCAGCAAAAAGCTACAGCCTTCCTCTTGGGCAGCTCAGCACTTTTGCCTGGCACTAATTAGAACGGGGAGAGGGGGAAACAGCCCTTAAATCAGAAAGAAACCTCAAAAGTTACATTTAGGGAAGGAGCAGCTTTTATGTAGGTCAGTGCTGCTGAGGTCTCTAATTTCTAGCCTCACTCTCTTGAAAGGGTTTTGCATCTGCAAACTGAAATTCTTTATCAGGGGCTCTAAATGGCAACGAAAATTATGCGGTGAAGGGCTCAGTCAGTAATGGCGTGTGTTCCTCCTCTCCATCTGATTATTGCTTAGAATCCATGTCAATGGTGGGACTGGTTTCATCCAGCCGCTGCAGAAGCATTATACTAACTGTATACCAATAAAGCTTTGATTGGCAGCAGGGTGCTTTTCTTGCCTCCATCCGCAGCCATTTCATGGAAGATGTCTGTTAACATTCCCAGGTCTTTGGGTTCGCAGGGGTTTATGATGTTGCACTTTGCAAATCCATAGCTCCATCCCCAGTGTCGGCAAAGGTGAAGTCAATCAGCCACCCCAAGGCCTCTACACCACCTTAAATCCAATTTAATCATGTCAAGACATTTTAGTGATGTACAATACTTTTGTTGGGCCTTTTCTTGTTCTTTGAGAACAGATACAAAAGCATACCTACATTTTCAAGGTCCCTTCCAACCTGTTATTATTCTATCATTCCATTATTTTGATTTATTTTTTTTTTAATACAATTTTCCAAATTGGTCTCGCTTGGATAGGTGCGTTTGGATTGCACTCACCCCTGGTCTGCTCAGCTTTTGAGCTGATTAATGCAACGTGTGAATGGGCAACAGGTCCCAGAACTGCAAGCTTAGCTTAAAGGATGGAAGATTTTTAAATAGTAATACGTTTATGCTTGAGAAGCTGTGGCTTTATGCAACACAATGATCTTTGCGACACTTCCTATGAAATTTGGTCCTATGTTTGTAAAATCCTGGCTGCTGTAAGACTAAGAAATGAATTAAAGTTTCTGTGCTTAGTTCTTATCAGAGGTTTATGGGAAAACATAACCCCACACATGAGTGTGGCAGTGGTCCTGATAAGAGTCAGAGACAAGCTGATAAAACACCTCTTTCTTCCATGAGAAAAGAAGTCGTCTTTTTTTTGTCTGGGTGAGAGCCAAAAAAGAGAAAATTTCACTGTAAGTTATTTCTGTATTAAACAAAAAAAATAAAAATTACACACCTCCACACACTTTCACTTTGAGCCTATCATGTTCTCCCATATCAAGCATGAGTAAGAGGAACCTCTGTGTGTGTGTGTGTGTGTATGTTTGTATACATCTAGCCTCAAAAATATTTAAAAATATTTTAAAACTTTTTTAAAAAAAAGAGTTGAGGGTGAAACATGTCCCCTTTGAAGCCAATGGCTAGCCACCAACCTCAGGGTGTCCATCCTTACCTCTATTTATGTCTTGAGACTGAAACCCCTAACTTCAGTGAACTACTGGAAAAGCTTTGTTTGCTGTCGGTGGAACCACCTTTCCCCTCCCAGTTTATTACGGATGGTTCTTCCCATTAAATTAAGAGCAAGAGGAATTGTAAAAGGCAGGAATAGAAACCAGATTTTCCATTGATACATGGGAAATCTGACTGGCAACAACATTCAGGTATACTGAGATGAAAATCTGAAGATACCAACTTGGACTGAAATTATTGGAAATATAAAGTTTGCTTAGTTCAGAACTGATAAATGTTGACAATTTTAGCTCTTGCACATATTAACTTTCATTACTTCTTTAGCTACATGTAAACATTGAAAGTTATGAAATGGAAATAAATGTTTTTGCAAGTTTATTCTTTAAAAATGTATTACTTCTAATGAATTTCCTTTTCCCTGTATTTTTAAATGTTGGGTTTCCATATGAGTCACAAAAATAAATCAGACAAGAGAAAAGAAACATATATAGATATGTACATACTTTAAAAATCAACATATGCTCAATTAAATTGTATTTTGCAAGGAGGTCAGCCTCCTGCTTCAGAAGCTTTCCTGAAAAAATATATTTGTGTGGATGAATCATTTAAAGATTCAACAGTCAGTGGAAGTTGACAGAGGCTTTTCATATGAAATATTACACAACCTTATGAACATCAAATTATATGGCAGGAACTGTTCTGTTGAGCACTACAGTCACTTTCCCAGGATCAGATCAATACATTTTCTGTCAAAGAACAAAATCTGCTAAAACAACCAGAAAATTTTTGCGAGAACGTGTTACTTTTAATAACACGAACCGTGCAATTCTGCAGCAGTACAGGTAGGCTTTTCACCACGCTCTCCTACCGCAGCAAACTGAGGCGGCACTACGCAGGTCCCCCCGTGCCTTTCCCCAAATTCAGCCCCACCTTGCAAAAGCTTATGGATGCGTCTAACTTTTCACAGATGTGCGTGTATTTCAACAGGAGAGGTCTCTGCCTGCAAAGCAAGCGCATGCGTTAAATCTTTTCAAAATCGGGGTCTTTGGTTCTGATCATAGAGGCAAGCGCACGAGCTCATCCCTGCGCCTTGGCTAAATCCTGTTCTCAACATGCACAAGGGTTGTCTTCCCAAAGGGCTCTCGGGGTGTAGCCAGACTCTGGGAACGTTCTGCATGTGCACAGCTTTCCAGGGGAGGTATAATTAAAGGCCACCTTAGTCGATCCCGGTGGATCTAGCCACGGTTGCAGGATTGTTTTTAAGGACTTGTCATGTGTCAGCTACAGCTCTTTATGCACGCCTCATGTGGAAGCTTCTGAGTCGCTTTCAAGGAGTGTCAAAACCTCTTTCTGTATGATACAAGACACAAAGATAAAAGAAGGGTTTGATATTTCTTTGCTTTTTATGAGATTAGAGTTATCATTTAAAGGACCAGCCATCGTTTGGTCTCTTTGATTTGATATTCCCATTCTCTAGCAGTCAGTATCTCACTGGAGGCAAAGAGTTAATCAGTAAAAATTTTCTGGTGTTGCATTAAAAGTAATGGCATTATATTGGTGGTTGCAATGATTGTAACAGGGTGAAGAAATAAAGTAGTTGTAGAAATGGGTCTTGTGCTTGGGTTGAAGAATGTGTTTGAAGTGAACAGACTTGATTATTTGAGGCAGGGGTCCCTGGCTGCTTAATTTCAATTGTGGATAGGCAATAAGCAGGTTTTTACCTTCTCTGTTCTTCTAAATATTCGTACGGGAAAGCTAAGTGGAATTGTGACACCACCAAACGTCAGGCACCTAAGCACCCTGCCATAAGACAACCTCCTCACGTTCTGCTTAGGCAGTGAGGGGAGCTGAGCAACCACCAAAAGAAGTCCAGGGTGAGCCTAGGTCCAAGGGGCGCCTGGATGTCCCGTGGCTCTTACAGGAGGAGCCTGCGGAGATCCAGCCTAAACTGAATCCCCACCTGATTTTCCTTCCCCTAGGCCTCATAATCTATTGCTTACATATTCAAAGGACCCAATCACTTAACAAAGAGGCAGCTACAATAGAACTTAATCTCCCCATTCACAAACCCTTTGGTTATGAGCTTGGGCACAAGCCCAGTTAGTCATTCATAGATTCTCCTTGGAAAACGTGCCCCAAGTTTTGCTTGTTTCTCGGCATTAAAGCACATTAGCTGGACAACAATGGCTCTGTTTGTCCTGCACCTCTCGCAAAGGGCTTAAGATGCCCCAAGGCTCCCTCAAGGCAAGAACCGAGTGAGAGCTGCAGGACTCCTTGTGAAGAACCAGAGAAGAGGGCAGCAGCTGCAGCGCCTGGTGTCTCCAGGGGGATTCTCCCACAGAGCTAAGGCCTGAGCTCCCGATGCCCGCCTCCACCTTGGCGCTGCTTGCACGAGCAACGAGGTTCTGAGAAGACGCCTCGCTGTTTCCTGATGAGCTGGCATCAACCGCATCGCTTCCCACCAGGTAAACCCAACACGAGTCTCTGCTGGTGCTGTACCTGAACACCACCTTGCTCCTCTGGCCAGGAGTAAATTTCTCCAACAGAAAGGACCAGCTGTGTGGAACCAAGGCTGCTTTTTGATCTTCTGCTAGTGCCAGACATTTCTCCAGCTTCTTAGCTACAATGCAGAGAGGTTGGGAAAGGTACATTCACTTTTCTTGTCAGAGGTGTAGTGGTACATTCCTTCAGCGATGTCAAGGTCATCTACAAAACCCATTTTAGCATCTGGGTGATGCAGGCCACAGTGTAAGAGGCTCAGTCCTCTGCTGGCTCACACTTCTTCTCCTTGGATTATTATTACAAGAGAGAAGAAAAGAAACCAAGCCCTGGGACATGCCCCCTCTGGGGACATCAGGAAAGCCATAGTTCACCTCAAGCATCCTTGGACAAGTTGCACCCATCAGTCTGCATTTCCATTTAATTTCAGCCCACCTACAAGTCCAGACCAGCTCTGGTAGAGACAACTAACCCTACCCTGAGGATTTAAGTGGTCCCGTGTCTGGTCCTGGAGTGCCAGCAACAGGGTATGTGCTGAATTTTAATTCAAATTCTCTTCCAGCATTATTTTTTTTTCCAGAACTGTGAGGCATCTAGTTTTGATTGTCTCCAGCCTAAAGAAAATATAAAATGGCCCCAACAGGTGCAGCAAAGAAGCACTTGGGAATCCACTCATGACTCAACAGATGCAAAGTAAATGTATTCAATAAATATTTTATTTTGACATGAAGTACATATTCGTACTTTAAGCAAATACTATAGCCAAAGGGATGCTTTCAAAGGGATTGACACAAAAGAAATAGCAAAGCATAAAATTATCGTTTTCCCAAACAGGGAGATTTTTGTACTTAGAAGAATTTTTCTATTATTCACTGAGTACCATGCATGTGCTCTGTACTGCTGAGAATGTATAGCCAGCCCTGCCTTAAATCTTTTCGGAGTCATCCAAGGGATGTCAAGACTAAGACCCATTGACTGTCAGTAATTATTAGGTGCTTTTTGACGGTGTTACCTGCAAGGTGCTGTAAATTCTCTACAAGGAGATGGGAACCTTTCTGGAACACCAGATAGCTCTGGACTGAGAGAAGTCGTTTACTGAGGATAATACAAAGTATTTTTAAGTAGGTGGCACTCACTGCTAAACTGCAAACAGCTGAGGGAGCAGCACTAAGATAGGACTGCACGTGCATTTTATTCTTTCCAGTGAATTAAGAAGAAAACCTGCGAAAACAACACCTCAGTTTGCTTCAAACTGCTGCAGACTTCCCGCACACCTTAGCCAGGGAAAACTCAAGTTATCTTTGGCAAACCTGCGGCATCCCATCAAGATTAGCAAGGCAAAAAAAATGACTCACCTGGCTCTCTTCAGTCTACTCGAATTTAAAAGAATCAGGGCTGCCTTTTGTTATGAAACCCAACCTTGTGTGGATTCCAAGCTGATGAGCACGGGTGCCTGAAAATATCAGAAAACTGTGGTTTAGAAAGAGAAATAGGGAGTGAGTGGAGGAGCCATCCTGTTGATTTTGGAAGGAGTGGCAAAAGTTCCACTGACTTCAGCTGGGCAAAAGCCAGGCCCACTGGGCATAAAGCTCCACTTGGCATCTCTTCCATCTTCCACACACAATACTGACAGGGGTCCTACAGACAAAATTTAATTGATTGTGGCACTCAGACATCACCCAGAAATTGTTTCTTTGTGGTGGAGTTTACCCGTGTGTAAAGACTTAGTACAAACAGGACTATGAGGAACTTGGATGCTGCATAGACCTTGTTTTGTTCCTCTGCATAGTTGAATTCCATCCTTGGAGAATAAGCAAGGAAGTCTGCTTCTTAATGGCTAGTTTTCTGTTACAACACATGATGGATGACTGTTTTTAAAATATTTTTAAAGGCATGTATGCATTATACTAAAGAAAGGTGTTAGTTTGATGGTGCTGGGGAATGAAACCTTGGATTTAGTCAGAGATAAGAAATAACCCCTTAATACTTTCACAAAGTCTGTGGTTGAAGCAAAGATACACAAATATCCTATGGCTTCATCGGTCCCCAGCACCACAACTGTTTCCTAACAGCCTTTCACAGAGCTTAGTACAGAGGACAAAGATCAACAGGATGCTATTATCATGCACCGTGTGCTGGAAAAGGGTAAATGCTGAAACAGTCTGTGTTGGCATCCTTGCTGTATTATCTCTGCATCCACGGACAGTGAGAAAATGAGGGCTTCTAAAAGTCAATTCACCTGAAGAATTCGACCTTCATCTTATTATTATGCTAAAATGCTTCTTCACCATACATAAAGGAGTCCCAGAGTGGACTAGGAGAATCCCCATACTGAAACCTTTGAATTTGGTAGGAAATTATTCCCCTTCTCACACATAGACATACACACACACCTGTTCAGAGTGAAAACTGACTAGCTAGTGATCCACAAAATTTCTCCAAGACCCCAAAAGTTTGGCAAAAGAAAGCAGTGAGTTCCAGTGGCAACGTATGTGCTCAGTTACTGCCACAAGACAGCAGGCTGCCCTCACAAAGCCCGGTGTGGGGATGGCAACCCGACAGAATCACACCTGGACTTCCTTCAGTGGCACTGGAAAAGCTCTGGACAAAGCTGGAGAACAAAAGAGGTCAAAACTATATATTTTACATATATATTTATATATTTTTTAAATAACAGTTGGCATTCCAACAATAACAGCACCAAGACTTCACCAGCTGCGTCTTTTCTCGGGAAGATGCTGAACAGTCTTAACAGAGAAGGTAGTAACCGCACCACTTTCTTGGTGTTGCAGATTAGCCAAAATCAAATGATACCCTTGGAGAAAGTGCATTATTATTCATGGTAACAGAAAAATGCCTAAAAGTATTTGGGCCCTTTCATTAAATGACTGCAGTTCATTACTGCAAAAACTGCTTTTGAGGAAGGATTCTGTACCTATTACTGGCCCTAAATCATAAAGGAGTATAGATGTGAACAAACTCATTTTTCCTTGATTAAAAGTGCTACTGAAAAGGTTCTGAAAAGTTGTGTTCAGTGCAAGGGTAGATCCTGATATAAGAAAAGCAATAAACTAAATAGCGGGGAAAACAATGAGGGCAGCACCCACTCAAGCGCAAGCAAAGTGAGAAACCAACACAGACAAAAGACATAAAGAGAAGCCAAAGTGGTGGAGAAAATACATTAGAGTGTGCCCTGTATTCCTACTTGAATCTGTCTTGGAGGACGAGGGGTGTTCCAGCCTTTCCTACTGTGATGGAACAACTCAGCTGAAAACAGAATGCAGAAACAGTCAGCAAGAGTTTTTCCCTCGGGGGGCAATGCTGATAATCAGGAATCACACCAAGTTAGTACACAGGCAACACCGACAAAACAACTGCAAAAAATCCCTAGCGTAGAACGACCTATTTCAGTAAGAGAGTTTCGATGTATCTTGGCATCCTTACCTTGCTCTCTGCCTAGAAGATGCGTTCCTATAGAGGACCTTCCTATAGGACTACGGAGAGACTAGACCTAACGTCAGCGCTCGAGGAGAGGTGCTTGTTCTCCAGCCGTCCTGCCAGTAAGAGCCATGCAAGTTCAGAGCCCCCCAGACACACACTGTCCAGCTGTGGGGTGACGTGGAGGCACTGACATTCCAAGCAGCTCAGGCACCTGAGAAACCAGGCTCCTCCATCTAGCACTGTGTTGAGGCCATTGCTGCTACTTCATTTGGACTGGCAATGCTTCACTCGGAGAAGTCAATGTTGTAAAACATCTCTAATTACTGAACTAGCAGAGGGCTAAAGTGATTCTTGCCCTAGCTCCTAAGTAATTTTTTTCCAACCACAACTGATATCCAATAGTTTCAGTCCACATTTCATGTTTCTGTACATCATAGCTGAATGGCGTCTTTAATGTGTTTTCCCTGCCCCATTTCAGAAACAGGATAAAACGTCCTAGAAGTGGGCTCGCCAGGTAAATGTTGAAATCCATAGGGATACATGTTGTATTACCCATGCTGTTTCCTGTGCTGAAAGGCACCATTTTAGGAAAAACTTGTATTCTGGGCATGTTCATCACTGCATGCATGGGATGAACCTCACAAACATACTGGGTGAACATACATTTTGTGTAAGTGAACTTATCCCTGACCTTCAGGGCATGTTCAGGGGACCATCAACCTGTATCCAGACTTGCATGCTTACGCCATTTCCACACATTTTGCTCTTTCTGCTTGTAAACTTCTGTCTAATGAAGCTTAGTCCAATATTCGATCTCTTAAGTATATTAGCAGGCAGGTGGAACTGTGAAGACCTTATTTATGTTGGTGGGCATTTACTTAGGTCGTTGTACCCGCTGGGAAAGTGCTTGCCAACACGTATTACAGCTCCACAATCTCGCCTCACACAATCAGGTTCTGCCTGTGTGCGGCCAGAGGCCTCCACAATGAAGCATTTCCATTCCCTGAAAAGGAGAGCTGCATGCGGAATCAAGCAAGCAGATATTTTTACCCATACAATTTTCCTCTTGCCAGGAAGCTGGATGGGTTCTACTTGGGTTTTGTTTGTTTGCTGATTTCTTTGGTTTTATGAGAACGTCCATGGAGAAATGTCATTTCCACTTCAACTTTTTTTAAAATGTTGATAGTAAATGTAAACAATTCAACGAAGGTAGAAGTTCTGCTTGGTGTACATTGCGCAAGACATATGAAAAATTTCTAATCAAACATATTGATTTGAAATGGGAAGGTGAACTGTCAACTATAACGTGAAAGACTAGGAGGATTTGTCCTTAAGGAAATAACACTTCCCACGTCAGTTAACACTCTCTGTGGTAAGGAAAGGAAACAGAAGAGGGTTCGTGGTCACAGCTTCTCCTCCACTCATCCACGCATGCCTGTTACACCTGCATGTGTAGATGCAAAGATGCTGAGCTCCAAATTACACCAATGCCATCAGAACAGCAGAGCAGAACCACCCCACGCTGACTGACACCGGTGTGATCCGTTCCAGTAACCTGGACGGGGTTTGATACGGGACCCTTCTTAGAATGGGTTCACACAACATCACTAACTTTGTGTATCTGTTTGTGAGCACAGCCAGGGAGAGACATCACTCTTTTGGACAAGTCAGCATTTATTTCATGATTATTCATGAAATAATGCATGCACAGAGTGCCTTAAAGGTATATTTTAAATGAATTGTTTTCAACTGCTTCCAGCTGAGGAGCTGCACTGGTGCAGGACTGAGCCGTGAGCGTGAACGTACAGGACCAAAAGGCAGTTTGAGTGCAGATTCAGTGTGACAACAGTGACAAAAAGCCAGAAAATTGAAAGCCACGTGAAGATTAAAAAATGAGTCATGGCTGGCTTTGGGGGATCCCTGAGCCGGTTCACAGGGTGCCACAGGCACAGGGGTGGTTCTGGGTGCATGTCTGTAACTTCAGGCTGGAGAAAACTCAGTTTAATCTATTGCTCGGCCACCATCTTCCACTGTAGCTTGGAAAGAGGCATTGTTTCTCTTTGTGCCTCAGTTTTCTACCTGTAGGACAGACATAGTAATACCTACTTTACCATCTGGAAGCGAGGTGAACATACAATGCCTACAGTTCGGAGTGCAGTCACCTACAGGTAAGCGTCGTGGATAAAAGAACAGGTACAGGACTGGACTCTGGTCCTGAACCTTAGCCGCTACCGAACCGCAAGGCGGCTTAGGTAAGGCCACACACTGCTCTACCTTTTCAGTGACTCAAGCCTACAAGAGCTTGCTGAGACCTTCAGGTTCCCTCACAGCCCACTAAATCTAATGCCAACTCCCTCTGCCAGGCTGCTACGAGCCCTTTGTGTCAGCTATTTTCTGCAGAAAGCCCAGCGCGTAGATGTGCGCGGTGTTCTGTTAGCATGCAGAGGAACCACCATTACCTGTCACTTCTGCTGCTTGAGATACTTAACCTATGCCCTGTGCCAGATTTCCCCCCCAAGTCCTTAGGGCCACATTCTGCTGTCTTCAGACACTTGGAGGGTGAGGGCCCAAGTTGATTTGTCTGCTTCCTCACCTGCTTTTATAATCCATATTTAATGCCAGGGGCCTCTGGAGCAGCAGCAGGCAGAGGAGACGAGTGAGTGCAGTGGCCTTCCCTGCCCTAGAGCTGGTGCGCTGTGTAAGCCTCCGTGTGCCACCGTGCATGGTGGCCAGTGCCATCACCCCGCCTTGAAATGAGTTGTCTGCCAGCACTGCTGTGATGGCTTTGTCCCTAAGGAACATTAGCTCTGGCCCCATAAGCAAACATCATACACATTTCATCCTCAGATAAAAACGGCTTTGCACCCCAAAAGCATGAATATGAGGAGTATTTTCTTGTTAGTGAAGCACACGGAGCCCGGCTTTGAGGGGCAGCTTTGGTTTGGCTTTTGGTACTTTGCATACCCACTCAGAAGCACAATGAGAAAACAAATGAACAAATATAACCATAAACCTCAATGCTATGCAAGCAAATATGGTTATACCAACCAATTCCAGTAACAGAAGTCTGGGATGCAGCGCTCGCTGAACAAGAAATCTCAGACCAGGTCTTCAGTCTCGCTGTTGCCATCGGTGCTGCAGAATGAGAGATCTTACGAACCAACGATATCAGGAGAATATCCCGCTCTAGTCAACAAGAGCGGCGTCACCGCTTTTGATGCTGTCAAGATTTCACTCGCTGATTGTACAGTTTTGGAGCAAGAAATGTGTCTTCACACTAAGCTCCAGCTTCACAAGGAAGATGGAGGAGAAACAGACCTTTGAAGCCGTAGCCACTTGTTTCTAGGTGGGTCTTCCTGGGAGAACCAAGATCGTGCACAGGCTTAAACTTATGAGCGTGAACAGCTCCCTCCAAGTCAATAGATGAGTATACAAACCTCCCTCTGACCGGGACCTAGGCTTGGACGTAAGGCACTCTAGTACTTTTCAAAATAAGTTTTTTATATGTGCAGGTAAATTGGAGGGGAAGCAGCATCTCAGCCTGGAAATTTAAGAATGAAGGTGAAATAATTATTAACTTAATCTGAGCACTGCTCATGCACGACTTCAGTTCTTCTCAGTAGGACTTCAGCAGATTAAAGGTTTCTTTATGAAAACCCAGTTCATCACAGACCATAAATCTCACTGTAGATCTCTGCATGCCTTCCACAACTTCCATTTGAAAAAAACACAGACAGGGCTACGCAAACCACCAATTTTTCACATTGCTGGAAGTTATAAAAAAAAACACAGTGAGACAACAGATCATTTGTGTTAACTTGGATTGATTATTTTTTGAAAACTTACATTGAAGCAAATTGACATTGAAGGCCAGGAAAGTGCACTAAAAATGCTACATTTCAGGTTTGAGCATTTTTAGGGATTTTTTTTTTTAATTGAAACATGAGATGTTTAATTTAGAAAGTGTCTGAAAATTTAAACTTTTGCATACAAACACAGGTCCTTCCACCTCCCCTGCCCGCCACATACATTAATATAATCCCCAAACCAGCAACTGACAAAACTTGTCATTTGAAAAAAAATGGCCTGGTATTATCAAACTCATCTTTTTTCTGGTAAGGTTAAAACCTAAAATATGGATCAGCCCCACTGCTTACCTTTTACAAAATTATAAGGAGAGACAGCATTACAGCTGGGGAAGGCTGTAGCTTTTAACAATGCAGAGATCTCGACACAAACAAACACTCCAGCTAGAGCTGCAGTCAGAACAGGGAAAACACACACCCACCGCCGGTGTTTGAGGGCTAAACCAAGCAGGGCTGGCAGACAGACTCCAGAGTGGAATTTGTCTACTTTATCGAGTAAAATGTCTTCCTTGCGACAGCACCGGCACTGGGGAAAGCCACAAGAACCTGCCAACTTCGGGGAAAAGCCACGTTAGGAGGGCTTGCAGGAGGACACACCGGGTATCTGTAAAAGGGCTAGGGCCTGCCAGCAGTTCTCGTGCTGGAGCAGGGAGGAGCAGGAGAAAGTGCCCTTCTTAAGTTTCACCTTCTCCCTTTTAACCCAGTGGGACAGAAACAATTCAATATTCTGACTTAATTTCCTCTCATGAGGCCTCTCACCTGGATGCACCGAAGCAGTGCACAGCCTTGCTCCTGCAAGAATATTTATAGTGGGTTGCACTAGTCCAAGACATGAATTTTTTTCTCCTTCCCCCCCCCCCCTTTTTTTTTTTTCTCTCCTGGAAGGCCTGAAGAGCCATCCAGTTTTGTTCCCCGCCCTACGCCATTCTTCAAAGCTGGTGATTTGAATTCCAAAATCAATTCCTTAAAAAGAGACGGCTAGATGGGGTGCCCTGCCTCTGGGTTCCACTGGACTGGATGCTGCTTCTCTCTTTGCCAGGAGCTGAGACAGGACTCCTTTCACTGCGTCCCCACAGGACTACCACCTGAAGGAACAAAATTCTCACCTCTGCCTCTTTGGAGTCTCTCCCTTGCAGAGATGAAACAGACCACTGAATCTGCAGTGCTCCATACTTCCCTGGCTATAACGAGTCAAATAGCATGACTTTGAGTTGTTCAGTGACTAATACATACTCGTGTTATTTAGGGTCAAATGGTCACTTGCTCTGTTTACTTTACAAATGGTAGCAGCATTGTGCGGCCAAAGATGTGTGCTGCGGTCTCAGAATGGACATGATTAGAGGCATGGCAGCGGGGCAATGAGATGTTCACCTGGGAAGCTCACCAAACTGTAAGAATCCATGCTCGGACCTAATGGGTGCTGCTCTTTCAATCGAGCCACTGCAGGGACTTGCCACTTGTCAAGCTCAGGCTCAATGGCAACCTCTTCAGTTAAGCCGTAGACGTAGCAGGCTAAAACCTTTTTGCTCCTTGATTGTCCTTGTTCTTCTAGGCAGAAGTAAATATATATTCGTGAGGTAGCTCTGAATTCCCTGGTGGTACATTGCAGGTTGGAAGAGGACACTAGAACAGAGCTGCAGTTTCATTAAAGCAAATATTTATTTAATTTCTTTATAGTATTTATATTTCTCATTTAGAATTCTTCATTTTTCCAATTTATATTTCTAATTTTAATTTCTTTAATTCTTTTCATTTCTATAAATGAACATTTATAGAAAAGGGGAAACAAGCAAACAAATAAATGCTTGAATAACTGCAGAAATGGAGATAGGAAAAAGAAGCCCTTGGGTGGAGGCAGGAGAAAGCTACCTGATAGCACTAAACCAGGGTAAGGGGCAAGCAATCTAAAATTTAAAAATTAGTTTCAGTTGCCTTTTATGCTTAAAGCAGTTAAATATTATTGCAGTTTACGTGAGAGTTAGAGCAATAACTGTAAAAACCAAAAGTTTTTACAGGTGGAGGGAAAGCTGTTATCCTTTGGCCCAGCTTTTAATGGGGACCGTCAGTCTCAAGGAATCCCAAGTTACTGGCTGTGAACAACAGACCCGCTCCCTCTTGTGCATTGCTGGCTCTGGAAACGCATTTGCTTGCACTAGACTAATGCAATGGGCAACACAACCTCAGGTGAGCAGGTCTGACACGATTTACATATTTTTTGTAATACAGTATACTTGTCTAAGGACAAGGAAAACCTACTGAGTTGAGAGCTTAGCAGATAATTGCTTCACTATTGTAGGCATTGTATATCCCACATACACTAGTATGTTAAAGAGTGAATATATATTAGTTTAACATATGCCTAAATGTCTTGCAGAATCAGAAGGAGTTTTTATAGAGGTGATAGACTCAAACAGATCTGGATGCTCTGGCTAACCTATTACTCAATTCTTCTGAAACAAGAAAAAAATGGCAAATAGCTCCTCAAGGTGCAGTAATATTTCTCTGAAAAAGCGAGGCGCTATGAAAGAGAAATCTCAGAGCAACAGAGAAAGAAATGTATGGAGCAACACACTGCAAGTTAGAAGCCCAGATATGATTCCTGACTTAGCTGTTTCTGTACTGTGAGACTCCTGGCAAATCATTTCACCTGTCTGTTCCCCTTCCTACTCTCTTGCCTAACTTGTCAAATGAAACTGCTAGCAGCTCAGGCCAGAGGCTGGATCTAACACTTTTAGTGGCTGGTTCATTTAGAGAGCTGCAAGTTATTAATGCTCCGATAATAAAGAAAGGCATACAAAAATAAGAAAAAGTGTTCATAGGAGACAGTGGGAATTAGATGCACAGGTATTGGAAGAGAACATTCAGAAGCAGCATCTCAAAATTACGAAGAAGAAAACATCCCCATGATTTGAATGCTGTGAAACAGCAGAAGTAAGGAAATGGCTCAAAGAAATACAGAGTTTAACTGTGCCCTCCTACAGAGAAACCGACAGAACAAGGTGGCCCTTTCTGTGACTTCTACAAACTTCTGTTGAATTCTGAAGAAACTGAAAGTGTTCCTGAAAGGGGCTGAGGTGGGAACAATAACTTCCTAAAACTGTGGTTCTTGAAGAATGGCTGTCCGGCACTGATCCTGTGGCTCTGTTCCTACTCCAAAGTGAATATTCTGCAGCTTCAGTTCAGATAAAATGCCTCCTCCCTTCAGTGCTTGAACATAAATTGCTATTAATGTTACCATGTTATACAAGTGCATTGGGGAGGAAAATAGGCCCACTAATGCATTGTCCTGCTCCAGTGTTTTTTAACCTGGAGGATGCCACGCTGTTCCATGGACTGTGGGTGGGCACACGCCACAGGAAAAAAAGCAACAGAGGTGGGACAGGCTCCATAAGGCTGCATCTGCCTCACCCTTTCTTCCCCATGCTTCTCCCCAGGCTGTGTGCAAAGCTTAACGCAGATAAAACATATGCTCCCAGAGTTGCCTTATGGCCTTCCTTCCCTGCTCACATGACAACCGTCACTTGTAGTCAGCCATGGTTGCAGCTCAAAGGGACCCGGGGCCTGCAGGCTCAGGCTGCAGCTGGCTAGTCCAAGCTTCCTTTTTATTATCTGAATACATTTAAAATGGCCATGGAAGCACGCATCTATCTCAGCTACCAGCGGTCAGCTCAGTTCCACAGGCAGCAGGTAGCTTCCGCCCTGGGCAGGAGGAGGAGGAGGAGGAGGGAGAGGAGGAAGAGAGAAAATGGTAATCAAGGACCAAACTCAGTGCCCCCCCAAACATTAGTGAGCTCCGCAGCAGGCCACAAAGGAAGGGAACAGAACAAACCCTGATTGTCATTATTTGTATCGATGCTACTATTTTTCCTGTTATTATTAAATAATAACAAAGTGAAGGGAAATATTTTTTTTTTCCTTTTGACAGAACATAGAAACTTGTCTACTTATGTCTTTTATGTTGTGCCATGGATAAATCAAGAGTGGGCACCTGGCTGGGAGGGAGATACTTCACTGTCAACTGAGCGCAAAGCAGGGAAACCCAGATGAACTCATACAAATGCCACAAACATGCAACTTCGAAGCCCCAAATCCTGCTGCGCATGCATCTGAGCAAACTGCTTTATCGGCGTTGAACTGCACGGACTCCAGCAGAGCGCTGGCTGTACACAGGAGTACACGTGAACAGCCCACAAGGTAGGGTCGGGACATCATTCTTTTAAAAACTGATACCACAAGTGACAGAAAAGTGCCATCTAACGTTAGGAGTTTCTGCAGAAAAATCTGGAAATGCAACTTGTGCGGAGTTTTAAAACAACTAGTAATCAGCAAGCAATTTTAAAAATTTCAGCACTGACTGTCCCTCAAAAATTCCTCACAGACTCTGGCTAGCACCATATAACTCTTGATAACAGTGACTAACTAAAGCCAGAAATACCTGCAAGTGGGCCTGCAAAGAGATTAATTTGCTTAGAAACATAAATAGAAATGGAAACCCCGAAATATTCCCTACTCTCCCCCTCATGGCCTCAGTGTTTGCAGAAGGTCTTGGATTGATAGCCCCAAAAAAATAGCCTTCTCTTTCACTATAGACACAATAAATCAAAGGCAGTGGAAACTCAAGCATTTTATTTTCTCACCATACCAGCGTACCTCAGCTTACCCATCTCTCTTAAAGGGTGACAAAATAATTCTGCTTCCACAGGCCTAATAGGTGGCTGCCTTGCAACTCATAAGCCTTTTCTAACTGTACAAAGTAGACACAAAACACAATTGTTCTGCTTAGTGGCACTGTATATCCATTTCATAATGTAAACAACTACATTACATGCAAGGTACCCCTATCTTGACCTCTTTTCTGAAATGGCCAGTAAAGGCATCAAGTGTACTAGAGAGTCCTGTTAGCAACAAAATGAAGCATCCTTTAAAATGAACTTCATGTATACTACCACGCATTTACATCACTTGTGTTGCTCAGTGACTACCTGCTTTGGCAGGATTTTAACAATGAAGAGGTACGAGGGCTCCTACTAATGATGCGCTACTACTACTAAGGGTAAAAGAATCCAAGAAACGAGGCACCGATACTGACAAGTAAGAAACTATCCCATGCAAGTTTGAAGTGTCTGGCTTAGGCCTCTTACTCTTGCTGGCAACTGCTTATGCACACTGAAAAGATGCTGCTTACCTACAACAGCACAGCACTTCACAATCTAGAAATGACAGGAGGGAGCTCTGCCTAAAAATTAGGCCAACATTTTCATACGTGACTACTGAAATGTGCGTGCCTTCACTTGCCAGTGTCCCAAGCTGTGACACCTGACACGCACCTGACTTCCAGCAGACAGATGGTCAGCTCTGCTTTCTTAGCACTACAAATGGAAAAACGAGGTAGAATGCATTAATTACAAAATATGTTTGTTCTGTTGTTTTTATATTATTCAGGCACTGACTAACCCACCCCTGCTTACAACAAGCAAGTGGGTGGGGCCTTTACAACACTTTCCTCACATCTTAACAAAACACGCGCTGGCTAATTTAAAATGACTTCTCAGAAACATGGATACAATTTAATTTTCTAAAATCAGCTTGTACTTTAACCCACTGTTTTATTCAGACATAAGAAACAGTATTTTAGAGTTACTTAACATAATTCTGCCAAAAAGAAAAATGGTGGGGCAGGGGATGAAAGAAGTGTAGGCAAGCCATGGGAAGATGCTGAAATCAACCGTCCACAATGGAAAAAAACCTCAGGACAAAGAACATAGAGAATAAACTCCCTTCAGCATCCCCAAAGTGTTGGGCAGGTAAAGCTGCTATGAAGCGCAAACATCATTCTCTTATTGGAAAAAAACATGTGTGCTTCCATTTCCATTGTTATTGTAACTATTATTACTTCTGACCAGTTTGTTGTTTTTGGGGTTTTTTTAATATGCCAACTGCTGGGTAGAAGGCAGAGTCCCACCTGGAGACAGCATAGCACTAAAATAAGTGTTTTCCTAACTGTAATAATAAACGTCCCATGTTTTCTCCTTAAAAAACATAAAGGTCTCGCACTGCACCTATTTGAACCCTTGCAAACATTACTATGTTGGATCAGCGTACGCACTAGGCTTTCACGTTGCGTTTGGTTCCTGCAGGAGAAAGGAGCTTTACCAAAAAAAAGTTCGACTACATTTCTGCAGAGCTTTTCCAACACCGGTCAGCACAATCGCCACGCAGTCACCCAAAAGCTGCTGGCCTCACACTGTCGCTTTGTCCGCACCAGCCTGCGAGCGCAGAAATCCTCAGCTGCATTTCGCATCCCTGTGGCCGGGAGCGGCCGGGAGGCGCAGGGCAGCGACCCGGGCAGACCCGCGGCGTGGCACGGCCGCCGGCCTCCTACTTCACTCGCTGTGCCCAGCAAGCGCCCGCTGTCCCTATGGGAAGCCGATGTGCCGCCGTGCTGTCGGTGCTGGGCCGGTGAGGGCCTCTCCGCCACGTTTGGGCGAGGATTAGCGAGGCGGCAGGCACCAGCCGGCGC
>JAVJGJ010000014.1:118345571-118400809 GCA_035590215.1 Microhierax caerulescens | reverse complement strand
CGGCGGCTGCACACGCCGCCCCCCCCGCCCGCGGCGGCCGGGGGTCTGGCCGCTCTCCCCGCGGGCGGCGGGGGTGGAGGGGCCGGCTGGGCGGCCGCAGGACTGCGAACGGCTTGGCTGGGCTGTGCCGTGCCGGGGGGGAACGGGCATTACCTGAAACTGTGTTAGAGCCTAGCAGCCTGCCGTCCGTCCCTCTGCCTGCCTGCCTGCCTGTCTCTCTCCCCGGGTGGATCTCGTACCTGCAGTCTGGCGGCTTGTTCTTGTTGTTAATTTTGCCTTGTTTGGCTTCCCCACGCGCGGGGATTGATCGCTCACTTGTCTAAGTTCCCGGGGGTTATTGTTATGTATGCCTCCTTGCAGATGGTGGTCAACTTTCTGCCTTTTATTTTGATAACGCCTGCCTGCTTCGCTGGGTGTGCGTGTAAATAATTACGTGGTGCATCCCTGCGTGTACCTATGGATGGCTGTGTGCACGCGTAAACATGCATCCCTGTACAAGAGAGACACAGGAAAAATAACCCACCCTGCTGATGCACACTCAGATGATTTGCTCCATTTGCCCAGTCCTAATGCCCTTTAAAGACACGGTACATCTTTTGTTTGGTCCTTACGGTTTCCTTCGACTGTCATCTTGGTTTAATGACAACTTATTCGCGGGGTGGGGGGTGAGGAGGAAGCAAGTTTCAAGTTTTGGTATCTCTCCTCTTGTTGGCATTGTGGTGAGTTGCAATATTGTAAATATCATGGGGTGCTGATGATGTGCCTTTATTTGATACTTTATAGGTCACTATCACATGACAAAGGCTTTGAGACAGCTTCATCTTCGTCTGTCTGTAATTTCCATTTGCCTTCCTGGGTAAGTATGTAAACTGTATGCACAGAAAAATAACTTGGTTGTTGTTAAGATACAGGTCCTTGTGTTGCCACTTTTTATGTGGAAGATGCTTGTCCAGGTTTTAGCACCTCAGAAAATATGTCTTCTGGGGGTGCTTAAAGCAACTGCTAGATTACAAAGTTTCTACGTAGGGGCGGGTCAGAATAACCTGAGAATTAAAAGGCTGTCCCTATTCAGATCTCTCTTCTTCCCTTTTCCACCTTCTTTTTTCTTAAACCTTGTTTTGTAAAGGTGATCAGCTGATTGACTTAGGTTAAAAGTTTTAAGCCAGAGTGACATTAGAATATGCAAAGTGAAACACACAGGTTGAAAACTTAATGAGGATGTAAAGTCCTTTTAAAATTCAGTGCTAGGAAAAATATGAAAATGGAAATGGAATGGGCAATTAGAAATCTCTGGAGGTCAAGAATCAGTGAGAGGTTCAGCAGAACCGTAGTACTACTGCAACAGGAGTTGGTTCAGTTTTAACACGTAAACTGAGAGCTAATTAGAATTCCATCCATGCTCTTTCAGTATTACTGGTTTTTTTCTTTTGGCATTGATTAATGCAGGTACCTATCAATTTGAAAGATGAATCTTAGTGACTAATTCACTAGTATTCGTAAATGTTCAGGTACACAACCTTTTTTTTTTGTTTTGTCTGTGTGTTGGGAAGAGCTCTAACATCTTTTGTAGGGTTTGACATCTTTTAGGCTAAAGTAGAAGTGGTAGCTCAAAGAAGAGGTTCTAAATTTATGGGGTCACATCCATAGATGACATAAAACGAGTGGCACTTGCAATGCTTCTCATACAATCACCCATGGTGGCACTGAACTGCATTTGGCCCAAAATAGGGAAGTGGTAGGTATTTTGTGTTTGGGTTTTTTTTTTATGGTACTGTTGTGTACATAATTGAAAACAAGATGAGACATGTATTTGGGGTAAGCTTAGTACTCATAAATGCGAATGATTAATAACATACCCTTGACCTTTTCCAGGCAGTGTATAGCAGACATAGGATAAGTGATGGTCCCAAACATGCTGTCTCGAAGGGGGCTGTTGGGAGCAGCTGTTCTGGTGTGATATTATGACCACAACGCTAGTCTTAAGGCTGGGATAGCCACTGAGGGGAGATGGTTCAAAGGGAGGATTCTGCCTGTTCTCCAGTTGTTGTAGAATTACATCCTAATTTCAGTTTTCAGATTTTGTGGGCAGTGAGGTTGGTATGCGTAGGTCTGAAAGTATAAAACCAAAATTAAATTACTGAAATTCTTTATGGCAGAAGTTGTATAGGAGAATACTCTTTCAGTTTTATAGCATTGCTGACAAGGATCATGTTTTGTGTAGAGTAATTGGTGCAAGAGTTTTTACGAAGTAAAAACGTATTGGGAAATTCAAAACCTGGCAGATAGGCTTCAGATTGTTGTTCAGAGCTGAATACAAATGCATTGATTTCTAAACTTAATTTTCTGTGTTTTCAGGTAAGAGTCAGAGTAGAGTGCTGTAAGTGCCAAGGATTTTTTTTATTTATTTGGAGTAATATGAAAGGGTACTGAACAAGAATAGCACAGGTACCTTGCTTCAGGTAGTATCTTGAGTCATTACCTGATTTTAGTTTTGTGTGATGAAGTCTTTTGGATGTATGGAATTTTGATCCTAGAAATGAAGTGGTAATCATAATCTACTCACAGCTTTTGAGGAGTGGACCTCAATTCTGGAGACAGAACTAAATGTAGGTCTTATCTAGTGTTGAACTGGCACGAACAAATTATGAAGAAAAGAAGGGTAGGGTATCTTTTTGACAAAAAAGGTGTAAAAGAAGCTTTAGAGGAAACAGAATTAAATTTCCTCATGGCCTAAAAAAAAAAGATAATAAAAGTAATGTGCCTTATTAAGGGGCAAGTAGAGATTTCATTAGATTTTTCCATGAGTAGAAACTTCCATTTACTTTAGGGAGCTTTTATTTTGGTAAAAGGAATGTTTTATCTTATTATACAGTTCTCAGTAAAGTAACTGTTCGTGACTGAAGTTTAGTAATTCACTCTTGACCTACAGGAGGAACCCAGGACCTGGGTTCTGGTCTTGGTTAACAAGTGCTGGGTGCAGTGCTGGTGTGTCACAAGCCAAAAGGGGATGAGCAGCTTAGCAAGGGGCCTTGTGAATGCTTCAAAAATTGCCCCCTGGTCTCAGAAGTTTGTTGCATACCGCTGTCCCTCTTGGCACAGCAAGCTGATAAATTCTTTCAGGCAGACACGTAATTTAGGAGAAACATGACTGGTTTCTGTGTTGAGGTGAACTCAACATTTTATTTAACAAGCTTGCCCTCAATGCTTTCAAGTGTTTGGGGGGCTGCTTTCCATAAACCCATCGCCTGCAAAACTTCCATTGGTTTCAGCCGGAGGGTAATTTCAGAAAGGAGTATGGGAGTGCTGGTGAGAGGAATTAGTCCATGTTTGTTTTCCCATTCAAGGAATAAAACCTTTCTCTTTCATAGCTGTTTTGTGAATAATTAAAGATATTAAATGTCAGGTGTCCACATAAAATATCAGAGGTAATTGTGCAGTTATTTTATAGCTAACATTTTTCCTTTTCATCCACAATGATCTTAATGTACTTTGTTTGTAAATTAGTGGTTCCATAGCTTGCAATCCTGTAAGCATGTGAATATCTTTAAGCAGATGACAAGTCTTGTTAAATTCACTGATACCATTGCTCGCATTCAGAGCTCAAAGTTATTCCAGGTTGCTGCCTCCCGTGGTCCACAGGCTGAGGATGCGCAACATCTCTGAAGCTCAGCTAATATGGCATCAGGCAGGGCAGTCTTCTGACATAGAGCTGGTAGCAGAGTGGTGTGACAAAGGAAATTTTAACCAAGTGAGCTGGGGAGAGTTACTCTTCCACCACATGTAGTGGTGGGGAAGATGCAGGTAAGGTAGACATGACCTGCAGTGTGCAAGGCTCTGCTGTAATGTGAAGGTTTTAAATGCACCTGCTGTGAAATCTGGACACCTGGGAAGAAAAACTGCCTCTTTTTCGACAATACGTGGTATATGTAGCGTTCAGGCCTCCCTCTTTATCTGAAGGTAGTCCCTTGGTAGAGAAAGGTACTACAAATGACAATTGGAACTGAACCTAAACTCATGTTTTAATTTCTGAGTGTGTCACAGGCTGTCTCTGTGAGCTCTGGCAGGTGATATAGTCCAAACCAGAGGCTGCTTTCCAAACCTTGCACCCAGTTCAGGCTTCTGTGCCCTGCCATGGGGGCGGCCTGCCGCAGCCACTGGTGGAGTCAGCAGCGCTGCTGTGGCCCACTGACGGCTCCCAGGGCCAGAGTTTACTTCTGGAAGCACAGCCCTTTGCCACCTGTAAACAGAAATTAATGGTACTTCCCTGTATCATTAGATCATATGGCGTCCATATATTGGGACAGTTTTCCTGAGTGAATTAGTTTTAAAGCAGTATGGATGCTCTTTTACCTTACTGTAACTTTAATAATTTTTGTTTTCTTTATTACTTAGGAGTCTATAAAGCTGGATTGAAATAATAGTCATATGTATTTCAACATATTCTTGAGAAGAAACAGGAAAAAGTCAACTTTCTAACTTCTGTGGTATTAACTTTTTTCTTTTCCTTCTGCCACGTTTCCCCCCTTCCCTGGAGTATTGCTGTCAGAAGCTTTTTCATTCTGTTTTACTTCAAAAGATTATTGGTTTTAGTGATTTTATATTTATTTTTGTAAGATCAGTGATGATACAATGTTTCTATCTGAGAGCAGTATGATGAGCCTGGTACTAGTGGACCTGTGGATTTCCTAAGACTCATGCAGCTGTCACCCACCCTTCTTGATAGTTTCAGAAGGGATAAGACCTGAACCAGCATAAGGATGGCTCAGGGGTCTGCTGTTAGATTTCATTGCTTGGAAAAGGGAAAAAAAAAAAACCCAACACAGGTTATTATCTCAATAATAATGATATTCGTATTTGGCAGTAGTAGGCATTGCCTTATTCATGTGCTGATGTCCTGTCTGGTGAAGTACATAAGCGGTACTGTAATCACACACCTCAAACCAGGGAACAATTGTTTTTATCCCTGTTTTAGGCACCTGAGATACAAAGCAGTGAAGGAGCGTAGGCTTGCATGCTGTCACTTAGCAGGTTAGCATTAGCAGGGAATGGAACAAAATCTGCCTCTGATTCCTTGGTTTTGTGTGTTTTCCCTTGGTGTATGTGACCACTCTGCAGCTTTCCTCATAAATGCCTGTCTTGACATGTCAGTAGTCTTACTGAATTCTCTGCTGGTTGGGCATATTTTGCTAATACTCAATTTTCATTCATAATGCTGATTAACCACCACACACACCCACCCCAAAAACAACACCCCACCTTCAGAATAGCATGAAGTTACTGACTTTCAGTTTGGTTATATTTATTGACAGGAGAGGCTAAAGTAGGAGGAGAACTTACTGAAGAGTTTTTGCCACTAAACGTGGTATTTAAGCTGTGGTGTGTATCACTATTTGTTATATTATACTATGAAATACTACCTTGTGCTACCTTTATGAAGTAAAATAATAATAAGTTTTCATAGGGAAGTTTTAAACATACATTCATGTGGAATAGTTCTTTACAATAAATGATTTTTCATATTCATAATGTAGCGCGAACTAATTTTCTCATGAAACGTGGAATTGGCAGAAGTGGCTACTTTGGCACTGGTAGTATGGTGATAACAAGGGTAACTTACTAATTTGAACTTTTATTTCTAAACTCACTAAACATTTAATCCTGTAAGATTTTCAGATTTGTTCATTACTACTGCTTTGTTACTGAGAATATGAGTTAACTTTAATTTTAAAATAGGAGTTGTATTTGAGGAGTAGAGTATACTTTACTTAATGTTTGAGTGTAGACCTAATTGTAATATTCTCACCATGATAGCAGCATTTTATTATTTTTAATATTTATACATTCAATTACATAGAAGGTGAATCAACAAAGAGGAAAAGCATGGATTTGACACTTTCCAGTGGCTGTGCCTCTTCCTTTATAGCACACTAATGCGTAATATAATAGCAAGTCCTTGTGAACATGGACAATTCAGCATGTGAAAATAAACTAGCTTCAGGCATATCTGAGTACAAAGAAAGCTAGTACAACAAAATTTCAATTTTTAGCAAGGGGGAGGAAAGTTAACAGGATTTTATGAGACTACACAAAAAAATCAGTTGCTTAGGAAGCATGGAATTTTTATTGTCAGAAATCTTCCATGTGGGTGTTTTGACATAAGAGATGTTATAAAGGGTAGCAATCACTGAAAGTAAGAAACAGCATTTTATTGACCCTTAATGTCACAGAGAACCTCATTTGGCAAAGATAAAGTAATTCAGTGGACTTGCACAGCATGGGACCTATGGAACTTGATATAAGTGGAAGCTCTTGACAAGATGCTTACTTAAGTCCTGTCTACACCTTCCTTTGCTGAGGGGAAGTAGGAAGGTGGGTCTTCCTCTGCCTGTTTGACGTGTTTTGTTTGGGGTTTTTTAATTCTTTTTCTTTTTTTTTTCTTTCTGAAAGGCCATATGTACGTAGCAAATTGTTGAGGAATCTGCTTTGAGACGCTGTGAAACCAGAATAACTGTGCCTGGCCGAGGGGTTACTCTCCTCTTACACAGGTGTAGCAACAGGAAGATTTCTGCCATCCATGCTCCCAGGAGGGGCTTCATCCTGCTCTTCCAAAACCCAGAGTTCCCCATGGCAGGGCCAAGCGTGCATATTAAAGCCCTGCTCCTTTGCGCTGTTTTGTTGATGAGAGCTGAACTGGTCTGTGGCAGGATTCAAGTGAGGAAAGATTAAACCTGGTCCTGGGCCTCTGGTGCAGTGGGTCATGGATTGGTGACTACACAACACTGCTGAGTGTGCCAGGCAGTAGTTTGCTGCTGTTGAGTTGATGGCTTTCAACTTTTACCTCTCAGTTCTTTCCCAGTATGTTTTTTCTTCCAGCTACATAAGGACTTTTAAACATATCCCTTGTCAGAAGTTGTCTGTCTTTCTGGCTTTGAGTTCTTTTGTTTTTGTTTGTACCCATGTTCTACACAGTCAGGAGTTATCCAGCAATGGCAGTGGGTAAGGCATGCCACATGGTAATGGATAGGATTATATCTCTTGCAGTAGAATAGTAAGTCCTCACTCTTCAGCCTGTGTGCTCTTTTATGAAGCAAATAATCCTAGGGTTTTGCTTGTGTATGTGAGAGAATGCATTATTTTGTGGTTGTCAAAGCAATATTTAAGAGAAAGACATCATGTGAGATTTGGAGATGAAGTTGGATAAAGAAAACCTTGGGAGAGAATGGAAAGAGTGAAGGAGAACTTGACTTCTTACCTTATTTCAGCCACTTCAGTGTGAAGTAGCTCCACAAAAGGCAGTGGAGCTGAAACATTGTGATGTTCTGCATTAAAATCTGTCCATGAAAGTTGGGAGGAAGTTGCTCTTTTTTGCCAGGTTGATGAGAAAGGCATTTTTGTGGTTGGCCATGTTTTGATTTGCTTTCCACAAGTGTTCTTTGAGCCAATATCATGCATGCAGTGGTCTGCAGTTAGCAACATCATGCTGTTCCTTTTCCCCACCCGCTTATGGGGTGAAGTACAGGAACATAAATGTATCTTCTTGTAACTACTGAAGAGCTCAGTCCTCCAGCTGCAACTGTGCAATTGGATTCCTAAACAAAAAGCCAAAACCAGAGCTGCATCAGCAGTGTGCACCCCTTCGCAGATCTGCTACCTGAAGTTTCTGGTGGCCTGTGATTCCTCATGAATGCTGCAGATTTCACATTATTCTTAATTATTGATGTGCATATAGGTCTGCCAGGGGCATGCACCAGTTGTACTCTGTGATCAGTGCACAAGCTTATACGCAGTCCCTGACCTAATGATGAGCAGTGCGGGAAGGGCTAGGAATAGAGACACTGCTGAAATGCGCAGAGTTCCCATAACTAAGAGGAGGGTGGAAGAGGATAAAGTGTGAGAATGCCGTTTGGTTATCTCTTTTGGCATCTGTGCCATTTTGTTCAAGTACATTTGCTTCCTAGGTTGGTTATATGGCTAGGCAAAAAAGAAAAAGGCATTCTGATGTACTGCAGATCAGTGGTTGGAGATGATAGATTTGGAAACAAGTAGTGTTGTCACCTCTGCTTCATTGGTAAGTCTAACTTCAGATGTTCGTTCCTTTTGCAAAAGGTTTCTTTATACCCAGATTTCATGTTGAATAGTCCAGACTTTCTGCCTGGCTCAGCTCTTATCAGTGAGTGCCCTGCGCCACAAACCTGGGAGTTTCGGGGTTTACCTCTTGTTTGAAAATGTCTGTAATTTTTTTTTCTGATTTAAGTGAAAGTGTCTTTATTTGTATTTCTTCCCTCTAATTTGTTTGAGATACTCTTCATACATTGTGTTAAACATCAGTCATCAAGTGCTCATAATATATTTTGAAACAAGTATGCAAAATTGCAGCATGATCCAGCACTGATTACAGAGCTATGGCATATGAATTAATAAGAAAATAAAAATAGCATCATTAATTTCCAGCTGCTTTTGAAGAAGCAGAGGTGTTTATAGGGGGAAATTTGGTGCCTGCAAAATGAAGAAGTGACAAAAGTGGTAGCAAATATGTTAATGCACGTAACTATTCACAATTTACTTCCTCTGTTCTATTGATTAAAAATGGGTTTCAGTGTCAAAAGAATAAGCTGAGGCTCCAGTGCCGTTCTTTTAAAACTGTTGGACTAAATAAAGAGCACAAGTGTCAGAACGAGAGTAAGGGGAGGAAGTTTTTAACTTTTTTTTTTTTTTTTTTTTTTTAGTATAGGAAACCTTCAATAAGGGAGGTAAATTATGGATAGCCAAGTGCAACGGTTGGTTGAATGTGTCTATTTCCTATTAAAATGAGAGAGCATTGCCTGTGTGTATGTGAGGGGAAAATTATCTTCTGAGTGTTCCCCTTGGTAGTAAATCAGTGTTTTCCTTGGCATCTCCTGTATACACTTGTTTGCGCTTAGCGATCTCACCTCAGCATTGTGTACCAAAGCAGCAGAAGGTAAATAAAGTCTACAGTTAAAAGTGACCCAGGCAAAATTTTATACTGTGAAGGCCCTCACCACGGTTCGGACCGTCAGTCTCCTTTGGAGGAAGCTGTGGAAGGGATCTGGGTGCTCAGTCGCAGGTTTTGACATCTCTGCTCAGTTTGCTGTTACCCGGGGCTGGCCCATTAAGGTGGGAGCTCCAAACAAAGCTTTGAGCCTGCATGCCTGCAAAGTCTTCCTGGTTTTTAATCAGCAAAGGAAGATCCTGCCCTCCTGAGACACATGTCTAGAGGAAGCAGATTATTTATTTATATAGTGAAGTGGACTCTAGAGGATGTCCCTGTCGAGCTTTCTGTTTCGCTGCACCATGTGGCGATGGGGCCGAAGTGAGTGAGAGGATGCTGGGATCGCAGGGAGGGAAGCACCTGAGAAAACTGGCCAGATGCTGTGTTTTGTCTAAGAATTGTCCTGCTGGTTTCTGTGCCACGGGTGATGTAGTTCCTGTGTGCACAGTCTTGCTTTCCTGGATGGACTCACAGGGCTGCATTTGAAGTTTACTGTTATTTTTCACTTAGGAAGACGGGACGGGAGAAGTCAGAGCGGGAGGTGAGGCAGTCATCTCAGACATTCCCGTGCAATCGGTTGCAGGAGAGAAGGGCACGGCTTAGGTCTTCCAGTGAGGACAGTATGTGTTCTCTTATTCAAGGATCCTAGAGGAGGAAAAAAATATCTTTGTGAGTGGGGGTTGGTGTTTTGTGGAGCACTAACAGGCTTTGCAGAGATCGAGCAGGGCTGAAGGAGAGAGTGGGGGCAGGCGCAGTGAGAGCACCTCGTATTCCTGGCCCTGATGAGCCCCTCTGCCTGTACCTGAGCTTACATGTCTGCTGCCTCGACGTTCCAGTTTGACCTATTGAACTGATTTAAATAATGATTTTGGTCAATAAAACACTTGGTTTAAATTGGTGCTTTTAATCTCATTTTGCTTTGGTATTTTTGTATTTGTTTTCTCAGAAGCAATCTCTATTGGTAGACGACCGTTAAAATCTGTTGCTAAATATAGCCTTTACACTAAATTTGGCACCACTTTTTCTTAGTTCAGAGGATGCAGTGTATGCCTGCACACTTTTCAGTGATTACATGGCTTGATGCATTTATTTAGATTGCAATTGTTAAGAAAATTTTGATTTAGGACATGACAAATTATGCTTTTTTTTTTTTAATCATGGCCTTCAGAACTGTCCAATTTATTAAAGCCACACTCATGCATGAACACAAACGTACATACATGTTAATGCAAATAGTTTGCACTTAAAATGTAAGTAAAGTATTATCCCTACTAAGTTGTAGGGATACTACCTACTACTAACTCAGTTGTAACAGAAAGTAAGCTTTTAGAACTAGTAGAATTCAAACTTCTCTGCTTTGCTTTCTCAGATGAGGAGGAAAACAAGTGATCTTGCTTTTTCAGTTCCCAGTTAATTTCTCACCTTTACACCAAACTCCACCAAGTTGCTTATGGAGCAAAGACATTTTCTCTGCAAATGCAGTGGAAGTTGCTACTTTCAGGTAACTTAGTTCTAAATGTAATACTTGTTCTCGGTCCTTTGATGAAGACCTGCCTCTTCAGTATTTGAACTTTGTTTACAGTTTTCACATCAAACATTTGCAATTTATTTTAATTTAATATAAGTTGAGTTATGAACATTGGTTTGTCATAATTTAAAAGTAAATTACAATTAGGTGGTTTTTTTTATTAAAATACATTTAGCACCTATAACATTCGACTGAAATTTGGATCTGATGTCTTTTGTTCAGAAAGGATTAATTTGTAATGGTATCTGTTTCTGTTAAGCTGAATATATTTTATCAGACAACTTCAGTACCCATTATCAAAAGTTTCTATTTGTAATAACGGATGCCTTGGACAGTATCTTCCACCATTAAGGAGTGCAGAGTAGCTTACTAGGTGACACTATGGCTGTATTTATTTATTATTTTTTTTTACTGGGAGCTAGATTCGACTGTATCTTCTAGCAGATACACATCAACAGATATCTGTCTGTTTACACAGATACATAGTTAACATAAAAAAATATGTGGAGTCATTATTTTAAAATTAACGTTGCAAACTTTCCTCTAGACCACTTGATGTGTGATTGTAACTTTAGTGGTTGCGGGGGGACTCTGCAACTTCCAGGAATTAATCTAGCATCACTGAGGTCCAGAAACCAAAAAGTAAACCCAAGTTGTTTAATTAGATGCTGAACGTATTAGATGAAGAAAGAGTAAGGGGGGAAGAATCGGTAAATATGTCATAGCAACTCTGTGGGCTAATATGGGTAAAGAGTTCTAACACCCACCCTACCAAAATATTAATAGCATCTGGGCAGAGTTGGAGAGCTTGATAACAGGTATTGACTCTGCAGCTGCATGCAGTGTTTCTGCAGCAGGGGAGCTGTGTGGCAGCACCTGTGACCATGAAGGAATGCAGAGCTGGACCTCAGGTAGTAGAAGGGTTGTGCTTCAGAAGCAGGGAGTGTGCCTGAGGCTGGTGCCATAGTTATACAAACTACTCATATATTCCAGTTGTGCCCCTGCTCCCCCATCCCTGAAGGAGTTACACACTTTGAGAAGTGTTTTTATTGCCGCCTTTTCCCAGCGCAAGCATAGGTTTCATGATCCTGTCTTTGTCCTGGATTTCCATATTCTTTTGTATCAATGTATAGGGTATTCAAAGTCTCAACAGTTATTGCAGTCTTGTATAACTAAATATAAAAAGTTAAGATTAGAAAGCTAAATAGAAATTAGAAGAAAACTGAAGCAAAGGTCAAAATGCTATTGTAGGTCACATGTTTAAAATGTTCAATTTTTAAAAAGCAAGAAAAAAGGAAAACCTTCCTTAAAAATTTGAAATGGGAAAATTACTGAGTATTACCAACTCTTTTTCTTAACAAACCAAAGATGAATCGCTCATCCTGAAAGGGTCATCCTTTTCATTTTCACATGCATTTGGTACAAGATCAGTAAGAAAATAAACTAGTTGCATATTTAGGGAACTTTTCTGATGGAAACTGTTTATTGCTGAAGCATTCATGTTTTATGAAGCTGCCCTAAAACAATTAGCTCTTGTTTAGCATAAGTGTTTAAGCAGAATGCTTTACTAATGCAGCTGATTTTATAGTTACTGTGTTTCCATAGGATTGAACCATTCTTGTTCTAACTTGCCCCCCCCTCCCCCCAACATGTGAACTGTTGAGGCTTTTTTTCCCTTTCATAAAATAAGTATTTGAGCCAACGTTTTCTCAGGAGAATTGGTGTCTTTGAGGGTGTTCTGTCTGAGACGTCTCAGAGAAGCCTGTTACTCAGCATGTGCTTAGCAGTGTTTTCCTGCCAGGTTACACTGAAACGGGCTACTGGTCAGGCTAAAAAATCTGGATATAAAATTCACTTTGGTCTGAATTCAGGGCTGGTGTGAGCTTGTGCAATTCCACCGAGGCTGCTGAACTGAATTTGGCAGCGTTGGTCACGGGGATTGTGGCAAAACCAGCTAGGAGCAGCACCTGTTTAAAATACTGCTGTAACTACATCAGTAACACTTGATCAGAAGAATGAGACACCCTCACTTCTTTTTTTGTTTTTTATTTATGTGGGAGGGGTGGGGCCCCGTCACTGCAATTAAAGCTCACCTTTTTTCCCTTTGCTTTGGAGAGTTAGTGGGATGGATCAACTTAGTGAAATAATCCCACCAACAGTCCATATTTAGATGACAGGCCACTCTTTTTCTTGGAACAATTTTATACTTGGGAACTTCAAGAAAATTGTATCTTCACAACCAGAAGCATTTCTGCTGGTGCTGAACCAAACCGGTGTTGCTGCCAAGCAGTCTGCTTTCATGGCAGCTCTAGCCAAGCATAGGAGGAGTGGAGAGGCAGGTGTGCTATCTTAGCCTGAGCACTCCAAGTTTGTATAAGGTGAGGTGCAGGATATTCATCCTTTGCAAGGTACATATATATTATTCACTGTCTGCAAAATAAATTCTGTTAGTTTCCCCGGTACTTCTCCTCTCACACCCTTGAAAGTGGCAGGGGCAACTAACTGTATGTGTGATTTGCCCACTCCCTGTCCAAAAAGGAGCTATGCTGTTACCCGGGAGCTGTGCCCCATTAGGTCTCATCACTGTCATGCCGAGTTCAGCGAGAACTTTGCTATTGACTTCAGTGGAAATAAATTTTGACTTCTAAGAAAATGTTCATGAATCTCATTGAGGATTCATTAGGGATCATCTCTATTTCACCGATATAATGATACTGGTGAACGATGTGAATTTTGCTGTTGTACAAATGTGAGTGAAGGTGTAAGCATGGATGCAGTAACCTTAAAATAAAGGTATGGTATGCTACTGCAACTTTTTTCAGCTATAGAGACCAAAAAAAGAAGTAAAATCTCTTTCACAAGGGTGTGCTTGTATTTCTGTAAATTTAGGGGCTTTTGCTGCTCGAGGTATACCGGTAACATTAACTGGTGTAGAACTGAAGCGCACGCACACAGATCACTTGCTAGATGTAGGCTCGTGTCCTGGTGCCACAGTACTTGTACTGATTGTGTTCTGATACAGCTGAAACAAGACTTCTTTTCTAGAGGCAGACAAATTCATAGAATAGTGCATAAATTATACTCTGATGGTGCTAGGAGTGATCCTGGAGTGAGTTTGTAGTAAAATATGCCCCAATCGCTGAATGAACTTCTTGAAATACGACCTTGGGGGATATGCAGTGCTGTATCTGGTACAGTTTACTATTTAAACTCAAATATATTCAGAGGGATGGGTGAAAATACATTCCAACTCTGTACTTATATTTTAGCAAGCAAATGGAAGGTTAGCACTTCCTTCTAGGATTCTGGCAAAGACTGGAAATTGTGCCGGATGGAACAGAGGAAAAAAAACCCAACTGGCTAGTGCTGCAGTTTTTACCATTAACTTGCTTCATGATCTCAGGCAGATTGCTTCCTCTTTCATTCTCGTTCTCCATTTACAAACTTGGGATGGTGATGGCTTCTTCCTTTGTAAAGTGTTGTGCAATCTGGTGGAAAAGCTTCATACTGAGTAGCAGGGCAGAAAGTTGAGAAGAGTTATCCAGATATAATTATTGTTTGTTTTTTTCAATTACTGTGTGTTGGCTCTATCTTAGAGTAAAATAACAGTTGGATTAATTGTGGTGGTATAATACTTGGGGGAAATTCTACACTGAGGCTCAGTTCCGTTTTATGTTGGGGAAGATCTAGAAGGGATGCCTGCTTTGGAGAGATGGGCTTCAGATTGACTTCTAGAATTTCATCCTACCAGAAGTCAAAACAATTCACTTTCTAAACAGGTGTATAAACAAATTCTTAGAATGTGTACTGTAGAACACAGGTGGTGGTGTCCTTTGTTACATACTTTGTTAAAATAGCACATTATTAGGGTGTAATAACACTTTGCTCTCCTATTGTGTACTTTTACAGGGATCAGCTAACTACATTTTACAAACATTTCAGAACCAGTGTTAACACCCCCATTTTGCAGATAGCAGAGTAGACCCAGGGATGTTCAGGTAAGAGCAAATGGTTGGTGGCAGAGCCAAGTACTGAACTACGTCCCTGTTAAATTTATTACACTAGCTGTCTCTTTGCTGCTACAACATCTGCCGTGTATATGTGCACATACTACTTTTCTGTATTGGTACGTGAAAAAAATGATGGTAAACTGTCATCTGTCAGTTTGAGGCTTACTGGTTAAGTATTTGTGGACTTACTGAATCTGTTGGCCAAGTTCAATTCAGAATTCCTCTTCTGCATTTAAGAGCTTGTATTACATGATAGAAATGTAAACTTTGTAGGTTAGAGCTTTTGGACCTGGTGTTTTGTCCTTCCAACCCAGGGTCTCTTCTTAATGCAGTGCAGTATGAATATTGCTCTTGTTCTTCTTACTTGTCTGAAAGTGACTTTTGTAAGGATGCATAAGCGTGTTCTGTTTGTGGTCCGAGATGTGTGAAAATTACAAAAACTTATTTATGCTGGTTCCAGGCATAAGCTAAAATGGCCTACAGCTCAGAAGGGGTTTTTAGGCCAGGCTTGTTCTGTACTTATGTATTTCAGAGTGCTCAGTTCAGCTCCCTGTCCTGAGCTGCTGGCTCTAAGTTTCGGCACAGGTGGTCTGGAAGGAAGTCAGCATTGTGGGGTTTTGTGGGGCGCTTTGTAGTTCAGGTCCTAGGTTTAAACTTGTGGTTTCATAGTAGGTCAGTAACAAGGAAGCCTAATGACTGTCTTTTAAAGCAGATTAGACTGAAATCCATGGATCTTGTGCTTTCTTTTCTTAGGCTAGTACTGTTCAGACCAGTGGACTTCTGTGCCAGCCTGAGGTTTTAAACATGTTCCACTTTCTCAGTTGCTACACAGTCTTGAGCATACCGGAACTCAATTTCACAGAAAATTCTTAATACCTTGTTCACTTTCTGATTTCACATCCAGCCATCTGTGTGCTATATCATGAAATAAAATGATAGAAAGCTATTAAGATAATCGGTAAAAATCTGTAGATACCAAGGGAGTTATCCCCCATCCTTGCTCTACAGTTCCAGCCAGCACTGTCAGTTTTTTTTTTAACTGTTGACCATTTTTAAAATCCTGCCAAACTGGCTTCTTTTGGACTGACTTTTTCCTGTGTTGGCCCTATCTTTAAGACAAGGGCCATGTGGGATTCCCATCTGAGGGAGATGGGAAAGAGTTACTAGAATAAAAATATTAGTCTTCAAGGAAAAAAACACCTGAAAAACAATTTCTAAATAAACCAACAAAACAACAAATGGGGAATCAGCCTGTAGATCTTAAGGAACTTGGCCTGGAGAATGTTGGTCCTGCTTGCCATCCAAAGAATTGATTTTTATTTCACAAATACAGAAGTTTTTTGTTTGGTTGGTTTTTCAGAATTGTGCTTCAGTTGTGGAGAGGACAAAGATCTCTATATAGTTGGATTATTTTAGGGCCCAGTCCTGCATTGTCTCTGTCATAGCAGTCTCCCTGAGCTACTGCAGTGGCAGGATTGAAGCCCTACATGCAGCTAATCTTACAGGGACCTGATCCTGCTCTGAGACATTTTGGCACAGATCCTTGGGCACGTGCACGGTTCTGGGTAAGCTGTTGTGGCTTGGCATCGATGAAACAGTTGGTGAAGATGGATCTGATTGTGGATTCTGGTTTATGAAGCAGTGAGGTTCCTCTTGGAAATCTGATAAGACTTGTTACGTACAGAAGTTTGTAAATTCTGTAACTGGAGTGATTTTTTAGATGTGTTTCTCAAGAAATAGAGACAGTTACATTCAGAACTTCCCTCTCTTCCCCTTGAAGTGTAAGGCTAAACAGTTGACAGCAAAAGGACGTCAATGTGGGTATAGATAAAATAAAAACAGGAGGGGTAAGTGACCTAGTAGTGGGGTGTTCTTGGTTATTTTTTAAATTATGTCTTCCTCCAGTTAATACATGAGTAAAGTGATTTATTCAAACAGCTTGGAAAGTTCCCTCAACAAAAGTTTGCAAAAGTAAATATTTTTTTTTGCAGAAAAATCAATATTCTGAGGAAAAAGTAAAACAAACCTTACCCTGACAGCTAAGGAGTAGTGTTTCAGATGGGAACCAGGCTGAAGCCATGCCGTGGTGCTTCCTTGACCAGATGCTCCTGGCTCCTTAGAGAACTCACAACTTCAAGCACAGCTAATAATGCTGGTCAGTTTTTGCTGCTGGTGTTCAGAATGCTGTGCGTAACAGCAAGAACTGAAAATCATCAGGTACTTTACATTCTGCTGCTACCTGGGAGTTCTGTGATTATCAGGTCCAACTAAGTTGCACTTACCAAGAGAAGGAGTTCTAGTCAGGGCACGAGAAGTCTCTGTGCTCCTGCTTCTTTCAAACCATCCTGAAGTGTAGGTTAGTAGCTCAGCTCCCTGGTACTGCAGTTGAACTGCTGTGGGAGTGTAGGCATGCAGAAAGTTAGCGCAGGGACCTTCTGGCTGCATTGGTAATACTGCAGAATATAGGACTAGTAGAGAAATAAAATGGGAATTAGAGTATGTGGCAGGATATGACTCACTTGCATCAAAGTGGAATTTCTTGTAGGGTCCTAGTTTTTTCCTCTCATGCTTTATGGTATTGGTGAGGCCTGCAGTAGGCGTTAGGTTTCATCCATTCTGGTGCTAGAGCATGCTATTTCTTTTTCTCCTTAGCCAGGATCTGAAGGTGGCTTTTAGATACATGTCTGCAGTTACAGTGAGACTGACTTAACATCATGGTGCACCAGAACAGGAAAAAGGCTGAACCAAACAGCTTGTGACAAGGACATGTCTGTATTCCCAATACCAAGAGTGAAGTGAGAGCATAGTGGTACATGGGCTGTCCTTGCAAGGTGTTAGCTGTATGTTGGGCAGGGCATGCCCTGCAGTTGTGATTCCCTGATCATCCAGATTGAGGGCTTCTCTTCTAGAGCTCCCTGCCTTTTGTCTGTCTGGGTTTCCTGTAGTGGAGATGGGTAAGGACAATTGTGAGGAACAGTTTAGCATCTTCCAGACAATCAGGACAAAGACACAGCTCAGTCTGGGAGGGCTTCTCAGTACTGGAGCTGAGGTGTGATCAGAGGTTGTCACGGACACCTCTGAACTTTGGCTTCTAAGTTAACTGTATGGCTGCTAGAGGACTTCAAGAGTATATAGGAGCTAACGCGAGGGAGGAATGAGACAGCTATTGGAGACAACCCCACTTATGAAGTTGCCAGGGAAGCTTGTGAGATTGTAGAACTTCTTATTCAAGAACACAGAATTTCTGTGCCAGCTCAATTCATTGCCTGCCATTTTGTCATTGTTTCACTCTTTAGCAAAAATATATTCTGCTTATGGATGAAAGAGGACATTCCTTGTGTTATTTCCTTTGGCTGTGGATCTGTAATTATTGTTCTTGAGTTTATTTATGGGCTACTAAGGGCTTTACTAGAGGTGGTTTTCTTGTGACATCAGGAAAAGCTGTTCCTGTTTTGAGTCTGTTGACAAGTTTTCATTTACCAGAAGGAAGTTCCAAGGAGTTAAGTTTGCTACAGTTGGCTTTGAGTACACAGCACGGTAGATCTCCACCAGGTTCAGTGAAACAATTCTGGGATGATGGTGAGGAAGAAGTGCTCCCTAGCAGTTCTTGCATTTCAGTGCATCTGTAACAAATCACTTAGCTCGGAGAATAGAAAGGAGCAGGTTCATGGAGGCTGTTGGTACAGTTCATGGAGTCACATCATCTGCGCTCCCCTGTGCTTTTTTAATTTTAGAGATCTGGAGCAGCAGAAATTTTTGCTTAAATAAGAGAATCTCATCTAATATCTTCTCTTTAGTTTGCAGCTACTGTTGTCTTTTGCACTTCTACAAAGTAGGTGTGATACGTTACCTGGCTGAGGGGCACTAGACAGACATGTAAGGCATGAGGACAGAGATCCATGAATCTTCAGCTGCATGTTACTGTGCTGAAGAAAAAGTTCTTCCATTGAACTGTCTCATTCTTCTTTGGAGAACTTCATTCATTAAGTACCATGTATGATGGGGATGGAGGGGGATGAGGAGGAACATAAAATAGAAAGTCAAATTGCAGTTAAAAAGTAATCATGAAGAATGAGATCTTTTTGGAAGAACTGGGCATGTGTTATCACCATATTAAAAGTTAAGCACATGTGTAATCCCTTATAAGACTGAAATTATTATTTAGTTTCAAAATTGCACCTGACTGCAAGGATTTTCAACCTAAATTTGTATTATTTCTTCTTGGAATCTATTTTAAATATGTGAAATATACTACTAGTGACAAATATTTGATCACAGTGTTACTTAAAACTTAGATCAGCTTCCAAAATTTAGGATTCTTGACAGGTGCTTAAATACTTAAAACACCCTCCGTAAGATTATTAAATTCAGTAGTTCAACTATATAAACAATGCTAGGAATAATGAACCAGAAAATACTCTGAAAAGCATACCCTTTCCATAGACATGTGTCTCTTTATTTTAGCATTCACCATGGTGAAACAAAGTAAGTAACTCCTGAATGTTATTTTAACTGGCTAGTTTGCTGCTGAAACAAGCTTTCAAGGGAAATCCATGGAGTCCCACAAGGTGGCAGGAGCTAACTGTTCTATGCTGGAGCTGTGATCTGAAGGAAAGTGAAAGTAATAAACTGATTTTGCTAGTTGCACATGTTCAAATCATGAGCGATAGACAAGAATTTCCATAACCTACCTTGTATAGGTGTTCCTTGGACTTCTGAATAATTCAGGCCAACGAATGACATTCTATCCTCAGGAGTCTTACTTCAAAAGAGAAATTTCAAGCATTCTTACTTTGTCAACAAAAGGGATCTTTATTTTCACTTGGTGGTGGCAATTTGCTTGTAATGTGCCTCCTTCCTTGCTGTGAATGGAGAGCAGGGATTGAAGCCATGCGGGGACTGGCTAGCGTATGAGGTTCACAGTTCAGCGACTTGGCAGTGAGCATCTCTTAATTTGAAAACTCACCCTGACATCGTGGGAATGCTGATTGCGAGGTGGGACACAGCAGCTGGGGCTGGGGGGCTGAAGCAAAGGAGTTCTCTGCTGCTGCAGTAAGGCTGTAGGGATGTTTTTCTTTGGAAACGCTGAAGACTCAAAATGGCATTAAAAGTATCCAAGTTTGGGGATTATTGGAAGTAATCAAAATAGCTCATCATAACTAGGGAGATGGTGTTGATTAGTATTTAGAGCATGAGGCTGAAATTTATTTTTTTCTCTTCCCAACACCCAGATCTTTCTTGAGGCTGTTGAAGCCCTTGTTTTACTTCCTTGCTTTTGTTCCCGCTTACCTGCTGATGTTCAGCGCTCTCCTGAAACATTGTGTCATCAGGAGGTAAAGCACTGCAGAAGGGCAAGGGGGATCATCAAGGATGTCTCATCAAAGGCATGATTTGAAACCTGTCATGCTTGCTTAGCCTTACACTTTGAGTTCCAAGTCTCTCATTTTTGTAAAATCTCTCGGGCCTACCTTAGAAGAAATCTGCGGGCTTTAGGGTTTTAGTTGGCAGAAATAACACGAGACAAAACAGTAGTAAGATAAAGTGGTTGGCCCTGATTCAGTGGACCACAAAGTGTTGCTTTTGAGACTTGTGAAGCTCTTGATTTGTTTTAAGAGATTTTACTTTAGATCAGTAAATGTCTGCTTTTATTTTCTTGAATGAGAGGATGGATCAGTGTATTGGCCAGGTATCTTTGGGAATTTGGACAACCCTGTTTATGTGAACAGACAATGCAGTTCAGTAAGACTGAGGTGAAATTGCGAATAGGTACCTTTCTTAACCAGTAGACAGATATTAGGAGTAAAAATAAGTCAACTCTTACATGAAATTTCAGATTTTCCCATCCCATTTAGTGTCAATTTCTTTTTGTTATGCTGTAGAAAAAGAATCTAAGTATTTGTGATGGGGATACCTGGAATAGCCATGTGAGGTAATTGAGTGAAAATTCTTCAATGCCTGCATATGAAATAGCGGTGTTTCTTTTTCTAGCAGCAATAGAAGCAACTTATGAACTTTTAAAACCAATTCTGTAGTGACATACAGACCTGTTGCACTAGTGTGCATCATCCAGCAAAATAAATCTGCCTTGTTTTGCTGACAGGATGTAGAGATGTGTGTTTTCAGCAGCTGCCATAAAGAAGTAGCATATACTGTTGTCTTGCCAAAATACGGGAGCTTCAGAAGCATTTCTTTTTATACCCCAGTTTGCAGGAATGCACAAAATTTAGGAAAATCTTTGTTGTTGGGGCTGACCTAAATAATATGGGTGGATGCAGTCACATGCTACTTATAATTTCAAAGTGAAAATTCTGTGATTTCCAGTGGTTACACCTTTCACTTGCCCCTAATGTGAGAAGAATTTTAGTTCTAACATCAACATCCTAAAATCATGATTAGGAAAGTAAATAATTAAGCAAGGGCTTAGCATTTGATGAGTACACAACTGAAATCTGGTTTATGCATGATTTGCACATGATTTACATGGTTATTTACCAATAGCATTGGACTGACTGTCAGTATTTAAATGACTGTCAGCTGTGAATTATTAAGCAGTTGGTGCTTACTGAAACAAACTTAGCTATATCTGTCATTTTTCTGTTTGAAATTTTCAGTCCTGCGAGTGAGATAAGATGCCTTGTGCCCACTGCAACTCAGAAGCAACGGGTCACTTACACTGACTTGAAATACTCAAAAAAAACCCACCCCACATACATACATTACAATGTATGTAATTATGATGAAAGAAATAAGTCTTAAACTTTAAGATGGGAGATCATATATTACCAAGATACCAGTGTTCAAATGTGTTCTTTAAGTGTAGTTCCTGTATGCTGTAAGCACGTGGACCTTAACGTGGCTTGCAGAGTTTGCTACCTTGCTACATTATTTTGAACCAGTGGTAAAGTTTTATTCTTAAGTTTCTTTATGCATAAAAGGTCAGTGATCATGATCGTACCAGGGGTAGAAAGAATAGTGCAAGCAACTTGCTTTAATTCGGCCACAGAGTCAATATAGAAAAAGGCTCCAGAGTGTGTAGTGAAGTGTCTTACTGGGCAGAGTGGTGGCTTTCCAGAGAATGGTGGACAGTGGGTGGTGTTTCTCAGCAATGATAAATAAATGATCATGGGACACTTCTGCTTTGTGGTGTACTTAAAATTATTACAGTGGACTGGGAGGGCCTAGTAAAGATTACTGAGTAGTTTGGCAGTTGATGGCAATTGCTGTATAACTCCAAATTGATCACTATATTACTAGAGGAAATAGAGGTGGGAGGTGGTGAAGGGGACTGCAGAGGACATGTGCCTCTCCAATGTAAATTTCTTCCAGGAAAACCCAGGATCTTCTCTTCCTATCTGCCAAACCCTGTCTTGAATGTCTCAAGTAATTCTGTTGATTCAAGTTAATTCAGGGACAATTGGAGTTGCCCCATCCACCAGATCCCCTACCGAGGTGCTGAGTGCTTTCTCTTTTTCCATGACCTCCCTGGGAATGCAGGGCATCACTGGCCGCTGGTAAATGCCCAACTTAATTAAAAGCCCAGCCAGATAAATAGGCAAATATATACTGCCTGTTTACTAACAAAAGGAAGAGTTTTCTGCATCCCTCCCAAGTCTGATCTGCTGCTGGATTTGAGGGCTTTTGAGATCTAGAGTTGTCTGTGCAGCCTGCAGGTTTGTAAAAGAAAAACAGAAAAGATTTTTTACTACCGTCTTTTTAGAATCACCTTGTTAAAATAGCATTTAAAAATCCAACCTATTAATAAAATCTGGCATAATCTAAAACCTCGAGGGTATGTCTACGTTGCAGACTGCTGTGTTTTGTATTACCTGTGTGTGCTTTCAGTAGGGTAGAGCGAGTATCAGAAGTGGTTTGGCAGTGATAGCATGGAGCTCTGTGCACACTAATTTAACTTGCATTGAGTTAAGGGCAAATTAGCTCATGCAGAGCTGGGCTGGCCTGCTGTAGTTAGAGTCCTTGTACTCAATTAGTTGGTTTAAATCAGGTTTCTGTGTGTTAGGAGTATAGGGCTGCTGAAACCATCTGGAGTCTTTGGGGTCAGTCACTGACAGTTGGTGCTGTATGCCATGAGGGCATGTCTTGGACATTCCTTCAAGATGCAAAATCTGATTAGTCTGCAGTAATAACTCTTCCTACACTAGCAGGTTGCAAATCCTGTTTATGGATTTCTTTTATAGCACTGGATGTTGAAAACAGTACTTTCTCTTGGGAAGTTATTATTCAATTAACTTGGTATTTATTTTGATACTTAAGTTTTGTTGTTGAAAGTGAAAACTAGTTGGGGAAAAGATCTGTTTATTAAAGGGCTGGTTCCTGGGTTTTGTAGGAGTGGGGGAGGCAGGGGAGGATGAGCGTATTGCCTTTGATTCTCAGGTTGGAATTTTTTCCCTGCTCCTTTGCCTTTCCTTAAAGAAGCTGTAATTGAAAACTAGAGTCCTTGGGAATGTATATGGAATAGAGAAGTAAGTCAGCACTGAGGCCAAGTTACCTGTGTTTATCAAAAGTATCTGGTGTGTGACAGCTGATTTAGTATCTATTTAGTATCCATTGCTTAATTAGATCAAGCTGGTCTTCTAGTGACTTCAAGCAAGGCAGGTAAGTCCAAATTAAAGGAAACTGCAAATGTGATGACTGACTAGTTAATGCTCCAACTTCTGTACCAAGCCTTGTGCTCTTGTACCAGCACAGTCCTTCAGGGCCAGTTTTAACATTCTTCCCCATCCTCCCTCCACTCTTTTACAAAAAAAAGTAGATTTTTTTTTAATTTTTTTTTTTGGGGGGGAAATTAATACAGTGTTTAGTGTGCTGAAGACTTAAGTGCCCATTGACAGGGAATTATGTCAGTGTGGTTTAGGTCCTGCATTGGGGTATGCAGTGATGCAGTTAAGTTCACAACCCACATCTACACCCAAGTCAGAAGATAAAATTATAGTAGTTGAATTGCTTTGACAAAAAGTGATTGTTGGAGATGTTGAACTTCTCCAGGTTGGTTGTTAGAGCAGCCTCTTGCTCTAGAGGAGTGCACTTGCCCTTTCTCAGGTTTTTCCAGCACCAGAGCTAGCAGTTGTTTGTGCTTTTCGTCCTCCTCCTGGGCTGTACCAGCCAGGGTCCCAGAGAGCAGCAGTGGTGGTTGGCTCAGTGAGAAACACAGGGGTGCAACCAATGACTTGTCTAAAGTTCAGCAGCAGCAGCTGGAGGTTTTACTGTCTCCCGTGGGCCATTGTACCTTTCTGTGGCAGTTCAAAATGCATTGGTAGCAAAAGTAGCAGTGGGTCAGCTCTGCAGCTGCCGTGTTTTGCAGAGTGAGGTTTTCACGTAAGTAGCTGTTACTGTGATCCTTGTGTTACTGGTGAGCCAGTGTTGTTACATCTGGCGTGTTTGTTGCTCTTCTGCATAGACTGAGGACATAGTTTTGATCTATAAAGCATTGCATCCTTTGGTAACAGGTGACCTATTTTAAACTTTTTCTTCCTGTCAATTAGAAACAAAACAAGACCCCCAAAAAGTTGCTCGTATGTTACAGAAGGGCCAATATATTAATGCTGGTACTGTGTTTATATTTATACAGGCAGGTAGGTAACATGTAGATTGGGATCTGTGTTCCTTGCATTTGTGCTGGAGTGGCAGGAACAGACCCACCCTCTTATGTGGTGCCCCACAGTTTTGGACTTCAATGCAAGAAATCCGTGTGATTTTCCTTAATGAAGAGGCTTGCTGTATTTATATGTACATCAGTCAGTACTTTGCATAGAGCATTGACTTTTGGTGGCTAAATATTAAAAAAAAAAAAAGGTTGGTTTGGATATTTTTTGGGGGGGGCTGTTGTTGCATGTTTGAAGTAAAATGTGAATTTTGAGTGTTGGTAATTTGTTTAGTGTTCTTTTCTAGTGAAGTGTTGCATAATAGAAACTTTTTTTAGCTTTATAGTCCCACACATACACTGGGGAGAAAACCACAGACCAGAGAACAAAAAAACGTCATTTTTTTAATTATTATTGAATGAGAAAAATGACTCATTTAGTTCTGGATAGTATGCTGACAAAACATAGAGAAACTCTTAGAGAAGACCATGTCATAGCCACTGATTCACACGTCTGGCTTTGGCATCAGGTTTTTGGTTAAGAGTGGACAGCATCACAGGACGTTACAGCGAATGTTTTACTTTGGTGTATGAAACCCTGAGCAATGCTTATTACTGAAGATGAAATGATAAGTTGTTTTTTTTTTAAGTGAGTTTGCAATTAGCCAAGGCTAATTAATGGTTTTGCAGAAGCACCTTGCGTTCAATTTTGTTTGCAGTCGTTCGGAGGAGTTAGTTGTTGGTAAAACAAAAGAACAGCTAAAGGTTGGGTGACACCTCATAAATCCATGGGGATGGTGGAAAATTTATTTGCTGGATTTGCATGTTGGGTACTGTATTTACACGGAGCTTTCTTGCTGGCATAACCCACCCCTCTCATATTGCCAGGGAGGAGTCCTCTGTCCGTGCTGATGGCTGTAATGGCCTTGGCTGGGCCCAGCCACCCTCCTAGCATCCCTGCTTCCTGGGGGGGGCTGTGCCAGTCCCAGCTGCTGCCAGAGCCCTGGTGTGTGCTGGTTTACCCCTGTGGCAGGGGGGGTGGGCTGCCGGGACCCCTCTGCCAGAGGGCGAAGGCAGGAGGGGAGGCTGCAGAGGTGGGAGAGCAGCTATAGGTTAAACCAGTGTAAGCACAATGAAAGGTCAGTCTGGGTTTGTTCTTAAGTTAAACGGAATGAAAATTATTCGCTTTTCCAGAAAGCATGTTTAAGGAGGAAAGTAAAACCTGGATATGCCAAGAATGGGCTGGCAGCCCACCTGCAGGGACCTGACCTCTGTGCTCACTCCCTCTCTTGCTTGGTGCTGCCACAGAGACCGATCTCAGCTCCTGCCGTGGCTGGCACAGCTGCCAGCTGTCCACAGATGTGGACAAAACACTCCAAGTCACTTACCTGTATTCTATATCTTGCCTACTCTGTTCCCCAGCTTCTTCTAGTGCCTACAGAAATCTTGTCAGATTTTTGGCCCTTAAATCTAAAAGGAACGAATCTGAGATTACACTCCAAAACAGAGCTAAACTTCAGGATTTTGGCACATGTCATACTGGTGGGACCAAGCTCCAAAAATCTAAGCGCTAGTTCTGGTGCTAAAGTCTTACGTTGCACTTGATTACTATCTTAGTTAATATTCAAATAAGTGCTGAACTTGGGCTTTCTAATGTGCAAGCTAATACTGTAACCTGAAAAAAGTCACAAGTGTTTCCTGAGTGCAGAACTCAGGCTGCCATAGTGGTTGTTCAGTGCTTCATTAAAACAAATTAAATTTGAAAGATTTATTTTTATATGTATCAAATTTTGAATTCAGTACTTGGTGAATGAGATGTGAAGCTGCAGGAATTTTTTTATTTTTTTTTTCTGAAGAGAAGGTGACACTGTTGGCCTAAACACTAAAGGATTCTGTAAAAACAATTATGCATACTCTAAAGGAAATAATTCAGATAAATAGTTGTGTGTAGTGGCTGCTTCTAATTGAGCTTGATGTTTTATCACAGTTAGTTTTCCATTTATGAGGGAGGATAGGAACCATAAAACTTGATGTAAATTAGCAGAGTGAAATAGCTTTCTTTGCAACTGCTCTTTGAACCTTTGCATCTCTTTTAAGAATATGCTTACAGAATATTGCAGCAGTACCTCTAGAAAGAAAACTGGGTTGTTAGAAAAACCAGAAACATGTCTTCTTAATAAATTGTTTCTGATAGAACTAGAAAATAAGAGATTATCCTAATGCAGTTTTCTTTTTAAAAGTCTGTTTTGTATTTTAATCTCATGGAGAACAGCTCTTGTTGTTCTTAAAGCAAAAATTAGACAAAATACTCCTAATTTTAAGAAATGCTGATACTGGAAATGTGGTGTGGGGTTTGTGCTACATGCAGTATGTGATGTGAACATTGTGAGAAGTAACTTCTGCATCTCTAAACTTGCCACTGTCTTGTTCTGGTAGTAAAGCTAAAAAGGAGGCAAAAGTGTTAGGATTTTATTCTGCCACATTGTATGTAGTATCTGTATGCCTTCCATCTATAGCAGAGGAGAACTGGGATTTAACTTATCAGGATAACAGTGTGGGGGAGGGATAAGAAGGGACAGCATGCTGCTTGTGGTAGGATTTTTGGCTTGGGTATTTTATGTGTTATTTAGGTAGGACATTTGTACCTGAAGTTGTTCTGACACTTGCGAAGTGTGGGTGTGTGTAATAGGTAACGGGGCAGTGACTTTCTGGTGGTGGAAATCTGCAGCTGCACGTATGCAGTTAATACTACATAGCTGAGAAGGCTTTTGATGTACATATATGAAAACATTTGATACAACCTCTAAGAAGTGCTGAAATCTAGGAATCATCAAAATGATGATTCTGCGATTTCTGAATACACAGATTGTTGATGGTGTTTCCTGGAATGTTTTATGATTGAATTTATCTTGTTCAGTGTTGTATTAACTGTGTGGTATTGCAGAGTTATATAAGCGTTGGATTGGGAGATTGTATCCATTTTGAGCCGAGTAGTGACTTTGTTTAGATTTAGTGATTAATATTTTATTTCTTCATGGGATCGGAATAAAATATGGAGCTTCACTGGAGATGATAATTTATTGATATTGCTGCAAACTCTGTATATATGTATGAGCACAGTTGTTTTGTGAATTTTGCAGGAGGCAAGATTACAATAGTAGACTGGTACTGCAGATTTGATTGGGGAATTGTTTGGATGTCTTCACTGACAGTCACTTCCAGGTTAAGTTTTGGACCATTTTAAGTGTCCTCTCAAAATGTTTCCTTGACTGTTTGCTGTTAACATTTCCTTGCTGGTTAGCAGGAGAATGCTTTCAGCCATGCAAGATTCATCAGTGTTACTTCTTCCTTTTGTATCTTCTTTCACCAGGTTTTTCCCATCTTGCTCACTTTTAAACAAATTTTAATGCTCATGAACTACCAGACTAACAAGCCAGGAAAAATCATCATGCCATGTCAGTTCAGGAAAGATAGGTAATACCGATGGAGTGAGTAAATTTGTGATTAAACTGTCTCCAGGTTGGCTTGTTTTAGATAAATACAGAGAGAATTTGGTACCTAATCTCTCTTTAATGTAGGAAATGAGAGGTCAGAAATTGTCACATATAAATAAATTTTGACAACTGTAGTTTAAGCAATACAAAAATTTCAAGTTAATGCTAAAACAGTGCAGAACAACTACTTGATTGAAAGTGCCTGGACTTCTAAGTATATGTGAATGAGTTTAAAGTGCAGGAGTGCATACACCTGTAGGTGCTTGCTCCTTCCTACCTTATGCCTTCTTTCTGAGATGATCCCAGATGATCCCTGTTCATGACCATGTATTTTTCCCTGCAAGAAAAAAGCTGACACAATTTAAAGTAGTGGGTTTTCAACATTTTTTTTATTACTTTAAAAACACTAAAAAAAATGTCCTATAGATGCCTGAAAAATTAATTTAAGCCTACCAACAATGGACTGATCTTCTTAGTTACTTCTGGAGACCCACATAAAGTAATGACAGCAGTGTAAAAACTGCTGAATGAATGCTGTATCTATACTGAAATTGAAGACCTCTGGGCAGGGTAATAACGCTAGCCAGCAAAGAGAGTGACAGAAGTCTGTTTGGTAGCATTAAGCACAAGCTGTTTCACTTTGAGGATAGTGGTTGCCTAACAAGGACTTTCACAGTCCTGCCCCTGAAATCTTACAAATGATAAACTTTGATTTGAAGATGTACTTGTTATTTTGATGACCTCAGTCAAGGAAACTTAGAAGAGGCAAAGAAGCAGAGAGTAATGATTTGAAGTACAAGTAGATGCTACTCTAGTTTCTTGGGGAAGTTGCTTGCGTAGAAAGGCAAGGTTAAAGAAATGGAGCTTTTTGTACTGAAAATAACACAGTACTTCAGTCCAGTTTTCTTTGTACAACCTGTTATCTTAAGGATGAAGCACTTTCAATAGTAAGACTGAAGTGGGCTGATAGAGGAGGGTCTTTCAGAACACTTATAAATTTTTTTGCAAAATAAATAATAGCAAGTTACTTAAAAACACGTATGAGAATGTTTTAGTTCGTTATTAAGTCAAGATAGACTGAAGTTAAAGATGTGCCTTTGTTGTTAGAGATGTGCATTGCAGGTGTTAAAGATGGACCTTAAGTGATTTGTTCGTCAACCTCATAAACTGGTTAATGATTTTTATTTGCTGAGAAAACTTTTTGGGTTTTTTTAAGTGCTTCTGCTGTTTTCTAGGTTTCTGGAATAAATTGTCTTTGGCTGTCATGTCAAGAGTGCCAGAGTTTGCTGCTCTTTATCTAATGAACTACTCTGACTGGTGTATATATGTACTTGAACTGAAGTGGAAAGGAGGATGCAGGCTAGAACACTGTAGCAACAGTATACCTGGCTGGTATTTGTGAGAACTGAGAAGTGCCCTTTCAAAACTCGAGTATCAATTTGAATAGCAGGGGAAAGCCAGTACTCAGCTCTGTAGAATCTCTCTTCTAGAAAGAAGTAGGAATCAGCTTCTCTGAAATACACAGCATTATCTTAGGATTGGATGTGTGCTTGTCAGCTCATTTCTCTCTGGTGTGGTGGACTCATTTATCTAGCAGTATTTATATTAGAAAAGGTTTGTGATTATTTGCCGCTTCTCTTAAGTTGAGCTCTTACCTGTATTTTAACCTTGACTGCTGCTGGTCTACACAGCAGCACCAGCACAATATCCCATGCAAGGTTTGTGGATTCTTGGTTTTAATACTCACTAAATCTGTTCAGCTGAGTGTATGAATTACATTCCTAGTTCTGATATAGTTCTGGCTTTAAACTATATGTTTTCTTGGTAAGGAAGCAGCTGTATGTCACTTCAGTGCTGATAGTTTCCCCAAAATGAATGAGTACGTTCTCCTGGGAGTGAAACTAGAGTGTCTAAGTATATGAACGAAAAAGATAAAGCTGCCGATCTACACCGACACTACAACAGAAATGGCATTGAGGCAAAGGTGGATGGGGTCTGGCATGTTGCTGCTTGTATGCTGGCTGGCCTAGCCTGCTTACTGAGATTTAGGCAGCCTTAGTCTCCTTGTGGTTCTGCTGATGTTGCTGCAGCACCTGCAGATACGCTGCAATGAGGCTTTGCATCCATTCAGTCAGCTGACTACTCCATCAGAGTAGCTGTAGATAGGGATGTATGTCTCCATCAGTGACATTAAACTTACAAACCGAGAAGTTAATGTAACTGCAGCCACCAAAGGTAGGCTGTGAGCTGGGAAGGCTGAAGATGAAGGCATGGGTCTGGCTGCCCACTCTAAGAAGTGAAGGCCATGAGGCTCTGCAGAGGTAAGGAGAGAGGTCTCCCTGTGTCAGCTCAGTCTGGATTTGACTGCAGGCTGAGCACAGGATGTGCTTTGAAACAGTGGCAAAAAGTGAACAAGGCACAATGAATTTCAAAGGAGTCTAAATACTTTGTTAAAAGCTGCTGGGTTTCATAATCTCTGGAATGGGATCTCCAGCTCTGAGTTAAAAGACATGTTTATAGGTTCCTATATTGAGCGGACAAGAGGAAATACAGGAAAGAAGTGATAAAGTTAAAACTGGTTGGCCACCTTGCTTCTCTTTTCCCTTCTGTCAGTACCGGTGTAGAGGACATCAGAAAGGATTTTCAAAGAGTAAGAACTTGAGTTAAACTGATTTACTGTTCTGGTTTAGTTTGGTCTGGTCTTGTGTCCCCTCTACCCACTAGTGCAAAATGCCTGCAGATCTTGCTGTGCAGAGCTAATGAGGCAAAACATTCCGACATGAAAGAAAGCAAGACAAGTGTCTTAAGTAGGAATACTGTCCATTTTTATCTCCAGGGTCTTATTTAGGAAAACCATAAATGGATAGGGATTGTCTGCTTTTGGCAGAGAGGTACAGATCTGATCCTGGCTGTGTGAGTGTCAGGAAGATCCATTGATACGCTCTTTCCCCTTAAAGGTTTTAAGTTTCCTTTTGAAAGAAAGAATGGCTGAGGGCTCCCGTGGCAGTGAGTCCACTTTGCTTTGTATCTTTTTGGCTTCACCTGGACACTTCACATTCTAAGCTCATATTTATTTCGAATGTTACATTATCGTTCTGTTTTATGTGCAATTTTGTAATGCCACCCTAATGGTACAAACAAACCTCGCTCCTGAGGAAGGGGGGGGGACAGCACAGCAAGGGGCAGATGCAGCCCAGCTCTCACAGAGGCCAGGAGGGCAGGCGGGGGCACTCCGTGCTGCCAGAGCAGAATCGGCCCTCTCGGGAAGGGGGGCCTGGGGGGGCTGCCGTGTGCCTTTGGGGGAGAAGGTTTGTACGGAGTGGGAGGTGCTGTTACCAGGTTAAACCCCCATTTGGTGTCTGTTTGAATTTGATCCTGAAAAGCCTGCAGGTCTTCAAGCTGTGTGCCTAAAGAATCCCCCCACCCCGTCTGTGGTTGGTTGGTTTTGGTTGGTTTTTTTTTTTTCCTGTTCTTTTGTATAACTTCATCAAAAGAAGTTAGTTACACACAAAACATGGAGTTCAATCTCGTAGAAGATACCACCATCTGTTGTTGTTAGCACGCAGTAAGACCTTCCTCCAGCTGCGCGAGCCGGGGGAGCGTTGGCTCCCTCCTGCAGGAACGTGCCTTTCCAGCCCGGCTCACGCGTGCCAGCGGGCTCGGGCCTGGCCTGGGCCATGGCGAGCGGGAGGCATCGGCGGGCACGGGGAGCCGGTGGGGAGGCGGCGTGGGTGGGCAGCCGCGTGCGCAGGCCGGCTACCTGCGTGGTGAGTGCCGCTGCGCGGGGCGCCACGGCCGCTGACGTCGGCCCGTGCGCTGGGGCGCCCCGTGCCTGCGGGCAGCGGGGTGCTCTGGGCATCTGTGTTCGCCCTGGCGCGGGGATGGCAGTGATGCAGCGGCGGCCGCTCCTGCTGCCGAAGCCCAGCTAGCGGCGGTGAGGCTTTGCTCCACTTTTCCTCGCTCCGTGCCTCCGCTCCGCCCCGTCCGTGCTCCCCGCGCCGCTGAGATCAGCTTCCTGCTTCTCGTTTTCCTCGAAACGCTGTTACTCCTCCCCTGAAAGAGTTATTTTCATCGGTCTGGAGTTAATTTTTATGGGTGGCCGCAGGCTTTTTTTCTGACAGGCGAACATGCCAAGCTGGAAAAGCGGTATCATGGTGATTTTGTTCTGTTGCAGCGAACCAGAGCTGTAGGCAGAATGGTAGACTGCTGCACCGAAAACATTTCTGTGCCAGCTCTGTGACCGTGGAAGGCGAAGGAGGTGAGTGCCTGTTCTACCTCGCGTAGGTCCTGGGAGTTGTTGGACGGGGAACCGAGAGCCACAAGCTACCCAGGCTCAGTAACAAGAAATGAGCAATTACATTGTTACGCTCTCTGATCAGATGCTTTTGCTCCTACTAATGCTGTAATGGAGTATAGTCAGGAAATGATGGATTTTGCTGTAGCAAAGAACTGTAGTCAGTGAAAGTTTATAGTGTGTAAATTCGTTTTTCTTTCATTGAAAAGTGTAGATAGGTATGGCAGAAATACAGCCGTAAAGCACAGATGGTAAAGGTAGCATTTACTCCAAACAACTTATGACAGAAAAAACACTGAGATAGGTAGTTTCAGAACTTTTAGATAGATTAAATAGTACCAGAAAAAGACTTTACACTGATATAGTCATAACTGTGTATCTATAATAATGTGATGTATATGAGGGAATAACATGATTTTATAATGTGTGGAAATAAAATTATAGACAGGAAAAACAAAAAGGGGGAAAAATACTTTTACAGTTGCCAAGTATCCCTCAGGATGGAAGCCACATTGAGAAAAAAACAGATTATTTGGAACAATATCTCAGTTGCAACAAATGGGCAACTTGTACAGAAACATACCTTCTTAGATTATTGCAAATTTTAGTGTTTTTTAAAAAAATATTTTTCTTTATGGAGTGAAGAATGTAAATGCCACAGGTTCATTAACTAACTTCCAGCTTTAACAGGTGAGCATCATTCTCTGTATACCTTCCAATGGAACTCTAAAATCATTAATTCATAACTGGTGGCAGGTTGCTGCTTACTTCGTGTTGTATCCTTCTTTTGCTGCCTTCTCATTACTGCCTGTTAACACAGTCACATTAATGGGACAACTTTGTTCATTCCGACTGGGGTGCCCTAAGCGATTTTACAGAGGACTTTTCATCAGAAGCCACTCAGAATGTGTCGCTGTGCTGGGCCAGCCAGGTGCTGGATGCTGCAGCCACAGCTACAGTGCACTGCCACAGGTCTGCTCTACTCCCCAGGTGGCAAGGGACATTAGGAAGAAATCAAGGATCTGGTTCAGTATCATGGGAGATATGATATACCCCAGGCTCTGAGGCCTGACCAGAATTGCTTGTGATCCAGACTAGAGTGCACACTTTGGGTACCTGTTTTCTGTGATGCTGAGCTGAATTTATTAGTTCTGCTATAAAATGAAACAAATACAGTCTTTGATTAGTTGTGGGAGTGGGGGATACTTGCTTTACAGTGAGGTTCCCCAGTAGCTGTGCTGAAAGCAGTTCTGGGCAAACTTTGATTTCAAAGTTTCATCATTTTCATAGAAGATGAGAGAGATACAGTAAACTAGAAACTGGGGTTTGGTTTTGGCAGTGACTGACTTTCCTTTTTTTCTTGGTGGAAATTAGCACCGCTGTTTTCAGTTGCGGGGCAAGTAGGAGCATATTTTCTTAAGAGTATGTTGTATTACTGAGCCACATTTACTGCTTGTAATTGAACAGCTTTCTAGATAAATGTGTAAGGTCAAAAGGAAAACAACAAACGACTTTTACTGCCTGGTTTGTGGCCTCCGCTGGGCTAGTGATGGAAGAGTGTTGTATAAGAAGTAATAATAAAACTTCCAGTCATGTATGGTCCTGCATCTTGTATTTGGTTGCAGATGCTGGGTATACTACACTGCATAGTTTTGCCTCCATACAATCTGTAAATTCATTGTTGCTAAATCTACTTCTTGATATAGACTTGTGCTCAGGGAATTAACCCTGTGTTAATGTCATTTTTCTGGGGGACAAAACCATGGTTAAAGACATCTTATGTACTGTTTGTATCAAGATGTTAGAAAGATGATGCATACTCATTTGTCTCAGTGTGTTGGTTCTAAATATAATTATAAATGCTGACCTTTCCACAAGAAATGCATGGGAAATGTCCTTATCCTATAAATGCAAATACATTTCCCATGTGGGCCCAAGTACTCAGCTCTTACTTGCCAAAGTTACTACCTTTTTACTTGCATTCTACCAGTATATATAACTCTGCAACACTGAGAACACATGCATGATAAGCATCAAGCCCAACATCTGCTGGACTTCTGTACTGGTTTACTCACGTTGTACTTATTTTCAAAATATTCATTCTGATTGACAGGAGGCTGCTGTAAAAAAAATCCAACCTGTATTGGCAGAGTCAAGCGTTCCTGCCAGTGGCTCTAAATGTTGTGCTTGTAACTGATTTGCTGCCCTGCTGACAGCTAGGGTCAAAGCATTTGCTACTTCTCTGTCTTACTTTGACAACTTGGTCTTCTGTTAACTTGTGGAAATTTGTTAATTTATTTCATAGTGCAATGAAGGAGGAATGGGAAGCTCTGTCTGCACCTTGGATCCTTCCTTGTTGGAGAGGTCACAAGGGTGTTAATAAAGTGCTCTGCATTTGTAGGCATGAAGAGCAAAGTGAAGGGTTTGTCTCCCATAGTCTGTCTTCACCTTCAGTTCACTACGTGTATAACGCTGACCCCATCATCAACATAGTAGATAGAATGTGTTATTCTAACTACAGCTCCCTGACAAGTGTGTAAGGCTTACTTGGCAGAGGTAACAGTGAAGCACCATGTTTAAATGACAGCACTGTCACTGAAAGAAGCAGTCCCAGCCTCAGACACTTGCACCCTACCCCATGGGGCTGTGCTGGTGTTCTTGCAGTTGTGTAATGATCTGGACTGGGAGACTGATAGGTTTTATTACCTTAACTCGTTCTGTCCGCTAGAGATAAAACTGACCACCATTGGGTGGATCATATGTTATGTCATGGATCAGACTGGAGAACTGAACGGCTCTGCTGTCCCAAAAAAAGGGTCCAGGATTGTGGGGAGTAGAAGCACAACAGGGGACAGGACTGCTTCTGGCTTCAGAGCTGGCTTATGCTATCTTGCTGTTTGTCAAGCTAGAGCTTTAAGAGCAGGCTAAGTAAAATGCAAGAGAAGAAATTTGTATCTCCAGAAATAGACCGCTATTGTCAATATTTTTTCTACTGGGGACTTGCATGCATCTTTTAAACACGATTTTGCAGTCTGGATAGTTTCCAGCGTAGATAGCATCAGTTAGTTACTGATGCTGAAGATAACATGTCTTAATTGTGATGTTGCTTTTATCTTTCTCCTGTGATCCTTTCTGAAGTAGGTGCTGCCTTGCATAGCTTTCCTTTGTGTGACCCAGCACAGCATGCTACGAGTTAGGCTATTCGGAAAAGTTGTAAGGGACTTTCAGTGTGGTGGTAGGTGATTTTAGCAAGAGGGCTCCATCTGGATGCAGAATACCAGTTTACTACAGATTCAAGGTGCGGGTTAAATTTTTAAGTCTGGAGTTGGTGCTGTAAATTGATTACTCTTGAGATTTTGATGAGTGGTGGAGTATCTCAAGAAGACAAGCAGCTTTTCCTCCAGTGGAAGGCCAGTACTTTAATTTTTTTTTTGTTTGTTTTTTTAAATAGCAGGGTGATTGTTGCTTATGTGTGATTTGTGGAGTTCAGGAAGTTTTTGTTAGTGGTTTTCAAGCTTTTATGTGTTAGGTGCTGGCAAAAAACAGCAACAACTATTTCTACATTAATTCCCTGGGGCTGTGCTTTGGCTAGGGTAGTCGAATGTTACATCCCAAGATAAAGATCCTATTTTGAGATTTGCTAGTGTAGACCCGTGCATTTGTTCAGGGCTTTGTTACCCTCTGTGAGACTCCATGCAAGTACAGAAATCTATGCTAGTCGATTTTGACAAAGGATTAAAGGATCAATGTTTGCTTTGCTTGGAAGTTGTTCCAATAGTAGAGTTAAGATTGAAAACATCATCTCTACTCCTTGCCTTGCCCTACCAAAGTAAACTGAAAACCCATAGCGAAATGTGGCACCCTGACTCTTCAGATTTTTTAGTAATATTTGAGAGTACCTTAAGCTACAAAAAGATACTGTCCAATGAAAACTTTATACAAAATACAAATTATATTTGTGGGAGAGGAACAAAAGGAATGACAGTTCCAGGATGAGAAAGAAAACTTATTTAAAAGCTCCTGTCAAGCTTGCACAGCATAAAATCCAGTTGGCTTTTTTATAAATCCAGAAGGATTGAAAGAACCACCTAGAACCACAAGCATTTAAAAAAAATTTTTTTTTTGTTCGGTTATGACTTTCTTTTGGAGGGAAAAATAAGTCTCTGTCATCTTGCTGTTAATGAAGAAGCTGATTAATGAGAGTAAATCACAAGAATAATGCTTTCTTTGTTAGGCAAATGACAGCAAAATAGAAGGGACCTAACACCTTGAGAGCTGATGCAGCTGGGCCATGACCACAGTTCTGTAAGTACACAGCTTCTGCTGGTGAGGACATGGAGTTACTGCCTCTGTTGCAGCACCTTCTAACAGCGTTGTGTCCACCCTCCACACGGACACGGTGAAATAGCAGCGGCATTCTCCACAGATTTCCATCCAGGATGATACTGGGAGAGCCTTCAAGAAAGTGCTGTCACAGCTGTGGGGGGCTGGTGCAGGAAGGTGCTGTGGTGTCCTGTGTTGGGACGTAGTCTTCCATGGTGGCCAGCTAACCTGAGTTGAAACCCTGGCAGCATTTGACCTGTTTCAGATGTGAAACTTGAGTATGCCGGGACATATTTTTTGTCATGAGGGCTAATGCTTCACAGGGGACTGACTTCTATTCAAAAGCAGTCCCAAAAGATACTACCAGAAAAATTTGCACATTTCAAGTAAAGATGAGCAGGATCCACTGCAGAGTAAAGCTACTCAAACTGGATCCCTCCCCTTTTATCTGCTAGATCACTACAGTGAAGTGGTTTTAGATACTGGAAGTTTAAATACTTTCCAATTAAAGGGATATCTTCATGCAGATGTTAAAGCAAAATGTTTGTTTCCCAAACTAATTCAAAAGTGAAACTGTCTGCAAGAGAAGTGAAAATAATTTAACTGAGTTTTCCTGTTCCCAGCTGGCTATGAGAATGTACAGTGGTTTTTTAAACAGCTCAAAATGGCAGTAATGTAGCTGTAAGTGTTCCATGCTTGGCTAAATTACTTTCTTTGTGTAACCGATGGTGCCCCTTGAAGCTTGTTAGTCTTACAGAATAACTGAGAAGTAGCAGTCAGGTGTGTAAACACCTGCAAGTTTCTTGGGTGAAACTACAAGCAAATTCTATGTGGGCTTATGTGCATTGACAGACTCTGTCAGCAGTAATACCTCCTCCCCGTGTCCGGGGAGCTCGCTCCAGAAGCAGGTTCTTGTTAGTCAGGGCCAATAACGAGTTATTAGATTTAAGCTGTTTCCTCTCCCTTGAAGCCTGCAGTAATAGCCAGATCCCATTTGAAAAAGACTGTGACATATTCTAACGACCCAACTGAGGCCTTCCCACCTGTGGTGGTGTTCGCGGTTTATTCGGAATGATCACAGGGATAAGGTTATGATGTAGAAGCTTTCTGAATCAGGTGCTGGGCTTTCACTGAATACCTGACTTGCAGTCGCTGCTCTGTGAATTCTGAATCTCCACCTGGAGATGTTGGCTGCAGGTGTGGACATCTGCTTGCCGGTGGATCTTTAGCAAGACAAGGAATCCACATTGCTTGGTGAAGGTAGTGGTTAGGCAGAGGGAAGAGAGGTGCTTTCCAGGGGAGCTTGCAGAATAATGAATGTATTTCAAGTATTATCAGCAATTTACACTGTTGCTTCTGATTAAGTTTCCTGCAGGATGGGTTGGCAAATGTACATACAAGCAGATAAATCCTTTGCCTGTGGCAGTTCTGAGAGAGATATTTCAGCTTGTCCTGGAGGTCAGCAAGCTGAGGGATGATAGGAGGGCAGGACCCTTACAGAAAGGCATCTTCAGTTGACTGATATTGTTAGCTGATTTCTGCTGAGTTAAAAAAAAAAAAAAATACACGGAAAGACTGTCTTGAGATGCGTAGGCTTCAGTCAGAATTGTGTTTTAAGACGGTCAGCCTCCTTGAATTATGCCTGGAAATAGTTCTGGAAAATTGTGCCATCTCTGGAAGATGAGTATAATATCCTCCCTTTGTGAAACATCTTGGGGGGAGGGGGTACCTAACCAAAGTTCTCAGGTAGTCTGTGGCAAGACCATTAGGAAAGACAAAATATGGCTGTCTTTTGGGGTGATAAAAGCCTGATCAATATAATAAACCTTTTATCAAAAGGGAGTGTATCAACCCAGGTATTTGCAGCACTGACAAAGTACGGCCATGCTTTGGCTGATGTGCGTATTGAGAAGTAGTAGAAGCTCGCAGAAGGAGCCTCACATTTTAATTTTGGTGCACAAAGGCAGGCTGTGTCTTTTAAGAGTGGCTGTGGTGTTTTGCAGTTTCTCATCTTTTTATTCCAGTCCGCCACTATTTTTCTTCTTCACGGCTATTTTGCAAACCAGTTTACTACATGCTGTTTGTTTTGTATCTTGTATGTACCTGCAAAAAAGTATGTATAGATACATACACACATAAACACATATGTCTGCGTGTGTGTGTATGTGTGTAATACATAATATAAAAAGTGTGTGCATCTTTTTTGTAACAGCAGGACAAAGTGGGCTCGAGTCACTATTACTGATCCTCATGCACTCTTTGCAGGTCACTGGAAGTGTGGTATGAGACAGGGTAATGTGACTTGGCCTGACATGATATACATCAGCAGACCTCTACTACTGTCTCCTACTCATTTCATCAGTGAAATTTTTTGGCGTGCTGTTTTAGACCAGTAGTGAACCTGGTCTTTCATTGTTCTTTCCAAAGAGGCTCGTAATATCCAAAATAAAATAAAGAAATAAAATCAGAGCGAGTTAAACTTGTGTGAAAGCCTTACCAGTGACCTTACCGTTCAAATGATGATGTTGGCCTGCAGAAGGGCTAAGAATGCAGAAGGCTGCAGAGTATCCATGTTAGTTGTATTGACAATACAAATTAGGCCTGTTTTAAAAACTAGAGAAATAGACTTGGGGTGTGCTTGTTCAAACCTCAACCTCCAGGCACCTCCATTGCTGGGCCCTGGAGCACTGAGTGGCAAGAAACAGCTCTTGGTGGTTTACTGACCTAAAAGGGCAAGGTGGCCCCCACCTTACAGAAATGAATGTGCTTCAGAGCCTGTCTTTCTCCAGGTCCTCCCCGTAAGGCACATTGGACCCACAGGTAACGTGCCAGACCTTGAAGCAAGGCGGGGTTGTTGTCTGCAGAGGTTGGAGGGTGGCTGAGCTCCGAAACTGGCTTTAAACATCCCCCCCCGCTGCTCAGGCCACACGGTTGTGAAGGAACCTTCTCGATCAAACTCTGACATCAAGGCTTGCAGGGCTCGTTATTTTTTACCTGTTGGTATAGTTGTGGTACCACCATTTCCCACCTTCATCTGTGCCTTGAAATAGATCTGAGCTCCTTAACCACACCATAGTAATTTCCAGTTTCACCGCACTTTTCACTTGAATTACCTGGGTGATTTGTAGGATTGCAGAAGATAGGTGACACCTTTCTGACTGAGGTGATCAAGGCAGAGAGAGGCTCCGAGTCACGGTGAGGTATGGATTTAAGGAAGGGACACAAATCAACGCAGACTAACAAAAATGAATCCAAGTTTCTTTCAAACTAAGGTGTTCACTTTTATTTGTTATTTCTAATGTAGATGAAAGGACCATTCATCTGAGGATTAATATTTGCGGTTTAAAATAAAACCACATTGCCTTAAAGTTCTGGAACTTACCTGACCGAGGGTGTTGATCAGAGAATTGACAAAGCATTACAAATTTTTATGAAGCTTAGTAAGAATTTTTATAGCTAGTAACAGTGTTTATCAAAGTGGTATTTAAATTCATACTTCAAATACCTGTTTTAACATCTTGCAGTTCTTCCTGAGTGTTGCACCTCATTAGGTAGGTGGTTGTTCCATGACTGAGATGCCTTGTGTGTATGCTTAGGTGCTTTGTCCAGCCCTACATGGTGAGCTTGTAGAGGAGGGATGGTCCCCGGGTGAAATGACGTAGCTTGCCGTGCCGCTGCTTTGCTCTTGGGTCGGTGGGCAGGACTGTCGGGTGAACCGGTGCTTCGCACATGCAGCAACGTCGTTCAGAAAATCCGTTTGCCCTCTCCTGAAAAGGAACAGTGAGCTTACACGCAGCTTAGAAACAACACCCGTGTCTACTCCCAAGCGTGTTTAAGGAGTACAGACTTGAATTTGGCCTTGACACGGGCCAGAAGCGGGAAATGAACACTTGGGGCAGGTTATGGAACATGAGCAGGGAACATCGTGACTGTGCTGGGACCATATCATGGTTCAGCTTCTGGACCTTCAGTGGTCCTGTCAGCGCTGCAGGTGCTTCAGGGATGCAGAAGTCCCGTGTCTTGCCCTGCCGGCCAGGCTGCGGGGTTGGGGCGGCTGCAGGAATGATCTGTGGCCACTAGATGACTCCTGCAGCCTGCTGGTGGGCCAGCGCGCAGCCCAGTAAAGCGGGTGTGTGTGTGTGTGTGTGTGTAGAGCTGGTGGGGGAAGGAGTGGGCTGTGCTGGGTCTGCGCTTGCATCAGGTGCGCCACAATAAACAGGTGATCTATCTCGCCATGGAAGGACATGTTGACGAGGTTTTTAGTTTGAGTTGAAGTAGTTGCAGGATAATATAGCTCTACAAATCACTAATTAGTGAGGTTTGTTGATGCGTATTTTGACGGCGTTTGCAAAACAAAGGTCCAGACCTCCTTAAGGTCAGGATGGATTTATTGAGACAACAACATGTGAAGAAGCTAATTTTACCAGTTGTACTACTTGTTGACTAGACTACAAGCCATACTTTATTTTATGTTGTGCTCTGCTGTTACAACTCTTATTTTGCAAGCTTTCAAGAAAAGAAAACTCACAAAAAAGACCCACCCAAACCAGCAGCAGCATAATGCTGTCTTTGCCTCTTCTTTGCGTCTTATAGCTGGATGAATGAATCCCATTAGGCCGGAAAAAATTCAGACAGACTGTATTGAAACTAAGGCCCAGGCAGATTTTCTACAAACTCCCTACAGATTTCACTGCATACTCAGGGTCCACTCACCCTACGATGCTCAGGATTAAATAAATCTTCTTGTTATTTAGAGGCAGCGTAAGCAGTGCTTTGGTTTCATAGACTTGTATTTGCCAATGTCTGTACTAAGCATGTAGTCACTTTATCAAGGTAATTAGATGATGAGGTGGTACTGTTGTTGCTCAGTGTGTTTCTCTTGACATCCATTTTTATTTCTGAGATGTAATAGTGAATCATTAGTTGCCATTAAATATGACCAGTTCCTGGTGCAAAGTATGTGTTGGATAAAACAACAGGGCACATGGCTGATGATATTTATTTTCATTTATTTTCAAAATGGTTTTTATCAGCCAAGAATCCCATAGAGATAAGACTTAGCTATAAACTGTGGCTTGATCGGTGAAGATTTTATGTTCTTTGAAATTGTAATGTTTGAGTGTGCATGTATTCATGGTAAGCATAGTGCTAGTTCTGATTGTGAACTCACTACATATTGAGCATGTGTATCTGCTTTTAAAGAAGGGTCAGGCATACCAGTCTCTCTGCTTCTATCATGTTTGGAAGTCCTCTTCAGCTAAAGTTTTCTCTTTTCTCTCTTAAATACTTAAGACTTACTGATAAGTCCAAACCTCCTTCTGAATTAGCCTCCAAAAATGCAATTCTGGATTGTTGAGTCTTCGCAAACCTGCAAAAAAAAAATTCTCCTGACCCAAACCTATGTCCCTTTTCAGGGTTATGTTCACCCGGTGGCACATTGGCTTTTAGTTCTTTGGATGTGTCACAAATACTTGATATAAAAGTAGCTGTTATATGGGGCTTTTACTTCCTATTTATGCATGTAGAGTGTGTATGTGATATAGTTCTTTATATATATGCAAACATCCCCATCCCTCACTTGCACCCTCACGTTCAAAATACGCATACCTTGACATGCACGCACGAGGAATCCTTCCCTTCGTCCCTACCTTCTTTTCTGCCCCCAGCCCCCATGCTTTGGGATTTGTAAGTTCAAAAGCCATGCTATAGCAATTTTGTACTCGTTTAAAGGGAGACTGCATGACCCATAATTTCAAACTAGATTAATGATTTGTAAATGAAACATGACACAACTGATGAGGAGAAATACTGAAATAAGGAAACTGGATTCTGGCATTTGCTTAAATAATTTCCATCCTTCTTGTCTTGCTGTACTTCATTATTTTATTTTTTACTCTGAATGTTCTGTTTAACTTGCTTTCTGAGGTTTCCGGTTTTTTATCTATTTACTTAAAAGCCATAATTTCAAGGAGATCCCTTGCCTGGCTTAATTGAAAGGCCAAGGAGGAAGGTCCAAGAGCAATGCTAGGGAGGAAGCTGATCATGTATTTAAACTTAGTTGGTTTGGATGAATTCAGTGCTTTAATCTCTTACGTGCAGTAAGAGAAATAAGATTGTGATGCAGCATGTTAATATCAGACTAGTAAAAAAAAAAATTAAAGGGAAAAAAAAAAAACCCTAATCCTGTGGTTCCCATTAACTTTTCACTCTTAAAGTGTTTTTTTGTTGGATTTATGCTACTTTTCCTGCTGCTGTCAGTGATGGTTGTAGATATGAATAGAAGGCAGCATGTAGCATGGATCAAAGTGAGGTGAATGAGCTGAATTGAAATTTACTATGCTTGAGCTAATCTGGCAGTGGAAATGACATGAGCGGCTTAATTTTATTTAGAACTATGCAAAGGGAGAGGCATTCATGTGTGCATGTGTGCCGGTCCTATCTCCCTCGGCTTCTGCATGGTCCCTCTTTGCGCTCTCCTGGGCCCCGAGTGACGTGCTGGGATGCGTACAGGTTATCAGCTGCGAGGGCATCTGGCATTTCAGGAATCATTTGGGCTGCTGCAGCAGTCCGGAGCACAAATGACAGCGGTATGCTTTATGTTCAGCTTCCCCTCTCAAGCAGCTGAGTTGAATCAGGCGGCAGCACTGACAGCAGCAGGGAAAGGCTGAGCGAGGTGCCATCACCCCTCTGCAGACGTCCAGCTCGCAGGACGCTGCTTGCCTGCCTACCTTTCTGCTTCTCCCTTGTTCATGGGCCATCACGTGGAGGTAGCGTAGCCAGGCCCCTCGAGATTCCTTTGTTCCAGCCCTCACTGTCCTGAAAATATACTGTGCTCAGTTGGCATACTTTGTAATATAACGTTGTCTTGTGCAAAGACCCGGGGAAGGGAGTGCTGACAGTAGTTGGGCTAAAGCAGATAATGAGGGTTGCATTGTGTTTATTTAGGAAAGCAAAACAAAACAAAACACTGCGAAACAAAGTCCTTCAGAGGCCGAGAAACTTTTTTGAATGAAGAAGAGGATTTTCTTGGAGACTAAGTTGTACAGCAGTTTTACCTACACAATTTACTGGATTTAGGATTAAGTAGTAAAGCTTCAGCTATTTCTTAAACACTTCCAGAAGTTTTCCCCTCAAATACAAATATTTGATTATGAAGTAAGATTTAATAACAAACTTGAAATTCTCTTTGCAGATGTCTGAAAAAGTTTGCCTTTTTCATTTACATATTGGATTAAATAACTGTAAACTGAATGTGTCTTAAGGGCTCCTAAAACTTTTAATTGGTCCTTGAAAACTCCAGGATATTTTCATGCCTTAACCTTGGGTTTTGCAAAGGTCTGTGCCTGTATTACTATCGGCTGAAGCACAGGTAGCATTGCACTAGTGCTTCCATTAAGTTCCTGGCAACTGGAGTCTTTCCCAGCATCAGTTTTAGAAGTCAGGTTTCATTTTCTAGTGCCAATATTGACACAGTTCTGAGACGGTTGTATTTAGCGGTCGTTCTGAAGGGGGTACGTTCTTTGATGTGCATCCAGAAAATTGTTTTGGTGTGGGTGGTATTTCTATTGTACGTGGGCATGGGGGTTGCCTCTAGGATTGGATTTCCTCATCCTCCCAAAGCTGCTTTTAAGATGAATGCTTTTTATACTGCTGAGAATTGGATTTGGCGTAAAAGCCTGTTCCAGTGCATTGTGTAGGAGCTGCCTAGGCCACCCTACAGTGCACAAGAAGTTCTCCCCAGCAAGGGCGACCAAACCCCTGCCATCTTCTTTACCCTTTCAGGTCTTCAGAACAGGAAACCTATGGGGAAGAAAGTGCTGAGATACTTAAACAGTGGTTGTTAGTAACAATACCTCATTTTAGGATGGTACTGGTGCTAATTTCACTGGTTTATTGAGAATTCTTGAAGTCAGTCATAATCTCAGTCCATCTCCTGTCCAGCATGGTATTTCCATCAAGAGTTGTTCCAAAGAATGTTTATCAATATTGTGATAGGTGCTCTATATGTATAAATTTAATGTAATTTTATATAATACATAAACATTAAATTTAAATATATTATAAAAATAAGTTTGTATATATTTACAGTTTGCAACTCAACAATCTTATCTGTGCTTTGTGCCAGCGCATCACTCTGGACAAGATGACACATTCGCTTTTTGCATGTGCAGTAAGGAGAAGAAAAAATAAAGAATCTGTGTTTATTTAATAAAGCTTGGTTCCCTGACTAAGGTTGTAGGTCGCCTAAGGTGGTGCTGGAGACCTCAAAGGAAAACTCACACTGGCCAAGCTCACTTGAGCAGCTGAAAGTTGTAGATTGAGTTTCCAAAGAGATGAACTGTTTGTAGCAGGGCATTTACAGCTGGAGAGCAGATCCTGTGTAGAAGTGGAGTCCTTATGGTAACTAGTTGATACATATTCTGAATTTCAAAGTAATTTCTTTTATACCCTCTCAAATGTAAAGAAATAGCAAAACAGACTTCAAATACGGTATTTGATATTTATTTGAATAGCCATTACATCTGTGTGATTGGCAGGTTTTTTCAGTTTCTCTCGTGGTGTATTTCTCCATCGGGCACTTTCTTTAAAGCTGGTAGAGGTCTGTAACACCTCAGTTTCTCACAGAATACAGAGCAAGTTCCAGAGATGTGGTTGCACAAACCTGTTGAGTGTTACTCATTTAAAAAAAGACAAAATCAAACAACAAAAAGATTCCAGACTTAATATGCATAATTTCATGTATGCAGCAGTTCTTCAGCCGTCCTTGACATTCTGCTGTTGACTATCCACACCACCGGAATGGGAAATAAATACTGAATAGCGTTCCTTACACGGAATTGTTGTATTAATTTTTTACAACAGGTGAATCTTAGTGCAGATTTGTTACAAATATGTTAACAATACAGTTGTTATTGTGGAAGAAACAATGAAATTCTGTTTATATTTTGCTTGAGACTCAAAAGTATGCTTTTTTTTTCTAATAGACATGTACATATACAGATCAGGATAGTAAGGAAATTCAGCTGGGAGCTTGACAAGTTGTCTTGATATCACTTTTTCATACGCTGGTGTAGGCACGGTGACTGGTACTGGATGTTAGAGGGAGTTTGTCCAGAAAGCGTGAATATTAGCAGTTCCATGTTCATTTATTTTGTTTCCTGACAAAGTTTTATAAAACCCCAGCATTCTTAAATCAGAAAATGTTTAAATAATAACTAGGTATCTGGCTTTTCCTCCCACCCCCACAAAAACTGTTTTAGGTGACCACTCTGATAAGGTCCATAGCTCCACGATTGCATGGTGTGGGGGAATGAAGAAAAACGTACCACGCTGTTCAGCAAATACAGTCTACAAATACAGGTTAATGGTTAACCGCGTGTAAGTCTGGAAATGATCGTGTAGTAATTACAGTTAATTATGAGACGATACAGGTGCATTGCCATGTGATATCCTCAGAATATACACTGTATCTTCAAAATGTGCTGTTAGGAAAAGGATTTGAGTATTACAGCATCATCCTAAGACAGAAATACCGTTCCTTGCTATAAAATCACCAAAGCGCCTTCATGGCGGTGTCTGGGTTAACATGCAGCCTCATCTCCTTCAATGAAAGTTTCGTATATGTAGCTCTAACGAAGAATTCCCATTTTAACTGCAATGATGACAGCTTGTCCAGTTGTGCAGCATGCTGCCTGTGCTTGGCCCTGCAGCAGCGCATAGAGCAAAGGTATTTTCTTGTGATTCGTTTTTGGAACTACTTGGGAGCTCATCCCTGTTAGAGTTGCCTTTAGGCTACTCCTGGCATCGTGTGTTTTGGTGTCTGTGTATCTCTTGGCTATGCACCAAGGTGTGATATTTAAGAGTGTACTGTGCTTACCTCTGACTCTCCTCTTCTGGGACAGCCCCTGTGAAATCAGAATTCTTAAAGCCTGTTTACATTGCCTTTCTGCCCTCAAATAAGAGGCTGTAGGCAGAACTAAGAATTGGCTTTCCTGGTGATTTCTTCCCCCCTCCCAAGACAAAATGTATTTGTTCTTCATCTCGTGGTCTTTACCTCTTTACCTTTTTTATAATACTACTATTGATTTGTATTATTATTGGTTTGCACCTCCTCTGAAAGTCATATTCTGAAAAAAAAATATATTTTCTGCTTGTATGACAGGGACTTCTGTGTGCAGCCCATCTCACCAAAGTTTCACGCAGTCAACAGGAGTGCTGCAGTGAGTGAGGGCCCAAAGGCCACAGCTCTTAAGTCTTGATCTTGAGAGTATTTACACCTAGGCATAACTTCTCCACCAAAGCTCACTTCTGTTGACCTCAGGGATTACTTGTGTGTTTGAAAAGGAGCCCAAATGTAAGTGCTTGCAAGTTGATGACCACAGGATGGGGAGGCAGGGTGGAAACATGCTGCTGTGAAGGGTAGAATTAATTTTCCCATCCCCAGGGTATCGACTGGCCATCCTTGTGGTCTGCCTGGCCTCTAGCTACTGCTGCAGTAGGGTGGGTGTCTTCTGAGGGTGCACTGGCACATCTGCCAGCCTCTGGGGACGTTTTGGGTACTCCAGCACTTCTCATGCACTCACAGACACTGAGGGCTTGTTTTTAGGCAGCAGCATCCCATCCTAAGTAGCTTGACTCTGTTGCAGAGTAATGAAGTTGTTACTGAACGGGCAAAATTGAGATAAAGGTACTGCCTCATAGACTTTACCAGGTAGCTATTCCGAAACTCTTAATAAATATGCAGTAATTAGCAAAATTGTTGTCAGAGTCACGACCAGCCGCTGCATCCATCTCCCAGGGGAGTCATGATTATCCTGGGTGTTTTCCTGTAATACACTGGGGATGCTCATGGTGTTGGAAGTCATGCTAAGGAGGTGGTGCAGGGCTGATGGATGGCAGTGGTTGAGTTGGTCGCTGTGGTATTGATGGAGGGGAAAAAAACATTGTCCTTCAGCCCATCCAGGTTGCTTCATTTCTCTGTCAGCCCTCCAGTTGATAATGTTTAGGAAGCAGCTATGTGGTATCTGTAGATGCCTGTAGAAAGTATTTCTATAGATGCTTTCTGTAATTACATAGTAAAATAAATACTTGTATCTCTTGAGTGATTGCACAAACCAATTAAGGACCCGAGACATCAGCATTAAAAAAAAAAAAGTAGATTTTTTTTTTTTTTTTATCCTTGGTATCTTTGAATTGTTTTTCAAATTGATTTGTAACTGACTGCTAAGCTCTCCATTATGGTGAAATTAATTTTGGGTAACTAACTGTAATTTAATTTGTTACATTGTAAAAGGCTATTCCTGCAGTGAATTTAAAGCCACCTCCTATTGTATAGTACAGAAGCAAATATGTGACTTGGCAATGGAGAACACGAATCCCTAGCTGACACCTCGCGTTCCTTATTCCTTCCTGCTTTAGTGGGACTCTTCACAGAGGAGTTAATGGGTGTTGTCTGTTGTTCTCCAGAAAGCTGGAATAGGATGGATGTCCTGGGATGCCAGCTAGCTAGATGCTAGAGTAGAGCCCTCTCAACACCTCTAGTGCTGTATCCAGTTTCACGTGGCCTCCTGATACTATATTTTTTTTTTTTTTTTTTACAGGAAAGGCCAGTTATGACCTGCAGCACTAAATATAACAAACTTTCCTACTTAAGAACCAGAATTTGGGAAGGAGGGTGGAGTATGCTTCCTTGAGGATTCCCGTGTAGGAAGGCTTTCCTTGTACAGCTGGCTTCTGAAAGGGGTGGGTGCTGTCACGGACCAGCATCCAAACAGGTCTGGGTTTGTGGATGTAAATAGAAAAGCTTTTGGGAAAGCCATGAAGACCCTACGTTAGGCATATGGGCTGCCTGGCTTCTTGCCAACAGAGCTCCAGTCAATCCACAGTAAGATCCACAATGTTCCCATCCCAGCACACCTCCTTTGTATTGCACCCAAATTTGTGTCAGGGCTGCCTTGACAGTTGAGCTGTTAACATCTTCTGCCTAATTTCCACAGACCTGGAGAGGAAGGAAAGGACTGAAAATGTAACTGAAGGCACGTTTGGATGAAAATTATCAAAGATTGCAGAGCATGGCAAATACATGCATTTATAGCAAGTTCATGTAATCAGTGTGTAAAACTTGGTAGCCCGTGGTATAGTTCTAATGTATAATTGACGTGAAACAGCAAAAGCAACTAGGATTATTTTTTACCTTTAAAAAACCAGCTTTGTTCTAAAACCTCTCGTAAGTCCATATTTAAATATGTTTTTGTGGACTTGTGATCATACTTTTAGAATATCCTTATTTCTTTAATTTAAATGCCGTGCCTCCCATTTTGAGACCAAATTGGACTGGAGAGGGGTTGTGCAGAAGGCAGCCCCACTGGGAAAGTCCCTGCTTTTGTGCAGTTTGGATCAGCAATCTTACTTAGGGGGTGTTCTTTAGTCATTGGCTCTGTCAGAGCCGATACACTGAAAATATATATGGATGCAAACATACCATATGTATTTGGAAAAGGATAATTTTCTTTTCCTGCTATTTACCTTGATCGTAACCTTTTTGTATGTGGGTTAATCCTGCTGCTCTCTGTGTACAGCGACTGGCTTTAATAGCCTGGTACAGGGTATGCACGCAGTCTTCTAAATACACACAACAGTGTAGGTAAATGTAGAGCTTGCAAAATACAAGTCTTGTCAAAACTAACTAGGAAATACATTTTTCCTGCAGCTAATTTGGTATATATTTCTGTGCTTTTCCAGATTCTCTGAGTGCCTAGCATCTAAGTTTTTCACATTTTTTGTTTTTCCACTTTAGAGCTGCTGTGCTAAGTCTACGCAGTAAAACTTGAAGATAACCGTTAGGGCAACACTTCCAAGTTTTCATTTATTTTTGGACACCAGTAAATAGGAGACTGCAAAGCTGTTGGCTGAAGCTGGAACAGCATGTTGGGGGCAAAATAATTTCTTAATGCTAAATTGCAGATGTATCTATATAGATATTTTTAATATTTGGGCCTGTTATTTAGACTTTTATGGTCCGGTTGATCACAAGGTGTGAAAGTGGAAGTAGGCACTCTAGTTGATTATTTTTTTTTTTTTGAAACTGAAAGCTGCAGTGTAGGAAGAGACATTGTAGTGTTGAGTATTTTGCTACACTGTGACTTGAGGAATGGAGTTTTGTTGTTCTGGTGGTTTTGATGTTTGGGTTGTTGCGTGGTTGTTTTGCTTCAAGACTCTGTTGAATGAGAATTTAACAAAATGTGTTTGGTACTTCCTTTTTTTTCCCTCATGCATCATCATTCAGTATTTAATAGTGTTCTGTAGAATTAAGAAGAATTAGTAGTCATAATTTTTCTCTTCACTGTACTGTTTTCCAGCCTTTTGTAAAAGAGCTCTTAATTTTTTAATACCAAAGTCTGTCAGATGATTTAAAAACAAAACAATGGAGAAGATTTTATCATTAATTTTATTTCTTTCTTTCTGTTCTGAGGGCATATTCATGCTTTTCCAATTTATTTTTGGCATTAAGAGAGAACTGAATAAGGATAAGGGTCCTGTTGAGCTGAACATAGCACAAATGAGCCTCGAAAGATAAATTGTACCCTTGAGCACCAACCATCTAGGAGTCACAGCCACTCGAGCTTATTGAATGGTTAGAGCTCTAGATGGAGGAGAGCTGCCGCGATTTGGCACGCCTGCCTGTCCATCTCTCCATTCCACCAAAACGCTTCTGCAAAACTAGAAGCATGGCTTGGAGGTGGCGGGTGTGCGCACTAACGGATGGGTGCCAGTGGGAGGTGGGAGAGCACGCTTAGGAATTCCCAGTAAGTCCAGCGTTATCCTATGAAAAAAGGCTGGTTAGGCTGCAGGCTGGTGGTAGGGTTTGTGACAAATGTGCTGAATGCAAAAGCTGGAAGAATGATAGGAATGCACACTGTTTGTCCCGCTCAGCTCCCGCTTGGGGTAGGGGAGTTAATTGGGTTCTTCCGGAGGTTTCACTGTGCTGGATGAAGTTCGGTTTGGGCCTCATTCTGCCTTGGAGCTCCGAAGTCCCGTTGGGCTGAGTGTGGGAGGACAGGTCACATGCACAGAAACTGGTCTTGCAGACAAAACCTGGCGGGTGGCTTTGGTGACGCAGAGCTGAGGCGGCGATCTGTTTATCCGCTTGTTGGTTTGTTGGCTCGGCAGTGGTAATAGGACTAAGAACTGATAAAACTCTTTCTGTCATTAAAGTGAGCGCTGACGGGGAGATTACCAGCTGAGTTAGAAAATGTCAGTTTTACATGGCTACTTTTGGGAGTGCGTGCTTAGGGTAAGGATGTTTACTCAATAACTCAGTTTCACACACATGCACTTTCTCCATTTTGTATAGCAAAGAGCAGTTTGGCAGTGCAAAGGTTTTAATTTGAGACAATCCAGTTGAAATATATGTAGTTAAAGAAATCCAGATGAGATTTTAAAAGTGGTACCTGTGTGTCTGTGCTGGAGTTGAAAAGTTGCTCCTTACTCCATTTGCAGAATTCATGAGACATCAGTATATTGATTTATTGACTTATTTTTTTAAATAACATGTAGGTTGCTGTTGTGCATAGGACTGGGCAATTTAACCAAAAAAAGAAAGTGTCTTGTGGAGTACAGAGCAGCAATATAACAAAATTCACAGAAAGCTTAACTTGCTTTCTTTTGCAGTCTTCTGTTCAGGTTATATGTGTTTATATTAAATATAAACAACATGTATATAGTAAATAACTCTATACATATAATTTTGTATCTTGCATACTAAATATGCAAGTATGAGGCTTGAAAATTCTTGTCCACCCCCCAGGTGCTGAGGTTATAGAAGTGAAACCTGAGCCCTTTGCAAGTGTTTTTATCTAAATATCTTAATGATTGCATCAAACTGGCTGGGGAGTTTGCTTTGTGCCTGACACTTCACTGTACCAGGAGGCCAGGAGTTTCCGTGTCATCCTTTGATACGTGCTGGTCCTTCCTCAGTAGGTGAGGAGGGCAGTTTCAGCTGCCTGGATAATTTTACTATAGATGGGTCAGGGTGCAATAATGACCACGGCTTGTAAAAGCTGTATTACAGCTTCATCCTAAACTCCAAATGTCACAGCGTTACAGTGGGCAGATGAACCTTCTCGTTCTAGCACACGGCTGCTTCCAGTCATTGCAAAAAAAAAACCACACCAAAAACAGGCATCTGAGAACAGTGGATGCTTATCAGTGTGCCCTTCTCTTTAACGAAGGTGGACAAGGTTGCTTTATCAACTTTGTGCTTTCCAATTCCCATGCATGTGACTTAGGTTTCTCAGCATTCGTTTGCAGCTATGAGCTTTGTCATCTTTTCCTCTGAAGGAAAGCAGAAACCACTGGATTTCAAGAATTTGCGACATGCTAACCATCTAACTTTCCGTATCTGTGTGCCTGAGTTGAATGTGGAATGTGATTTCGAGGTATGAAGGCTACTTCCCCAAATACACGCAGCAGGCTGTAAAGCTGTCTAATCTGACAGCACGGGTGGAGGTGTTTCTGTTTCCATTCCCAGGGTGGCTTTTCAGCCTTCCAGGTGTATTCCATCGCATGAGGAGGATCTTTAAGAGGATCAGGGTTCAGGAACTGTTTCCTCAGTAATCTCCTGCAGGACACCTGAATAAATGACTCATCCAGTAGTGCTTTAATACTCTTGGCCTTAACCTGTAATTTAGGGATGCCAAATGTTGGCTTTTGCAATACGTACTTATAATTTGTGAAGAGGTAATTTCCTTCTCCCCAATTGATTCAACCTCCCACCAAACGTATACTCCCTTTGAAAACCCAGTTCCTCCAATCTCCTTTTTTGATGTTTGAATTTGTGTGTTTCAGAGCCTAAAGTGCAAATCCCACCTGCAGGTTGGTGGAGTTTATTTGTGGGGTTTGTGCGTGTGTGTTTGTTTGGGGGTCTTCGGCTGAGGTCTTGTTTTGTCATTTTACTGTCTGTCTTACCTAGAGCAGTTTGCATGTCTTCAGCGTTCCCTGCAGCCAAAGACTTTTTCCTGTAAGATTCAGGATTTTTGTTCATTTCTCTTCCCCTAGAAAGCCATGTAGCTCCCATGGTGCCAAAGATGACCAAATTGGACAGGCTTAATTTTTTTCTTGATGAGAACAAGGTTAATAAACTTACCTTTATGGTGTGGATCCACCTTCTTTACATCCCGTTTTGTCTGTTCCACCTTATCCTAGAAACAGGAAAGTGTCAGGATCCAAATGGCTGGGGGGGTGGAGTTGGGAGGGTGGGAAGAGCCTGCTTTAATATCACTCAATTTGCATATTTTAGTCACTAGAGGGCAGACTTGTACTTCGCTGAATAAATTAGTAACTGCAAACTAATAATTAATTAGATCCAAAGAAGCAGAAACAGTTGCCTAATGAAAATAAATATTTTTGCTGGATTTTTTTTTTTAAAAAGCAAATAGTATGAAAATGGTAATTTTTCTAGTTAAAGATGCATCATTAAGAATTTTGTGGGTGCTGTGTTTTCTGAATTGTTTCAGGGCCCTGAAATTTGCTTGGTCTAATGCAGGGGTCCTCAAACTTTTTAACCAGGGGGCCGACGCACGGATGAAGTGGCAGGGTCATCTGCGGCTGCTTGGTTCCCCCCCCACCAAACCCCCAGTGGTGTGTGTGTCTGTAAATACCGGGGGGGCAGAGTGAGGACCCTGGGGGGCCGTATCTGGCCCGTGGGTCATAGTTTGAGGACCCCTGGTCTAATGTATTTGAAATAACATTGGTGGGGTTGGTGGGCAAGCTTGATCCCCTTCAGAAACTGTATATGCATCTTTTCTGTGCTCAAAGTCCACTGAGTCCACTAAATTTTCCTTTCAGTGAACTAAAGAAGGAGTATTACAGACAGAAATGAGTTGCCTCATATTTGGCGCCAAAATAACTACTATTGCACTACATCTCTGTAATTTATTTCCCAGTATGAAGTTTGAAGACTCTTCCACCGTGCTGGTGGCAAGCATTTTGCACTGGTGTAAAGAGATGACATGCACCAACAGAGAATAAAGCCAAACTTTGTCTTTCTAAGTTGTAGCATAGCAAATATCTTAGCATAAACCTTAGCAATTTTCTTTCAAATGACATGGAGATTAATGAAAAGCAACCCTCTCCCAATCTTAGAATGTCATGCCTACTTACTTACCTTGCCTGCACGTTCCCTGTTTTATCCTCCAATAGCAGGTATGTTAATAAAAATACAGTAACGGAATTGACTTGCTCAACACTGTCTTGTGGATCATAAATAAAATTCTGTTTTATTGCTCATTATCGCAGATTTCAGGAACAGCAAGAGAATATCTGGGATCTGCCTGTGTTGTAGTAAAGATTATTATCTCCCTAAGATTCTGTTTTCTACCTACTTTATTAATAGTATATGTATATTGATAGATGAGAGCAGCAACACTGCAAGGACCTTCTCTTATCTTCCTTTTCCCCAGGCTCACTCTCTGTTGGTGCATTTTTGTTTTCAGCCGCTCTAGTGTGAAGACTGGTAAACATCTCCCTGCACAGGCCCTGAGAAAAGAGCAGTGACCTCAATTATGCACAAACATACCTCTCAGTTTGGCAAAGACCTGTTGTGAGTTGCAGTGTTCCAAGAGAGACGAAGCGAAGGACATGCACATTGTTCACGCATAAGATTTAAAACGCAGTGGGATTTCTTCCTTGTAGTACAAAGAGCTCTTTCAACCTCCTGTTTTCTGCCTTTGTTTCTTAACTGAATAATTCCTGCAGCTTGGGTGAATGGATGCTAAATTCGTGTGCCTTATTGATAAGGGCTAAAATGTGAGATGAGTAGCAGTTAAGAAGAATGTATGCAGACAGAAGGTATTTTCCCACTTGCTGTCACTTCCAAGCAAGTTACCAGTTGCCTGTGACAATAGCAGGTACAACACACTCGGGTCGAAATTATGGTGCTTTAAGGTGATACTAGACTGCGGCACTGCTTGGCTGATAAGAGCTGTCGCCATAGTGCTTAGAAGGTGTTTGCTGAGTAGGGTGACTGTTGTGAGACATATCAGGAAGACACTTTCATTTGAATAAACACTTGAGAAGTCTCAAAGGCTTTTGAAGACTAATTTACACTTGTATTTCAGCTTGTCTTTTCTGGATCTCATCGTCTCCCATTTTATTTCCACCCTCCAGCACATTTTATTTTTTCTTTGTGTGGTTCCTTGGGCTATTCAGCCCTTGCTTTTTGGATGGTGGTGTTCACTTCCCTTGCTCTGACTGCCCTCTCTGTAGCTACAAGAAGCTGGATGTATGCTTCTCTCCTCCTTAATGAAGGCTTGGGTTTAATATTTTGCTTAATTTCTAGTTCTCCTGGATATTTTTAAGGAATGATGAAACTTGGGTGAATCAGGGCTGAAAATAAAGAGCGGTTCCTTTTTGTATGCATCAAGTGATTAAACTTTGTATGCACTAAACATTTCATGCTCCAGGTAATTTTTTTTTTTTTTCAGTGCAAAATATGTTGGACTGTAGATTGTGTTGATGATCTACAGCTGCTTGCCATGGATGCCTTTTTGGGAACACCTGGAGAATTAAGAAAACTGGTTAAATGGAATTAAAAATTGCCATATTCTCTTTGACAGTTACCTGTTTATAGTTCCCAGAAGCTTTTCATTGAGCAGTAATATATTGTATATGTGGTACAAAATAAGTATCAGGTACCATACCAAGATTATGGAGGTATTTTAGATGGTGGAGGACACCAAAATGAACATGTTAGGTGTACTGGAATTAGACTGACACACCTTCAGGACCTGTCTTCCCGTGCTTCAAGTGTCTCTGCGCAGGAATCTTCCTGGTCTCAGCAACTTCATTGCCACGGTGCAGGTACTTGGTTCATGGCTAATGTGTTCCCACATGGGTAACGGGGAGCACTTGCTGTTCTCTCTCAGAAGTTGTTACACAGCAATAGCAGTACATACAGCAATTCTGTGGCTATACTGTGCCCTG
>JAVJGJ010000014.1:118331013-118341598 GCA_035590215.1 Microhierax caerulescens | reverse complement strand
ATAACAATGCATACGGGATGCTTGGTTATAATGTAGAGTCTGCAAAATATGAAATTACAAACCTGAATGTATTTATCTGATTTATGCTATCTTACCTCTACCTTATCTGTCTTTGGCTTTAGGGACTCTATGGCAAAGAGATGCTCCAGAATAACATCACAGAGTGGTTCAGCTGTCAGTTTGTTTTCACTTTTTTTGGATCTTTCTCCTTCAATAAGATTTCATTTCCATAGCCTGGTATAGGTATTGTGTGTCACTATTTGAATTGTAAATGTAACAAGGAAGGCACAATCTCAACTTGTCAGAGGATGAGTAAGAAAACTCTTTGAATGCAAGAGCATCAGTAGTGCAGGAGTGGTCTGACTGTATTCCCATCTCTCATGCATACTGATCTAAATTAGTTTTGATTCTCAGCTTGGTGTAACCTTAGATATTTTTATGAGGTTTCTCTGATAACACAATAGAGACTTTGGGGCTTTGTTAGCAAAACAAGATGGGAAGGGGGGCGGGAAACCCCAACACGCCAAACCTGGGATTTTTATTTGTTTTGATCCCTATCTCTTCTCCAGAGAGATGTCTTTGCAGGGTTGGGTTTTTTGTCTGTGGTGGTTATGGCAGACACAGCTTGTTTATAATTTTGTGTGTGAGAATACTGTTCTCTTTTAATGAAATGTCAAGGAAAAAAATTAATTAAATGCGTAGTCTTTTTAGTAAGAGAAGTCTTCTCAGGCATTACATTTCTAAAGATCTTTTTGAAGCTGAACAGAGTAAATTCTAGTCTAGAAACAAAGACCTAGCATCATCTTGGGACTTCAGGAGACATCCTCTAGTTTTGCCTGGAGTCGTCCTGAGTACTAGCGGATATTTTCTGTACTTGGGGTGCAGTTACTTGCATAGCAATAACTGATGGCAGCCTTTATTACAAAAAAGATGATCCCCAAGGTGTGCTGTCTAATATATCGGTTGCACCATCCCCTGTTTCCACACACACACTCTTTTAACAACCTTAGAGAAAACATAAATAATAACAGCTGGAAGGTGATAGTCTTTAGGGCCTTTTTGTTTGTTTACTCGCTACGAAGCCCCTTCTCTCCGAGTAATTTTAGGCTGTTTTGTAGTCAGTTCGCCACCGTTACCGGTGCGAGCCGTGCAGAGGGGAAGGTGCACAGAAGTCCTAACTTGGAGCTCCTGGAGAGGAGGCTGGCGGTGGACCGGGAGCGGGCTTTGTGGAGCTGATGGGGCTGCGTACAGCCCGGAGCTTGGCACTGCTCTGAGGCAGCTGGGGCTGTTCCAAGTGAGATCTCTGCTGTAATGTAGGTGATGTAAGAAGAGCATTGAATTATGTAGTGAGGAAGCGTATCTGAAGTGTGAAGAAAAAAAAAAAAAACAACACACCAAAACCCAAAACAAACAAAAAACCCCACAACACCTCAAGGCTAATCCTGTAGTGGGAGGCACTTGCCAGCCCTGTCACATCTGTTGTCATCCTTGGATACTGGGGGATGCCCGTGCTCACCTTCCTGCTGCCCCTCGTGTGCAGTGGGAAGGACCCAGGATGCCCCAGCTGCCCTGGTGGCTCTAACACCATGTGTCACCCGGTGTAGCCTGCAGGCAGGGATGTGTCTGGGTGGCCAAAGCCTGCCACAAAGTGGTGTGGTTAAGGGGATGCTGCGAGGTGGTGCCTACTGCACTGACCTGGGTGCTTTTAAAGAAATCTCTGTTCACAAGGACAGAGCAGGTCAGGAAGGCTCAGCAGTTACTGTTTGGGTGCGGGGTGGGGTGTTGATTACTCCTTTCCTTGTCAGCACTGCACGATCGGTGCCCTGTCCTCAGCTTCTGCTCCCTTCTGCTCTGGGGGCTGGGCGCGCGTTCTGGAGAAGGCACGTTTTGGGGGAGGCTTGATGGGCAAATGGTTTTCCTGCTGCAACAAATGACTTCCCTGCAGGAAGGTGAAAAGGTGGAGCATGGCTCCTACTGTTCTGCTCTGTAGTTTAAAACTATCTGCTTTGGTTCATGATGCAAACAGAAAAGGGAATGTGACTGGCTTTGGCAAAAGGCTAAAGGCAGATTCACCCTGTTTGAGTAAATCAAAACAACAGCAAATAGGAACTACACAACAGTCTGTGACTTCATTGTATAATTTACAACTACTTTAACGTGATCAGTTCTTTAATTGATAGTTGACTGTGCAGGAAATCATTATTACAAGGGCAAACTTTGATGTTGGTGCAGTGCCACTCAACCGAGAAAATGAGAAGTTCTCCCCTGGAAGAGGTTCCGTCCTTAATGCCAGAGGAAGGGGCTTCATCAGCAATTACGCTCTTCACAGGAATAGTTTTGTGTTAATATTTTCATTTCAGTAAACTATATTTTGACTTATCTGTGGGCACAGCTGCAGTTTCTCCTTGGCCGGTGGCAGAGTAGCTAGATGTAAGACCTTGAGAGTTTATGACCTAACGTATATTCATAGTTAAATGTAGATATATCTTATCTAACCATGTATCTGTATTTCCATCTAGGAATATCTGCATAGGCATAATAGTACATTTTATAAGGTTCATAAAAACTTTGGAGGCATTCACAAGTAGTGAATCTTACATGTGTTAATCCCCAAAGATCTCCAACAGTGATCAGAAGAACTAGGGAAAAAAACAGTATTTCCATCTTTCTCTGTGGTCGTAAAGATATGAAGATAAAATCCATGATGCTTACCTGTAATCTTAACTATTCAATCTTGTTTGAGGTGTGGGTTACTTGTGAAGTGGCTTTTTTATGTTGGTTGGAAGTTTATTGTTTTGGTTTTATCTGCTGGAGAACTACATAAGCAGTTTTACCACCCAGATGGAGCCAGACTGTTGGGGAGTTTTTTACATGAAGCCACTTCTTTGACTGTTGGTGAAGAAATGGGACTTTTAAATAGGTAATAATGTAAACAGAATGAGAACCCAAAGTTTAACTAATCTATCTTACTAAGAGGACTTCTTCTTTCAGTTTTTATGGGCCTCTGGTGCTTTCTTGGTGGTGCTCCAGAAAACCTTGCCAGAAGGAGATACAATGAAAGAGCACAGGCTGAGATCCTCTATTTGTGGCAACATCATTTTTGACTGCAGCGCATCCAGTTTACCATTTTGCTTCAGCTTTTTGAGGTGTACAAGGCTTTATTAAAAAATAATTTTAAAATTTATTTATTTAATCTTTTTTTAAGAAAGAACTGAACACAACGAAACCCCAAATGAAACAGCAGCTGTTTTCCACACTTTATATTCATAATGAATACAAATTGCTGAATCCCAGGCCATGGGACTTGGCAGCAGAGGGAACCTGTGTTTCATGTGTTAGTGCTCTCTTTCCATACTTCAGTGTTAGTTAGGATTGCCTACATCGAATGTTTTCCTACAGGTTTTTCTTCCTTTTTTCTTTAAATCAGCTTTCTGGTTGCGTTGTTACTGGAAGATGCTGTTGCTGCCACGGGTGGACTTGAGGCGTCCTTCTTTTCAAGAAAACATTCAGTGTGTAAATACTTTACTGAGTACTTCGCCTTTACCTTTTGGGAATCTGTCTGTGCTGTCTGTCCAGGTTTCTTCTTCAGTGGTAGTAGGCTTGTGCAGTGAAAGTGTGAATTAAATATAATTGACTTTAGAAGTGGCGGACTTTTTCCTCTGAGCTGACTTTGCCCTTGCACTGAGAATGTTTACAATGATGAGAACTCATTTGCTCTTCCTAAGCTTTAGCCAAATGTTTGACTTGTCATAATTTAACTGATAGAAGGCAAATTGAGGTATTTAATGCTGGTGTCAGAAAGAGTTACCAAGAGCCAGTTTTCACAAATCCAGTTCTAGTCTTTACGACTGGGATGACTCATTTAATCTGAAGCAATGAAAACACAAAAGCAGGAAAGATGTTGAAGCACTGAGGTGTCAGTTCATCCTCCACTCTTCACATTCCAGAGAAAATCTTTCCAGTCAGGAGGGAATTTGTAAGCTGTCTGCAGTGTAACTTCATGAAGGTGTGGTGTGTCTCCAAGGGCTGGAGTTCAGGACTCTGTTATTGTTGACGGGGAAAAAGTCCTTAGAGTTTAGTGAGCTAAAGGAGTCTCACTATTGAGTTCATGTAGTAGCATGAAGCAGGTGGTAGGATTGCTCAAATAACACAGCACATCCACGGTTAAGTCTGCTTCATTCCCTTACCGTGGTGTCACAATTTAAATCGGTGGAGGAACTTGGGTCATAAATAATGAACACAGCATAGGCAGTAGGATGTGCTCTCTACAGGAGCACAAGGAGCAGGAAGCTGCGTAATGAGTATTTCCTGGTCCACAGGAGCCTGCCATCACTGATACTGGAAAATGTTCTGGAGAAACCCATCTGTTTCCCCAGGCTTTTGGAAACTTTGGATACACATGGGGATAATTTTTGGAGAGTGATGAGAGCCTGAATGAGTTGCGGCTTGTTGGCTGGTATTGTAAGAGCTTTTTATCTCAACTGATTCTTTTAAGATCTTGATTTATTAAATGGCAAAAAGTGCCTAGCTTTGTGAGTTGCATTCCATTGTGAGTGGGCATCGGAAGATAAAGACAAAGGACTACTCAGTGTTTCAAAGACAGAGGTTTCTGAGTTGCTGCTTAATGAATGGTGTGTGTTTGCGCTCACATACGCATGACATCTATCTCTTCTGCGCGCGCTTCGTTAAGAGCCCAGCATTTAATAAGCAAGGATCCGCAGTGAGGTTTGAGAGGGTTTTTTTGCGTTCCAGAGTGCCCCTCCACTTAAAAATCTTTTAAAGCCTAAAAGAAAGCCCTTTTCTTGCCTCCTGAGGATGTTTTAGTGCCAACCTGAGCTACTCGCAGAAGGAACTGTCTCAGTTGGTTTTAAGTGTTTCATTCTTCAGTGAGCTGACTTTGGTCCCTGGCAGTGAGATCCTTCCTGTCCCCACTTAAGGCTTCTGAAAGACCCGTGTATCACGGAGATTGCTGCCAAATTAACGCATCCCATAGCAATCCTAGAGTATTTAAAAGATCTCCCACCTATTTTCTCTCAGGCTCCAAACTGCAGAAAACATGGGAAGTTACTTTTGAAACTCGAACTGGAAAGTCTGCTCCAAGCTTACTGATGTCCTTGGGTGTCTTCACTGCTTCCAGTAAGCTTTTCATCAGCAGATTGTCCGTCCAGTGGGGTTGTCCATCCATTTGCTTGCCAGCTCACCAGGGACCTAGACTGTCAGGGAGGACTTGTTTATGTTTAGACCCTTAGCACAGAACAACAGATTTTGGAACCGGCCTGTCCACAGCAGATCTCTGAAGATGTTAAACATCTGGATTTTGGAAGGAATTGGTTGAATTTTCTGCCAGGTGCTCTTGTCTTATTCTTACATTACACACATCACTTGAGCAGGAAGCTAACTTGTTTGCTCTTGCTCTCTCACTGGCTGAGGTTTTTTAGGGCTTTGCTCAGAATCCCAGTAACTTCATGCTCTTCCCCCTATGAAAAACAAACTTAAAAAACCCCAAAAATACTAAGGAAGGCTTGGACTAAATGGGACTCACATTTCCAAACACTATGAAAATACCACACTGTGTTTAAGTCTCATGGATTTATTTGGTTTAGTTTGATTTTATTGAGTGGGGGAGAGGTGTTTGCAAACTCTATTTGAAATATTTGAAAAAATACAGGAAGCGTTGAGCCACACAGGCTGTGCTACCTGTTCCCCAGCTACCGGTATTTCCAGCTCTTCTGCATTTAGCATTGCTGGCAAATACAGTTGTAATCTCAGGTTACTGCAGGTCGACTGAAACAGTGTCGTCATTCTCATGGGTCATGCAAGAGAAAGAAATCAGACCCTGAGGTGTTTAATTGTGCTCTAAGGCACAAAGAAACATCTGGGAGACAGCAGGCTGGCTGACCTCAGCTCAGTCCCTGGGAGGACTGTGGCTCTAGTCCTCGAGGGAGCCGTTTAGAGGCACATGAAGGACAAGCAGGTGACTGGGAACAGCCAAGCATGGATTTACCAGGGGCAGATTGTGCCTGGTCGATGCGATGAAGTGATGGAGACAAGGTGCAGTGGGCAGAGGCAGAGCAGAGGGGGCCTTGCTTTACTTTGCTGTGGTACCAAGGGTTTTGACACTTCCATTAGCATCTCTGGAGCCAGACTGGATACAGACTGGTTGGATGGTTGGAAGGATTTACACAGTGTGAAAAACTAGCTGAACAAGTGCGTTCAGCATTGAGCTGGCAGTGTTACTGGTGGTATTCCTTGGAGGCTGATACTGGTGTCAGTGTTGTTTAATGATTTCATTGATATAAATGATGGGATGGAGTGCACCCTCAGTAAGTCAAGGTGACATCAAATTGGTGGAAGTAGTGAATATGCAGGAGGGCAGAGCTGCTCTTCAAAGTATCTCCAGAAAGTTGGAGAGGGCTAACAGGAGCCCTGTGAAGTTCAAAAAGAAAGGCAGAAAACAGCTTTGCAGGGAAGACCTGGGGATCCTAATTCAGTATCAGTGAATTGGACAGGACTTGGCAGCGTGACCTCGCAGCCACAGAAGCAAACTGAAGGCAGGGCTGTGTGAGCAAGAACATCGCCAGCAGGCTGAGAAGAAGGGGGTTTCCTACTCTGCATTTCTGAGACTGTGGACCCCCATACAAGAGAAACCAAAGAACTGAAGGGAGCACAGTTGAGGACCACTGAGGTTGGGTCTGGAGCACACGACATACCAGGAAAGGCTGCAAGAGCTGGTTGTGTTTTGGCTGAGGAAGGCTCCAAATGACTCCAACTATCTGTAGGACAATTAGGAAGAAGATGGAGCTAGACTCTTTGTAGTGGCACACAGTGAAAGGACAGGCAAGAGGCAGTAGTCGTAAGTTGCAGCAGGGCAAATTCTGATTGAGCATAAGGGAAAAATATCTTCCCTTGTGAAGGTGGTGGAGCGGGTGCCCAAAGAGGTGGTGGGTTCTCTGTCCCTCGGCAGGCTTCTGAGCAGCATGACCCAGCTTTGAAGCTTAGCACTGCCTTGAGCAGGACTAGAATCCTCCTGGCGTTATGAATTTAGTCTGTAATATTTCCTTTTTCTTGAAATAATAGTTTGTTAGTGCATGAAAATTAATTACATTGTCTAGTTTTAAGGGGGACGATGCAAACATATTTGCCATAAATCCTTCACACGCAGCTCGTGTAAAATTCCTGGCGTTCAATCTTTTGAAGTGGACACTGCTGAATCATGTGATTGTCTTTCCATGAATTACAAATAAGCCAAGTCTCTTTCTCCTTAAAAGAGACTGTTATATTCAGCAGAGCTCGAGGTGGTGATGCATTTTTGCAACATTAGTGAGCATGCATATGGCTCAAGAATGGGAGCATTGTCTACAGCCCTGCTTACTTTCTATGGTTTAATTTGAAGCTTGTTTGAGAGAGAGATTTTTAAAGAAAAACTGAAAACTCTGTCTTATGGTGTAAAACTACCTTCCCAGCAAAGAACAGGTTTTCTTGGTAGCTTGTTTTCTTCCAAGAGTTTGTAAATCATTCATGGCCAACATCCATTGGGCTCCAGGAGAATGTGGCTGTAACGCTGCAGTGAAACGTCAGCCGTTAAATAGGGGTGCGCTCAGTTACACACTTCTGATATTTGTCAATATTGTTTACCATCATACAGGATTTTCTAATTCATGCTGGTATCCGTGTAGCTCTCAATTAAAGCAGTTTTCAAAATTGTTGTATGAAAGACAATAAAAATAATCCTTTTTTTTTCCTTCTTAATTGTCTTAAGCTCTGTGGGTTTGACCTTTAGACCTTTTCCATCAAATAAAGACTGCATGCAGAATTTTAGCTTACATTTCAGCTGCATTGACATTTCACCCGTGAAAAAAGCCGTAGACTTAGGCTTGGTGTTGGGTGGCATCCTGCGTCCTGGGGGAGGTGCTTTGTTCACTTGGCTCCCACCATCGGTTTGGTGTGTGGGCTCTGAATGGGCGCACACCTGGGAGAACACACAAAATGCGTTTATCCTGAAACGGGCTAGCAGCCATCCAGGGCAAAACATCCGTGCCTTCCAAATTAAATGCACATTCTATATAATGGATTAATTGAATAGCAAAGTGCAGTAGTTTAGGCAATGAGATACGGAACTATGTGACTTAAAATTATTTTGATGGGTGTTAAAAGGAGAGTTTAATCTGCTGAGTAGCTGAGGCTGCTTTTTGAGACTAGACGTGCAATAAGATAATACTCTTCCCTCTCAGGGGGTTTTAAGTAGTGTTGTTTATTCCTTTTTTTAAAAAAATCTGTGTTGCAAAATTTGATTGCTCTTTCTGGCATTGTCTATGGCCCGTTCTTGTATTCAGGGGCAGCTTTGTGTTTGCCTGCATCTCCAGATCTTTGCATTGCTTTTTATCTAATCGCTTGGAAGTATCCTATAAATTTTCCGGGACCTGTACATGGATTATTATGCTGAGGATGTTGGATAAGCCCCAAATCAGGTAGACACGTTCCGTGGTGCATTTAAGGGCTTGTACGTGTTACGAATGGGAAGCAGCGCTGGAGTCTGAAATGGGATGCTTGCAGGTTTGTCCGTGCAGTGTTTTGTCAGCACAAGCAACCTGGGTTGCCCAGCGATCTCTCCCTGCTGGGGTGATGCACCTGGCTTGCTCAGGCTCCGGTGTGCGCTTGGCATCTGAGTTTTGTGGCTCCAGGGAGCCTGCCGGGAGGTGGGTCTGAAGCATGCCTTGCTGGGGACGTTTAACGTCTTGGTAACTACCCAGGCAACAAGTGCACAAAAAGATTGCTGAATGTGAAAGTTTTCATTGTAGTTTCTCATCTCAGGTCTTCTGGAAGGGAGAGATGGCAGAAGGGAGCAGGGGCTGGCATCTGAGCTACAGACTGTCTTCCCAGTTTGACCATGAATTTGTTCCTGAGCTTTTTTTCAAGAGACTTCATCTCTCAGATTCTTGCCTAACTGGAAAAATTGGGATGATATCAGTGTTTTCACCTTTTTATTAAAATGCTTAAAATCTAGATTCAAGACAGAATTAATAAAGGCTAAGCGTTTTTAAATATTTTTTTTTTTACCCTTAGTGAATCTGATTCTGCCACAGCAAGGTAGCTAACAAGTCTTGCAGTAGAAAAATAATAGAAGAGGATGTTTGGTAACAGTACGTTTTTTACTTTGACTCTGTCTCAAACTCATACTTTATAGAGATAGATAGACACTAAATTGTATGTATATTGCTGTAGCTGTATCAAACTGTGTTACAGAAGCAAATCATCTTCCTTTTAGGCTCTCAGAGGTCCATTATAAAGAAGCCCAAATATTTTTGTTGGTTGCTTGGCTACCTGATGCTGACTTCCATATTTTTGTCTGGAGATTTCCAGATGGATTTACAAGCACATGCGTGTGTCTTTGCACATGCAGTGAATTCAGGATTTGATGTGTTTTGCATGATTCACACGGGTTGTTTGCATGGCATGCACCACAGGTTTGGTGCTTTCTGGGGCACCCTGCATTGCATGTGCACATTTAGTAGTTTTTCGGGGCACCTCGTCAGCCCAGCTCCTTACACATGGAGATTAATGGGATACTTGAGGTGGGAGACAGAAGACCTGAAGTAATTGTTCCCATTACAAGACTAATCGGTTAAGTCACCAAACTTGGCCGAGTAGCAAATGTTTGGGTCTGTGTAAGATCACAGGTTGGGCTGAGTGTAAACCAGAAACTTCTTGATGTGGCACTGTGAATTTTTGGCTTTATCTGATGGGAGGGATGCTTAGAGCATGCTTTATTCCGCAGGATTTTCTCATATGATCAGTTGAAGCCCTGATTACTTATGGACTTAAACATGTCAGAATTTTCTGGTGATAAGTAGTCATTAAGTTGTACTGAAAAAGCTCTAAATGATGAACTGACATTTGTGCCTTTTTTGTTTTGATGGGTACGATGGATAAGATATAGATTTTTGCCCCTTTTTCTTCCAATTCCTGACTCCTGAAATCTGCTCTCTCCTGTCCCAAATTCAGTCCACCAGAATGCTTAAACTTAGGCTTAATTTAAGCATCTACTTACCACTAAAGGACCAAGAGTCGCATAATAAAATACCAGTAAGTGGTAGAAATAACACTTAAAATTTAAAAAGTGGAAAAATCTTATTTTTAAATACCAAATTGAAATAAAAATGAGAGTAACCACTAGATGGCACTTGAAAATTGTGTATTGAGACAGTACATCTGCTCTCAAACTCATTACAGATTTTGATAGACCTAAAAGGATTTTATATGGATCTGCCTAGTTCCGAGAGATGGTGATGTTTCCAAAAAGAGTCAAAGTTCCTTTAGCTGCATCTCCTCCTTCTGTGATCAAATAAAACCGCTGCACTAAGGAGTCTGGTCTGCATTAAAAGCTCATTCCTGATGCCTAAAATGCTGCCTTTAGAAAGAAGAGAAATGCATGGATAACTGATAAATGTATGTGAATTAGTTTGTTCTCCACTTGTCATAGAATCACTGAGGTTCGAAAAGACCTTTAAATGGAGGCCAGCCATGAACCCAGCAGTGCCAAGCCCACCCCGGAGCCGTGCCCTTGCGTGCCACGGCTGCTGGGGAA
>JAVJGJ010000014.1:118291094-118329034 GCA_035590215.1 Microhierax caerulescens | reverse complement strand
AGCTCCCGCCCGGTCAGCTGCTGCTGGGTTGGGTGCCCACGCTCTCCTCCAGCTCCTGGGGACCCTGCTCCAGGAGAGCCTCCAGCACCTGGCTGGCTCCCCCTGGGCTGGGGAAGGTCTCCTGGCGAGGCCATCGCTCAGCAGAGCTGCCAAGTGCCACCGTGGCTCCTCTTCCCTGCAGCAGGTATTTACTGCCCTTCCCCTCTTCCCAAAGCATGGGGCGGCCGCTTGTAACGGGGGAGTTGGCACGTGTGGCTGTTGGAGGGCTCCTGCACCCCACATCCAGCCCCTCACCGATGGGTCTGGTGCGGTGGGAGCGGTGCCTCGCTGGCTGGTGGGACCTGTCGCCCCCTGACCCAGTGCCACATCCCATGGGGCACCAGCCCCCTGGGTGCTCCTGTCCAGCTCCCCTTTACCCTTGGTGGGTACCAGTGCTGGGATGCACGTACCGGCCGCTTGTTCACAGCCCCAGCACAGGTCACCACTGGCACTGGGTAGCAGCAACACGCCTGATGCCTCCTCGTTTTCTGTGCCCTGACCCCCACGGCGTGGCCATCACTGTGTTACTGGCACAGGCGTGTTGCCTGCACCCCCTCCCTTCCCTGGCCTCTGAGCCCCCCTTGAGCAGGTTTGGGGTCTGCAGGTGCGGGTGGGTTGGTGTGGGAGCGGTGTGGTGCTGCGTTGCCCCAACCAGAGCAGATGATTCCACTAGGGCTGCTGGCTGGTGCTTTCATCCACCAGAGTTTCATCAAGAGCCTGGTCCAAAAAAGAGCCCAACCTGTTGTGCCCAGCCTCAGCAAGTCCATTTGGAAAGTCCGTTATTTTAAAAACAGCTGTGTTGTTTTTTTAAAAAATCATAATCAGTGTTTGAAGTCCTGACTTTTTTCAGAGGTTAGGTTTGTTTAGGGTAAAGCACAGTAGAAAATAAAAGCTTGACCATATCCTAAAACATTTCACACTTTATAAAAGTTATTCTTGTAGGTCCAGGAGTCCAATTCCTGCAAGCGTGGTAGCTGGTGCCTTCCAGCACTTCTAAGTTTAAGATAAATGTACTAATTTGGTTTTACCTAATAAGTGGCTGTTCCCTGGCATTCAGAGTAGGGAACAAACATCCAAATGGAGGGGAAAAAACCTCAAACAACTGTGAAAGACTTTAGAGAGCTAAGGGTTGGTCTTTTATTATTATTATTATTATTATTATTATTATTATTGCTTGTTTCAATTATTTATTTTATTATTGTTATTGCTATTGTTAGTTTGTTATTACTGTTACAAATTATTGGAATTTGGATATCCAAACTCTCTCTGACCATCCTACTTGTGTTCAGTACATTTTGAGTACACTTCTAAAATACTTTTTTAGTTACATATTTCAAATTTCACGTACCACTTAGTTTTTGTAATCAGATTAAACCTTTTGACGTTTAGCATGTAGGGGCAATGCCACGTGATGCCTTGGGTGGTGCGTTCAGCAGTGCCATTGCCACCGCCGCGGGGGTCCGGGGCGCCAGGGGACCCCCAGGCACGCGCGTCCCTGGTGCCCGGTGCCGCTGCCGGTGAGGGAGCGTGTCCCAGGGCTTGGCCACCCTTTTCCTTCCCGTCGGCGCAGGCTGCCCGCTTGGGCTCTGCATTACGAATGTGGAAAATAGATTATTTGCTGATGTCTTTTATGTATTCAGACCCTCCTATTTTGTCTTTGTCAAGCTAAATGATGCTAGTTTTCACGGGTTTATAATTTTTTTCGCTTTTGCTTTTTTTTCTTTTGTTTGCCCTTGTTTCACTTTTTTTTTCTTTCCCCCCCCTACCCCTACCCCCATCTTTCCATATCTTTTTTAATCTTTGGTTTGCGGGTTTTTTTAGTGTATTTTCTAGACTAAAACTGCCAAGTTGTAGTTTGACAAGCAGTTTGCCTTACTGACACCAAGCACTTGCTGGCAGCCTAGCTGTGATACTGATACACTCACACCCTGGTTTTCCAGGATCGTAGCTAACGCAGTTCCCAGGTTTGGGTTACATCCTGAATTTCAGGCTGAGTTTTAGCAGAAATATTCCGTTGGCTGAGTAAGGTCCAGTTAGCTGTGTTTGTTCTCTGGCAGGGGCGTAAGGAAAGCCCAGCAGTCAAGACCTACGCTGAGTTTTGTCTCTCTGATTTTCTTACCCGTTTACTCCTGCGCTGTGCTGGTAGGATCCAGTTCCTACGTGTGTCTTTCAAGGGCAGGATTTGCCTGTCTTTAACTTATTTTAATGAGAGAGTCTTAAAGGCTTAACGAACTCCCTACAAAGTGAAATACATAATATTTTATTGTATTTCTTCATGTTGCGAAGAGGAGGAAGAAGAGAGCTAGAAAGAAAAACAAATGAGAAAATCAGTCATCATTAAAAGACTTTGTAGATTACGTATCTCCTCATAACATTTCAAGCTTTATTTCTTGTATTAAGTCTTATGGAAAGGTTTTAAAACACAGTTGCCTGAAATGATGACACAAGCGCATCTGGGCAGGGTGTTTCTTGCACCAAATAGGCAAGTTTTTCCTATGTATTGATTGCAGGAGGTTTGCTTGTTCAGCATGAGGTTTCTTGTGCCATCATGTGCGCTTGCTGTCTGTGTGTTTTCCATTTTAAAAGCAGATTTGGAAAGAGCTAGCAGTTGAAATGAGCTTATAAACATTCTTGCTGAAGAATTAACTAGGACAGTATTAACCAAAACTAAGACGTGCGTAAAAAAAGGCAAGTGAACACCAGTAACAGATTGCACCTCCACCCCCACCCCCCCTCCTTTTTTTTTAATTGAAGCATCCTGATACCATGCTAATGGTGGGTACAGTTGTTCACTATCAAGTGCTTTTTATGCTAGACAAAACCTCGTTATTTATTTGCATTAAAAAAACACAAAGAACATCTCATTTCTTGTGGATGTGTGAATGAGCAGGGAAAAAGTAGAGCTGAAGTTTAAAATCTGTTGACTTTTACTATACGTTGCTTTTATTCCTCTTCGGTAGGCATGGGGCAAAAAATCACTTAAAAAAAAATATGCAAAAAAGTGCTGTTGACATTTGATGATCTTGGGGTTTGATTTTATATATTAAGGAACAAAGAAAGCAAGCAACTCAGATCTGAGTTTTAAGAGAATAAGGAATAGTTTAAAATTGTTTATGGAGATAGAAGAGTGTGTCATGAAAAATTCAGTAAGACTTGTTGCTGTGTTGCTAAGAGCTCCATGTGGTGACAGTCTGTCCCAAACCTCTGCTCGCAAACAGGACTCCATTGAGTCTCAGCATGGCCCCCATTAAACCATCACATCTCTGAAAATTAGAAAGCTCATTAATGGCTTTCTGCTGTGAAGCAATAAAGAATATATTCACTGACTGGTCAGTAATTAGTGCCAAGTAGTTCTTGTCCTTCATTATAGAAATGTTCAGTTATTCCAGAGCTAAAAGAAATTTATTTTTTCAAAAACTTTCTGTATTTGCGTAGGTGTATTTAACTGCCAGAAATTTCTTTTTGCTTTTATTTGAAAATTCAAATATGTCTTCATCCCACTAGATCTGGAGGAACATGAAGTCGTTTCTCAGTCTCTTGCTTCTTTGTGGAAACAGCTGAGGTTCCTGAATCGGTGGCCCCCAAAACACCAAGCTGTTAGTGTCATAGTTTGGTCCTCTTTTCTCTCTTTGGTATTTGTTGTTATGAAGTAGTAGAGGATTTACGTTGTGTAAAACAGAGCAGAAAGTGTGGAAAACCTACTTGAACCTTTGCTCCTTGGTACCAGTAATCCCCATGGAGGCAGCTGAGGGTCCAGCTGGACTCCAGCGAATGTGGTTTGAAGGTGACAGGACAGCAGAAGTTCATTTCCACTGTCCTCATGGAAGCAGGGCGAGCGTTGTTGCAGTTCAGCCATTCTTCCACGGAGAAACTTCCAGCAGGGACTGCACCATAGTCACAGCTCACACCTCTGGGGTTCTGCTTTTGCAGGTGCTGGATTTCTTTCCAGCCTGTATCACAACACGTGCCTTACAGTGCTCTGTTACTTTTGCAGACCTTAATAAGGATTTGGGTGTTTGTGGACGTAGTTTGGGGAACTCCCAGTGAGTGCAGCTTGCTGAGCACAAGCCTTAACGGCGTTCTCCCTGACAGATCAACTGTGGGGTGAGAGAGTCCCAGAATTAGGACCGCAGAAGTTGGTCACCTGTCTGTATTGGGCTTTGTAAATAACAGAGGAAGACAGGAGGAAAACAAAACTTAACATTAACAAAGGTAATCAAACACTTGTTGTTAATGAACACTTAAAAAAGTGAAGACTTGCGCGCAGTTGTGTAATGGAAATAGAAACATATGCTGTAAAAAGCTAAACAATTATTCTTCTCCCCTGCTTCCCCCTATCATCTAGCTCTTTTCTTGAGGAATCTTTTTTTTTTCTCTCTCTGAAGCCTATTTGATATACATATTTATAAGACATCCAAGAAAACTGTAATTCTTTGATTAATGTTTCCAGGACCAGAAAGGAAATAATACAATCAGGGCACAAAAGAAAAAGAAAAAAATATTGTTAAAATTTTTACTGGTGTAATATCTCTGTAACATTTGATCTGTGTCTGCACGAAAGGCAGGTGTAGAACATTGCCCTGAGGGTGTCTCTTGCTGTCAGTGGATCATGAATGTCGGCCCTGACAGGTACCCTCTGGTGATGCTACAGAGCATATGTGGCTCATTTTAAGCAAAACTGTCCATGCTTTTGTCTTGTCTTCTTGGAATATTCCTACTTTCTTCCTAGTGTTTGTCACTTTTTTTTCATCCTTAAACTGAGAAATATCTTGTAAAATCTTGTTAGCTGGTTATAATTGTTTTTCCTCTTACTAGCCTCTAATAGCCGTTACATCTGCCTTAGAAGACGCATGGTATTTTTACTGATACTGTAGAAGTTGTTACTTTTGTGTGTGTGTGATATGGTTCATAAATTCCAGTTATTGCAAATTTTGCACTTTGAGTGCTGCGTATCTTCCATACTTGTAAGCCCTAAATCCTGCAAAGGCTGCCCATGACTTGTTCTGTGACTTGCTATGGAACTATTTCGTTGCCAAGAGTAAACGCATGCTTCGCTTCTTGTAGGGTCCAAGGCCAGCTCTCTTTTCAAAAGCTGGCTGGTAGGGATGCTTGCCAGCACTCAGGGATCCCTGAGAGGGAGAGAAGGAGCTCATGTTTTTGCTTGCTTCTGGCTGCCAGCTTCCCCTCTCCCATACAAAGCAAGCAGCTAACATGCCATTGATGATGTGTCAAGGGGGAAAAAAAAATCAGATAAATAAACAGAATCTGAAGAGTCCACTAAACAGATTCCATTGATGGTTTGCCATTCAACAAGTGGATAATGCCAGTAAAACGTCCACTGTCATTTAGTCATACGTACATTAACTTGGCCGTGGAGTGTCTTAAGTAGTTATGCTATGTCTTGCCAAAATCTTCCATACAAAAAAATGAATGAAAGTGCCCATGTTGTTTTCCTGAGTTTTGCATTTGACTGGATTATTTTTATTTATGGCACAGCTTCTCTCATAATTATATAATTGTACGCGAATATATATCAATAATTAGGGCAAAAATGTCCATGACATGGTGTAGTAACATGGAAGATGAAGCAATCCAAAGGAAAAGAAGTTCATCATGCTCTGTCAGCGTCCATTTTTTAAGAGGAAAAGTCTCATGTGATGTAATAGAGAATTAGAACATTTTTCATTACGCCAATCCTGCATGTGATGGAGAGAGGCATCAGCAAAAAGTAAATACCAAAAAACTTTCTGAAATGTGGGTCAAAACTTACAAGAACTTGGATAAGGAAAAAGGGGGAGAAAGGCTTTGGAAATGCAGATGTATTAAAAAGTAGGGGCTGAAGTAGTTTATCTGTTCACACTTGAATGGCACCCTATTTTATAGGCAGGAAGAGGGTGCAGAGGATGGAGTATGTAGCTCAACACACCGAAGGGGTGGGGGGGCTTGCAAACCATACTGTAAAAATAAAGTTTGAAGTCAGCCTGTGGCCTCAGTTCCCCTGTCAGTGGGGTTACATCAGGAGGGGATTTGTCATTGACCCTTGCAGAGATTCACTGTGAAGTAGAAGCAAAGCAGAGAGCTGCTGCCTGTCTTTCTGTAGTAAGTGGTGCCTGTTTAACAGCCAGGATCTTGCTCTGGGCCTTGGGTCTCCTGAGTGCTTGTCCAGCTGGTGGGGTAACAGCCCATCTTGCTAAAAAGCCTCTTTACAGTGGCACTGATGCTTCGGGGTGACAGCTAGGGTGAAATGGTTCGTGATTTAAGAAAACAGCCTAAAGAATATCACTTCAATTCGTGGAGCTGAATATGTTTCTATTTCGGCACTAATGTGCAGTGACCTTTGGTTAATTTGTATTTTAGGAGTAACTGGGTGTTCAATACCTAGCCTTCAAGCATGGAAACCAAAATACTATTTGTGAGCTGGGGGGTACTAAAGAGATACAACGTACTGAGAGCCCCTTTGGGGGTTGCAGGGTGACCGGTGCCCAGGGTCTGTGCTGCTGTGCCAAGCTCGGCGTGGAGCATAGGCAGGGCCTCGGGGGTGATGGAGAACACATCCAAAATACACCACAGGATCACTTCAGTCCTCTGAAGTTTTCTCCTGCTCATCCTTCCAAAGGCAGCAGGCAGAGAGGTGTCAGCTAAAGGCGATGCTGTCGAAATAGCCCTGAGACTTCAGCTGAGCCTTGTAATGGAGGATCGCGGAGCACTCCTCAAACGTTAATTTAATTTCACACTAAGCGGTAGAAGGCTATCAGTAATACTCAGCTTACTTAGGCCTGCCTGTAGGCAGAAACCACAGGATTAGCTCACCTGGGTAAGTCAGTGGTAAGGGCTGGAGCAGCGGACTCCCTGTTGTAGTGTATTTATCCTGCTGAGACATAGTCTGTGCACTTTATTGATTACAGTAACAAGCAGATCCCTATCATTTAACACATTCTGAGACTTAATGAATCTCTGCTACCCACAGGAGCTGAAGTTCCTACTCAAACAGTAACTGCTGCTTTGTTGATTTGTGTCCAAATACACCCCAAACAAAAGCAAATGGTGGTTCAGCACTTTAGGAGGAGAGAGAGGGAGTGTGGTGCGGTGTGGTGGAATAGAAACAATTTCGAACTTGATTTCCATGATACTGGATTGCACCTTGATTTTCCACACTTCAATGTTCTTTTAAAGCCGAAGCTGTTTCTGTATGTTTGGATCCACTTTGCAAGTCGGGAACAAAGGTCTAGGTGAAATGGTGTCTGATTATGTGCCACATGGTATCGCTGAAAAGACAGGAGCTGGTTACAGAAAATGAACCGGAGGAGCAGGTGCTGTGGAATCCAAGTTTTTATGTGCTCAAGGTAGAGGTGGTGTGATGGGGACAAAGTGTGTAGCTTAATGGCAAGCTGCCATGAATTTACAGGGCATCCTTCACCGGTGGGGGGCAGGTACTGCTGGTGAGCAGGGAGGGGAACTAACAGAATCTAACAGACATCCAGGAAGATACCATTTAGATACCATTTTTAAATGGAGGTTAAACTTCCCGAACCTGCTTCCTTCAGGGTTCAGTTGTCTCCTCCAGCCAGCAGTGTCTGAAAGTCCTTCAGCTCTCTGTGCTGTTGGAGTCTGCGGGGGAAGCGGCTGCGTACGCATATTTCTGGTGCAAACAAGGGCACGTTCCCCAAATGCCAGTGAGTTAACCAGCAAGAATCACACGCGGAAGAGATCAGCCGAAAGCGGGCTGAGCGATCGCTGAATGCAGGGGGTACGGAGGAGTGTGGCCAGGGCAGTCCGGGCTGTAGCCGCTGTGTGGGTGGTTCTGGTGAGGGATTCAACTTTCCCTGCTGCTGCTGCTGCAGGGTGAAATACTAGCGCAGGCATCTTCCAGAAAGCAGCATCTGAAAACGTGGCGTGGCCTTGCAGTTACAAGGCTTGACCTCCTCTCGTGCCCGTCTCCTGAGAGGCAGCAACAGAGCTGCCTCTGGCTTTGCTGGTGGGACCGGGACTTAGCCCAGCTTCTTTATCCAGCTGGCAAGAAGCCCCCGTGAGACTTCATCAATTTTTGTCGGCTTTATAAAGATCTAGCTGGCTAACCGCTCTCCAGGTTCAGTTTGTTTTGATGGTTGCATCACTTTCTTGGAAAGCCAGCCATGCTCCTGTAAGGATTATCCTTGACGTTACACAGTGTGAAGAGGGACCAGACTGTGCTGGCAGCACTTGTTTGCTGTAGGCTTCGGTACTCGGATGTGATGTGCTGAGTTTGTTTATTAATATATTCATTTGCCCCTTACTTGAGTAGCAGATCTCTTGAGCCATCCCTTAAATTGGTAGTTAGGACGTGTTAAGCGTGTATTTTTACTGAGATGTAGTTCTGAAGTATTTCTTAAATAAGGACACACGCAAAGCAGGTGTGCAAGTAAATGCAATTTACCTTCTGCACACACTTGGTTCAGCGTATCGGTTTTGTTTGCTGTGCGGGGGCTGTGGTTGATGAGTACTTTGGAAGTGTCAGGGTAACTACTTCTGGTTGTTTGCTTCAAATCCGTGTATTAAAATTCACCTCTTAGGCAGGGAGTCAGATTTCCCTATTGCACCTTTTAGTGGCACTTGGGAAATCCTAGCTCATCGTGTCATGGGGTTCTGCATCAACGTCGCTATATATAAGCTCATGATTAACAGATGAGTAGCTGGCGATATGTTCCACCGCTAAAAAGGGGGATATCCTGACGTTTTCAGTGGCAAAATATGGAAAACTATGGTAGACATAGGTGTGGGAGAGCTGTGGAGTCTCACTCACTTGACTAGTGAAGTGTGAGGGCTCTTCTGCTGTTCTTAAAATCAGCACATTTGAGAGTTGGGCTGTTTGGTGTCCTTGTTCATGATCTTAAATTGTATGTTGCTAGCTAATCTGAGTATTAGGTGAAAATGTTAAGATTTGAAAAAATGCATCCATGCTGTTGTTGATAATTGGAATAAATCTCTATTATCTTGCCAAAACCTTTTGAGTGTCTTGCACTAGTGCCCCGTGTACTTGTCAGTGGTTTAAGTATCTATATGCTGGTCACTTATACCTAAGGGCTTGTTGTGAACTTACGACTATTTTTGCATGACAGGTCACCGTAATGAAAGGCAGTAGTAGGAATAAGGATCATTCGACAGAAGGAGAAGGAACTGGGAAGCGACCAAAAAGAAAGTGTCTTCAGTGGCATCCCCTGCTTGCCAAGAAACTCCTTGACTTCTCTGAAGAGGAGGAGGAGGAAGAAGAAGAGGAAGATTTTGATAAGGTAGACTTCTTTGGGTGCTTTGACTGTAGAAGGTTGATGGTGGGGTCGGATTCTCCCTAGCTGTGTTTTCAGTGGGCTTGCTTCTTGCTGTTCTCTTTTTGTGAACAAACCTAGCCAATAAAGAGAAGTGATGTTGTGCCCATAAGGCTATAAAGGCAAGCAGCAAATAACAAAAAAAAAGTAAATTGTCAATCATGCTTTTAAAATCTTGGACAAAACTCTTTTTTGGAGTTAGACTATAAGAGTTTTAATGGAGTTGTTTTAATAACGTGTTGCGCATCGCGATCTTGATTGTTCAAGGTGGGTTTTTCACACAGTTTTTTAGTTGTTTACTTTAGATAAGAAGTTAGCCTGTGCTTGACATCTGCTTTTAATGACTCTGAGGACATACCAAGCTTATAAGTGTTTTGGTTTTTTTTTCCACAAAGATTAAAAAAAATACAAAGATTAAAAGGGAGAAACAAGGGAAAAGTTGTCAATTTTTACTGTCTTTGCATGTAAAATTTAACTTCTGTTCCAGAATATTGAGAGAGCATAAGTAGAATAATCTGTCTGGTTCAACGCTTGGCTTTTTGGTACAACGATGCTGGCCTTACCCTTTTTTCATAAGGACCCCACAACGTGGCGCCTCACTCATGTACAGTTAGACTCTTCCTCTGTTACAGGAAGAGGGAATGGGCTACAGATACATGATGTTTCCATCGTGTGGATAATGTCATATCTGCATCTCCTTGATCTCCTTCCTCAGGCGGGAAGGGAGAGGTCAGTGCTGACGAGACAGCCTTGAGCCCCATGCTGTTAAGGAAGGGTGTCCTTGACAAGGATAAGGAGCAGCGAGTTGGAGCCTGTTGCTCTAACAGTGCTTTCTGTTGGCCTTACAGGTCACTCTCTCCGTGTGGTATAAGGGAGCAGCGTTGCAGTTAGGTAGCAGATGCTTTTCTGTCTCATGCAGCAATTTCTTTCGTTCAGTTGGAACTAGTCTTCTGTGGTGCGCCCTTGTAGGAGAGATACGCTGGCCCATAAGTGGAGAGAGCATATTTTTGGCAGTGTATTCTGTTGAGATTTGCCCTCTGTCTGCAGCTGGGCAGTGGCTGCAGTGCAACACAGCTTGCAGGCTGAGCGCTCTCCTGCCAGTGCACTCTGTAGCTGCAGTCACATGATTGAGGTCCAAGGTAACTCTGCTCACCTCATCCCCCTGAGATGACTTCTGGGTTGGAGGAAGGGGCTAGGAAGGATCTCCTCCCTCCAGCACCTTTAGGACTGTTACTAGAGAGTGGTCCCCAGAAATCTGCTCCACTTGCAAGTCGGAGTTTAAGTCTTGCAGAGAGCGCAAAGGAGCCTTGGGCCATCAGGTGGCATTTGGTGTAGGACTCCAGGTCTTCTGAGTGGAACGGATGGTCTTTGGAGGCAGCTGGGTGTATCCCTCTGAGTCTCCTTCGTTTGCGTCCAGCATACCCGGGTTCTCAGTCTCCGTGAGAAGCGTGGATAACTTGAGTTTACGCCCATTCCCTTTCGGTTCTGCTAGGTGCCTCTCCTTGGCGCTGATGGTTTAGAGCAGGATGCTGATGAAACCGAAGATGACGAGTCCTCAGAGCAGCGAGCTCGCCGACCAATGAATGCATTTCTCTTATTCTGCAAACGCCATCGCTCTCTTGTGCGAAAGGAGCACCCTCGCCTCGATAACCGTGGCGCAACCAAGATCTTGGCAGATTGGTGGGCTGTTTTAGATCCAAAAGAAAAGCAGAAATACACTGACATGGCCAAGGAGGTATGTTCTGAGTGGTGGATGTAAATGGAGTTCATTACACAGTTGTCTTGTGTTTCTCTGTGTATTAAATGTTTTCTGTGGGGTCTTCCTCTTCCCTGAGTCCCTCAGCTTCCCCCATGGAATTATGGTGCTCAGAGAAGCTGCTGTTCTTGCTTGGATTCACTTGGTCCTTTGGAGCAGAATGAAAAGAAATTGGTCTGTGTACACAAGCCAACCTGGCTTTAGTAGTCATTGGTACAAATATATGCACTTCGTGATAGGTACCGCGTGGTAATTCCTGCAGTGCAAGTGTTAACATGTGGGTGGTGTGTGGATAGGGGCCACTGAAAATGGTAACACACATCTGAATGTCAGCTGACTGGGGACACTTAGCTCAAGCTGTGCATTTGCTGTGGATAATACAGGTGGACCAAAAAAAAAGTATAGTTAATATAGTGCCTTTTTACCTTTGATGCTCAAGAATTAAAAAATCATTAGTATTACATGAAGTACTCTCCCTAGGTATTGTTAACTTGTTTCTGACAGAGTAACCTTTGGTGACACAGAGACCAGTACCGGAATGTGAGAGCAGTATGTAGTGTCCTTTAACTGGGAGCAAGGAAAGGAGATTTATCCCTATATTTCACGAAGTATCGTTATGTCAACTTAAAATTTAAATGAGTCTTTTTTTAAGAAGCAGCTTGCTTGGTAAGCTGGCCCCAAGGCGGCTGCGAATACTGATAGCAGAGTGAGAGACACACAGCCAGTTACTTTGGCTGATAACATCACCCCAGAACAGATCCCTGCGTGATGTAGGTTGCGGGTAACCATTGCATTCAGTCTTAGAAAAAAAACTGGAGGGCCAGTGAGAAGGAAGAATTGCTCTCATTTGTCAGGTAACGCCTAGCGCACTACAAGAAGTACAGATAGCTGTGGAACAACCGGGGGGCTACTAGCTGTGCCCCGCCGCCTGGGTCAGCTGCGGCTGTTAGCACACGTGTACAAGCCCTGGCTGCTCAGCACGGTGTGCGAGCGCGGAAAGGTCCCCAGGAAAACCAAACTGTTCCACACGGCAGGGCCTTTCTGAAGCGGAGTCTGTGGTACCTCTGCAGCTCCCCGTCCGTGACACAGCCTTGAAATACTCGAGTCTCAGCTTTGTCCTGCCATTCCTCATTTGTTCTGCGTTCCCATGTACAAATCAGCGATGCTTCTTGTGGGGAAAAGGCAATTAGGAGATCCAGCACAGATACAAAGGAAGGAAAGATAAAAATGAAGAAATACTTTTTTGGAAGAAACAGACCTGGTGTGACTGGTTTTCTTAGCCTTTTGTCTTGCTGAAGGAAACTCATTCATTAAGAATGAAAATAATTGCAGAACTTCTGTATGAAGTGACAGATCTGAAACTATTAATCATATTGTTGTAGAAATCATTGTTCCTGTAGAGATTTATTTATTTTTCTTGGCATGAAGAACAAATTGTATATTCAAGGTTGAAGTGAAACAATAAATCTAAGTAGTTTACAACATTACAGCTAGTTCCAAGAATGCGTAGAAGAGAGATAGCGTGTAATTTTTGTTCTTTAAACAGTTCTATGTTACAATAATTAGCAGCTATAATGTGCTGTTGAATGTATTTGGGCCTTCTTCACCGATAGACCTATTCTGTGTGTGTGGATCGGTTGTTTTAATGCCTGCTTTTGTTGTTAGGCTTACTGCTGAGCCTGTCAGAAAAATGTTAATGTCAACTCCAGTGTGAACCGCTTATTGGTGTTTTTCTTCTTCCTAAGTTTTACTAAGGAGAGCTCATTTAAACATCAAGAAGGTGAATGCCTCTGGAAGGGCATAAAATTACCATTGTGCCAATAATCTTCTGTTTGAGTATCTGTATGTATAAGCTTATTGAGGTTTAAAATACAGGGGATAAGCAGCTGTTAGTTGTATGTACCTTTTCAGTGCCCTTTGACTTCCAGTTTTCACCACGTAGCCTCTGTGCTGCCCTGGCAGGGCTGCCACCTCCCAGAGGGCCCCATGTCATACCTGCTGCCCCCAAAACATGTCTTCTGTGCCCTGAGCATCTGAGTCCAGAGATACAGATGGCTAGAGAGAAGCGGTCACTACTACAGCAGCTAGCACCCCTACCCCTGTTGTTCTAGCACCCCTGTTGTTCTACAGTCTTGAGAATGGTTTTGCTACCTGAAGCCATAGCTTGCAAAGCCAGTTAGCTTAGATTAAGCATCAAGCAGGAAGCTTTCAGTATCTTACCTGCTTAGCACCAGAGGTGACGTTATCTCAGCAGTGTGCAAATCAACGCATTCATATATTTACTTAAATGCATCTAGATATACGCAAGGATTTTGGAATATAGCAGGGCACCCAAACGGAATTTTGCCAAACGGAATCACGAGAGGTTTCCTGGTGGGTTGGACTTCTATCCCTGATTCCCACTGAGAGGATAATCAGGTCTATAGTTCATTTAGACACTTCTGGAAAATCCCATTATGTACCTGCCTCCACCTTGGGGTGCCTTAATTACCTAGAAAAACTGGCCCCACGCTCCCTCTATTTTTAGTCTTGCGGTTTATGGTCTTTTGTAGCAACACCTGCCCTGGAGACCTCACACTGCGCCTGCAGAGCCCCTCGTCAGGTTCTGCTGGTGTTTTCTTTAGGAGCAGGCTTTCTGTTTGTATCCTGCAGAGTTCCTACATCAACTGAACTTGGAAAGTTTCATTGTCTAGGATATAAGCCCAGTAGCTGATAAATGTTCCAAGTGGAACCACGAGTGTTCCTGCCGTTCGTTAGCGTTTCCCTTCGCCGAGGGGAAAATGAATTCTGGCCACTCATAAACATGCTCCAGCATTTTTAGTTACTCCAATAATAGGGGTGCTGTTCTTCTGTTAACTCTTACAGGGCTTACTGGGAATATTCAGCTGCCTTGGAAAATATCCAGTGAGATCACATATTGTTCAAGCTCTGTTTCCCTTGCTAGAAAACACTCCATTTGTAAATACGTCTTGGCGGTGGCAAGATTGGGGCAGTCAGGATTGGTTTTACTGTAGGATGCAGCCTGATAAATCCAGGCTGCTGTGGTTGCATGGCAGAGCCCAGCGCCTCTCCCCGCCAGTGGTTCCGCAGGTGCCGGGATCCTGCTGTCCCCACGATGCTGCTGCTGTGGCAGCGCCTCGGGCTGGGGGGGACAGGTGTTCTGGCCTGCTGGCTGGGGTCTGGCAAGTTCACTGGGTGATGTGGGAACTATAACGTGTAATGCGAACCTTGGCGTCCTTCAGGAGTCAAAACTAGTGTAGGTCCCTAGTATGTTCTGAGGATATTTTTTTTGTTAGATCTCCGAGATTCACACGACATTCAATAGCCGGTTGGTGGGATTTAGGCATATATGTAAAGTTAAGTACGTGCTAACTGCTACCCTGAGGTGTTGCTGGAATCCACTTGTGAGTTCCTGTTCATACTACACTGGAGAAAAGAGTTTATTTATTTTTTTTTATTTGATGATGAAAGCAACTCGGGGAGTGTGCTGCAGTGCAGCACTGTTCTGAAGCTCAGCTCTGAAGTAGCCCCAGTCCCGCTGTATAATGCATCCTTCTGCAGGCTTTGACAAACCAGAAATGGTACATCATCCCACAAACATATCCCGTGCTTTTTTATTTTTCCTGGAACTTCAGGACATGATCCTGCCAGGCTGTGCCTGAATTCCAGGTTAAAGACTTAATTTTAAAAAATTTTTGTTTGAAAGGGACTTGGTGACTTTAGAGATGTTCATAGGCTGGCTCTGTTAGGTTGGTTTACTGCTCAGTTGGTCAAACGAAGGGAAGCAGTAAACTCCACTACTGTCTTTGGCATTCTCTTATTACTGCTCATTTAAGTTATTTTCTGATGACCTGGCAAGCAGAATCTATCAGTTCGCTTTAGGCTTTGGTCTAGTAGTCATGAAATCGATATTGAGTGTCTGTCTGAGATCTGGAACAGGTCCCTGCATTTTATATGCATTTTATAGAAGAACTTCTGGCCATTGTTTAACTTTCTACATTTTCATTTATCTTGAGTGTTGGAACTGTGAAAGGGGCTGATAAGTTGTCCTCCCTCAGTTTTCTCCCTTCCCTTCGGGGAACACAATTAATGTTTACTTCTTGGCTTTGTAAGGGAAAAAAAATAATCCATTAATACACCAGCTTGCTTCAGTTGCTGTTGTTGGAAACTGATTAAAAGCTTATTGCTGCCTCGTCTCGCAAATGGCATGCGTTCTGGTTCTCATTTGATGGGCAGCCTGTCGGCTTGTCAAATTACTCCACAGAATAATTCAATTACTGCAAGCAGCAACGCTGATACGAAGAGCTTATGTACCTCGTTGCGAGCGGTTCTGTGCTTTTCACTCTGCAGGCTGGAAACGTGATGTGCGAGTGGGCTGTGGCTTTAACGGCGGAAGGCAAAGCTGCTGCTCTGTGTTATTTCCTTTCCGCCTCCTCCCTTACCCCCTCCCCTTCCCTCCACCAGGCTATTTTTGTGGTGTACTGAGCTCCCGAACCAAAGGGAAGGGAAGGGAAAAGGGGCGAGGTGAGAGGTGTCGCAGTCCTTAGTTTGCAGATTTAATAGGTACGCCCTATTCGGAAAACACAGCGTGTATGTGGGTCAGCGGTGCCTGCAGATTTTTATTATTTATAGCCATTTCTATAAATACAGGACTTCATGCAGCGGGTTCACGCGGTGCTGCGCTTCTTGTAAACTGAACCATTTTTATCCTTGCTACAGTCTGGAGGTAGCAGGCGCCAGCTGGCAGGTTGAGGTGGGGGTGAAAGTAAGCGGTACACGTGCGATGGTGATCCTGCCACAAGGCATGCCACTTACTGATCGGGGACAGCACCGCAGTGACTCTCTCAGAGGACGAGGTTTTCAGTGCTATTTCTGTATTTGATACTCAAGGGATTTTTTTTTATTATTATTTTTTTCCCCCCCTCTGCATGTGTTTCTGCGCAGGCATGTGCATGAAATGTAGGTGCTTCTCTGTGCCTGACCGGGACTGATGACAGCTGGGTGGGTGGGAACGTGTGTAATCGTGGGAGAAACTTCCTGCAGCTGCCCTGCCATGTACTTTGGGTTAACAACCGCTCTTTTGGTCCATCGAGAGCTCCCTAATGCACGAGGAGGTGCTGGGTTCCTTCTCCGGACTGTGAGCACTGGTGCTGACTGGGTAGGCTCCCAGGGCTGTACACCCCTATCAGTTGTTAGGAAAACATTCGCAGCTGGAATGCGTGGCATGTTCCTCTGATTCGCCCGGTCTTCACCTTGCATAGCAACACATTTAAAATACTGAAATGTGCTCTTTTTATTGCTGTTAACGTTCAAAAATCTTGGTCTGGTCTGGTCAGCAAGATACTTGGAAAACATCACTACTGCATTTTGTGAAAAAAATATGTCCCCGTCCTTCCCCCTACTCGCCAAACTGTAGGATCCAGACCTTTTCCCCCATCCCCCATGTGTAGTCTGGCTTTGTTCCTTTCGCTGCCTCGTACCAAGGATATAGCAAACAACTGAGCCGTGTGCTATGTGCTCAAGGCCAAAGAAAGTTTTAAATGGTCCCAGTTTATTTTATGCAGCATGGTACATTTTGGAAGGAACACTGGGATGATGTAGCAGAAGATACTGACAGTGGGATGATACTGGTGGTGCCTGGTGTGGGAAAGCATACACTCAAATATTCTAAAATACAGAACTGTTAGAGAAAAAAGGTGTGCAAGGTAAGGAGCATCATGCTGCATTTATTACTAAATGTATGTTTTCTTTTCATTCAAACTAGGAAGTAAACAAAGATTGTATCTGCAAAAGAATTCGAAAAGCTGTCCTTTCCTCAGTGAGCGTACAGGCACTGGGCAGCAGTTGGCAGGGTCAGAACTTCAGCCTGCTCTGGGTGATAAACCCTCAGGAGAGGCGAGAAAACTCAGTTTTTTAAATACAGCTCTACTTACTAAATTGTGGTGGTGGTGGTCAGACTCTAAGCATTTGATTAAACTGTTAAAAAATCAAGATATTTAAGGATTATTTACGGTGTTAAATCCTCTTACACACAGTGCACTCTATTGCCCTGTGGACAGTATAATGGCATGACTGGTAATTTTCCTTTTCTTTTCTAGTATAAAGATGCATTTATGAAGGCAAATCCAGGGTACAAGTGGTGCCCTACGACAAATAAACCTGTGAAAACACAGACCTCGACTGTTACAAACCGGAAAAAGCTATGGGCCTTTGCATCAGACTCCACAAAAGATCTACCAAGCCCGAGGAAAGCAGCAAAAAGCGAAGAGATGCCACAGCTTAATTTTGCAATGGCAGGTGAGGTTTCCATCCATGGTACTCAGATGTAGCATTCCCATTTCGGTGGAGGATGCGGTGTTGAAACTGAACCACGATACCAGTTTCCTTTACTGCACGTGGTACCGTAGTGCACATACCCTTCCTGTCCCAAATTAAGTTGCCAAGGCTCTAGTTAAACCTTCGCATAACAACTTTCTAAAATTTTCCTTTAGCGCGTGACTGCTTTCAGGGGTCGAGTCCAGATGTGCGGCATCGTAACCTATACCCCATTCAGGGTCCGGATTTGATTGATTTGTAATTCCAGCTTATCCGCTGCTAGAGATTTTCATTTTCTAGTCAAAAAGGAAAATGCTGATTGTGTGCATTCTTCCTCTCTTTCACTGAGCATTGTACTGGGTTTAGTAATTTGCTGTTTGCAAACATAATTTTTGGGCGTCTGTGAAGTTAGAATTATTAATATTCTTGTGAATGAAGGTACTGGTGAAGCTAATTTCTTCTATTTAAATCAAGAGAAGCGTAATTTAAATTTCACTTAAAATACGCTTTTTTGCCCATTATACCTTGGAGGGGGGAATTTTAACATTTTAAACGTTTCTAAAATAATCAAATCCTGAAGAAGTGTAGGTGGAGTGCCTGAACTGGTGAAAGGCAGATAATCTCTCACTGATATCCACAAAGAGCAGAATTGTTGCAATCATGACCTTGAAATAGAGAGATATTAATGTTAAATACCGGCAGCTTAAGAACCTAACAGTCAAGGTAGAAAACAATTTTTCCCCACCATCTTTTTTTGCGGTTTAAAGTTTCTGGTTTTTTAAATACTGATGTATTTGCAACTTTGTCATACCCTACCTGATTTATGACAAGTTTGTGGCAGACAGGACTTTCCTGCTTAGAGAGATCATGAGCTGGAGAGTGGAAAATGGTTTTATGGAACAAGTGTAAAAGGATAAAAAAGGATAAAAAGGCATGTACACCTTTTTGCTAGTAGTGTAGTGGTATGAAATTTCCTGTAATGAATTTCCTTCTGGCTATGAAGGAACTGTGAAATGTGATGAAAATAAAGTTTTCCATGCTACATAATTATGATGTATGGGAGAACAGTTCTAAAAACTGCAAGCCTCTGCATCCTGTTCAGCTTTTGCTATCAGAGGAGTAGCTTCTGTGCTTCTTAAAGGTTTATTGACTTAATGTAAAGGTCTTGGTCTACCTGTCTGCCATCCCCTCCTGCTCCTGCTGGGCTGCCCTAGTGCAGCGTTTCGGTAGGGAGAGGTCTTGCTTCAACACCTGTCAAGAGCAGAGGACAGAGAATTTAAGAATCAATTAAAAGCCAGTCTAATCCATTGTTTATCTGTAGAGCCATTCATTTATGAAACAGGCCCTTTTGTGTTATGTGTGATTTAATTATTTTTTTTTTTTAACTGCAGACTGAGTCAATGAGCATAGTAATTCATAGGGTGTCACTCCAGTCTTCATGCCAGTGAAGACTGGCTATTTCTTGAGATGACAATCGCTCATAAGATGACAGCTTCTGACAGAGATGTCAGTAGCATCCAAATCATGACAGGTCTGCCGTGCCAAATGGATTACTGTTTTGTCAACTGTATACCAGTTCATGCTAAATATCTTTTGGTGTGTTCTTCTCTCTTTGACTTCATGTGATAGTTCAAATCAACTCTGACTCTTCTAGCACAACCTCTTAAAATCCAGGCTGTGAACTAGCTGAGGAACTAAAGTGTAGCTGAGCCACCTCAGAAACACTTCACCTGTGAAATGCCACTGACTGCCTTGCATCATCAAGGCACATAGCTTCCTTAGGACAGGGATTGTATGATTCCAGAACCATTCCAGGAAAATCTGTTTTACTTGATGGTGGTTGTTAATCTTGTCTTGATTGCTTTTTACTTACAACATTTCATTTTGGAAAAATGTAATATATAGAAAGCAAGATCTTCCTTTCTTAAGTCCCACACAGCCCATATTTCTGCTTTATTTTTGGCGTTTCAACAGTAACCACCCCGCTTTTAAGTCTTGCCTTGACCTGTCATTATGTCAAGAAGGTGAGGTGTGGCACCAGCGTTGGGCTCCTGACCTGCAGACCTGGGTGCTGCTGTGGGGCACAGGGCAGAGGCAGCGGCTGTCCCCAGGTGACCGTGGCCATTGCAGCATCCACCCTCCCCACCACAGAGCTAAGTGAGCAGCAGCTTTGCTGTACAGATGTGCAAGATTCCCAGTACTTCAACATTTCTGCATCAGAAGAAAAACATCTGAGCCAGAAAGCTTTCTGGTGAAGCAAATGGTGGAAAAAGAGACACTTCCTAGAGTTAGGCAATATCCTGATAGAGATGTGGTTTATCCTTTTAAGAAAGAAGCTTCATTCTGCACCTAGGTAAAAGTTAGTTGGAACTGGTACCTGCTGGCTGCCTTTCTGCTTAGTTCTCCCCCAGTTCTTTCTCTCCTGTGACTGAAAAATTGTGGTGATGAGCCAGCCAGCCTGCTGAGCATCTAACCAGAGCAATGCTAACAAAGTATGTTGTTCCCAAATAGAGAATTTTAATTTTCATCGGTATTAAAGCTGTTGATAAAGTCCCGAATCACCTCCCATTCTGCAAGTCAAACATGCATGCAGTTTTCTTGCTACTGTTGATTTGACTGTAAATTGCTTTAAAATAGGACTTCAAATTCTGAATTCTTTGTACCAGTAAGTTCTTAGTGCCAAAGAGGAACATTGTTGTGCTGAGAACATATGGCAGTGGCTGCATGTGTACATTTGTCTTCCCTTAGATGAAGTTATTTTGTAATTGGAAACCTTAGTGGAAGGATTTTTGGTTTTATTGTGATCAGACATCTAAGCACCAGCCTTCTGCTACAGCTGCAGCATAAGTATTCAAGTTATTTAAGCACAAAATTAAACTTTCCTGTTCCACTTAGCTGTCATTTTTTTCCCCCGCCTCTTAATTTTTATATTTAAATAAACAGTTTTAAGTATTTGCTTGCTTTGGGGAAAAAAAGTCCTGTCCTTGTCCTGTTACGATAAGCTACTTGTCTGAAGGGCAGAAAGCTGAGGCCACCAAGAAGACATGTGGAAGAGGGGGAAGAATTTTAGAGCCGTAAGCTGGGTGTTCTCCAGTTGGCCAAATCCAAGGAGAGGGAAGAAGACCCCCAGGTAACTGAAGTGAAGCACAAGAGCCGTCAGTGGGATGTGCTGTACTGCAGTGGGTCAGGCACGGTGGTTTCAGGAGCTGTGGAGTCAATGCCATTGAGCAGAGCACTGCTCATCTGGCATGGTTGCCCTGCTGGTCCTTCACCTACGAGAGAGATGAACTGCACCTGGAATAGCGAGAGGAGAGCCAGAGGGATTGCTGGGACCGTGGGAGATGGGCGTGCTTGATGACATCAGGGTATGTTGATTTGCTTAGGCTAGGGAAGCAAGCGGGGCAATGCCTGTAAACACAGAAGGGGGAAATACCAGTCAGGGAGAACAGTTATTTATTCATAACAGTGCAGGCACCAGAAAATATGGTGCCACCTGGCCTGAGTAAATTTCATCTGAAAACTGGAAGAAAGTTCTTAATGCTTAGAAGATTTGCATTCTGCAACAACCTTCCAGTGGGAATAAAGTGGAAAGCAACGAACCAAGCCCTGACTGCTTCATATGGAGCTCAGGAAGTTTATGATGGGCCTGGAGATCTCTTCCCATCTCTCCTTCCTCCACATTAACCGCCTGTTCAGGCAGTATCTTTCAAGATACATGTTCACTTGTCACTTCTTAATTGCTCTCATGTCCACTTGTTTGAAGGACTGAATGGTTTCTGATCAAGTATTTTGATGGCAAAAAGCGCTGCGCTGACAGGATCACTTCACTTATGAATTGTGCTTAGGCACTTGCTGGCCCCTCCTGTTTTCTGTCTCCATTTCTTCAACCACTTCTTGTTACTAGGTCCTACACTTCTGATAGCGCCTCGTCTCTTTGGAGGAACTTGGTATCTTTTGTTCTCTTTCTTATTTAAAAGTAAAAAAAAAAAACCAACAAAAAAACAAACCACACACCTTCTAAGTCTTTATTATGGTAATGGGAAAGGTAGGTCCAGTTGAACATTGGGTTTGAAGCCAGATGCTATTTAGGTTGTGTTCTTACAATAACGAGACACTCTTCTACCCTTGAGATAGTAGATGAGCATGGTTTATTCACATTGTTTTCCTCTGCTTCTATTTACTGCTGTTTTAAGAGCGTATAGAAAAAGCTTACCCTGTGAATGTCTGAGGGAGAACTTTTGGCAGCATCTGTGGTATGAAATTAAACAGCACCGCTGAGTATTGCCATGAACTGTACCTTGATCATCTCTAGCACTAAGTCGTCCGGAGGTTTCCAGGTATAGGTGCAGGTTTGGCCTGTGTCAGAAATTCCTCAGCACCACTCTTGAACAGGAATGGGCCGGGATATTTCCCAGTGGGTGTTTTGGTTGCAGCTGTTTTGCATCTGAATTTTGCATAACAAAATGCAACCACATGGCCAAGGGTCATTGTGTCGGTTGGCCTCCGTTCCAGGGAATGGAGCCAGGCACATGCAATTCGTTGTTGTAGAGAGTTTTTGTGTAGTTTAGTGAAAGGAGACTGGAAAAAGTGAGCACGTGCTTAGTGAAACGTGAGGAAGGTTACTTGCCTTTGGTGTCTCGTCATTACTGAAGCTGACGTCTCATTCTCTCACATTGTGGCTGTTGTGTGAGACATTTGGGCCACAGGCTCTCTCCCTCTCTCTGTGACACTTGGGCTTAAATCGGGCTTCTGCATTGCTTCCAAGGCAACCCCCCCCAAAAAAAAAAATAGGACAATTAGTCTTCATAATGATGAAGAGCAGCCACTGTTCTGAGCGGAAAAGCTACTCCATGAGTAATGCAGCGCCAGCCTTCATGGCTTTCACTTCGCGTTGTCATTTTCTGAGCTCCTGAGGTGTAGGAAGGCTGGAGGCCAGAAGCTGTCAGCATCAAATACTTGGAGAAAGAACATTTCTATTCCATTTTACTTTGCTCAATTATGTATTGTCTTGGCAGGGCAACAAGTAGGCAGGCAAGCGTTGCCTGGCCAGTGCCTGCGCAGTTCTGGCACGCCGGATCAAGCGCTTCAAGCATCAGAGCTGTCAGGCTGGCGCTTTTCACCACTAAATGCAGTCCTAAATTACAGCTAAATGAAAATAGAGATTTTGCTTCGGAGCTTGATCGTGTCATTTTGTTCAATCCTTTTACTTTTTCAGTGGCTAAGGAGGAGAACCACTCCCTCGGTCAGAGCATCCACTGCGTTATAAACATGTGCGATATCAGAGCATCTTTGTGTATATTTATGTATGAGAACATTATAGTATGCTGTTTTAAAGATATCTATCTCTGTAGTACATAAAACCTTTGGCAGTAAAATTGTAAATCCACGCAATGGGGTGTTAAGCACACAAATCCAATTAAATCCTTCAAACAGCTTTGAAAGCCTCTCCCAGAGGGTACAGAAATGGTTATTTGTGATTCTCTTGAACTGCCTTTTACGGCAGCTTGCTTCGAGTGTCTGTGACAAGTAGTCTTCTGGGGGTTTAACGCTGCGAATGGTGGGTTCTTTAAACAAGCAAATGAATAAACTTAAGACTTGGTTTTACTCTTTTAACAGATCCTACGCAAATGGGAGGGCTGAGCATGCTGCTTCTGGCAGGGGAGCACGCCCTGACGGCACAGGAGGTAAGGAACCCTCCTCTCTGCCTTACTGCAAGCCCTCTATTTAAAGGGAGCTGGGAAGGAAGAACGGTTGACCAGTGGGAAATGAAACTTAAGATACACCTCAGGTCACCTCAGGCAGGACTGAGGTGTGAGCCCTGCGATGGGGGTCTTGTATCCCATCCATGACTGTAGACATCAGGCCCAGTTTTTAATATCCATTCAATATTGACTCTGCTGACTGAATATTTGATCAGACCAAGCCCTGCGAGAGGAGATTGTCACAGGTAGAAGGGTTGAAATACAGCAACTGTATTAACAAAAAGGTGGCTTGCAAGCTCTTTCAGGGAAGATTTCAGACGCTTGTGCAATGCCTCACACAACTGTGGCCTTGGCACTAATAGCAAAATAAATACCTAATAATTTCCATACACAGTCAGTGTCATCATATATGCATTCTGAAACCATGCAAGTGCTAACAGGTAAGCAGAGTATTACAGTCTACTCCTGTTGACTAAATCTTTACGTCTAAAAACAAGTTTGTAGTTCAGTTGCTATCACAAACATTTTGGTTTTATGAAGGAGTTTATCCTGCATATCTCTGGTAGTCCAGAGACCTCTGGTCTTTCATTAAACTGATTATTATTTATAATCCTCTGGGGGGCCAGCTTTGAATATTGTTCAAAAGGTGACTTACATGTTGGGTAAAATAGGTGGTTGCTGCCATAAATCTCTAGTGTGGAAAGAACAGTGGAAGTGAGGAGGGTTTCTTTTTTTTCTTTTTTCTGGTGCAATAATTAACTATCTGTATATGTGATACCCCCAAAAGCAAAACGTGTAGTACATTTGAGATGGATTGCTCCTGCACTGCTAAGACTGAGCCAAGACTGCTCGATGTGTTGCGCAGCAGTCTGAGCAGGAGGAATCTTTGTGCAGATGTGGGTGCTGGCTTTCTGTGCTGCAGCATGAAAAATAGGGAACACTAGTGTAAGGTTGGCAGAGAAGGGAAAAGAATCTGGTTATTTCATGCCAAAACGAGAATGTCCTGTAGTTTTCAAACTTTGAAACTTTGGCTTGGAGATTAAAAACTGTGTTTGCTATGCTACTACGTTTAAATGAGAGGCAAGGTGTATTATAGTCACAGAAACTCTGTTCCATTAAGAGGGTCTTTGCTGTGGTTCTGTGAGCTGAGCTTTCTTGATTTGACATGGGAAGTGTCACAGTTCCAGGTGGCAGCAAAGCAATAAACTCTACATGCAGATTTAGAGACAAATGAAAATGGATGTTGTCTGATTGTTTTAGTATATTAACGGGGTTTTTTAATCAGGACTTTCCATTTTTGAGCAAAAGACACGTTTCCCATGCACCTACATAAACCCCATTTGTTCTCATAGGAGCGCTTCTTATGGCTTGTGATACAATATTTACTTTATGTATAAGCCATACTTTGCTGTGCTCTTTTGGGCCTGTAGTCTTCTGCTGAAACCTGGCCACCTGTTTCAAAGAAGTAAGCTATGTAATCTGCTTTCTCCCAAAATGTAGAACAAACAATTGTTATAAATACAGCCTGAACAAAAGTAGTTGAGGGAATTGTTGGCTGTTGTTCAAACCATGATGGGCCAGAAATTAGCCCGTACTTACTGTTGGGTTACTGTATTTTAATTGTCCTTTGCTATCTGAGAAATGGGTGTCAGAGCAGTTCCCTAGAGAACAAAACTGCACGTCTTGTATTCTTGCAGAGGGTCCCCCATGTAAAATATACCCTGCAGAACAATCTGAGTGTTTGGTATTCTGAAAGGGACTCCAATAGATGGAGCTCAGTCTTCCTAACTGTGCATCAGCAGGGACTAAGTCTCCAGCTGTGTTTCTGTGTGTGGGGAAACTTCCTCGGTTTCTTTGTGTGGCAGCCCTGGTGTGTCTTCCATTTTTCTTAGCTTCCTTTTGACTCAGTATTTCAGTGGGGATTCGGTACAGAGCAAGTATTTCTTAGGTTTATGTTTCCCCAAATGCAGTAAAGATCCCAAAGTTGAGTTGGGTAACTGAACAGCACTTCTGGCTTCCCATCCTCGGGGCGTGTGGACAGAGGAGACACAAGATGTTCATCTTTGTGTGCCTGTGGCACAACCTATGGTTAGATTTCCACGCTGATGCGTGAAAACAGTTTCACACACGCAAACCAGCGTTCGGGAGGTTAGCAAAATGTGCTAGGAGGCGGTGTGATGGGTTCAGTAAGAAGCTCAAGAATTGATTGCAGAACAGGTAAGCATCTTTCTTCTTCAGTGGAGGGGTGTTAGTTTTGTTGGTTTAGAGCTGGTTTTGACGTGGGGGGAAATTGGAGGTACTGAGGTGACCACTAAGGTATTGTCAGTGAAGAGGTTCAGAAGTTGCTTATCTATGGAAAATACAGGTATTCTTTTTATATGCATTTAAGTATATAAATACATGTTGTATCTCTAAACCCCTGGCATTTCTATTAATAAAGGACACATGCAGTGTCAGTTTTTAAAAGAATGCCCTAACTGGTATCCTGTAGTCCTCATTATCATTAAAACGTGTGTGTGTGTACATGTGAGATGCATGTGCATATATATGGTTCTTAACCTGGGGGACTGCCAGACATAAGATTACTTGTAAACATGCAGTTTGACTGCTTGTGCACATGTATGATTATGGTGGTGGCCTTGTAAGCATAGGTCTTAAATACTCTCTATCTTAAAAATTGTGTGTAGGAAGGAGGGCAGCACTAGCACAGTTTGCTCAAAACTTGGAAGAAGATGAGGGAAATCATACTTAGAGGTCTGCTGTTCCCACAGCAGTGTCAGTGTATTCAGCGCTTGCTGATTTACTATCAGGTGCATGTTAAATTGATATATAGGGACTTCTCAAGTCAGCTGTTTAACCTTCAAGTTGTCAGAAGCCCAGAAGTCAGGTGACAAAGTGACCTGCCAGCAGGAGGATGGGAAGAGACACAGCAGCAATATTTACAAAATCGACTTGAGGCTTCAGTTGCCATCTCTCAGTGCTGCTGGTCTTGTTCCTATTTTGTCATTTTTTTTCAATAGAGTTGTTTTTCTTCCGACTGTGAGTACATGGTTGATTTCCAGGCAGCGGCTGGTGGTACTGAGCAGATAGGTGAGTGATGCTACAGACCTTATCGGCAGTAAACTAAGGACTTGGATATGCAGCGAGTTTCCCCCTGGCTCTGGGGTCCTTCCAGCACTTACACAAGGCTGCGGTGTGTATATGAGCGTATTTTCTTGCCCACCTGAGCAGAAACAGCGGACGGGTCTGGCCCAGCTGCTGTGGCTGTGCTGGGCAGAGCCTGGCCCCGCAGCAGGTTTGTTGGCAGAGACGGGCTGAAGCAGGGGGGTGGGCAGCCCTCCTTGCTTGCCCACTCCCCTCCCCGTGCATCTCCCTTACTTGCCCGCCAGGCCCTTTGCTTGCCTTACAGCAGCACCTAGTGGCCTCTCTGTAGTTTACTGCCCAGAAATTCCAGAATTTGTCATGTAGTCCAAAACGTGGCATTTTACCACTGTCCGCGCCGTCAGCAGGGCCCGATGTGCCAGTAGGACACCAGAGCCTGGCGTGGGCATCACTGCGTACGGACGGTGCCGCGGCTGCCCTTCGCCTGCCTTCCGCGCGCTCTGCTGCCGAGCAGGTTACGGCAACGTGCGGGGAAAGGGAGGCGACGGAGCCCCTATCCTGGCGGTTTCCATCTCCTTGAGAACAAAAGGTTGTCTTGCATGTGATGCTCTCTGCGCAGGGTGGTGTTGCCCTGGGTGTAAATCAGAAGTGAAAAATCCCTCAGTGCAGCTGGGGGGTGGAAAGAGGAGAAGAACTGAGACGTTGAGGAGGTGTTATTACGGCAGGAAGTGAGACCTGTGGAATGGCACTCTGTGCATCCAGTCCCTCCCCTCCAGTCATTATTTTAGTTAGTGCTTTGAGCAGGTTCAGCCCAGCAGAGGTTAGAAGTCCTGGAGGTCGTAAATTTCCCACAGCCAGGAGTGTGTGTGGAGAAGCTGAGTAGAAGAAACAAGCTCAGATCAGTGCTTCTGTCAAGCAAAGGCAACATGAACTTTTTAAAGATAATGGAAATCGATGGGAAAAGTATAGTTGTTCCAACCACAAAATCGCCTCTGAGTTACTGGGCACCAGTAATCTATCCTTTACACGCGAAGCTGTAGGAGAGTGGGCTTCACACCTTCCACGGCTTGTGGTTCCTGCACCTCCAGGTGAAGAAGCTGTGCCCGACCCCCAGCAGCGAGAAGCCTCATCCCCCGTCTCTGCGCCTGCCAGGGGAGCCAGTACCATGCACAGCACTTGGGGTGCAGGGGCTGAGCTGTGATAGCCCCTCTCAGGTGGGCTTCTCTGCTCCGGCACGGTGCTCCCAGGGTGGTGTGGGTCAATGGTTCTGAGCTCTGAGCTGGTTTGTGCCATGCCAGCTCCGGCGTGTGGCCACCCCAGTGAGCAGGGGGGTTTCACACACCTTGCACAGTCACGTTGCTACTCGTAAGCAAAGCGGTGTCCTTGCGTACAGTGCTTCCTCTGCGAACAAACTGCTTCAGCAGACACCGCAAACTAAGCTACATAAGGCAGCTGGTCAAACTACAGAAAATGTAAGTTATGTGGGGAGCCAAATCCCAGGTTTGGTTATTCCTGAGAGAAACACAGCAGTGAAGTGGCCTGAAATAACCAGATGAGTGCTCAGGAATGCAAGCAGCATCCTTTTATATTTCACAGCAGTGCAGAGGCTCAGACCTACAGTGACAGGTCACTCAAGAGCAGCAAGCTTGGTATGCATCCCTGGTACAATCCATACCACAGCTGAGGCACAGACATCTTAAACAGATCATACAGAAACGTGAGAAAAGCAGCAATAAACTGCTTCATCAGTGAAAAGTTACGCAGCCCACTGAAAAAGCAAAAGCCCGGCATTAAAAATACGTTCTTCATAACCCTTTGGGTTGGTATACTCCCATAGTACACTAATAAAACATCCTGCTTAGTGTTTAATAAATATAATGGAAGCATAGATCATAGGAGGCACTGTTACTGCTTGATTTTATTGCAGGGGAGAGATGAGTTCGACTGTATACGTAAGCAAATTGCCATGTGCTGTGATTCCCCTTGGCCTGTGGGTTGCTGCACTTGGATTGAGTGTTTTCAGGGGAGCAGGGGGAGCAGATTCCTGAAACAAAATGCCGCCGATGCTGTTGCGGCGCTTAAGCATCTCAGATGAACAGCAGCAGGAGCAGCAGTACAACCAGCATGTGCTGTGGAACCTGCTTATTCTGCGGTGCTTTGTGCTTACCGGCAACGATGCAGTTGCTAGCTAAATCTCATGTGTGCGTTCACTGATAAATGCTATTGACAGGCTTGTTGTGGTGGTAAATAAGGGAAAAACGTATCTGCAGCAAAATGTTTTAAAGAAACTGAAGTTTCATGAAAAATTAAAAATCGTTAGGGAAAAAAAATTCCATCGTGTTACTTGTTCTAAGATCCCGCAACACCACATTCCATTCTTCCAATTCCTATTAGCTATGTTACATAACTTATTTGATACTAACAGTAGCTCATGCTTCTAAGAGTTACACATATAAACCTTTCTTACACTCAAATGTGACATTTAATGGATGTATCATATTTGATAGAATTCCTTTACAGAATGGTGCTTGACTCACACATTTCTGGCTAATAACAGTACAGCTAAGCTCTGTGTTAATTCAGATAAGGCTGTTGTTTTGGAACAGTTGTTTCTTTGTATTTTGTTTTCAGAAGTTTTGACTCTTTCTTGCACTGCTTCTCATAAGCACCTCTAAATGGATGTTTAGGTACATTATTTGAGCAATTTTAGGCTTGTGGTACCCATAACTACTTATTTTCATGCTGTTAGGTGACTGGGGATTATTTTTCTAATAGGTATTTCTGTCACTTAGCAACCCTCAGTGTCTTCAGAAATTTTTTTTTTAGCTTCCAAGTAATTTTCTTATTCAGAGTGGTAGTGCAAATTACATATGCGGCAGTGTTGATAGCATCACCAATACAGGGTAGTTGTGTGTGTAGCCTGGTATCATCAGCTTAGTATTCTGTTGCATAAAAGTTTTGCAAAGTTAGGAATATCAAAAGAAAAATAAAACCACTTGTATTTTTGTGGTCTTTCTTCTTAGGCAATTTTCAAATGCATTAAAATGGGTGCTAAACTGTGTTTTCATGTATAAATTGTATAAATTATATACAATTTATAAATTGTATATAAATATATATAAATCATATGCAATATATAAATTATAAATGTATAAATTTAACTCATCCAGGACTCTGAAACGTTAGATTGCCCATCATCTCTTAAACACTGCTGCTTGTAACTGCTGCCTGGTATTTCATTTTGCTCACTGTTGTTCTTAGTTTGGAAGAAGCACCTTTGAGGTCTTACTCTGCACACTTCTCATTTCAGGTTTCCTCGGGTACTTGCCAGTCTGATGCAGCTAATTCTACAGAACCCTGTCAGAAGTCGTCATTGTTTCAGTTTGCAGAGGTGAGTTTCTTTAAAAGGGGTTGTCTTCCCCAGTGTTTCCTTTTCAGAAGTATCTGATGTTCAGCTGAAAGAGAAATCAAAAAAATCATTAACTGAAATTCATGCTTTTAGTTACTCCTTCTTTTGGGGTTTATGGTACTGGGTCATTCATCAAGTAGGTAGGTGAGACTCACAGTGCAGGGGAGTGTGTTTTAGGAGCATGGTGGGAACCTTAAGGCAATAACACAGCAGTGCTTTAAGCAGTAATTTCGAGATGTGTCATTCCTGCACTTAGTTTTAAACTATAATCTTACTAACTAAAGTTTTAACATGTGCGTTTAGATGTTCTGTTATGTCCTTTATCTGTTGTGGCTGCTTTAGTCATTCTCTCCATCAAAAATTAACTGTAGTTCTGGAGTTTCCAAAATTTTCTTCTATTCTGTTAACTACCAGATCTCTGTGTGCAGCTATGCTTTAGCTTTGCAACATATGATATTTTTGTAACATATTTCCAGTTATTGCTAGAAGTGCAACTGTGATGGGTTTGTTTCTTAAAGTATACACTACTTCATTCATGTTTTAATGGATGTCATTGACATAAATAGCATGACAAAAAGGAAGTTGCAAGGAATCCTGGTCCTCTGTAAGCATCACTTTCTTGTTGGTATCTTTCCAGCTTCTGAAGTGGTCATAATCAAGTGACATATAAATATTTAGCTGTATAAATATTCATTTTACAGGACACTGGGTGGTGTTTGAGTAAGGGCATATGGAAGGAAATTTTGTCATAGCAGGAGCTTCTTTTTAATATTACCTTTTTTCATACCAGCTATGAATCTGACTCCTGTATCTTCAGTATTCATTGCTGTGTGCACCTTCATATCCTTCCGTAAACATCATTGCTTAAGCAGATACATTGCAGTCCTGGCACACAGAAAATGTGATTTTTAATTGTTGTTGTTGTTTGTGTTGGGTTTTGTTTGTTTTACTATCGCCCACAAGAGCTCAGATCTTAAGCTGGAACTCAAGGTTTTCCAAATGTTTTAGAATTAAACTAAAGCACTGCTGGGGTTTCTTATTAGAAAGAGGAAATGCCTGGTGTACCAGCAATGAAAGGCAATACGTAGAAGCTTTTAAAATTGGTTAATTCCAGTGTCACTTATAATACTTCTGTGGTAATAATTCAACATTGATTTTCCAGTATTTCTGAGATGCTTTTGTATACTTACACTGTCAGCTGAGCAATGTCACACTTTGCATACATCTTCTTGATAACTGTCTGTTTCTTGAATTTCACTGTTAAATCTTTTAAAGAGTAAGGCAAATACCTGCTCACTTAATTGTTTCAGTTCATTTTACAGTGCCCAAGCAGGATAGTGCCAGAGCCACGGGGTAGTAGGCAGGAATTGTGTGCTGCAAGATACCGCTCTTGCTAAGGGCTTGTGACCGCTGACTTCTCCTTAGCCATGGAGGAACTTCAGCGGGTGCCAGGAAATAAGCTCATCTGCACTGCTGAAACATTGGAAAACCAGTGATCAGTACTTAGAAATGCATATTAGCTAGTCTTACTTTTCAAGGATGTTAAACAGCCTGTAGTGAGGCTGCGCCTAACCAGTGCACCGTAGGAACGTGTGTCAATGGCAAAATAATTGCTACTTGTACCAAGGTCTTATCTGCAACAAAAATAATTGACCAAGTTAAACAGTATAAGATGTGTACACCTTTGTATCAGGGTTAGATCTGGTACCACAAAGTACCTGCACGCATTTTGTCCCTGCCCACACTTACCTTCCATGCCGAGTAGCAATTTGTGCTCTATCAGCACCGCTATTCTGCAGCCTCAGGTCTTTCACTGAACTGTGAAATACAATATAGTGTGAAGTTTTTGTTGCTAACCCTGTTTTGACATGTCAGCGGGCAAATAAAAGCCCTTCAAAAAAGTCTTAGCCTGTTCTATTGATCCTAGGAAAGATTTTCCTCGTGAAAAATAATTCAAGGTCACCATTTCACAGATGGCCCATTCATTGTGTCTCTGGAAAGCAGATACTGTTCTTTGTATGGGTGTGCTGCCACTCATTTGCATGCTCTGAGGTACCAGGAATCTTTCTGTGTGAGGGATCAGAAATGTAGCACGTTGAAGTTTGATATTGCAACTGAAGAGTTAGGTAATACAAACATAACTCTTTTTCTGACAGATCTCTTCAAGCACATCACGACCTGGAGTCCCGGGAGATGCGAAACAGACTGAGGAGTCTGCGTTGTTTCAGTTTGCTGAGGTATAATGGCTGAAATACGGTGGGGGAGGATGGGAGGAAGCAAGGAACCGGTAGGAGTTGTCACTGAATGGCTAAGCACCTTATTTTATAAGGGATTGCCGTCAGTAGATGTTTATCTTCATGATAGCATTGTGTTAAAGTCGGGCGGGGGGGTAACCAGTGACTGGATGGGATGCTGGCCAGTTCTACCAGCTGTAGTATATACAAAAAATACTGAGTTTGTGAATATTACCTGGCCTTCCATACCAAAGGACCACTGCAGACATATGTTCCAAATGGCCTTATAATTTACATCTGGGAAAACAACAAATAAAAGACACTCTGAAATGACACAGTGTGCACTGCCTATGGAAGGGGCCGCAGCAGTGCAAAATGGCAACTACCCTGGAGGTAGGAATCCTCTGAAAAATAACCTTGCGGGTCAAAGGAAGCTTGTCACAGCAGGGATATGAAGCAGCATTGTTAGGTGGTGACTTACAAAGGCTATAAATTACCCTTAAGTATGTAAGCTATCCTCCTTCCTCCACGTATTCGAGTTTTGGAGTTCTTAAAGACTGCTCTTAAGAATTTCTTTCCCCACGTGTTTCATGTGCCTCTGTGGATTGACTTTCCACACATTTACTCTTCTTGCCCATTTGGGGGAGCCTGGTACTGCTGGCAGGATCCTTTCTGCTGAAGGTATCTTCAGGATGCGTCTGAAGGGGCTGGGGTTGGAGCCGGAGTTAGTGTGGAGGAACATGACGGGATGAAAAGATACCCTGTTTGTTATTCTGTGTGCTTTACGTGCCACACGATTCTTTCTGTTAAATGTTAAGCTAATTGCGTTCTGTGGAGTTTTTAGCTTGGCTGTGGTGGGCCTTGACGCATTTCTTAAGAGGCCCAATTAAGAAAAAGCAATGTACTGAATCAGGTAGCATAAAACACCTGACTAGAAACACCTCTATAAAAGATACAATAGAGTTACTATCTCTAACCGTGAAGATGTTTTCATATGTGTCACCTTTTCTAAGTTACAAGTTACTTCGGAAAGTTCTTTTGAGAAAATTAGTGGAATTGAGCAGGATAAAGCCATGTGCTGAAGCCAGCCTTTTAAATCGAGTAAGAGATAGAAGCTGGAGGAAATTTCTTGTGAATTTACTGTGTGAGTGAATCTGCTAACTTAGTCTCAAAAATCTAAGCCATCTTACATTTTAATGAAACAGCAATTTTAGGTATCTGTGGAGCTGAACAGGATATAAATTGCCTTTACTATAGTGTTTTCAAATTGTCATGTAAAACCTGACTTAGCCACACTTCAAAAATATCAAAGAACCTAAAATCATTTCCTCTCCTAACTGAGCAAACAACGAAGTGGTAAACATGAAAATTACCATACGGATGTGACCGTGCATCGGGGTGCGTACCACTGCGCTGAGCCAGCTCATTTGGCACATCAGCGTGCACGTATGAATCATCAAATAGTAGGGAGAAGAGGTGCTTAGAAAGTTAATTAGAAACTGTTGAGGACAGTTGAAAAGTAAGGGTTAATCTCTTTTTCTGGTAAAAAGATACTAAAATGTGTAAGTGATCTGGAGGGGGCTGTATTTTTTAGTTGTTTTTTCAGTGTCTGGAAATAAAGAAGTCTGGAAAAGCAAAAAAAAAAAACAAACAAAAAAACCAAACAACACAAAAAAAACCCAACCCTTCTTGGCCATGGTCATTCCTCCTGTGTTACAGTGTTGTGGTGAGACCTCAGTGGCAGTGACTAACCACGTTTTACCTATAGCTATGGAAAAGTGGCATTTTTTGAAGATGGCAGCCTTGATTTCATTTAGGCTGTTCCAGGGGAAAGTAATCTTTCTCCCCCTGCTGTTAAAGCTGCTTGTTCCCTTTCCAGTGTAAGGGCTTTCATTTGCACAGGGTGTCTTTGTCAAGTTTGGCAAAAATCCTGTTCCTTACTGTGCCACTTCTTACTGGGTCCTGTCTGTCTGAGCGCGTTACCGCGTTTTGTAGCTAAATTATGGTTAGCAATTTGCGGGAGGCTGCTGTCAGCAGCGTACGGTGCTACAAAAGAAAAAAAAGAGAGGGAGAGAAAGTGGTTATTCAGCCAGTAGCCAAGCAGACCTGCGAAGAAATGCGGAGCGTGCTGTGGTCTGATGTGCCTGGAGACTTTTGGCAGCTGTCCCAGCTCAGTTTTGGGTCTGGCTGGGTGTTTTTCGTGTGTTCCCTTTTCTCCTTTGCGGTAGGGTGAGGAAGAGTGGAGGCAGCGATCCCATCGAGCCGGCCAGTCATTCCAAATGGACACCTTTACCCCAGGGGAACAAGCCCCCTGTCGCTCATAAACAGCTTCTTCTGTGTCGAGGTACCCAGGGATTCTTTGCGTCTTTTACCGCCTCAGTTAGCCTTTCAGCTGGTCTGTCATCAATTAAAGCTGATGAGGCTATGGCTAATGAGGTGTGCCCCGTGTCTCACCGCAAGAGCTGCTGGTAACCCGGGGCGTGAGGCTTGGCGGGGTGCTGCGGGTGCACAGCCGGGAAGACGATGTGACATCCTCGTAGGAGTTTTTTGAAATTCAGAGTGTGGCCAAGTTACGCTCTTGGCTTTCTCGTTCTGCTCTGATCCTGCTCGGTCCTACATTTGTCCTTTCCATTCCGATGGAAAGCCGTTAGACAGGGCCGTGACCCTTGAGCACGGGCTGTGTTCCTTGGCGCGGTGGGTGCGTGCCGGCTGGGTGCTGCCGCCCCCCGTGCCGTGTCCACCCCCCGTGCTGTGTGAGGGACGCAGAGCAGTTGGGACCCCAGCTCTCCTGGTCTGGCTGGATATGTGTCTGGCAATCGAGAACAGATGGTGGGGACGCTTCGTTGAGAAGAAACAAGAGTACCTGTTAAATTTACTTAACCAAAGTTTAATCTGTTATTAAACAAAGAAAATTATTCTGCAGAGTGGAAGCCATGAAACTGCTAGTTTAACCATTTTGAAAACCAAATGAAGCCAGCCCCCTTCCCCCAAACTCTTCACTTCCAGCTGCTTTTCCACCTAGCTTTTCTCTAGGTGATTTAATCCAAAATGATCACAGGCTGCATGCAGCAAGGTGGAATTTCCTTTGCCAGTCCAGCAGGTTACTATCCTTTAATAAAAAATGCATGCCTGAGGGCGATTCTGTTCCTGCCCCATTCTCACTGACTTTGAGCAGGCTTGTGTGCAATCCTTTCTGTTCATTTCTGTGCTAGACAGAAGGTTTGGATCCGAAACTTTTAGTCAAAATGCCTTAAAATTGGGAGTGTGAGAGCTAGGCAGTATCTTCTCTTCCAGCTTTCCCTTAAGTAAAGCTGTAACCTTCCCAGGTAAGGCCATTATGGAAATAGACAAACATACTTGCTATTTGCCTACATACTGAAATTATTAAATGTCTGTGTTGATGTGAAATACTTATTCTAGGAGGGAAATGAAAAAGTGGTACCATGGCATGCGTTTATGTAGTATGGTAGCTAAAATGCCGACCTGCATTGTAATGAAAGATAGTAACGTGATCCTAACGACCCCCACGTTAAACCTGTACGTAAGACGGGGCTATTTGTGGTTGTAGTACTGCAGGTTCTGATTATTCTAATTAAAACTGGAAGATGGTATTAAGACAGGGATCGAGATCTTTAATCTCACTGATGGATCAGCTGTCTTCTGAAGTTTGGCCAGCAACTTGGGCAGAATGAGTTCTACGTTTATGTCTCTTGCAGCTTGTTTTCTTGACAATGAAGAGAACTTTTTGCTGAAGTGAGATGTTGGCTTCCTCTCCTCCTCTTAGTACTACAAGGTTCTCGCCTTTTGTTAGGAGCACCCATTGTCAAAAGGAAATTCTTTACTCTTTCCTCACATTGTGCGTGAGGAGGCAGCACAAATAATATAAACCTGCACGTTCTCAGGTTATACTTCAGTATGTGGGTGGTTTTCTGTCCCTTTTCTGCCGTTTATATTGTACTGAAAAAAATCATTAAGAGCTGAGAATTTATTGCAGTAGAAAGATAAAAATTTGAGAGCCTCTTCCTGCAAAGTGCAGTGTACAAGATCACTTACCCCAGTGGGATCCTGAGCAGGTTCACTGAACTGTCTTAAGGCAAAACTAGGATTTTTAATTAGTTTAGTTTGATATTAAAAATTATTATTAAAGCACATTCACATATGACTTACTTTATTTTAAATACCTTGCAGTAAAATCGATGTCCTGGATTGTGTTGGGGATGCGGTGGTGTAATGGATCTCATCAAAAAATGAAAAGTAAACTCTTCCAGTAATCTAGTTCAAAAGGAAAGACATTAAACATAAAGAGAAGGGCTAAGCTGATAATTTTTACATTTGGGGATTGTGGTCATAAGCTTGATTTTTGCAGTGAAGCAGGTGCCATGGAAACACTGGTGGTCTTGCCCCTAATGTTAGGGCTTTTCAAGGCTTCCTGGTCAAATACTGCCCTGTAATGCCTTGCCAAAAAAGATCAAAAAGAAAAATAATGATTAGTTCTTGTGTTGGTGAACTCATGCTGCACTTGGAAGGAGGTCAGGAAAAATTTGGCTGTAAAAGCAATTCCCTGAACTGTGGTGGTAGTTACTCAGCGCTGGTGCTGGCACACCAACATCTGGGCTAGGTTTAGAAGGCTAGGTTTGATCTCCAGACCTAAGGTCTTACTTCTTTTTTCTAACTAAAGAAAGCAAAACAAGCAGTGCCTATGAGGACAGATGGTCCTTTTCAACATCTAACCAAATGCAAAATACTGCCCAGGCTTTCCGAGAGAATTTTATTTAACCTTGGTCACCACATTTTGTGTTTTTAAGCAACAGGTAAGTCATGTTCACTTGGTTACATAAAACACACACAAAACACACGGCATGACAGAATACTAGCTGTGGACAATACAAACATAGAAGAGAATCCATGAGCCTAACCTAAGGAAGAAATTCTGCATTTGCTTGCATCTCGCTGACTTCTAAATGCCTTTAAAGTGTTTCTTGGATGGGATTGCCTAACTGAAATAGGGTCTTCTGCCAGAAAGATGTAAAAGCAATTGATTTAACTAACACCTTTTTCTCATTCTTTTTTTCTCTTCCTTTCTGTCTTTTCTGTATGCCGCAAATGTTTTCTCCTCTATTAAAACCTAGATCTCATCCAGTACTTCCCAGTTGTCAAATCCTGAGCCAGTAAAGCACTGTGGGAAGTCGGCACTCTTCCAGTTGGCAGAGGTAAAGTTCTACCCATTAGTGTTCACAATGGGAAGATGCGTATATCTTTTTCCCCCAAAAAATAAGAATTGTTTAAGGTTTGCTCTAGTATCAAATCTGGTGTTTCAGAAGCGTAAGTCAGTAAATAATGGCATAGCAGGAGAATGAGGCAGTGGCAGTGTCCCCAGGACCTGGCTTTTGTTTATACGCTTGTTAATGTGCATAGTTTCTTGGAGATGGTGCAGAAAGTTATGTTGCTTTTTACAAAAATTAGCCTTATAATGATAATAAAAACAATGCTCAGGACAGTAAGCAAAGACAAGTAGGTGATGGCATTCTTAATGAAGACTGGACACCAGGATTGAAGACGTGAGGCTTTGGTTATAAGGACTGGACAGTGCATTGCTGAATCGGGGACCAAGATAGGAGGGAAAAGTAGACTTCAGGATCATCAGGAATCTGTATGAAGAGTTGGAAGCTGAAGCAGTGGATTAAGTTCTGAAATTGGCAGCTGTCGGCAGTAATCAAGGGTACTAGGTCAGGTTTCCCAAAAGTCCTAGAAATTCTCTGTGAGTTTTAACTGTAACCTTGTAGAGTTCTGCTCTTTGATGGGGATGAATCACTCAAAAACCTTTGAGGCTTGGTGTGCAAATACTATTCTTTTTGATGAATGGAAGATGAAGGTACATGCTGTATTGCAGGTAGATAAGGGAGGATGCTAGTACCTTACTCATACACATTTTTGCTTGGTTTTTTGGTTGGTTTTTTTTTCAAAATCACATCCTATTTCAAGGTGGAAAATGGTTCTCTGGATCCCATCTGGTGGCATCCAGCCGGGTATTCTTGCTGGTGAGGTTAATCCCTGTCAGGGAAAAAGAAAAAAAAAAAGACAGAG
>JAVJGJ010000014.1:118256525-118290994 GCA_035590215.1 Microhierax caerulescens | reverse complement strand
CTGCCGTGTTTTCTTTCTGGTTTGTTTTATGCCTGTAATAGAAAAAAAAAAAAAAAAAAGACAGAGATTGGAAGCACTGAAATGAAAGTATTTCATGCTTTGCTCCATGGATAGTAGTGCTACTATCTGACTTTATAGGAACTTACAGGAGTGGAGGAAAACCTGCCTTGCCCTACGGGCAGCCCCTGGCAGCAGCAGTTTGTGTGTGCTGCGTTGTCAGCAGTGCCAGTGTGAGGGTGATTACACCTAACTGTGACCGGGCACTTGAGTATTGCAGCCATGGGGCGGCAGAAAGGCTGGTAATATTGAAGTGAGGGACAGGAGAAGTTTTCCTTTCAGGTGTCCTCTCACAGGACAGCAGCAGGCTTTGAGTGGTGCAGTTCTGGAGTGGGGCTGCTGCTGAGTGCAGGCTGACTTGGGGGAGTGAGCGTTAACAACGGTGATGTGCTCTGATCTGGGGGCAGGACAGGTGCTTGTCCACAGAGGCACAGTTTTTACTGAAGCTGGCAGAAAAAGTGGCACTAGATCTGGAAGCATGACATTTGTGTGTTGGACAGGTTTCCATGATCTCTCGGGGATTACTCAGATGAATTCCTGCAAGCCTAATTTATTATACAAAATGAATGTTAAAGGTTCTGATTTAATCTGAGAAAAACACAGCAGATGTGCTAAGCGCATCCTTCTTGTCTCTAGCTCTTGTAGGACATTAGTGCTATTGATTTATAATTTTTTTTCCTAGTTTTGGAGATCTTTATAACGTCGGATTGTAATTGGATAAATAAAATGTGAGCGATTCAGCTTAAGTTTTCAGATAGCAGTTCAGGACCTGATTTGGAGCATCCCAAATAAACCACGTTCGTTATCACCTCGAGGTGACTTAGGTTTGCAAGCTGGTTTGGCAGACACCTGTGCCGTGCCACTGTAACTCCGAACCGCAGATGCTGTGCACTGGAGGGGACGGGACTGCTGTCTGCGCGCTGCTGGCACAGCTGGGGCTGGCACGTGGGAGCCTGTCTGCTTCAGCACATCGCTCTGCTCCTCTTTCATCTCTCTGCTTGGTGGGTTAACCACTTCTGTCTTCTCCCCCACCCCGTGCCTGCCTTTTTGATATTTCACAGTATTTCACAGAAGGTGATAAAATAAAATGCAGAAGTGGGTTAAATTATTTTTCAAAAAAATTCTGAGAACATCTAAGTTTCTAAAAATGGTTGGAGCAGCCGCTCTGCAGTCTGAAACTTGGGAGGCTGTTGCTGATCAGCTCTGCTGAGTCCCTTGCAGTGCCTGGGTGAATGCTTTGTCTTTAGCCTTCGGTGTGGAGGCACGGGAGCAAAGGGAGACCGTGGGGGGGGTGAGCATCCCCTCCACAAGGCAAGGAGACCACCGCTGCCACGGGGTCCCAGCAGCACTAACAACGCATTGGAAGTACCAAGTGGCATTTTGCAGACTGGAGCTGTAATGGTCAGAGCTTGGGAGATGCTGTGAAGAGCTGTGGTTGCCAGGAGACATAGAGATAGCATCTTTTTTATTTTCTTTATGGCAGTGGTGGGTTGATTTCTGCAAAATGGGCTCCTGTTGGTTGAGTGAAAACTGGGGGGGGGGAGATAGGGGGATAGAGGGAGCTAAAGGTTGTAAACACTACAGTTCCCCAGTCCCTAGACTCCACCTCTAAGGAAGCAAGTATAAGAAACCTGCAAGCCTCATCAGATACTATGGGATATGTCCTTAAAAATAGAACACTTTCTTCTTCATACAATCCTGAGACTGAAGCTTTTAATTTGTTTAGAAAAATACCATTTCTTTGCACCTAGTTCAAAACCAAAACGAAACACTAAAGTATTGCAGAGCATCACAGCTTGATACAGGAAAAAGGTTCTGGAGAATAATCAGCTACCTGCTTGCCAGGCAGCCTCACGTACCCTGAGGAGTCGCAGAAGTTACCGAAGGCTTGAAGGCTCCTAATTCACTTTGGTTTCATACCTGCTCTTCTATATGCGTCCTGTAGGACACCAGCAGGCAGTGTCCTAGCCCGACAGGAGTAACTTTAACTTTTGACAATGAAATGGTTTTGTAACCTGACAATGAAATGGTTTTGTAACCAAGCCTCCAAAACCACCAGCAGCTGTGTCGCACACTGGCGTAGATTGATGCTCAGCTGCTGGAGGCTGCCTGTGTGTGAGCGTGGGCCTCAGCTCATCCTGCTCCTCGGAGATGGTCCCGACCAGAAGGTCCCAAAATCTGCAAATAGCTCTTAGTGCCCCGTGGTACTGTCCACCAGAGCAGTGGTGGAGAAGGGGATTATTTATACCAGCATGCACAGGTCTGCACTTTTTTTTCAATGCATATTCTTATGAATGGATTTTGGGAAGAGGGAGGAAACAATCCGTTCAAAAGCTGTGTGGTATACAGAAAAGAATTGTGCTGGTAAAAGAATGTTGTGATTTTTTTTTTCTCCCCTTCTGTTTTTTTTTCTTTAGATTTCTTCAAGTACCTCCCATTCAGGTCCCGATTTAACAAAACCGTGTGGAACATCAGCATTGTTTCAGCTGGCAGAGGTAATATTAAAACACTGGTGACTAATTACCACGGGTGCAGTGGGGCGGAGAAGTTAATGATGGTGACTGCGGAAGGCTGGAAGGCAGAACAGAGCTACAGTTATAATTACAGTGGCGCTTATGGAAGCGTAGGCTATGGTGGCTTGGGTGCCACAAGTCAAGATTTCCCGAGTGGCCATCACCTTGGAGGTTTCTCGGAGTCTGTGCTGCAGCTGAGAAGTACCACCAGGCCCTGGTGGCAAAGGGAGTTTCCAATCACTGTTGGAATTGTTTAAATTCCTTGGCTTGGGGTTTGGAGTTTTGGCTGTGTGGTTTGGCCAGGGGGGTGCAGGGAGATGAGGGGGAGGGCTGGATTAGTCTGTTACTCAGATTGGGTCATTGCCATTACAAATTCCTGTTCAAGGTCATTAGTTATTTTCATTTATTTTTGCTTTTCATGTATCCTGTTTCTTGAAGAGGGGAATAAACGTGTCAATAACTTTACAGAAACCGGTACTCTCAGCCGATCCTCCTTCTGGGAACAGTTACAAATAATGGCCCGTTACTGAAATACTGTATTTCACGTGTTTCTAAGCTTTCCCAATCTTAAAGACTGGATTGTGAGTTTATTGAGAGCCCACCAAAACAGAAGTAGCCACATCCATAGCCCTCTGTACTATAGGCTACTGCAGAAGAAGGAAAGGTATCAAGAAAAGAAAAAAAATTTCCATTGGTTGTGGGGTGGCATGGATTCGACTAGCAAAATACTGCTGTCCAGCGAGTTGCCTTTTAAAGATTGATCTTTACCCCTTGAAAATCACAGGCGGTGTTTCCATTGCAGTGCAGTAAAAAAGTCACAGGAGTACCTTGGTACCAAGGAGCCAGCTCAGCAGAGCCGGGGGCTGCTCCGCTGCCTCGTTGAACCTGCTCCCCATAGACGCTGCTGGCCGCGCTGCCGTGTTGGCGGTGCTCAGCCCAGCTTGACCTGAACCAGACCTGGAGTTTCTACCCTTGTGCAGCAAGAATTTTGGAAACTTGCTGCAAAACGTTCTGTCCTTGGTGTTATGCTCATACTTATATTGGTGTAAGAGATATTTTTAGTTTGCCGGGATAAAATGCCTTGCCAGTTTGAGAAATCTGGAAAGGACCTAAAGAGAAGCCAGTGATCCAGAGGGGACATCCATGCTGACCACACGGCCTGTGTGGGCTGAGCTTCAGGACAGGGAAACCCCTGCTGTCTGGTTCAGAGCAGGCTTCTTCCATCTGGTTTTGCTCCAGGTGGCTGTTTGGTTGACGTTTGTTCTAAAATCCCAAATAGCACTGGGAATTGAGCTTGGGGGCTTTGAGCGGGAGGGTGAGAAGGAGCGGGCATGGCTTGCCCGCAGCGGTGGGTGCTGGGGAGGACTGCCCTCTGTAGCAGTGCCCGCGGAGCTTACAGGTCATCCGCACCCGAGGGGGTCTCCCAAGTCAGTGCTGCAGGAACGTGGCAGTTTGAGGACCTTTTTACAGCTCTTTTTTTGAGTATCACTGTTCCTCAGACAGTATGAGGGGTTTGGTTTCCATTGCTGTTATCTCCAGGAGGAGATAACCATGGCAACCGCTGCTGCTTTGCAGCTCTTGGCAAAATAAGTCTGTGACACGAGAAGAAAGATTCGGAAGGCTTTTTTTTTTACTCCCTTCCAAATTATTTTTCGCATTCACATAAAGGCAGACCATCTCGATGACTGAGATTCAGTTAACTTTCCCCCCACCTCCTTCAGGGCCATTTGGAAAACGGAGGGAAAAATTGTATGTCGAGACATTTGGGAGTTGAAGTGGGTATGTCTGCGAGATGTCACGTAACTTGTCTGTGGCCACAGCGAGAAGTACCGCATTGTTCCGTTGCATTGAGGGTATTATGAAAATCAAGCAGTGGGTTTCCAGGTTATATAAAAGGCACTTAAAAAGACAATGGAAACACCACTGAGATCGGTTGGAGTCTTTTTGTGTTAGAATGTAGAACCCACCAGCCTTATTCTAGCATTAGCCATCATCGTGCCACACCGGTTTCGGCAGGGCTTCGGCGTGTTTTTGGTCCGGTCCTTAGCGTAGTTTGCTGAACTAAGATGCCAGAGAGGTTCCCTCTGTAACGCTCCTGTTGTAAACATGGGTAGCTGACGTTAACAGTCGCTGTTTGTTTCATGAGACTGTTTTTAAACTTGTTTTAGATGTGCCTTGCTTCAGAAGGAGTAAAAGTGAAGGAACCTGGAAAAACAAAAGTGGAAGTACCGGAAGATGTGGGAGGGGAAGTTCCAGAGGAAATGGATGTAGAACTGGAGAAAACAACGAAAGACTCCTGTAAAGAAAAAGTAGAACAATTGGGGTTAGAGAAAATGCAAAACTGGGATGAGACAAAAGCTGAGGAATCAGAAACTGCAAAATGCAGAGATTTTACTAGTCTTGCAATGGAGAACAGCCCTTTTGAGAGAAGTGATAACACAAAGGATCACATGTGCTGCTCTCCAGAGCTGTCGGTGGCTGACATGAATATCCTGGGGCTAAAGCCGGAAAAGATAAAGAAGAAAAAGAAAAAAAATAAGTTGGACCGGCACACAAATGAGAAATCTACCCCCAAGAAACCTTGTAAAAAGAGGCAGTCCTCAGAGTCGGACATTGAAAGCGTCATGTATACCATTGAAGCCGTGGCAAAGGGGGACTGGGGTGCCGAGAGACTTGGGGAAACTCCCCGCAAAAAACCCCGTCCCATCTCAAATGTGAAGGGAAGCGTGTTGGATACAAAATCACCAAAGAAAAAAGTGAAATCGAAAGAAAAGAAAACATCAAAGGAGAAACCCGCGGAGACCACCAAAGAATCAAAGCCTCCTGATTTCCTTAGTATTGCAGCCACCAAGGAAGTACCGTGCGAGGCTTCTGATAACATTAAAGTGGAACCACTGACCCCAACAGAGGAGGTGGTACCCCAGAGCTTACCAGGACAGGTCAAAACTGAGGACAGTGACTGTGTTAAAAAGATAGAAACCTGTGGCTCCAGGAAATCGGAGAGATCTTGCAAAGGTGCTCTTTATAAAACTCTGGTGTCAGAGGGCATGCTGACATCTCTGCGTGCTAACGTGGACAGAGGTGGGTGGCTTTGAGTGTTTTGTTTACAGCATGAACCGCAAAAGCCTGCCTGGAGCGGGAGGAGAAGCGAAAGCCGGTGTTTAAGCTGGAGCGTGAGCGATGTGTGATGGGGGTGCTGTGTCTGGTCACCTGAGATGCTGGGGGCAGGTGGAGGGGACAGGCTGCGTGGTCCAGGGCAGCTCTGCTGGAGCCCTGTGGTCCGTCTCCCTACTTCCCTCACAAACTCTTAACCTCTCCTATTTTATCCTTCGTGATCTGAATGAAGATTTAGGTTTTTGACTGAAGGCGTTATTGGTTGACTTGTCAGCCTGCTGATAGATGTACGCAGGACCTGTGTTGTATGTAACCCTGAACAATTAGCTTGTTTCTGTATAACGACTCTTGTGGTTGCGAGCATAGTTCTCAGTCCTGCAGGAGGCAAACGTGTTGTGTTTTTGCTTTGGTTGGTAGTTTTGCTGTAGGTGGTGACCATGTGGAAGGATAAATTTGAGATAATTTCTGGAAGCTTTCAGTGAGATGTCTTGAAATGTGTTTTTCCCATTAGATAGATGATTTATATGTGTAATTGGAATAGTCAGAAAAGAAAAAGATGTTTGTAATTTAGGGAAGTGTATTACTGTAAACCTACTCCTCTCTTTCTCCTGCTTTCTACCTGGAGTGGTCCTGACTTAAGAGGTAGTATAAAAAATGGGAGGGAGGGGTGCACAGAAGTAGTTGCTGATATCATTAGCCAGTTTAAAGTAAACAGATGTTTTGTAAGCCCTTCAAGACGGTCAGGCATCATAAGTTGCCTTACTGAATGGGTAATGGGTACACATGTTCCTTCTGAGCCCACTTTGTTTTGGCACGCTTTTCTAAAGATGAGAAACAATTTTCTGCCTTCATCCCAGGAAAAAGAAGCTCAGGAAAAGGCAACTCCTCAGATCATGAAGGATGCTGGAATGAAGAAAACTGGGCTTTTTCCCAAAGTGGGACAAGTGGGAACAAAAAACTGAAAAAGCCTAAGGCAAAGGAAGAGTTTGTTTTCGGGTAAGTTGCAGCTTAACACTGTTCCAAGTTTTAGTTAGGTCAGCCCGGTAACTTCAGAGCGAGTTCTCCTCACTGCAGCCGAGTGAACCGCATCCAGCACCCAAATAATCACAGTTACACAATTCCTGAGCGTTGCAAGCCACGATGGGCTGAGTCATGCTCTAGATACCTGTTGTTTATATACCAAAGTAATTCCTTGGAGATCTTTCCTGGTTTACCCTATTGTAAACAGATTTGAATTACATTATTTGCTCACTTCTAAAATAAATGTGCAATATTTACCTACTTAAGAGGCGGTGAAGAGGATTACTTGTCTTTTCAGAGCACTTTGCAAGCAGTATTTAAAGTTCAGTGTAGGTGTTCAATCATCATAAACAGAATTAGACTAGAAAGAATAGATCTCTGCCCTCTTGGAGGGATTACTTACAGAGGAAGAATAAACAGTGTTCTACTGTTGGCAAATAATTATGAAAAATGTATCATTTTTCCATTGCAGAGGAAAGATATTCAAATCGTTCATGTATGCTGTGAAGAAATGAAATATTTCAGAAGAATAATTAATGATTACAAGTGCATTCAAATGTAGCAAGGCTGCACAGAATTACTTTTCTAGTATATGAATAACCATTTTTGTCAGTGTGTTACAGATTTATTTAACTGCAGGCGTAGTTGTTAAATCTGCTTAGCCGTTCATACGTACTTGCAAATTCTTGAAGACTCCCGATTATCTGAATTCAGAGGGTGAAAATGAATTAAAAAGGAGTAGATTTTCCACGCTTCATGCTTAAAATTGTAATACGTTTCTTTTGTGCATGCTTGCGGTAGCCTTTTTTTATAACCTGGTCTTACGTGAAATTTAGCTGCAGCTCACTTTACAGCAAAGATATTAAATTGATGAAAATCTCCAAGTCCTCTTTGCTTGGAATGGTCATGAAAAAAAAATTGGAATACTTCCTGTATTTTCAGTGCATTGTGTATAAGTTTTGTAAATATTCTTTAAATTTTAATTAGAAGATGGAAAACTTTTCACACCTAGTGGTGTGAAAACTAAATGCCTCTCCTAGCCAAAAAAAAAAAACAACCAAAAAACACCCAAAAAACACCCAAATAATTTATTCCAAGTAGCTAGGCAAATTGTGTAAATAATTAGTTCACTTGAGAAATAATGTTCTCCCATCGTTAGCTGGCTGGCTGGGGAAATATTTGCCAATCTTGCTTCTTGGTTTAGTCATGTCATTAACGGATCTTATTTAATGAACTCCAAAGACAGAATCAGTGGTCTGTGGAGCAGGAGAGCTGGAGCAGGTATCCATTATCCCTGTTCATTGCACTGCCTCATCCTCTGGCTGTGTGAAGAGCTGGTTTTCCCTCTGTCTGCGGCTCTTAACTCTTTCTGCTCCCTTCAGCATCACCTTTCAGCCTCATTTTTTTTTTTTTGTGCGTATAGGGGAGAGGGTCCTCACCCCTTTGGAATGATGTCGCTTTCCCCGTGTCCTCATACCTTCTCCATCAGTAGCTGCCCACGCTTCCCGAGGGTCCGTCAGGTGTGCTTTGGCCACCTGCTGCCCGCTCCTCTGCCCAGCTCTGCCCGCACGTGTCCCCTGGCAGGACTGGGCTGCACCGCACGGACACCTCAGCTCAGCTACGTGCATCTAATCAGGCTTGTCAGATGCTCTGAAAAGTCATCATAATGTGAATGATTATTTATTTTTGAATAATTAATCGCTGACCTAGCGATAGTAGCGCCACCGCCTCCATGCCGCACAAGCTATGGATTCCTAGCCAGGGCGGCAGCTCGTCTGCTCTCGGGGTTGGACCTTCCTAATTAGAGCTGCAACCTGGCATGTGCCCTGGGGGCAGACAGCGAGGCAGGGGGCAGCAGGCAGTGGGGAAGGGGCAGGGGGTGGGATGCCGTGACAGCTGTCAGAGCAGAAAACCGGCTTGTTTTTTGGCTGTCAGGGAGCATCCACATGGAAGGGAAAGGTGGCAGCACCAAGCGCCACGCATCAGGTATCTTTGTGATTTCAAAGCAAAGCATGTACACACCAAAAACCCCACAGAAACCAACCCCACCATGCAGAAACCTGCCAGGAGCCAAGGCTGTATTTTAAGATGGAAGATAGCTTACCGAAAGAAGTAATGATTACAGAGATAAAATGAAGTATCATTCAGTGTACCAAAGCTTTCAGAATGCAATTTGCTTCAAGTGCTGCTTCAGAGAGCAGGGAGAAATGCTGTGTTTCTTGTGATACTTCCAAGCGCATAGTGTGCAGGGGCCACCCCTCCAAAGTCATGCCAACTTTTGTCAAGTTTAGGTTTATCCGTAGCAAACAGAATTCAAGGCAAGTACAAAATGTCATTATTCCCCTGTCATTGATGGTGCTATTTATAATCTGCCTAGCTGCGCACACTGCCTTTTATTAAAACACAGTTCCTTCCTATGCTCCTGCCTGGCTGCAGGAATTTGCTGGAACGGAGTCCTTACGCGAGCCAGCGTAGTCATTGCAGCCGTGCTGCCCTGCTGGAGTGGTTTGTATCCCCTCTGGCTGTTAGGAACAGCAGTACGGTGTCTGTGGAGTTCTCCAGCTGTAGGTGATCCAGCTGGAGCCATTCAGGTGGGGCTGAAGTATGAGGGGTGCTGGGCTGCCCCACAGCGTGAGCTAATTGCATTTTTCATCTCAAGACAAATAAAATACGAGGGGAGAAAATACAGTGCCCCAAAACAAACACAGAGCTAATTCCCACCCCGAAGCATCAGGTTTGAGAATATCCCCAGAAGATTGAATAGTTTGGCATTTTTCTTCTGGTTTAGAATCGTAGTTGTTTTCATCCCAGTGTGAGGACTTCTATGCGAAGTTATTTTATTGGTTGGCTTATTTATTGGCTTTACTGTCTTTTTTTTCATTCCCCTCACAGAACAGACAATTCTCCTGCATGAATCTGTGCAGCAAACAGCTAAATGTCACCAGTGTGACATTGATTCATTTATTTTTTCCAATTTTAATATGTGCAACTAATGTAATCAATTCGTACTGAGTTACAAATGCAGGAGCTGGAGAGTACACGCTCATCCCAAAGCTGGATTATTAATATATACTAGTGTGATGTTTACAGTGTGTGTCCGTGCTTATCCCTTTCCCCCTCCCTCTGTGTAGATAGGTCTGTATATACACACACTGCACACGTGCTCCTAAACAATACATTTTTTTCTCCAGAAAACAGAGTTACCTTTAATTTGATTGGTTTTGTTTCCCCTTTAGCTTAGCAAAGTTGGAAGAAGAATTTGAAAAGAAATTCAACAGCCTTCCTCAATACAGTCCTATTACCTTTGACAGGAAAAATTCGGCTGTTCCGAGGAAAAAGAGGAAGGTTGGAAATGGATCATCTGAACAACCAAAATCCAACAAAGGTAAATTACCATGCGTGATATATTCTTAAGCAACAAGAATGCTACAACAAGCTCAGGAATTCAGACGTTCTTACTTTACTGTGATTTTTGAAAAGTGCGAAGTCAAAGAAAAAATGTTCTAGGGCTGAAGTTAGTTGGTTCTCAGTGGTAAGTTTTCAGGCTGTACTCTTGCCCCCTGATTTTCATGCTGGGTAGGACTGGTTGGAGTTTGTGCAGGAAATATATTCCTCATAGCAAGCAAACTTATGAAAATGGTGAATGTCTGTGAGGTGAGTGAATTTGACAAGTTTTCCCAGGAGAAAACGGGGAAGATACAGCAAACGATCGGAAGATTACATTTTGGTAGTTTTCAAAATGTAGTTTTGTGCCAGTTTGCATTTCACTGTAATTTTAGGCTCTATAAATTAAAACCTAAGATCCCAGAGATGTCCGAATAAAACATTTGGATTTTTTTTCCATCAAGATTTTAACTTTCCATCCTAAGTCCTGACATGATTAAGAAAAGGTCAGAGGACTGGAAAACCAATTCCATGTCCAACTCTGTTGCTGAGGCTCTTGGAGGGAGAAACTCCTGACACGTGGCTGCTTTATATGCAGACAGCCTGTGACACAGAGGTGGTAGAGAAGTGAGAACGTGGTAGGGAGAGCTGCTTTTAGACTGTGGCAGAAATACTGATGCGCACATATGGTACAGAAGTATCACCAAATGAAGGAATGATGGAGCAGTAATTCTGCAAGACAAAAGGATGCTCAAAAGAACCCTCTTTGTGTGCAGTTCACAATGTAAGCTGGTTTCCTTTTCTGCTACTGTGGCAGTTCCACTGACTGACAGGTTTTCAGATCTAATACGGCTATTTTAGCCAGGTGACCCTGGATTAGATCTGCCTTTTGAATCACAAATAATCACATTACAGTATGCAGGATTGAGCAGCTGTTCTTTTCTAGTGCGTGCCAATTTTGGTATTGATTTTTTGTATTTATATAATTAGATGTGGAACAGTCACTTTTGCAAAATTAGACTTGTGCTAGTACCAAATGAGTCCTGGCTTCAAATGCCTTTCATTTTTGCTGTGGTATGTATTTGACAGAACTTCTTCAGTCAGCATGAATGAGTTGCTCTACAGTATGATAATGCAGTGGCTAATTAAGCAGCACCTGTTGGGAACGAGATCTCCTCCTCTGTGGTGGTCTGGCAGTTGAAGTTGCAGTTCCTTGGGTTTCTCGTTACAGAATTTGCTTGTTCAGATGTCTGCAGACCCTGTGTTGTGTGAGAATGGCACGCTAGAATGCTACCTCCAGTCAGGCAGCCCAGAACTGCATTCTGCTTTTGGCTAGGTCCATTGGCAGGAGCTTAGTTTTTATCCTTGTTTGCATCACTTAAAAAGCTTTGGATTACATTCAGCTGTGTCTCAGGGGAAGGTCAGAAACGTAACTGCAGGCAGGTTACAAGCCTGATATAAGCAGTTTTGGCACAGTCCTGTGGAGGAGGCCGTGGAGCATTTACCTCTTGCTGACAATAAGGGCTCTTTAAACTCAGCCAGCTGACTGCGCGGAAGCAGATGGTAAACAGGCACGTGAACTTTTCCACCAACAGAGCTGTAGAGTTGCAACAAGCAGCCCCAGGGCAGGAATATCTGATAGTGACACTGCTGTTTCTGTAGTGAACATCTAACCACAGCCCCAAACTAAATCCAGATGGAACTAGTGATATCTGCCTGTAATTTTAACAAATGTTGAATTCACTCAAGTTAGCTGAGCGAGCTGTCAGCTCGTGTCAGTCATTCCAGCGCCCTGCGGAGCGGAGCTCGCTCTTGAGGTAGCTGAAAAGCTCTCCGACAAGCCATTTTTCTTTTGGAAAAGAAAGATTGCTAAAAGATAAATATTTCATGCCAATGGGTTGATTTTAATTTGTTTTATTTTATTAGGATGCGAGTTGTGGATTTCAAATGACCTGAGCCAAACGGCGTACAAGCAGGCTTAGGTAGCTTAGTGGGCAAACTGTTCTGGCTGAGCCAAACGTTCATTAGGCTGAATCCTCAATTTAATTTGCGGTGTACTGACAAGCCACTCGCCCTCGTCATGTTGTCAGCTTGCCTGTGGACTGGGATGAGTCCAAAGATGGTTAGGGAATACTGACCTCCGAAGGTGTTAAGCACACAGGTCTGCACCCTGGGCTCTTGCCAGTATTGCAGGAGATGAAAGCGGTGTATTGTGCAAGATGAGGGAGCTTGGTTTGGAACGGTTCTGGGGGTTTCGAGTTATCATGGGTCAGAATTAAACAAAAGTAACATCTTGCGATGTGATGAGCGTGAACTGTGAAGTGTCATCATAGTTGTAGGGGTGTGACTGTGCTGGGATGTAGGAGGCCGTAACTCGGCTCTGCTGTGCCCTGCGTCACTGTGTCACGTCATGGGCAGTTGTTCCTGCTGCTTTGCTCTTCCTGGGGGTGGTCCCTGTCCGTAAGGTAATCAAAGAAACGTCCAGCACAAATAGTGTCTGCTAGAGGCTGGGGCCTCTGGATGTTTCCAAACAAATCGTAATCTCTCGGGGTAGGTTTAGTAAACCCTCTTTAAAATCATTCTCTGCTTTTCCTGAAGGAGCATCTGCAGGATCCTAAACTTTCCAGCTTTCACGGTTTTCAGACAAGTGCTTAATTTTTGCAGTCTGCAGATCAGTGCCCCCTAAATTACATTTAGACTTTGGAAAATAGGTTGGAGTGTTGGGCAATGAAACTTCTCTGGGGTGTTAGGTGAATAAAAATGGAGAAATGTTTCTGTTTGTTAACACACACACTCCCAACTTGGGGCTGTATGTCTTAATGTGTTTTATTTTGGGGTAAATGGTGCCAGATTGATTTTCTGTCAAATATCATTAACCTATACCTACGAGAGGCCTGCTCTGCTGTCCAGCCCAAACAGCTGGGGTTGTCAGGAGGTTTTCTTTCTCCTGAGTGGAAAATGCGTGGATCGGTGCCCACCGACTCCTTCCATCGTGCTTGTCACAGCCGGTCCTCGCTTCAGCCAGCTCTTTTCGTGTGAAAACACCTGGAGAACCCTGGAACGTGAAAGCTCTTTCAAATCCACATGTATAAGAGAAAATTTGAACTTTAAGAGAGGCAAATTTTCCCCCAGACCTTTCAGAATTGTCCAAATTCTGCTCCCACTGAATTGAACGAGGGTCTTTCTTCAGTGGGAGCAGGGCTGGGCACACCAAAACGCTTTGGCAAATTCTACCTCAGGCATTTTGAACCAGGAGTGTGCACATACAATAATAATATCACAAAATGGCTGAAAAATACAGCTATACTGAATCTGTGCAGATGGCCTGCTCTGACATTTGCTGGAGCTGTGACTGATATTTTTTTCTTTTTTTTTTTTTTCTTTTTTTTTCTCCTTTCCAATGGCATATGTGCCAAAACATCCCACCACACAGAAGTCAGCAGTCTGCAGTGAGTCACTAATCCGCTTGTATGCAAAAATGAGCAACAGGCATAGTCATTATTTCTGCCCTGTGCTGTGAAGAAATGCTCACTTACACACTTAAGCACTTAAGCTTTCGTTTTGGGAAGGCAAGGAGAGGAATGCATAGTGTGCTTTTATTTGGGAAAGGGATTGTCTAACATTTTTTTTTTTTTGGTCTGTGGCCTCTAGAACTAGAAATAAAGCATCAGCTTAGGACGGATGTTTCTTTGTGGCATTCCTCTCGGTCTTAGCTTGGGGGGCTTGGGGGTTGTTTTTGCCCAATTCAAAGCATTCACATGCCTGGAGATTGCATGCTGTAATGTTCCAAAGATCATGACCTAAAAATACAGTGTCTGCCCCCTGAGAGATGCAGAAATGCCCAGACAGATCTGTTTGTCCTGGATCAGATTGAAGTGTTCTCTCTTTGATCAGGCCCTTTAAAATAGGCAACTTGGAGAGCAGAGGGGGCATGTGCCTCTAGATATGTGGAAGAAATGCAGTTACGGTTCGTTATTTATGGTGGGTTCGTTTTCTTGCTTGCTGCTTCCCCGAGCAGCTGCCGCTGGCCCATAGCAAGGATTCCCAGGAGGAAATCCCACTGCCCTCCGTGAGCACGATGGACAAGCCAGGGATTAGCAGGTGGTTAAATCCTGTGGCAGCTGCTGAAGTGCCAGGGAGAGGGAGAGCCATGTAGAATATTTCCAATAGAGAACGATGAGCAGGAGAAAAGGACTTTACGCTTGCAGGTGGCTGTGTAACAATACCCAGTAAACTAACGTTAAACGGGTTTTTTCAGCTCTCTATAGGAAGTCACATCCAGGGTCCCCTGCAAGCCTTTTAGGTTAGTTAGTTTTTTCAGTTACTGATTTTCTCTGGATTGAACGTGGACAAGTGGCGTTTGTTTAAGGTGTTGGAGCACTTGCCTGCTGTCCCCAGCCAGCCTTCCCGTAAAGTGCCAGGGTGAGGGAGTCTGAGCTGTGCCCCCAGGGCATGGGCCAGTGGCAGCCTGTGCAGGGGTGTTAGCTCTGTCCCAGCCAAAACCAGCGTGTGGCCTCAGGAGTGCCCCCTTGTTCACCCTGCCCTACCTCCAGGTGTCCTGCCCGGTCCAGACTATATTTTGCCTTCTCCATATTGGTTTAGTTCAGTTAATTGCTATTAAAAGAAAAGCTCCACTTTTCATACCTGAATATGCCATGCAAAGATGCTGTGTTTGGCAGCTCCTTGGCTTAGACCTTAATCTAAAGGCGGGATGGGATGTGGCCACTTCCAGAGACCCACCAGACAGTCTGTTCAGTAATTACTAGACAATTTGTACGTGTAAGTGTGATTGCAATTTGGCTTTTCACAGGGCCAGTGAGCATATCCTCTAGCTCACTCTAAGCAGTTGGGGCAGGGAGTGTGGATGACGTTTCTCGTGGAGTCAGAAGTTACATCCTCAGGTCCGAGTGGCATGGTGACCTATTTAGCTATTAGCCCATCTTCCCTTTCTCTGCATCTGTGGCCAGAGGGCATTCAGGTATCAATGGGCACTGTGTCACAGCAATGACAGCTAAACGGGAAGGAAGCTGGAAGTTTCCTTATGAAAAGGCAGCTTCTCTTGATCCTACTGAAGTCGGTGTCCTGGGATTTTCCATTTGGGAACAAAATTGTACATGCAAGTGGCACGTGCCCCGGAGTACCCTACAAGTTGCAGCTACAAGCTTATGACAAAAGGTGCGTTGGATGGTAGAAAAGAGATGAAAGACACGGGTTTCCTTCTACATGCAGCGCTTGTCATCTTTTTTGTGAGTTTTTCAGCTCAGCTGTTCTAAGGGTGGGCTGGCAGCCTGTGATACCGATTGATAAAGTCTATAGGGTGCTGGTCGAGCTGTAGAAATGGAGATTTCTGTGATACTGTGTAACCTGTTGGTTATCCCAAACACCTGCAAAAAAAATCACTGATTTACTAATTAAAAAAAAAAAAAGAAAAAAAAAAGAAAAAAGTTGTAAGACTCATCTAGTTATGTACCTCTGTCTTCTTGTGGAGCTGTTGTGGGAAGGCTTGTCTCTCTTGATGTGGATGAAGTGTTTGACCTTAGCCTTCAGGAAAGCTCAGGTTTTTCACTTACGCTTTCCCTCAACCTGCCTGAGCTTTTTCATTCCTTGTTTTGTGGTTTTATTGCACTGACACTAGACTGCTTATCCAACTCTGCGATACTCAGGAAGCTATTGTAAAACTAGCAGAATGACATTTGAATCGGTTTGAGTGAATGTAGCCCCTTCTGTTGAACTCTCTGATATTTGCTGTACAAGTTCTAGTGAAGCAATTCAGATTCAAGAGGATTTTGCCTAAGGTGGTGTCTCGCTTGGACTTTAATTGGCTTGTTGTTTGACTTCTGGATTATTAATGTTTTCCCAGAGTTTTGATTTCTTCAGTAGTAAAAATTAAGCATCAGTGAGTTACAAAACCAACATGTACAAAACCCTAGGGTTTCCGTGCCTGTTCCTGGCTGCATTTTAGCTTTTTCTCAGTAATTTTCAATATTCTAGCAGCCTAGTGTCTCTGAAATGGTTTTCACCTTGTAAGACTAGGTCCTTCTTCCATGTGCTGCAGGCTTTTCTCCTTCTCCTGCATATAGTCAGCAATGGCCAAGGGCAGTTGTGTGATCGCGTGTCACTACATGGTTGTGGTTGTGTCTCTCAGTAGCCAACGTGTGTGTCTGGTTCCTCTTAAGGAGGAGGAGGAGCGGAGGAGGCTGGTATTTGTGGTGGGTAGTATCCTGTTCCCAGTCAGCTCTAAAGGACACCCTCTTGTTAAGCTGTAAGCCACCTTGTCACCTGCAAGGCGTTCCATTTCTGTTTGGGCCAGTCTGTTCTGAGCTAGCCTGAAGATTTGCTTGCCTGCTGTGTCTTTGGAAATAGGATTTTGAAGTGTGGTTTCTGAAAAGTAACTCCATAGAAACGGCGTTGCAGTGTAGAGGTTATGCCTGAGCTGTGTCTTTGATCTGGTGCATACATCTGTGCTGCTGTTGTACCGCGGTTTACTCCGTTAGTGAGACAAAGGATAGCTTGTTGGTGACCTCTACTAGTGGCATACTTTGTGGTCTGATGTCACATAAGATGCCTTCTGACTACTAGTAGTGAAGAGTCTGCTATCAAAGTGGGAAAAATACTGCAAGCTGCGCATAACTTTGCCTTCCTCTCCCTGGAGCTTTTACTTCTGCAGTTAGTATAAATTCATTCCTGGTCACCAAAAAGGCAAAGGTACCTGCCATCCTGTGCAGGGCTGGCCCTGCCTCGTAGGGAAGTCCCCACCCTGTCACCTGCTCGCTCTCCCCCAGTGGGATGGAGAAGAGAATTGGAAGGGAAAAAGCAAGGAAAAAACCTCATGGGCCAAGGTAAAGATGGTTTCAGGAGAGAAGGAGGGGACGACACGCACACAAGTGATGGGAAAGCACTCACCACCACCAAATTCACACCCAGCATGAGCGGTGATTGCTTTGCAAAAAACTTTCTCCCCATTTACATTGCTGAGCATGACATTACGTGGTATGAAATACCTCTTGATCAGTGTGGGCCAGCTGTTCCAGCTACGTGTGTGTCCCCAACCTCTTGCACATCCTCAGCCTACTGGCTGAGGTGGCAGAGGAGGAGCCATCGCGATGCTCTGTGAACACTGTTCAGCAGTAACGGCGACATTGCTGTGCCACCAGCGCTGTTCTGGTCACTGCTCTAGAACACAGCACCACCCAGGCTGCTGCGAGGAAAGTTTATTCCATCCCATCCAAACCCAGTACCTGTTGCAATAGAGAGCATATCTTTAAACAACCAAGCAAAGCCTTGTTTTGTTCTATGGCTAAGCTTTCCTAAGGTCATGGTTCTCCAAAATGCTTTCTATGCACTTAAGCCCTGGGAGCTGATGGGTTGAAGTACAGCCTGCTGAAAGCCTCCAGAGCCCCTTCTGGCAGAGGGTCAGGCTTTGTGCTTCCCCATGAAATGCCATCCTGTGTTGATGGAAGGGGAGGTTAATATAGTGCATACTGTGACTGTTGTACTCCTTTTAAAACTGCTAATTAAAAGTGTGTATTGTTAATGTTGTCTGTAGGTTCATGCCAGTCTCAGAAAAAGAACTTATTCCACAAAATTGTCAGCAAATATAAGCACAGAAAGGAGAAGCTTAATGTTCCGGACACAGGTACTGGTGCATTACTTAGTTAAGGTTTTGAGCCGCCTTCTCTCTCAAATCAGTCTCAGGGAAATGCTTCTAGACAGAGGCTACTCAGCTCTCTAGTCTTTGATTGCTTTGGTCCCTTATTTCCCTGTCTGCTTTGATTCCATTAGCTCCTGGCTCCAGTTGATCATATTACCATATTTCAGTATGATGCTGTTTTGTTTTTAATTGGCATCTCCCTTAATTACAGTTTCCCTGCTCCAGACGCCATGCGGCAGAGCTGACAAAGCAAGGGCAGTTCTGCAGTTAGCCCTGAACTCTTTCATCCTCCACAGCTCTCATAGCTCTTTGATCCTTTGGTTGCTCATACCTTTGTCCCTTCTGTATCAGAGACCATGTTAGTTATCCCGTTGCCAGAGCAGTTATCCATGTCCCTGTCTCCTCTCCTTGTGATTTCCCACCATGTAGAACTTTGCAGATTGCAGCCAGTCAAGATGCAAGAGCTTGTTTCTGCACCAGATCTCAGAAATACTAACGTAAACCAACGCTCACTCTGCAGAAATCTTAACCAGCTGGCTGCTTGCCTCAGATTGAAGACAACTGACAGTTTTTTAAGTTATGTGCTGGATGGACTTGCCCTGCCCGCTGTCCTGCTGGTAGCTCTCCAGAGACTTTTTCTTGTTGCAGTACTGTGGTCCTGCATACCTACATGCTCATAGCTCTGGGGGGCATTTTCAAGTGTGTACAGTATGTATGCGATTAGAGCTTAGCCTGCTTCCCTGGCCCCCCCGTCTTTGTTTTGTTGGGGGGTTTTTTGGCTTGTATTCATGCTGCCCACGCTATCCGAATCATTCCCAGGCTGTTCCTTAGTCTTTCCATAGTTGAGCTGTCTTCCACATCATCCCTGTGGTGTAGAAGAGCCCCTCTGGTTCTGCTTACCGGGTAGCTCCATGCATTTCTTCCTTTTATGTTACCCCCCCATCCATACCTGTCTCTAAGATAATAAACGGCTATCCCCATCTCCAGTTCCCCCAGCTGCCTTTATGCTTAATGTCTTTCCCCAAGGCTTGGCCATGTTATTTCCCCTCCTTTGCTGATGCTGTGTTTTCTGTCCTCTGTGGTGCACATGCACTGTTTCCCCACACAGGCTCTGCCAGCTCTGCTGCATTCGCTGGTGCAAATACTTTGACATTACTTGCTCTGTTTCGTTGTATTTGTACAACAAATATGTTGTGGGAGTCGCTTGTGAGAAGTAACTATCTTGCTTCCATGCTGGTGTGAAAAAGGCATCGTGCATTAACATAGCTTTCATTGGGTGCCATTCAGATTTTTTTTTTTTCTGGAATTATTAATAGACTGTGTAGACAAATTACCAAGAAAAATGGGTGTTTAAATTCTCCTGTGGGAAAAGAAACAGAAAGTATTAAGACACAATAGAGTAAAAAGATGTAAATATCTTAAAATCTGCAGATTTAAAATGTGGCTAAACAAAACGTCAAAACCTCCATTTGATTAAAAGAAACCAGCCTGTTCTGATACGAAGTGTGCTCTTTGATCAAAGATTCCAGCCTGGCAAGTGTTGAGTACCCTGGCTTCATTCCAGCACAACAGAGGCATGTCCTTGGAAGTTAAGCATGTGAATAATGTCATCGTGTCTAAACATTAAAGCTGTGTCTGTGCATTTGCTGGAGTAGGGCCAGTTTGCCCAGTTCCTCCCAAGACTAAAGCAATGACTCGAGGAACTTGCCAGTCTTAAGCAGCCCACGTAGAAGTCATTAAAGGAAAGACAGTGGATACATGTATTGGTGGGGAATGCAGAAAACTGCATTTTCTCTGAGATACAAAGGGGGAAAAAAAAATCTGGGGTCTTGCCTACTTTTAAGTGCACCATGTAGTGACGCTGAAAGCAGAGTGTTGCTCAGCAAAGTGCAGTGCGGGTATGGCCTTGGCCGGCAGCACGCAGCCTCGCCAGCATGCGCTGCCTGCTTAACTTCATCCTTTTGTGAGTTCTGAGGCAGCAGGGCCCTGAACACTTTGACCCTGCTGTCTTATATTCTGCAATATTCAAGCTGACAATCCTAGCATCTTCATTTCAATTCCAGTATACAAGGATTTAGTAAATCAAACAGCAAATGAAAATTTCAACTCCTGTTTGTGGTGAGTCTATACTCGTGGTGAGTCAAAAGTCTGTAATGTGTGGTATGGAGTTAACTTTGCTGGAGGAAGGAGCTCGAATTTCTTACAGCTGGAGAGGAGACACTTGGAAGCCTGGCTGTCAGCAGAGGTCATGCTGGATTCCGGTGTTGTAGTCTTGAAACGTGTGTGTGCCTGTGTGCGTCTGTGTTTTGAATAAAGGAAATTAAGTGCAGTAAAGGCAAATTTTGATGCGAATGGATCATGCTGTCTGGGCGTGGTGTGAGCATCTGAGTGAATTTTGACTCCACTTGATAGCATCATACATAGCATCACCAGTGCGAATCACTGTAGGACAAATTTGAGGGTATTTATAGAGATGGAGCCCAGTAAAATACCAGCGGGCATGCCACAGCCCCCACTGCTCCTAGCAGAGAGCACCCAGTAATGCAGCCGAGTCTGTCAGAGAGATGTCACCTCCGTAGGAAGGCTGACAGAAGTACAGGTGGACCCATCCCTGTTTGGGGAGGTTCAACATCACTCAGCTGAGAGATTTATTTTCTGCCACACCGTCAAGGCTTCCTGGTGGGAAGCAATGCTTCAAATAACCAGGGGTAAGTCACAACCGTGGGCTCCTTGCAGGTTCTCTAGTGAGCTGTGCCGCGGGTTTTTGCGTGGTTTGTGTCGCGACCAGATGCGATGCTGGCCTTTGCAGCAGAAGGGGGCAGGACGAGCTGAACGTGCGGGCTGACGCACGGAGGAGCCCCATGGCTGGCAGAGCTAGCTGCCTGCTGCTGATCCTCCATCAGCTCTCCCACGTGCACATCAGGCTGTACAGCCTTAGCACATATGTTTGAGAAAGAACAGAAAGCGCAGAAAATTAGCAGAATGACCTTTTTTTTTCTTTTTTTTTTTTTTTTTTTTCTCTCTTTATTCTGCTGAGAAAGCCCTGTTGTGTGGAGCGTGCAGCCCGGAGGGAGCCAGCTCTGTGCCGCTGGCACATGTCCAGGCTGGAAGGGGGCTGGCTCAGCATAGGCTCCTGCAGCAGGGCTTCCCATCCAGGCAGCTGGTCCATACACCTGGCTTGACCATCTGCTGCTCTGTCAGCTGGTGTCTTTCGGTGGGGTAGTCCCCAGCCCTTGCAGCAGCATCTCGTTGGCAGAAGAGCTGGAATTTCCACCAGGGTGTGGGTCACAGCGTGCTTGACAGCAGTTCCTTGGTGAAGCGGTTCCCCAGGCACTGGTGACTCGAACATTTGCTCTGCCTTGCTAGGCTTCCCCTTTTTAACTTCTTAAAGACCATTAAGGTGTTACAGCTCGCCTTCTTCTTGGCAGCAGCATGCTTAGCCCCGCAGAGCATTCATTCTCCACTACATGTGGTTAAACTTCTGCAGCGCTCTCCTGTAACAGATAGGCATTGCTGAAGAAACGCTTGTAAATCTGTGTTGCTGGAGTTCAGTCTGAAGCTTGTCTTCTTCTGTGGGTGCCGAGTGGGTCCAATTGACTTCATTTTTCTTGTTTGTGAAGATGGGGGGCAATAAGACCCCGTGCCCTCCGTGTGCCTGCAGAAGAGGGTTAACTGGCCGTGCTAACCTCTAACGAATCTAGCTCGGGGACCACCTGGCACAGAGCTCTAGGTGGTTTTCTCTCACAGTCCTTTTTGTCACTGTGGTGTGAGCCTGCCAAAAGGCCCGCACCTTCACGCCGTGCTCGGTGTGCAGAACAGCCCCGTGGTTCTGCACGAGCTGCCGCCGCGCGGCGAGTACTGACCGTGTACGTACCTGCTCGCAGGTGTAAGTACCTGCACCCCAGGCACTGAGCCGCTTGGCATTTCTGGCAGCGGCCCCTTGGAAACGAGCTCAGCTCTCCATAGGACGGCTCTTTGAACACCAGACCGTGTGGGAACAGAAGGGATGTGGAATGGAGTAAAGAAATTATTAAAGAAAAATACAGGGAATTAAACTTGTTCAGCTCTGTCCTTTTTTTTTTTTGTCCTTTTGGCACAGCAAAAGCAAGGGCTGGTTTGGGGCATCTGTATGGCTGTACGTCCGTCAGCTGAAGCAGCGGGGTGCTTGTTCCCCGCGCAGGAGGACACCTGCCGTAGCTACACGGTTGTTGAAGCTCGGACTCCTTTCTCCTCTGCAGTTCAGGGTAAAGGGTCCTGCGAGTGAAGCCTCTGTGTGATTTCCTCCAGGTTAGGTTTTGTGCCTGCTTGAATAACGGCCTGTAAAGAAGTCGGTGAAATGTGTTCTTATCCCAACGTCTGCCAAGACTGCTAGAGAACAAAAAAGAAGCTCTTCCCTTCAACACCCACCCGCCACCCACCCCCCCCCCCCCACAGAAATACTTATGCGTTATTCACCTTTAATCCTTCCTTCTTCAAAACTGTATGGCAGCAATCTTACGAAGTGATAAAAAGCTTACTTTGGAGTTAGAGGAGGGGGAAAAAAAAGTGGAGGACTCTCAAGTCTCATTTCAAGGACTGAAAAACCTTAGAACACGGAGATGGAATATACTTGCTGCATCCCAAGTTTGTCAGCCACCTTCTGCTATTTCTTAGTCAGACACGTCAACATTGTGTACTCCTCCTTACGTCTTCAGTAACTATTGCCTCTTTTTGTTTTACCTCTCAAAAGTTTTTTCCTCCTTTTAATTTCTTCAGCTTTTTGAGGCATAGAGTACAAGAAAGAAAACAAATGTGAAAGGGAAATGTCTACTGTATTGACTGATCCAGTTAATTTCTAGTGACCTGGCATGCTTGAAATGCACAACGTACCTAATTAAAAGCATACCAAATCAGGTTGCTTTCTATTATGTGTTGTTTATTGTTTGAAAGTATGTCTTCGTATTTTTCTTAAGTGTGAAGAAAAAAAAAAAAGTGAGTTGTATTACTAAGATTAAAGCCATTATAAACTCAATCAGACTAGAATTAAACAGCACCATCAAAGTACTGTCTAATTAGAGCAAATCCTCAAATCAGAATGAACAAATGGCGTTGGACTACAACCAAACCATTACATTAATACATAATCAACGCTTATGAATTCCCAAACAAGAGAACTAGAAAGCTGCCCATTTAAGTATGCATTCCAGTTAAGATTTTGGCCCCAGTCAGTGCAGTGAGCTTGTCTGAACCTCGCACTATTAGCCCAGCTGAGTTACTTGAAAGTCACATTTGCAGTCATCGGTGCTTCTGCTGAGCATTGCAGTGTTGTAGGGCAGATCTTTTCTTGTGATTTCTCTTGCTCTCCATAAAGAAAATGAGTTTTACAGCATCACTCTTCTCTGGAAAGGTTAGCAGCTGTAGCTAAGCACTGAGAAAAGCTAATTGGAGCTGGGTGCTTTTTTCCAAAATAAAAGAGCATACACACGTTCAACAGCTTTTTGAACAAGAGAAGGTATGAAAGCAAGTTAAGAACATAAGCAAATTAGTTTGGAACCTTTCCAAATGCTTTTGCACTTATGTACTAGATTTGATTGTATTCTTGTGCCATAAAACATTAAAAAGTCCCTTCTTAAAAGAAAAAGGCACAGGGCAACAGCTAGCAAGGTGAAACGTGTTCCAGCTGTACTCTACATCCAGTCCACATCCTCACACCCGTAACAGATAAAAGAACCTAGCAAAAGGTGGAGGTTATATTAAGCATATCTCTGAATAGGAAGCTCATTAAATCTACAAACCAAGTAATAGATAAATGGTAAATACACACTAAAATGAGAGAGGGAAGTGTCCCTGCAGACCGCTTGGCTGTTGGGCATGGTCTGTGGGGTCGGGTGGGATGCAGCCACGCTCGGCGTCAGCTTAGCCCTCCTGAAAGAGCAGTTGTTGCAACTGCACCTTGAGTGTTGTTTGTAATTTTTGCTGGTCCTTCCACTCAGGAAGGGAACAAATAGGTCTTAAACATATATTCAAAACGGAAGGATCGGAAGGAGTTATGGGGAAGAGAAGGCTAACTCTAGACACAGTAACAGCTGTGAAATATGTAAGGGACTGTTGCAAAGAGATGGGGCGTAACCTGATGGGTAGTGAAGGAAATGAGTTGTAAACATAGCGAGGGAGATGAGAGGCAGGCATTTAGGAAGAAATGGGGAATCATTCAGGATGGCAATGTACTGGGAAAAAACACCCCAAGGACTTGGTGCAGATGCTACAAGCGCTCCCAATTTCAGTGCAGGTTAGATGGCCATATGTAAGAAGTTATCTAGGCATTCCCTTTGCTCCCTGTAGTCTCTTTCCAACCCTACAGTGGCCGCAGATGGGGTAGGCCTCATAGTACTTTTAGCACAGGAGGAAAAAAGGCATCACAGATGGAATTTATGGACTAGTGATACCCTACGGTGTCAGCGGAGTGGCTTATTAAGTCAATAGAAATCACAGACGATTGACAACTGCACACTGATTTCAGACTTTGGAAGCTTAAATACATTTTGTGGTTGCTGTCCGACCAATTTCTCCATGAACAAGATCAAAGTGTCTGTTCAGGTGAAAATTTGTGATCGTGTTCCAGTTCAGAGCAGAAGGCGACTTGGAAGTGCCAGCACTGGTACTTGCTGAGAATTATTTGAAACTGTTCCTCTCTCCCTCTCTGACTTTATGTGTAGGCAGTGTTTTCATCACGGTATTTTGTCCTATGTTTACTTTCTTTTTTTAGCATTCTTGTCTTCAGCTGTGATCCAGCTCTGCTTTTGTATTTGCTGCCTTTTGGGTGTTTTTTTAAGGCTTGTTGTTTTGTAAAAGGCAGCGTTTCCCCCTGTTCGGAGGAGACGATATAGAGTGGCTACAGAGGAAGGATTGGGGGTTAGTCAGGAATTCCTGAATCCTGCTTGTGGGTCCATCTGTGAGCTAAGATAAGCTTGTACGGGGACCATTATTGTTCCTTAAATACATTTCATCGCGTAGCTACTTGCTGGCATCTTCTGCTGCAGTGTTTTATTCAGATTGTTTGATACCCTGCTGCCATTAAAGTGCTACTGCCCATCTCAGTTTTCTTTGCAAATATTAGAAATTGGAACCTTCCAGGATATCTTTAAGAGCTGATGCTACTGTTCCCTGCAAACATCATCAGCATTCGGAATATACCTTGCCGTGGGTTATGTTCCAGGTACCTGTGAGGGAAAAGGCTTTATGCAGATCACTGCAAAATGGTAAACGAGCATAGCTAGTAGCTGAATTATTCAACATGTGAAACGGTGTTTTTATCCTCTTTCAGCCATACTCTCAGAAGACAGAAATTCCAGTGAGTCTGCCTGGAAAAATAAAATTTCTCTATCTGCCCTGAACACTCCAGAGCCAGCAATGATGCATGAACCTTTAGTTGGCAGCCAGAAAAGGAAAGCAAGGAAAACTAAGATCACACATCTTGTCCGAACAGCAGATGGTCGAGTGTCACCAGCAGGAGGGACGCTGGGTAAGGAAATTGGCATTTGAATTTTGTTAAAACTGAATGGTTGGAGAAGGTTTGGGACTGCAAGCAGCTTATCAGGGAAGGATTTCTCAGTTAGCTTGTTTTCATACCTGCTTAGGTCATTCTGTAAAATACAGGTATTAATCAACTGGGTAATCACTGGGTCTGTGATGGCCAATTTAGAATGCCCAAATCTCTCCTCACTATGGATATTTCTCTGTTAAGAACTAAGAACTCATACAGAGAGAAATGGAAAATGGTTACCTTTCATAGTCTGTTTCCAGCCAGCAAAGAAACTACACTGCACCTATTTATAGGATGTGAAAATAAATTCCACAATGGGATGGTCAATGCCCCAGTCCTTGCAGTAGTCCTCTGCTCTTAAAGTAATCTTTCAGAGCTCCTGTTACACAAAAGCTCTCTTGCCTGACCTAAAATACTAAACGCAGTTGAATGCAAAATCGGTAAACTGCTTCGTAAACCTTAGATCTGTGCTTGTGGCAATAGCTTGGGTCAGAAGAGGTTGCAGCGTGAATCAGACCACAGTTGCAAAAATCAAAATCCTAAAGGTTAACACCAGACTAGTCAGTATATCGATGGGCTGCTGTGAATTTAAGGGCTAGATGTGCGAACTTTGGTTTCTTTTCATTGCAGAGGAGAAGCCAAAAGAGCTGCCACAAAGTACTCTTCAAAAAACATCAAGTGCAGAAACAGATTGCAACGGTGAATGCTCCAGAAATGCAGAGACAGAAGAAAATCATAGTATTACGTCAGATATGCCAGCAGTGTCTGCGTTTTTTAGCTTAGCTGCTCTGGCAGAAGTAGCAGCCATGGAAAATGTACACAGGTATGGTTTGTTTTTCCCCTTGTTGTCTAAGTGAATAGTACGTGGCAGCCAGCTTGTTCAGAAAGCATGTGAATTGAGACTGTTTAATTTGGCCTGTGTTTCCTCTTCCACAGCTTTCTGTGAACGTCTGTTTTGCACCACTTGCTTAGCAGTGTTAAGTCTTCACCCAAACGTAATCTATTTCAGTAATCAGTAAAGTGATCCTCCTCGGTAGGCTTACCTACCTATTTTTGCTTATAAACAGGTTCTCATGTGCTCCTTGAGATCCTAACGAATGAGGGTTTCTAATCATTACGAGATGCCATTTGTCAGATAATAGCAGATTTAAATATCTATTGCATGCTGATCTGCCGTTTTCAGTGGCCTGAAATCACAGAGGGAATTTCATATAACTTCAGCTGAAGCCTTCACGTCGACCATGGCTGAAGGAAGCTAACTTGTTATTTTTGCTCTTGTGCTTTGCTGTGTAGGAGGCAAAGCGTCTGCAGAATGACACGGGGCAGAGCAACTCTGGGTGATGGAAAGCCACGTTAGTTTGTGTTGGTCCTCTCAGTTACTGAGTAGACCCTCCACACAGATAAGGTGAAGAATATGCAGGTTACTTAGGGCTGTTGGATCAGCCCAGCATGGTCAGATCCTGCCTGCTGGACCTGCAAAGGGAGGAAACCCATCACACCAAGTCCTCCTCGGCTCCTGATTGTCCAGTGTTGTTCTTATGTTGCTGTGGCTTCTTGGAGATGAAACCCCATCCTTCCCTGCAGTAGAAAGTCAGCGAGGAAGTGCTGGGCCAGTTTGAAAGCATCACAGCCTCTGCAGATGGCGTTTGGCAGGTTGCTGACTGCCTAAGAAACTCCACAAGGCTTGACGAAACTGTTCACAGCCTCAGTTTACTGTTGGTCTCGTGAGCCCACCGGCCAGCCCAGCCCTGCCTGCTGAGGCTGAGCATCAGGCGCCGAAAGGCTCGTAGGAGCTGGGGGGCCCTAGCAGAAGCAGGGAGCTCACCCCACCAACAGAAGCAGGGGGCTCACCCCAGCAGCAGAAGCAGGGGGCTCACCCCACCAACAGAAGCAGGGGGCTCACCCCAGCAGCAGAAGCAGGGGGCTCACCCCAGCAGCAGAAGCAGGGGGCTCACCCCAGCCTGCCAGCTCTTCCCTGCAGCGGCTGTTGTCTTGCCTAAACAGCATCGTTCTGGGTCAGAAGTGTTTTCGTACTGCAGCCAGCCTGGCCCTTCCTCCCAGCATTGCCGAACAAGTGTCTGCTATCCAGGCAGCAAAAGTCTGACCTTGTTTCTGGCATCTTCTGTGGTCAGAAGCCAAGAAGTGGGACCTGGGGAAGTGCTGCGCTAGGCTCTGCCCTCACTCACAGCCTTGTGGTTTCATTGATTTCCAGTAACGCTGACCAGAATCACGCAAGAGCAACAGGATTTGCTTCGCTGTGGTTTACCCCTCTTTGTTCCTTGAAGAGTTCTTGTCCTCCCAGTTGTTTCCCCGTTGAAATGAGATAATGTTTTACATCGCCTCCTGGTTTGGGGCTGCTTAGTCGTGCTTGTTGTCATCTCACCGTGCAGCTAGAGCGATGCAGCACCTTCCATCAGGCCTGAAAACACCAAACCGGCACGTGTCCAGCAGCTGTTGCAAATTCCACCTTGTAATCACCCCCGGGGGGAGATGGCAGCCCGGGAGGACACTTTCTCAGTAGGAACTTAGCCACGTCTTGCAGATTTGGCAAACGGAAATCAAAACAGAAACCTGGATCTGATGAATTAGAGGCTTCTCTGTTTTCTACTCTGTCAGCTGTTTGTTATCGTGTGCAACTCATTTATTTGCAAATAGCCAGAAAGGAGAACAACAGCATTAGAGGTTTCCTTGATGTGTTTCTTCAGTGTCTGAATTTAATTATTAAGTAATTTCCCAGAGCCTTGGGCCATGGAAGCCAAACTCCTTTTTTAACTGTAATTAGAGCTTGTCTGGAGGTAGCAGCGTGGTTTTCATTGGAAGGTTTCTGTTTGGCTTTATTTACCTTGTGCATGCCCCAGTGCAGCGCTGTCAGCCCGAGCTGCGTTTTGTGCCAAGGTCTCTCCCTTGCCCTCCGGTTCTGCGGAGCACGTCGATACCTCCGCGCCTGCTGGGGCTTTGGCTGTGCCAGGGGGAGCAGAAGTGGCCCTCGTGTAAATAAGATCTGAGCCCCAGGTTTGTGTTGCTGCAAACGGCACGTACTGCAACAAAAATAGAACCTGACTTGTGAGATTAGATAACAGGCAGTGACGTGCTTTGTGTATGTATTTTAAAAGGCAAACTGCAGAGGAGCCTCCCAAGTCCATCTGCTACAGTGATTGATGTTGATTTAGAGCACGTAATTCTGGTGCAGTTTATTTTTATGATCCCCTGTGCCAGGGGATCATTTGTAAATTAACGCTGCTGTAGTAATGAAAGAGATGTGCTGGGCTGATGAAGTGTGAAGTCATGAAACTTGGAGTAACGTGCGACTGTGCTGATGAGTAGGTTTCCGTATTGTTGAAAAGCTGGCTACTGACTCGCGTTAGCATGATGTACGCCCTCGTGCATTTACCTGCTTTTGCCACACGCGAGCTGTACTCCGCCTCTGAGGGCTGGCGCCCTGCTCCCTTACTAAATGAGTAGCAGTCCTTGTGTGCCCGCGCGCACCTTACTCGTCGGCGGTGCATTTTGGTTTGTGTGAGTCAAACGCCATAGCGCCGCGGCTTTGCCTGACCTTGCACCGTGTTGCCGGCGTTCCTCGGGACGCGTGTTGCTGTTGCAGGAACACCTCTACAGGCGCGTGTGCCGGCGCTGTGGGGGCACTGCGGCAGCGGGCACTGACGGTGCCGGACTGTCAGGCGTTCAGTCGTATCACGCGTCGCTTCCCATCCTTTGCGGTCTGACCAAAGCACCTCCTGTGCTTCAAATAATGATGGGTGGCTTTTCTTTTTTTTCTTTTGCAGAAGTCAGAGGGCCACGCCTCTCCCACATGACGGACAGCCAAATGAAATGTCTCAGGCTCCAGTGCTTATTTCCTGCGCTGACCAGTGAAGCTCCACTTTATTGTAAAACATTGTGCTTTACCTAATATCCTAGCCTTGTCTTTTATCAAGGGAAGCTAGTCAGTCCATATGATGGAAACTATAGACTGCAAGCAAGTGCTTATTGCTCTGAGTGGCCCAGAATTCACTGGAAGCCAGACGTTAGCAACTTGGGCCAGGTCCTCAAATCGGAACCCAGTATGTAGAAGGGTGATATTAATTGTCTATTAATGAACAGAAATGGAATGATCCCAGAGCTTGCTTTCTATTGAAGGCTTTTAAACAGTACATAGGTGGTTGGTGTGAAAAAGGCTGCCTTTACTGTTAGCTCACACAGCATCTCTTTTACCAACCAGAGAGTACGGCAACTAGTTTCGTATAATACCTAGTTATTCTAAATGAAAATAAAAAAACAAAAAAACCAACAAAAAAAAAACCAACAACAACAAAAACACTGACGCACTGCACTAGTTATTATTAGATATTCTTAGTCATTTTTGTACATGAAGATTTAAGTTCTAAGATGGTTTATATTAATAGGTTATGCCTACGTTTATATTGTAGAATGAATTTAAAACCTGTTCCAGAGAACTCAAGGCAGCCTGGACAGATGTACCATTGTTAGCGGTGTTTGGGCAGCCACGTGGTCCAGATGTTCTGCACTTTTATATTTGCCACCGGAGTGGTAGAGTTTACTGGGAAGAATTCTGACAGGCTACGTTTAGGTTTGTTTCTTTTTAATTTAGCTTTGAATAACCAGGATGATGTGCATTAGAAAAAGGAGTGGTGTATGGAAAAGAAAATACTGCAGATAATTGACTTGTCTTTCATGCCTTGGAGGGTTCCTTTATTTTTGCGTAGATATCTGAGCGACTTGGTGAAACTTTCCTGTAAACAAAAAGTACTGCAAATGCGTTTTTCAAAAGTGACCTTAGTATTATTTCACCTTTCTGAAAAACCTAAACCCATGACTTTTCGATATACATGTACACCAATACACATACCTTTTACGTTTCACAGACACTGGCATTGTTGTAGTTACTATGCACAGTCCAAATCAGCTTCAGAATTTGCGTAAAGGGCCAATTACAGTTTGCGTTGGTGAAGTGGCAAGTTGTATACAGGTAAAACTACAACCGAAGAGTAACGCTTGACTGAATTCAGACTACCAAACAGATCCATCTGCCAGTTTCTGTCCTTGCTTATGTCGAATTTTTGTGTTTTGCTCTCATAAATGCATCCCAGAAGCAGGCGGAGTGTATCACTTGGCCTGTAACCTTTGCTATCTTGACTTACACTATTGTACAACTGAACATTGATTCCTACCAATAGATGCAAAACGATCACTAGTAATTGATCTAAAGCTACAAATTCAACAGGGTACTTCTTCAATAGCACAAGATGTTTCCCTACTTTTTGCATTGTAGCACAACAATTTACCAAATTGGACTCCAGCAATAATTTTCTATTAGTCTTCATCATACCGGCTGAACTTTTGATAGTATTAGATTGAGTTTGAAGTTCTTTGAATTAAGTCTTTAAATGATGCAAGTTTACATCATTCTATCAGGCATTCTTATTTATACTTGACTGAACTGATAATGTGTTTTGGGGTTATTTTGTAACTAATTTGATGTAATAGCCATATGGACAGTAACTCTATTAATGCTTGCTAGGTTTAGCCTTTCATTGTTGTAGCTAAGCGAAAGTCTTTGGTTCAGTGTCAGGAAACAATATACAACATACCACACGAGTTGTAACAAAGGAGTGAAGGTCTGACGGAAGGCAGGTAGCTGGGAAGTGTCACTGAAATAGCACCATCGAGGATGCCTGTGTTGGAAGAAGGGAACAACGACAAAAAAGAACAACAAAATTTACGAGCCAATGAGTCAGTGAAAAGGCTTTTTAAAAATTCAGGTGAATAGATGACTAAGAGCCCCTAGAATGTCATTGCAGCCTATGGCAGTATTTTTAATAAGATTTTATTAAAGTTTTATAAGTTATTTTAACAAAATGGGAAAAACTTCAAAAGACTTAAAACTGTTGGGTCACAGCAAGGTGGCTGTTGGAGTTTTGGACCACTTTATAATTAGCTGAAATCCAAATACGTTACAGTGCAGGCCATTCACGTTGACAATGGTACTAACTTATTTCTCTAGAAAACCTTTAGAGTAGATATATTTTTGTCAAAGCACCCCATCCTTCCTCGATTTAAATTTCAATATTGTTCCTGAAGATATTTCTGTATATTAATGGTACCTTTTTTAAAAGAAACAGAAAATTACTTTTTTCTATATGAATTAATATCTTACTTGATCTGCTTTTCCTTGACTTTCCCTTAGAGAGGGGGTAGGGTTGGGTCAGTTTACTGGATATGACTGTTTTCAGATACTTACAAACCTTTTTGTAGATATGCTTAATTTTTAAGCGATTAGGCACTGAGAGTAGCAGAAATCCTGCAAAGCTTTATAGTTCACTAGGCATTTGCCTTTGTTGGTTCTCTGAGTGACGTCTTGATTTGAGTAGCTAGAATTTTTCCCTGAATCTACTAGAAGGGGTATCAGTATTTTCAGGTAACAAAGTCTGTTAGCACAACAAAAATTTCAGACCAATATCTTACTGTATTGGGGTTGGGTTTTTTCCTTGTTTGTTTTGTTTTAATTTTTATTAATTTCAGCTGCTTTCATTTTGGAAAATCTTATTGCTATTGTGTGTACTTCAGTATACCAGCAAACACTGTTACCCGTTAACACATTGTCCACAAATGCCTCTAGAGAAGAAATTGTTGCACCTTATGTATATCTCAAGCAAACCAAAATATGATGCTTTTCTGCTTTGTTTATTCTGAATATGTTGTATCATACTTTACTGAACCCATTTTAACTTAGCTAAAGCTATCGATATTTATGCATTTCACATTATTTTCTGGATCTGAACCTGTGTATAAATCTTTCTTTAAAAAAAAAAAGAAAAGCATTTACCGTAGTTGTCCTCTGTGAGTTATCCATGGGAGGGGGGGGAATCTTGTCTCAAGTGTAAAATGCAGTACTGTCCCAGTTTTCCTTGGCTTTTATTTATTTAGTGATCTTTGATATTTCATATGTAGTTTTGAGGTATACATAATACGTTGTCGTAGCCGAAGCTACAGATATAAGCAGCTGGGAGAAAATTACTTTAATGTCTTCTTAATTGTTCTAGTACTGTATACAAATATGGGAAAAACGTTCTGCAGAACATTTGAGATGCAGATTCTTATCCCCGCAGTAGGTTGTTTTCCAATATTAGACCAAATCAATCAAAACTCAAATGATCTTAAAGGTCTTTTTCCAACCTAAAGGATTCTATGATTCGAAAGACATCTATGGAGATTACTTAATGCTCTGCTTATGGCAGTAACTACCCCTTGAATGTGCTGTGATTTCAGAAATAGAATATATTTATTTAAGATGACTGAATGCTCTTTTATACTAATACAATATTCCAAAGTCATGAGCAAGAGACTTCTCGGTAGTTTGGGTTTCTATTTTATAGCATCGGTGCATGACTTTTGAAATGGAAGTGGTAAGCGTTGTCGGAAAGGGGCGCAGGAACGAGGGACTGGTAGAAGCGTGTGAACTTGCAGTGTTTAAATTCCAGCTTTGGTCTTTATTATTTGGGTGAAAGCTGTCTTTGTAGCGTGAGGCTGAGGAGCGCTCTGCAGTTGTATCGAGTAGAAACCAGGGAGAGTTGGAACTCGTATCAGAACAGGGATTTGCCTTGTAGTTGGGATGCTGTCTTTCGGAACAGGATATTAAATTGAAGCGGTTTTAATTTCCACTGCCTGTTTAGCTACTGTACAAATACTGAACAGACTGAAGGCAACAGCCGTAGACGTGGGACAGCTAAGAGAGGAGGGAAGGAAAGCTGCCCTTTGTTTTCAGTATGGCGAAGTTACAGCAACAAAGGGGAATTAGAAAAAAAGATAGATGTATATATGTGTGTGTATGTGTGTGTGCGTGTGCGCCTGCGTGTGTACATTCTGGGGGGGGAAAAAAAAAAAAAAGTGGGAAAAACAAAACCATGATGGGTCTACAAGAGACTACAATGTATGTTGACCCTGTGAGTGCACTCCCTTTTTTTGGATGCTGAGTCTACTATGGCTACCTCTCCTAAAAGACTACTTTCGTTAACTTCCATTTGCTTTCAGGCTTGATTGCGTATCTTTTCAGCCATTGGTACCATCTGTATATTGCTGTGCGCTTTACTTTCCAAGAGCAGCGTTTCTATAGCGCAGGCAACGTAAAGGCTGAATATACAGCGGTGGCCAAACTGTGTTGCTGGAGCGTTTTTGTTTAAGCTCTGCCGTAGGCGTGTGGGTTGCGGGACGTGGGCCCGCTGGCTCTGGTTGGGTCAGTGAGGTCATTTTGGGTAAAATGCAGTGCTGGTGGGGTGCTGGGCTTCGGCGGTTGCCAGAGGTGACGCAGTAAGCCAAGTGCTGCTCTTGAAACTTCTGGAAGTTTACGTTGGATTTCACAAGGAAACGTAACCGTGCAGCGTGTGTCTAGTACACCATACGTTACCCATTAGACACTGTTCGTTTGCCGTGCTTGCTGGGTAGCGCGTAGAGCTCCTCGGTGTCTTGCCGTGTTCTGTGATGCTTGGGGCGTCCTAACCTTGTACATATTGTGGAACTCTCACCTAGAGCTGCCAGGATGCTGAGGCACTTCAGGACACTGGGCGCCGTGAACGAGTGGCATTTTAGGCTGTGAAGGAGTCACTTGCCTCCTCCCCCGTGTCCCCGGTAAAAAGGCACGGTGAGGTTTATGCTCTCACCTGAGTACTATTATATTCATTTATATACTCAGTATTTTCTACTGAATTGACAACCTCGAAGAAGCTTATGAGATGGATGTATATTTTATGTTCCCCTACTAATTCTTCTAAGGCAGAAATCTAGGAAGACTTGGCATGACATCTGCACTCAGCATCACACCTACGCTTACACCGAAGCCCATCCTTACTGCCGGGGCAGCGTTGTTGCTTGCACCGGGACAGTGCAGAGCCCCCATGATGGACCACTACGCTCTTGGCAATAAGCTTGGGCTTGCGTGACGTTCCTGGGGGCGGCACATCCTGACCCTAGGGCCTTCAGTGACGTGCAATTTTGAAAACGACTGCAATTAGCTTAACGTTTATTGAGTTCTTCCAAATAATTATGTTGGAGGTTCTGAGTCTTGACTGTTAGCACAGACCAGCAGACCCACCCTGTACTCCACTGGCAAAACCCGCAGCTGACCAGGCTGACTGACCAGGCTGCCGAACATCATGCTCGCTCTGCTCTTTGCACCCCTACAACTGGAACCTGATTT
>JAVJGJ010000014.1:118238649-118256425 GCA_035590215.1 Microhierax caerulescens | reverse complement strand
CCCCCCCCCCCCCCCCCCCCCCCCCCGCCCTGCTATACTTTAACCAGCGGTTGGGGCTCTGAAGGTGACAGAAGCAGAGGAGGCATGTATGTGTGTGTGTCTGCGTGTGTGTGAGTACGTCCACGTCCACACGCACACATCGGAGTGCAGTGACTTGCAGCGTGTTCTCTGTGCAAGTGTGTTCCCGTCTTCGGTGATAAAACAGCATGAGGTTTCTCAGACGATAGTTTTCCAACTTTCTTGCTAGATTTCTGTCTCTTTCCTTCACATTGCACCAGAAGGTGTGATTTGTGAAAATCACACCTGAAAAAAACCACCACCCCACAGTTCCTGCTGACCTAGATGCTACGCAAACCTTCTTTCTCAGCAGTGCTTGCTTTTAATAACCAGTATCTGTTCATAGTTTTAACGCAACTGATTTGTTATGATCTTTCTTCTTAGAGCCCAATCCTGCAACTTCCATTCTCGCACATAATTCCACTGAATTTTGACCTAGTATCTGACTTTATTCTCTCCAAAGCTTGGTGTAAACATGCCTTACAATAGTTCATCTCCACCAGTGGTGTAACAGAGCTACTGCCTTCTTAGATGTGTGTAGTTAAAAGTAAGTCAATAAGCACATTTATAGAATGTCATACTTTCTTCAAAAACCTCTAATTTGATATTTTTAAGTGCACATGTTAAGTCATGTGTATAACATGCTAAAGTACGTTAAACTGTGATAATAAAACTGAATAAAATATTTAATAAAATATTTGAAATATTTGATAAGGACCTTCAAATAGATTTCTTTATGTTCATTCTATTTTGGTTATCTAGTGTGTGCCTGTAAACAGTTTCCCATTTAAAACTAATGATTGCAAATAAATACTATTCAAATGGAGCTTCTTTGATGCTTCACCTGCTTTACTATCACGCGATTGTTTACTTTAACATACCGCTGAGTTAGCAGTATCTGCAGAGCTTGGTTTTAGAGACAGTAGGAATTTGTTGGGGTTTTTTATACTTAAAAAGAAACAAGCTCGTTTTCCACCCGAAAAAGGAAGATGCCAAACCCCAGAGATGGAGCCACAGAACTGTGAGCTGTAGTTCCCTGTCAGCTCATCCGTTCAGCTTCTCCACAGCGACTGTAAAGAATGTCGCATATTTGGCAAAGAGCTTCTGCCCATTTGTGCTTGCTTACACATTGTCTATTATGGGAGCTTCCATTTTTTATTTTCAAAACTTCCAAGCCTGATTCAGCCCTGTTGACATTGCTGGAAAGATCCATAGAGCCATGTGAGTGCCCCAGAATTCAGTGGATTTATATCGGCATAAAGCTGGAGACCGTGGGACGGAGAGAGCCAGGACTCGGTGCAGTTAGGCTCTGGGAGAAGAGTTTGCCTTTTCTCCTGAGCTTTCCAGGTGTCCGCTTTGTGTTTCTGGATTTTGTCATCTTTGCACAACTGGGAAGCTCATTTATAGTCCACACCAGTGTAAGAGAGGTCATCCCGCGTGAAGAAGCTGTTGCTGTGTTTTCAGTCCTTGGACACTAAGAGAACTTGCTCAGAAATGGATTCTCTTTTAGAAATAAGTGGCAAGGGTTATCAATATTTAAACTTAAAGGTCCCAACTACTTTGGAAACTTAAACCAGGACTCTGTTCTGCCCGTATTTTTTACCATCTTGAGGCTTGAAAATTGGGCTGTTGGGGATCTTGTCTTTACCTGTCCTTGGATGCCTGAAGCCTCCTTGGTCGCAGTGAATTTTTCTGGCCACAGAAGACCCAAGTAGAGACTTCATGGAGCCAGCAGGTGCTGGTTGGTTGTGTGGCAGCAGAACTGTCTCTGAAAAGGAGCAGAAGGGGGAAGCCTTTAGGTTTGTTTGGGGTTGGTTTATTTTTTTTTGAACTGTGTGCCATTTACTCAGGAAAGAAGAACCGTGTACAATCTTGCACTGCCATTACTGGGCATGCATCAGTATGCAGAGAAACACCAGGAATGGAAGAGCTTCAGCGTTAAAGGCCACGTAAAGGTCATACTTGGGGAAGGGGGAGAAAAGCTCTGATTCCACGAGCAAAAAAAAGATGGAAGAAATCTTAAGAAACACCTATTTTCTCAGTGTAGTATGGCCAGTCAGGGACATTGAAGTCACTATGCTGGCTATTTTTCATTACTGAATTACCTTAGAACAGTCATCGGGATTCCTCGAACTCCCGTCTTTTCCCATCTGCTGTCATTTTGTTCGTCCAACAAAAGACCCACTGAATTCCCTGATTCTCGGTGCATCTAGGTCTGGTTTATAGCCAGCTCTCACATTGCTTCCTGCAGCTGCATGGCATTGCACTGACACTTTCTTAATTGCCAGGTAAGATAAATTTCCATTAATACTTTTGGAAAAACGGGGTGGAAAGGCATCCTCCTCTTCCTTGAGTGCTGTGCTTCTGCCGGGCATGCTGATGTTCTCCCCTTGGTACCATTTGCTGAGTCCTTCCCATTGTTCATCCTGGAGTTATTTAACATGCAGCTAACCCTGCTTTCAAATAGGTTATTTTCTTTTCTTTTTTTTTTTTTTTTCTACAATGTGACAATGTTAAATGAGACACAAAGTATACTTGAGCATACCCTAACCATGCTATATACCAGCTTGTGAAGCTGCTGGTTCTTCAGTAGGACACTAGCACTTTGTAACAAAATACAAGATGTGTTCCTATATCTGCTGCAAAGTTCTGTTTTTGTTTTGTTTTCAGAAATAAAACCTGTAAGATATAACGCCTACCATCTATTCAGTGTCATCTTCTTTTTGTGGACTGTTCTTGGCACAGCAGCAGTAAGAAATTGAGCTCTGATGTATTTTAAACCTACTCTAGACTTCAGCTAGGCTTCCTTGGCTACTTACCGAAAGGAGGAGATAACGTGAGAGCTTCAGCAGCAGCAAGCTAGCGCAAGGTGCAGCGCTCTCAGCCCCACTTGACGATCCAGCCTATATAAAGCGATACAAATAGTTCATTCCATGCCGAGCAGCACTTCAACCTATTCGTCAGCCCATGAAACAGGAGGAACTGGTTGAAGCAGACCCCAAAATCACACCGGTTGAGTCAGATGTCAGGTTTAGCACCCAACCGTAATTCTCTGAATGAGAACACCTTCTACTTTAATCCCCTCTGTAGCATTGTGTTGCTTTTGTTACCTTAGTGTTTGGATCTGGAGTAGCACCATCGCGAGTGTCAGGTGCCTTTGTTGTGTTTGCACACTAAGCAGGCCAGTGTTGCCATCAAATGACATCCAGTTTCAGAGGAGAAAAAAAAGGGGAGGGGAAAGAAAAAAATAGAGTCCTTGGGAGATGTCCTCCTGATCCAAAAGAAGTGTTTGGAGTACATCTTCAAATTAGGTACGTGGCCCACCAAAGGCTTCCCAGTCGTGGCAGAGCAGCAGGCTTAGGTGGATCAGTCTGGGCATCGATTCCCTTCTGAGGTCTGGGTGGGTTCCCTGCACACCCAGTCCACACCTCGACTTACAATCTCATTTCAGGCTTTCCTAGTATGAAAAATCTTAATTCCTAGATGTTTTCATGAGTGAAGCTCTTAAAAAATGATACTGCTGCTGGAGGTCCTACGACTGAGCAGCATGTCAGCAGAAGTTTCGAGGTCTAGTATCTCAGATACCAGCCTCAGAAAGGTTATCGTAGTGGGGTTTCTCTTCTCATCGGGACCCTCTAAATGTTGCTGTCTCATTGCTGTGGATTATGAAAACATCTTGCCATCTTTCAGTCGTTAAGGAGAATTTGCAAGTGAGATCGTCCCAATCTGTCAGTAATTGAAGATACTCTGTGTTGGTGTCTGTCTCTAGCAGTAGCAGCTTTCGTAACGCCACGGGGGCTTGCTGCAGCTCTGAGCTACGCACGTTACGGTGGACCTGGGCCCTTGAGTCGGTGTGTTTTCCCTCCGCAGGAGCGGTGACCCTGGTTCGGACGCGTCGTTGCCGTTGCCGTTAGCGTGGCTCAGGGCGACGCTGTCTGACGCGAGCTCATGGCGTGTCTCTCCGGCGGGCTGGCGCCTGGCTCCCTCTCACGTTCCGAGATGCTCCATCTGCTCTGGCCAGCGCTGGCTCGGTCAAGGAGCCGCCCTTGCCCACGGGGGAGCTTCCCGGGGCTCCCAGCCCGGCCATGGGCGCTGGGCCTGGAGCAGGGCTCCGGCCGAGGGTGGCCCTTTCAGTGCGGCCTCCCCCCGTGGGGGTGGCGAAGGTTTTCTGTGCCACAGCAGCTGTGTCCGTGCAGGGGGATCTCCTCCTGCCCGCAGCTGCGCCGGTACCTCGCTGTGAACCAAAACGAAGCCAGCCCAGCTGGGAATCGCCGGTGAAGCTGGGCCTTGGTGAGCTCCCGGGTTGCCACAGGCGGGAGCCTGGGGGCGAGGGGGGTGATGTGTCTTCGGTTTGAGCAGCTCCACACACGGCGTGCGGAGATTGACAGGTTGTGGCAACAAAGCCGGGTTGCCTTTTGTTTTGAAAAGCAGTGTTTTCTAATGGAAGTAAGGTGGCAGGGAAATTGCTGTCGCAGCAGATGGACTTTTTTGTTGTCTTCAAGAGGTTCCAATTTCAAGAGCGAGGTTTGCCAACCGGTCTAAAAAAAAAAAAAACCAAAAAAAAACCAACCACCAAAAACCAGAGGAGAAATTGCCATTCTAGTCTGTGGCTTGGAATGGATGCTGTGTTTTGCTTCAGTGCCTGTAGTGATAAATTCTTCAGTCAGAAGTAATGTGTGAGCTGCTTGAGGTGTGATGCGGCTCTAAACCATCCCATTCACTCCTTGATGACAAATGCATTTGGCACGGAGCGTAAGTGCTGCTAACGAGTGCTTCCCTGCCTGTACGTCATAAATAACAGCAAGTGCTCGTCATCGTTTTAATCAGGGCTTAAGAAATTTTTTCTCGCTGTGTTTCAAGAAAATCTGTTGTGCTTGGCGGGCACGAGGCGTACTTTTACCCGGGAAGTAACGGAGGGAAGCATTCGCTATGTGACTGTTTAATCTCAGTAGATAATTATTTTCAGAACATCTTGACTAGTAGCTTACCTGTAGCGTGCTGTGTTTAGGATATAGTTAACTCAGCTCTGGGATCTTTGAACGCAAAGGTATCTACCTGGTTCTCATGCAGAAACCCACGCCTGAGGGGATCTCTGGGGGACGAAGGGCTGCCGAAGGATGCCGCGTGCAAACGCTGCATCTCGTAAGGCGCGGGGCGCCCCGCGTGTGTGACCGCAGACCGGGGGGCAGGCTGTCGGCAGGGATCGGGACGGTTCGCAGTGCAGGTGTGCTGACTTGCACGAGGGAAAGTGTCTACGGCCTAAACATCGTATTTCAAACCCATTTGAGTCACTGAGTCCAACTCGAGGTCGCCGGCCCTGCGTGCTCTTGCCGGAGGGAGCTGGGGGGTTGCTGTGGCGGAGGCTCCATTGCCGTGCTGCTTGTCCCAAGTGTTTGCTGTTTGTCAGTTTTCTACAATTCGGTATTTTTACCTTCTCCCTGGCTCTAGAGCTGGTCCCGGGGGCCGAGCTGGGGCGCAGCTGTGGTGCGGTGGTACCTGGTACAGTACCGGCACCGCCGACGGGTGCAGCAGCCCCGCCGTGGGTTTCAGGCAGCAAAGTGGTGACCGGCGGCTGGGGAGGTCCTGCTCTGCAGAACGGGTGGTGGGTTTATGGTGGGAGCTTGGCCGAGCCTGGGGGCGTCCCTGGGATGGACCCTGGCGCTCAGTGCTGCAGGAGGGCAGGGGAGAAGCCGTCTGTCCCCAGGGATGCGCTGGGGCCGCACTCCGGGGGCAGCAGAAGCGGAGGGTGCTCATCAGAACCCCTAAAAGAGTGAAGCAGACTTCTACTCGGTTGCACCCACGCATGCATAGCAACAGGATCCCTGCAGTCTTTTATAGCTTTTATATGAAAATTGCCTGGCATACGAGATGTCCTTATGTCAGCGTTTTCAAACGGAGAGCAAACACGCGGATGCATTTTTGAAGTAACTGGCTTGAGACTTGTACTCGTGGCACGTTTCACATGTGACACCCATGAAAACACCGTAACACGTAAGAGTCAGTATCAAAGCAGTAGTTGCATATTCACAGACGCTGTTAATCTGCAAGTGGTTTAAAAAACCTACTTTGTGTACTGTAGTAGACAAAAAGTAGAGGCGTGCTGTTCCACCTTGGCAAAGTGATTCTGTAATTGACAGCCAAGGGCTGCCAGCAGGGATTTAAAAGCATCTTTAATAATGAGATAAAAATGTATTCTTAAATCAATTTTTCTGGGCTTTTAGACCATTCAGAAAATACTCCCAAGTGCTTTGCAAGTTGAGTGATTTCTTTTACTACTTTTGATTAATAAAACCACGATTAGTGTAATAATCCTCAACTATATAGGAGATGACAGGTGTCAGTTTTTAGATGCCAGGTGCTGCTGCGGACCTAGAAGGAGCCCTTGGCCGCAGTGCTGCTGGGAGGACGTGGTGGCACGTCTGGGGTGTGCAGCTGCCTTTGGCGTCAAACCACCATCCCATAAATCTCAGCCAGCAGAAATCCTTTGCCGTCAAGATAGAAGGGGCGTAAACAGCATAAAAGCTGCTTACAAGTAAGAAGTGGTTGGGTTTGTCACTTTAGTCAAATGTGCTGCCCAACTGAAAATGCTTTGTGTTTGCTAGAGACAAACCTCTTTGCTGTATGGCTTTGCTGATGTTGCTGGAAGTTGGATTGTTGATCTTCACTTACAAATGTCTCACCTTCCTTTTCAGTCATCTTGCCTTGCCCTTCTTTCCTCAAGTGGCTAAAAACTCAATGGACATCAGCAGCAAAATGTCCCGGTGCTTTTCGGTGGGACGGCAGCGCCCCACACCTTCCCGAGCTGCTGCACAACTGAAAAACCCACAGGGAGTATTTTTTTAATTAGTGGTATTTCAACATTTTTGCCCAACCAGGGCTGTACATCAAGCGCAGCTTCTGCAGAAAGGTGAGCACCAGAGGTGGGATCCTGCAGCAAAGTGCCCCCACCCCCACCCCCACCCCCAGCTTGCTGAAGCAAAGCCCGAGCAGCGCCAGTGCCAGAAACCTGCCAGGCTTTTGAAATATGATAAATTATTCCCTCCTCCTGACAGCATATTGTTGAGAATGGGTTCACAGCTTATGTAGCTTTGGCCTGGTTCATTTTTCAGAGCACGGCTTGTAGCAGCTAGTGTACCTTGAAGTCACGTGCTTTTTTTTTCTGTCCCAAATACAAACTTTAAATACAAAATACAAACCAAACCCCCCTTCAGTGTTTTAGACCTACATTTGCATTAACTCATACTAAGCCTTAACTTGCAAAATAAAACTCTTAACCACATTTCTAAATTTCTTTCTTAGAGGGGGGAAAAAAAAGTCCCCGGATAATTATGTTTTCTTTCTCCCTGATTACTGGAGAAACCTTCAGATGTAATAAGTGTAACGCCAGCTTTTCCAGTTACCTTGCCCGTACAGCCTCGCCTAAGCCAGCAGGTCCAGGGGAAAGCCTGCGGGATCAGGACCACGTTCACGTGAAGGATCGTTGCTTTCCCTGTGGAGATTGCACGCCGGCTCTTGGCAAGTGCGGTGCGGCAGCCGCCCTGCATCCGAAGGGATGGGGATGGGGATGCCAGCCGAGGGGCTCGCCGTGGCAGGATTGCACCTCCGGAATCCCCGCGCCAGAGTGAGGGCTGCTGCTCTGCATGTCCTGTCGGTCAGTAAAACGTTGCTTTTCCTTTCTGTATCCTGCTGCTGCTGTTCGAAGGCTGCGCCAGGCGCTTGGCGTGCCAGACCTTGTGGCGTGTGAGCAGGGCTCTGCGGGTTGGAGTTGTGCCGGCTGGAGGTTTCACGCGGCTGTAGCGTCGCCAGATATTTGCCGTTGTGATCGCCGGCCGTCACCTTGAAATACTGGGGCGATGGTTGTCTCGAGGCGCTGTGCAGCTGGCATTACTGCTGATGCAAAGATGTTTCTATCCTTGTGTTATTGTTACTGGGTGTCGATGCCATCGAGAAACATCAATTCAGGAAGGATGTCACAGAGTTTCATAGCTGAATTTGTCACTAGATGGGCGTTTTTCATCCATGTGAAATTTATAGGGGGAAGGGGGGAATAAATCAGGGTGCAGACAAGCCTACAGGGAAGGCCAGCGTGTCCAGACATCAAATTCTGCGCTTTCTGCCTGCGCTGCTCTGGTGAGGGTAGGTCACAGGCTGGTGCAGTAACTGCTCGCTGCAGAAATGGCAGGCAGATGGGTTCCTGCGGCCACCCATAGGTGCGTGCAGCAGACCGGTGCTGTGCTCCTCCTGTTTTATTTGCCTCCTTCCCTTCCTTGTAGGTTGATCGCTGTTAATGTGGTTACACCAATTGTGCCGGCTGAGGGCAGCTCGGCGTGCGGGGTCAGCTTTGGGCCAGCATCTTGCGCGACGTGCAGCATCGCAGGGCATCGTCGCAGGAGCACTGGTATTTCATAGGGGCGTTTCATCCCGATGTTTGTGAGTGCCTGTTCAAAATGTCCCGGGCTCCTAGCTTGACTCTTTTTCTCTTTTTTTATTTTTTGTATTTGAGGCAGAGTCAGGTTTCATATAAACCAGGTAATTCTTTGGGCTGCTTGTAGTAGGTTTTAAAACCAGCTGCTCTTTGAGTGCCCAGCTACTGGCAAGGACCAGTGGAGGGTGTTCAAAGGATGCAGCGATTCTTGCCCGTGTGCGGTTTTCTTGCTCGTTGTCAGCTTGCCAGTGGTTCGGTCAGCATTTTTCAAGATGACTAAAGGCCGAAGGAAAGCTTTCTGTGGCGGCTTTTGAAATGTTAGAGTGAACTTGTCTCTGCATCCTTCTTGGCTTGCTGCTGCCCAGGGCTTTTTTTCAGGGGGGCTGTAAATGTAGACAGGCTTTCGGTGGCTCGGGAGGGAGATGTAAACTGACTCTGAATAGGATGTCTGAAGAGTCTGCGTGTGTTCCTGGACAAACGGCGAGCCAAGACAGAAAACCGAGCAGCCCGTCGGGATATTAAATGCATCCTGGGTCATGGCAGGGTGAGATCTTGGCAGAGGTTACTTGGCACAGCGTCACAGGGCCAAAAGGGACTTGGAGAGTCAGCTGGCGAGTTTCTAAGGCCGGTTAAGCCATACTTACCACTCACCTGATGGGTCGGTGTTGAACCTGTATTTAAAAGCCTGTAACAGCCAGAAGTTCAGCCATTTCCCCCTGCTGTTTTTTCCTGTGCTTAACTATCTTTAACTACATGAGGGTCACTTATTCCCCCAGTGCCTAAGTACAATACTTTAGAGTATAGGAGAAAAAGATGGTGTCCTCAAAAGATGTTGGATACAGAAGCATTTTAGCTGTTCTTACAAATGCAGCCTTAGAAATAATGATCAGGTAAAATCTGAGATGAGGTTTTCAAGAAGCAACAGCCCAGCTTTATTGCTAGCCACAGGACTCCTCCATGCCTTTGAAAATCTCTTCCTTCAAACGATGCGTCAGGTTGACAGTGAATAGCCATACCAGAAAGGTTCTAAGAGACCTTTCTCCTTGTGCTGTGTTTTCTGTCTAGCAGTTGCCTTTAATTCCTTTTATACAGAGTTCCGACAGTAAAAAAAAAAAAACAACAAAAAACCAGAAAACCAAACCAAAAAAAAAGCCCCCAAAAACCCAACCCAAAACAACCCAGCTTGCCAGCTGTTTCCTCAGTACCCTTTGCAGACACTGCGACTCCACCGTTAAAGCCATATTGCCCGCAGGAAAGCGGAGGAGGACAGCGTCCATCCCGTCAGGCAGCGCTGGTGCCAGCCGCACCAAGGGGCTGGACACAGCCATCCCCTCTCAGCTGCCTCCAGGCTTGGAAACGCGTGTTCTCCTGGCTGTCCTCCGGTGGGATGCTGCAGGCAATGCCTCGCCTGTGCCCACGGTGACGTCCCTGCCGGCACCCGGTCCAGCCTCTGCCCCGGAGATGCGGGAATTGCTGCCTGCGATGGTGTCAGCAGCACAGGGACCAGGACATCCCTGGGTCTCTGCTTTGGGATGGAGACCCGTGGCTATACCTGCGATACTCCCTCCAGCTCCAAAATGATGGCTGGTGGGATAACTGGGAAGCACTTGGGAGGTGAATGGAGCAAGGCGGTGCGCTCCCTTGCTGGCGGCGCGCTGGTTTACCCGACCTGGTGCCAGTTTGTCCAGGAGTCTCGAAGGGACAGACTGTGTTTTCTCCATGCAGAATAGCCGTTACTGGGAATAGGCATCCAATGGGAAGCAAAGGGGAGCACACCCCTCAAGCAAGGGGTGCGATTCCCTTCATTTTCTGCCCCCCTGGGCTGTCGGGAGGCTCCCTGCCTGCGCTCCCGGTGGCTGTGCCTGGTGCCAGGACAGGGTTTCGCCACGCTCAGCAGAAGTTGGGAGCTTGCAAGAAGCAGGTTGGCTGACCTCTTCCACACCAGGGGTCCAGGCACCAGGTGAAGGTCACCCTGGCCATGCCAACGTGCTGCTGGGACCCAGCCGCGGGTCCCACCAGCCCTGCTGTCTTCTGCATGGCCCCAGGCAGCTCAGAGGGGAGACAACGGCAAAGTCCCCTGGCCCCGATGCCAAGCGGTGTCGGCACCTTCTGCAATGTGCAGCAGCCCCTTGTCAGCCCCCGGCTGCCATGGCAAGGACCAGCGGCACTGCCGAGGGCTGCGCAGGGTGCTGGGTGCTGCTGAGCACCAGCCGTGCACACCTGGCTTTGCAAGGCCAGCGAGGAGCGGCTGCAGGCGGCGGCAGAGGTGGCAGTGCCGGTGCTGCCAGGGGCGTGCGAAGCCCCTTAAGCCGCTCCACGTGGTGGTATAGACCCAGGCACTGACACCGGGGGAGGCCAACAAAGAGAAGCAGGGATGGGGTGCCGAACTGAAAAATTGAATTAAGTGAGACCGTAGGCAGGATGCAAAGCAGAGGCCCCAGAAACGTTGGTCTCCTACGGGTTCTTGCTCCAGGCGATGCTGGCGCAGTTACGGGCATGGATACACCGAGGAGCATAGGTGGGTGAGGGACCCAAGGCTGTTCGGTTCCCGTAAGAGCCAGTGCAACTGCGTACCAGCCAAAGAGTGGCTTTTTGAAGGGCAGCACCTCCACGGACAGCCTCCTGCAGTAGCTGGCAATCTCAGGAGTGCTGAGAGCAAAAGCATTTAATGGCCTAAAAGGAAACAAGGGCAACAGAGCAGTTCGGAAAATGCCATTTCCTTAGCAGCCCTGGGAGGGGAAGAGATGGCACTATAAAAGGGGAAATGAGGTGAGGGGAAGGGATGAACTGTTTTTCCCCATGCCCAGTCATCACCCTGGCAAGGCAGGTTTTGTCTCCTGCTTTCACACACAAGCTGTGAAATACGGTGGGTGCCCATCGAACTGCGCTGCAGCTGCAGATTGACCAACACGTTCGGCAATTTCCCGATCGATGTGATCTTCAGCGATGCTTGGAGCAGGGAAAGCGTTTCCCTCCGTGTTTCACAGTTTGTCTCCCACTCTGATAGATTCTGAATTGCCCGTGCTCCCCTTGATTTCCTCGCTCCTGCTCAGCTCTAGCAACCCTGCCCAGGATAAGCAAAAATAGGTTGTGGTGGAGTCAGAAGTGACAAAAAGGCTGCGCTTCGCAGCAGATCAGCTGGAGCATGACTTCCAAATTACACCCTTTTCCTCCATAGTAAAAAAAAAAAAAACACAAAAGCAGTCAGTGAAGAGGTGTCTGTAGTTGATTTGATAGCCAGTGTAAGTGCTTCTCTCTTAAAATCTGCCCCCTCCTTCGCAGCGTTAGCGGGGTGCTTCTATTTTCTCTACTGTTAAGTATCAGCGTGTGCTTTTAGTCCTGTAGAGCTGAACAGGAATTACTAACAGAATTGAAAAACAACACTGGACCTGTAGCCCTTGCAGGCACAAAATTCTCACCAAAACACAAACCAAGGGGCATTTCCCTTCTGATGTGCTGGTGCGTCCATCTGTGTAACACCAGGGGTAGCACAAGGTCCAGATACACAAATGAGCGAAAGCAGTAATAGTCTGGGGCAATGCGGGGACTGAAGTGACTTGAGTTTTAAGCAGCATCTGTACGCAGTGGCTTTCCCCATATAGGCAGAAGAATTTCCATCGTGCACCGTACAGGTCAGCTTCTCACTTTTGTGTGTGCCGCTCTTCCCGCGGCACTTACCTGCCTGCTCTGGGTGGGCGCTGGGATGAGACAGAAGGGTACCTGCGGCGTGGAATGCCAGGATTGTTTTGGAGGTCACTGTAAATATCAGTCAGGAATTTTCAAGCTTTACTGGTTTTGAAGCAAAGGTGCGGAGGGCAGTGCTGAACTCGGCAAGGACGGGTTTCCCCAGGCAGGCGCTGACGACAGGTGTGCTTTTAAAGAGGCCACCCATCATTCTCCAACACGGCAAATGCATCCCGTTCATCAGGGCGTCCTTCTTTAAAATACCTATTTTTGAGCTCCCCTACCAAAACGTCAAAATTATTGTGGGAAATAGGTTGGGGGTTTATTGCCACAGTTCTTTCGATGCGTGTTTTTGTTGCTGTGCTCAAAAGGCGGCTGCCGTTGAGGGTGCGTTGGGCGCTTTTGGTGAGGGGTCGGTGCTGGTGCTGGAGGTTGTTTCTGCCCAGTGGCCTGGGGCAGGCTGGGGGTCTCTGGGGAGCAGAGCGGTCCCTTGTGCTGCTGGGGCTGTGCCAGCCTGACCCTGCCTTGACCAGTCACAAGGAAACGTGGCAGGCTGTGGAGTAACCTGGGCGCGTGCCAGCTGAAGCCAGAAGCATCCCTCCTGTCCCCCCAGCCAGCTGGCTCCACTGGCTTTTCTGCCCGAGTGGGAGACCCCCGTGCTCACACTGCTGGGTTTCAGGTCTTCCCTGGGTCCAAGCCACTTCATGGAAATCCAGCTCCTCAGCGCTGGGGTGGTACCTGGAGTGGAGCCGCTGCATATCTGGGTGTCATCGCTGACCTGGGAAGAGGGTCCTAGAAGCCTTTGTGGCAAGGAGTGTGTTAAGTGGCATCTACGTCGTGAGCAGAAGTGATGTAGCACGTCATGAGCGGCGAAGCCTGGGGAGGATTGGGCTGAGAGCAAAACGGCATCACGTAGGAAAGGGACCTTGTTCCTCGATCCGTGATTTTAGTAGAAAAACCCATCAGAAGAGGCGCTGCCTGTCTGCATGCGCTTGGCTCCCACTCTGCCTTTGCAAGTGGACCCCAAGATGCAAACAGGGAGCAGACTGGAAACCAGTGGCACACAAAGGCACCCATGGTCTCACCGGGTCCTAGCAGGTCCCCAGCAAAAGTCTCTCCCTTCCCCATCCCCTGCTTGGCAGCCAGCTCGGGCTTGGCTCTTGGGCAGCGGCACCAGGCAGTGCACTCCTGCCTGCCTGCCTGCCTGCCTGCCTGCCTGCCTGCTGTGGGAAGCACGAGGCAGAAGTAGCCCACAGGAGATCTGGCCCAGAATGTGTTAAAAACATTTCCTCAAATACCTGGTTTTAATTTTAATTTTAAAAAGTTATATTTAGTAGCCCTCAGGACACTGGCTGTGGGAGAGAGAAGGGCTATGTCCTGAAAATAAAACTGAGTGGGTGGGTAGGTGGATGGATGGATGGGTGGATGGATGGATGGATGGTTGGGTGGATGATGAATGGATGGATGGATGGATGATGAATGGATGATGAATGGATGGATGGATGGATGGATGGTGAATGGATGATGGATGATGAATGGATTATGGATGGATGCGTGCATGGATGCTGTGTGAGAGTTTGGTGTGGAGTGAGAGGCGTCACATCTTCCGTAGAGAGAGGAGCCCTTGCGACATGGTTTGAACAACGCGGGAGAGTTGGCAGGGGAAGCAGTTTGGCTGAGAAATGTTTAGATTAAACAACAAAACTCTGCATGCACATACAGACTAGATCTTCATACCATGGCCAGGCTTTGACAGTGTACTGCAGCATCATTGCTATTTATAATCAACAATTACTAACACTATAATCTAGTAAAGTTAGTGGTAGCAATTACAGCAACATAAATAGCAATCCAGTTGACTAAAGGCATTGCTGTCAATGCGGATGGCAGCTATAGATTTAGAAAAAAAAAAAAAAAAAAAGTGTGGAGGGAAGATATCGGAAGGGGATGTGTGAGCTTGGGTCTGCTAGTCTTTTATATACCATTTTTAATATACTTCCTGAAATGAAGCTTCAGAAAGGTACACTGCCTCTTTAAAATTAGTCTAGGAACTACAGGTAGTTCACATTATTTTTAAAATAATAAATCTCTATATATATCTATATTAAAATATATATGTATACATAAGTTGGCTAGCCTACCTTGTGGAAAGGCTGCAGCTAAACGAAGTCTGAGCTAATACTGTATTACCATGGTCTTCTGGTTTGTAGATAGCCCCTCCTTATTAGACGAGGTTCTGTTCTTGCTCCACAGAAGGTGCCTGTGTATATAACTCCTTTGTATTGCTTTCTGCAGAGTCCCTTCTATATTTCTTACTACTAACGCTGTGTAGAAAAGGAAATCCAGAGATTTTACTACTGATAATTAACCATATAACGGCCATTAGCAAAATAAAGATTTAGTTGTTTGGGAAACAGATTATTTATATTGTGTATGGTTTATTGCCTGATAACTTGTTTGGTGACTGGATATTCTTTTCCTTCTCCTGATCCTTTTCTGCTTTTTCCAGCTATGGTGTTTACTCCTCACTTTGATTATCTAGCAGGCAATAAAGTATATTGTATGTTTTGAAGCCAAGTGGTGTGCTGCTTGATTGTGGGTGCGGGGAGGCGGGGGAGTCGCAGGCAGAGCCGGGCAGGGGGGGGCTGGCACCACTCCCCCAGCACCCGCTGGGCCCGGCCGAGCACCCCCGACAGAACCCGGCCCTCTCCTGCCGAAAAGGAGCTGCAACCCGGGCGGCCATAGCCTGGCTCCCGAGCCGGCCCCAGGGACCCGAGGGGACCCCGTGGGCGCAGAGGGATTGCGGCGCATCTTCTCGTCCCGCACAGACCCCTTTGACTTCTCCAGCGCAGGCGGCCGGTGCTGTGGCCGTGGCCGGTGCCGTGGCCGGTGCCGTGGCCGTGGCCGTGGCTGGTGCCGTGGCCATGGCTGGTGCCATGGCCGTGGCCGGTGCCGTGGCCGTGGCTGGTGCCGTGGCTGGTGCCGTGGCCGTGACGGTGCCGTGGCCGGTGCCGTGGCCGTGGCCGGTGCCGTGGCCGTGACGGTGCCGTGGCCGTGACGGTGCCGTCGCTGGCACAGGCAGCTCCTGGCTGTCCCAGAGCCCGGTGCCCCGCCGGTGCCGCGTGTTCACCGCGTGGTGCGGCGGCGGGCAGAGCCCAGCGCGGGGTGCCGGGCTGGTCCCCATGGCCTGGCCAGGAGCGGCAGGGCACGGCGTGCTTCCCCGTGCACCGGGCGCTGCATCAGCCAGCCTCGGCAGCTGCACACCCAGGCAGCGCGGCCGAAACCCAGCCTTACCTGGCCTGCTGGTCTGGGGCTGCAATGCTTCGCTTTGCTTTGCTTTGCTCTGCTCTGCTTTGCTTTGCTTTGCTCTGCTTTGCTTTGCTTTGCTTTGCTTTGCTTTGCTTTGCTTTGCTCTGCTTTGCTTTGCTTTGCTTTGCTTTGCTCTGCTTTGCTTTGCTTTGCTCTGCTTTGCTTTGCTTTGCTTTGCTTTGCTTTGCTCTGCTCTGCTCTGCTCTGCTCTGCTTTGCTCTGCTCTGCTCTGCTTTGCTTTGCTTTGCTTTGCTCTGCTTTGCTTTGCTCTCTTTTGCTTTGCTTTGCTTTGCTTTGCTTTGCTTTGCTTTGCTTTGCTTTGCTTTGCTTTGCTTTGCTTTGCTTTGCTCTGCTCTGCTCTGCTCTGCTTTGCTTTGCTCTCCTTTGCTTTGCTTTGCTTTGCTCTGCTCTGCTTTGCTTTGCTCTCCTTTGCTTTGCTTTGCTTTGCTCTGCTTTGCTTTGCTTCACTTTGCTTTCCTTCACTTTGCTTTGCTCTGTTTTCTTCTGGTTTGTTTGTTTCCTTCTCTCCTGTTTTGTTTTCTTTTCTTCTCTCCCGTTTTGTTTCCTTTTTTCTTTTTAACGGGGAGTCCAGTTCTGCGTGGCAATCCCTCTCCCTCCTGACATCTGTGGCACTTTTTGCTGCATTTCAAAAAAATTCGCTCCCAGAAGCAATTAGCGGGAGCGTGCTGTGGCTGTGTTTGCAGGAAGCACGCGGCCTCCTCTGCCCCGTACCCTTCCTCTTCCTCAGCCGGAGCTGCTCAGGGGTCACCTGGCACCTCCCGAGGAGACCCGCAGCATCACCCTGCTCCCCGAGGCCATCAGCCTTAGCGCAGCTCGGGGCCGTCTGCTCGCTCCTGGCAAAGTCGGTCCTTCCCCGGGAGCCGGGATGCTCTGGGGACGGGGTGCCACGTCCTGCTAAATCTGCTCAGAAACAAACCGCTGTGGTGTGTGGGGAGACGCAGCTGCTAAACCCCTCCACTTCATCGGTCAGCGCCATTTGCTGGTGGTTTGTTTTGCCCCGTTCCACCCTGAAGTGCAAGTTGAAACGGTGGCGGTGCCCGTGCAGCAAAGTTTCCCCAAAAGTACCAAACTCTCATTTGTAAGTCGAACGGATTTTTTTTTTTTTTTTGCCTCGGTTCTCACCTTCACCTATTTTTCTGGTTTTTGCATGGGCATATATTGCACGTACGTACACGTGGGGGGACGGCTGAAGAACCTTAGTCCATACTCACTATTAATTTAAAATAATGGAATTGCTCGTGGATACTGATGTTCTAAACGGTGGCAGTTGCAAACATAACGGTATTTTTACATTCGTGCGGCCCTACTCGGGTCCCTGCCAGATCAGCTGCCCTCCAGGGTGGGTTTTGGGGGGGGGGGGGCAGGACAGGGACAGGCTGCACAGCCCCCCACAGCTCCATTGCCCAGCCAGGCAGCCCCCAAAGCACCCTCGTGTGCACCGTGGGGCGCAGAGCTCCTGCTCTCCATCGGCCCTATGGCGAGGTTCCAGACATGCCGTTGCTTTGTGATCGACTGGGTACCAAGCAAAACCGAATTCCAAATCAAATAGACGAATAAATGCGGGTTGATACGTTACAGTATAATGGAGGCAGCACGCAATACGGTAAGAGGCAGCGGTACCGGGCGTTATGCACAATACGATAAAAAAGCCGTAGCAGCGAGCAGCGAGCCATTACTGCAACGCGCTACGGAGGCTAAGGAAAGGAGACGTCACCAACTGGCACCTTCACATCACCCAGCCCACCCTTCGGCTGGGAGCCCCGTTGCACCCAGTGCCAGGAGCCTCTCGGGAACTGGGAGAATTCCTACACGGTGCGTCCACCCGCAGGTGAGGCCTCTGCCCAGTCCCGCAGCTTGCCCGCCTTTGGGCGACCAAGACTAGTTGGCACGCGTAGCGCACGCAGGTTTTAGGGCCAGGCTGCGCGCCGGCGCGCCCTGCTCATGCTCGGCGAGGCTCACGCTGCCGGGGACGCCGGCCCGGCGCGGTGCATTGCCGGCACCACGCAGCCGCACACGGTGCTTATTGCCCAGGTGGTCCCGCTCCTATCGGGCTTGTTCAGGGGGCTCAGGCCAAACCCCACCCGCTCGCTAAAGTCGCCCTCAAGCTCCCCGAGCTCCCCGACCAAGTTAAACGAGTCCTAATTAAAGACAAAGACTTTTTCATTAGCAGTAATCAATTTAGTCCATTTTCAGCACAGCCACGTGGCACCGCTGGGCAGGGACCCCAGCCCCACTGCCCTCCCCGCAGCCGGGGACGTGTGGGGACATGGCCAGCGTGGT
>JAVJGJ010000014.1:118202150-118223656 GCA_035590215.1 Microhierax caerulescens | reverse complement strand
CCCCCAAGCCGAAGGGAGGAATGAGAACCTCTCCCAGGCCACCCTCTCCTTCCTCCAGCCCCACGCGATGCGTTTCTCAACACCAGCACGAGGCGATGCACCCAGCTTGTGACTCGATCGAACTCCTCAAGCGCTAGAGACACGTCTCTCTTCGCATCGCCTGGATTTCGGCGTGCATCCCTTTTCTCTCCCTCCCCTCCATGCCCTCGGCTGTAGCTACGGATGGTCACGGCCAGGTGCTGGCACTCCTGCCCCCAGCCCATGGAAGCTGTCTGTGTCCTCCATCTCCTCCTCCTGACCGGGAACACAGAGAAAATACTTACGAGGTCGTGCATCTACATGAACACGCACAGACATGCAGGTGACAGCTCAGGTTAAACAATTTACCAGCTTCCAAGTTATTTATTTTACATCAGTGTTCTGTTGTGTTGCTCTAAGAGCAGCTTTTGACTTGGCCTGAGTTCTTTATTCATTACTTGTGGCTTCTCTCTCTCTCTCTCTCTCACCTACGGACCACACAATTCCCTTGGGACTCAAAAGCACCAACAGGTCCCAAAATGGGAACAGGTTTGTAGCACTGGAAGGCACTGCAGGTTCCCCAGCAGACAGCCTACATTCCTTACCGTAGCCCTCAAGCATCTAGCAGGCTCAAGCCTAAAAGCAGTTATGTTTGGGGTTTTTTTTTTTCCCTTTATTCACCTTTACACCAATATGAAAATAACCTTTTGCTTCTGTTGGCACAGGCGGTTAGTTTCTTAGCGGGCAGTGTCGGTTCGCTCGTGCAGCACCAACAGAGGCAGGCCCGATATTAAATAGGAGCAAACCTTGCACTTGTGCCGCGCTCCGGAGCCCGGGGTGCTTTAACCCGCGCCTCGGAGGCTGCACCTCGCAGAACCCGGCCGGTTGGGCTGAGAACGGGGAGCGGCTCCGTGCTGGAAGCGTTTGCCGTGTGAGCAGCCTACGGACCCGAGGGCTCCAGCAGCAGCTGCCCTGGGGGAGGGGTAGAAATGATGGGACAAAATTTAAGCCAGGAACTTGATCCGCCAGCCACCCTTCGGGGGGCCACGAGTGCGTGCACGGGCACAAGAGCGGGTGCACACACACCCACAGCCATCTTAGGCTAGAATACAGGGACATTTACTAAGGAGTAACTCTGTAGTAATAGGAAGAAGGATCTCCTCTTTTAGCCAAGAGTGTTTTGCACGGCACAGCTGTTGGAGTGAGTTTGGGATTCCAGACTAAGCAGCCTGGGAAGGAGCACTGGTCTCCTACCACCTGCAAGATACGGTGGCGGTACCTGCAAAGCAGCTGTCTCCTTCCACTACCTCTCCTGCTGTCCTTGTTTATATATTTTGGGTGACCTGATGAGCTAAAAGGTTACTAAGGTATAATCAGACCACGGGAGGCATGATCAGTACTCTAACAGCAGTAGGTTATTAGTGCTGTATTATCACTGCTGCACTCCATCCCCGCATGCCGCTTTGGTGGCCACACTCAGCCTTGCTCTCACCTTTAGTCCTTCACTGGCAAAGTTGCTTTATCTCCCTTTGGGGTCACCATTACACCTTCAGCCAGTAAGAAGTCATCTCAGAGGCTGGTGATGTTCTCTCCAGACATCCAGCTACTTGAAGACACAGACCTCAAGGGCTTTTCCGAATGTCATTGGTTCCTCTCTGACACTGAGGGAACTTTGGTACCTAGGGATGCTCAGACTCCAATGAGATATGACCATCACCTACACATATAGCTTTGAAAAATCTTTCCATTGGCAAAACTACTCTTTATTGGGTTCCTTTTCACATCTGCAAGAGCACCATGTCCAGGAATGGTATGCTGAATGCATGCTTACAACAGCATGTACATTCGCTTTATTAAAAAATAAAATTTAGCCACAGGTTGACCAGCTTGATAGTTACATAAAAATCCAAAAAATAACTGCTTGAGGTTTTCTGTGTGGATCATTCAGATCCCATCAAAGCAGAATGCATAGCAGCTCCTGGTAGAAACCATACTGAGACCAGGAAATACTTCAGCAAAAGTTTCCCAGGTCTTCACAGCTTCCTAGGGCCGTGCTTTCAGAGCCTGCAATTTCGACACTCTCTTTTTGTCCTGTAGGCTTACCATGTCTGTAGTGCTACGGCATCCAAGCAAAGCACACGCCTTGCCATGGCCTGCATCTCACTCGCAGCATCACTCCCTGGGGAGGAGGCTGGGGGTGGGACGGACAACACTTCTCAAATGAAGAAATTTGTATGAGGTGCCACTCTGAGATGCTGGGATGCTTTGGAACAAAACATTCCACCTCCTCAGGAAGGCTTGAAACCAACCTGAGCCGACCTGGGGATGGCAAACAACAGGGACAAGTACCAAAGTAAGACGGCGGCTTCTGCCAGCTGCCCAGGGTGCCCAGCTGTCCCTCCCGCTGGCGCACGGCCAGGGAAGGCGAAGGCGTGTGAGCAGCGCTGTGCTAAATGCAAGGCAAGACCTAGCCCATGCTTTGGTAAACTGTCCTGATTACAGCAGCTCCGTGGTGATGTGACCCCCCCCACAACCCCCAACCAGCCTGACATGGGGAAGACATAGGCGAAGCCTCCCCCCGCTCTCCCCTTTCGCTCTCTTCCCCGAGCCCTGTGAGCCCCCAGCGCTTTCTCGCTGCTGCTCACGTCGGGGCAGGTCTTGGCCTGGCGGATCCTGCTACGTACCGAGGAGGTTGTTTTGTTCAGGTTTCCCAGCGTGAGGCTGTGATCTGCATTCAGAGCAGGTTCGGGCACGGAGCAGCCCTTCACCAGGTGCATGTGGTGCGGAGTGTTTTCATCTGTTGGTAAATAAATGAGCAGTGTCCTGTGCCTTTTGGCACAGGGCTCCACGCGTGTGCTGCTGGTTTTGCTTTAGCATCTCTTCCCTCCTGGCTCTCTGACATGCATCGTGCTACAAATTCACCGGCAGAGCCTGTGGAGAGCTCACACTGTCTCCAATGAGGTACATGTAGTTCATTTAGCCAGCCCTGGGGGATGGGAACTGCCTTCTCCCCCGTCGTCTTCACCCTGACTGCCAGAGTCATGACGTATCTGATCATACATTAATCATACTTCCTTACTGATGCTGTAACCAGCTTCATTTCATGCTCAGTATGACATTTAAAGCTGTTTATGCTTTCTTTGGTGCTCTCACTGTAAATGCCAAAAGCAGCCTCATGGTCCAGAATTATTTGGTGATTTTTTTTTTAATTCCTTGATTGCCCATTGCTGTTTGGTTTATATCATTCACTGGAAAGCCAGTACAAGGAGATAAAAAGGGTAGCAGAAAGGACAGGCTAAAAGGGCCATGGTAGCGTCAAGGCATCACCTTTATTAAATAAACACAGCTGTAAGGGCGGCAGGGTGACACATCTACAAGGCAAATCTTGCACCCTGCTCCAAACAACGGGCGCTACTGCACATCCATCCCTACTCATCCTCACCCTCAAAATCCCATCCTCACCCCTCAAAGCCAGGCTGGGGCTCCCTTCCTCACCTTGTGCAAGCACTCGGGTAGGAGATGATGAGCCGTACGTCCACCTCTCCCACAGCCTGAGAGGGGACCAGCCCTGCTGTGGAGGCAGCGGAAGGGGCACTGGGGGCATCAAACCAGGAGGGGGAAAGCAGTCGGGACCCAGCGCCCCCCACTCAATCTTGTTCTGTTGGGCTGAAGTTCTCTAGTGACTGCAGTACCAGGTGCAAGAGCAGATAAGGGGTGCCGCAGAGAAAAAGCAGTTGCCCTCCTCCTCTCTTTTTTTTATCCACATTTCTTTACATCGTTACATTAAACAGCAGTATCACCGCACTGTTCAGCTTTCTCAGCCTATCAAAAAATATTTTTTTTCCTACCTATGTACAAAAGTAAGGGAAGAGGAAACAGGAAAGACATTTTAGGTTCCTACTGTTGTACCTGCTTATCTGTTTCTATGCCAGCCAAAACCTCACAAACTTCCTAGAATAGAAACTACCTCGCTCTGCCAAAGCCTGACGTACTTGATGCAACATTCCCATTCTTTATTCCAGCTGTGTTTTGAAAACCTGTTTTATAATTGCAGTGCAGGGTACACAGGCATTTGTTTCCATGCTGGCCTCTGTTATTTATATCATTTTATTATAATCATTAAATTCTCAGTGTTTCTTGGTGTAGGCCAGATCAAAGCTTCCAAGTTCTGCCTAGGCTGACTCCCAGTACCTGCAGAGCTCTGTACACCACACTGCGCCTTTACTTCCACTTCATGTTTAATACCGTAAATTTTCTCTTTTCCACAGAGCTCAGCTTATAAGAGATGTCAGAGAATCCTAAATCACCTTTTGCTTCAGTGAAACTCTATCTTGACAGGTTATGTTCAAACTTAAATGAATTAATTGTAATGGATAGACCTTAGAGAATCCTACCCTCCTTAGTGTTGTCTTTGAACTTTTCATTGTTTGTGCTTGGATGAACCTTGGGCAACAGCACAGTGAATTTCTGCTGGAGGTTCTTTGCATATATCTAATTTATTAAAGAATACTGCTTTCTTACACAGAAAAAAAAAAAAATATCCAAATGTCCAAAATACAGCCAAATGCTCTTTCTCTGAAAGCAATTCCTGCTGCAGTTACAGAGGACAAAAAGGAAAGTTAAATGCATGAAAGCTAATAAAACTACCATCATCAAGCTGACCCTAAGGTAGAACTTCTGAAAAATGCTGCCATCCTTCATTTTTCCACCAGTCTGGTAATAATTCTAAGTTTAACCTGCGCCCACGTATTGTGCAACCTTAAAAGAAAGGGGAGAAAAAGAAAATAAAAAACTAACCAGCTAGAGCAATCAGTTTCAAAATCTTTCATTATCTGCAAGTACCTAAACTGTGAATGACAGGTAAAGTTCAGTACTTCAAACATTACTTCCCAATTCAAGTAGACAGCATGCCAGACCTTCCTGGGCACCAGTTAGTTCCTCTGCCCGAGGGACATCACTGAGGGCTGGAGGCAGCACCCTGACCTCACGTGCCAACTGCACATCCCAGGTACCTCTACCTGGTCAGTTGGTTGGTCACATACAGAAGCCAGTGTTATATAAATAGTCTTACAACTCCTGAAGGGCCCTAAAGCACCACTATTAAGAGTCAAGCTGGAGGAATTACTCACTCTTCTAAAATCTGCGGTTCCTAAGCTCTTTAAAATACTCCTCCCACCAAATGCATACATCATGACGGTCTCTCTCCCCTTCATTGCACCCACTCTCCAGCCCAGCAATTTCAAAAGCCACCTTTCTGTAGTCTTTAAAAACAAGCAAGCAAACAGAAGGAAACCAGGACTTGTTTCAACACTGCAGTTCTCCTCCCCCAAAGCAGATGATCCTCGTCTCCCTGCTATTTACATTTGTATATTGAAATCCCTTGCTAATTCATCAATCCACCGAAGTATAATGTGGTTTGGCCCTTTCCTTGTACCCAATGACCACTCCTTCCCCGTACCCCACGGCCCGGCTGCAGCAGCAAAGGGTGCCTGGGAGAGCTGACCCTCGGTGCTGACACACGGGTGCCGGCAGCGCCAGCGCCTTGCGCAGGGTTCGGAGCACCTACCGGGCCACGCCGTAGCCGTGCCGGATTTCTGTAGCAGGCACGGGAGGCAACCGAGAAGGCAAGAAGACAGTCCAGCTCGTGCACTTTTTCCATCGTCCTGCAGAGTAACAGGAAGCCAGATGTGCTTCACTCCAGGAGTACTGGCTGCAGCTATGACAAAGGCAGAGAACACTAAGCACGAGAATTATTTACTGGCAGTAAAAAAAATAATAAATAAATAGTAATTGTTCCATTAAGCAGAAGGAACTAGAGGATGGCCACTTCTGCTATTAGGTAAATAACTGCAGTAGTAAACATTCAGTTATGGAGCTCTGACAATGCACTTTCACAGGCGGTTTCTGGACTCGACAGGTCAGGCTCAGGCTGGTTTTCCTGGCTTCCCAGACTGGAATAGTCTGAACTACAGGTATTGGATGCGATTGCACCGAGATAATCCTCTAACCACTTACATTTTGAATAGCACCACTTCTCTCACCCCCAGTTTCAAGCACAGTCTTCCTGAGCTTTAGGATCAGGGTCACTCTGAACTTACAGTTCACCTCGCAGTTAGGTCCCTGCACAGCAAAATTCTAAAACTTTTCATAGCTCAAACTGTGACCCATGGCTCCTTTAGAGAGGAAAGTGTGTGTCTGTAAGGAAATCACAGAAGCTTTTGAAAGAGAACTTGAAGTTACAGCCATGGTTCAAATCACCCTGAACAAGCAGGGAATCGCTGATAATTGCAACCGTTCCCATCAGCTCAGCTCAACTGAAGGGGATGTACAAGCAGAAAAAATTCCAGGCAGGACTTAAAGCCTTCTCTCATCTCTCCAGTCTTAAATTAGTGTCAAACCACTTCAGAAAATCTGGAACTTTTAGCAGCTACACAAGAAACCCTCTTCTCACCAAAACAGTACAGCGTTGCGAAGACTGACTGGAAGCACACACTGCTCTGCTGTGTTTTTAAAGTTACACGAGGAGCTTATTACTCCCCAGCTCCTACTTCCTCCCACAGCATGCTCAGGTGATGACATCTGACAGCTGAATCCAGGCAGCCTAGCCGAAATTACCAGGAGGCAATCTACATACTTTCTTCCCTAACTTGAAGACCTTTTTAAGGAGAAACACCAAGATCTCCCAAGCAAAACCATCTGCAGCAGCCTAAGTAACACCGAGCACATTGCTGGTTACCCAATAAATGATGTGGGGGGAAGGAGGCTGTGCAGGCAGGGAAAAGCTATGACCTTGAATTTATAGAAGCAGTTACAGAAATTCAATGTGATAGCAACAAGAAAATTTCTCACAAAAACAACTTAAAATTACTTTATTTTTTAAGTATATTAGCACAATATTTACAAAATTGTTTCATAAATAAAAACATTTTCTTGGGTAAAGACTATAGATCTACAGATATTTAAAATGTCTATATATTTATATATACACACGTACACACACAAATGGAAGCACACAGTTATGAACAACTTTGGTTTTAAATTACTAGTGGGAAAGGGCTGGGTGTACCAATGACTTCAAAAGCTCGCTTTTAAATTTGTGCCTACAAGAAGCCCAGAGCCGAGCCCTTAACAACAGGATGGTGGGTTTCTCCCATTTCTGAGGCAACTGATTCTGCAGCCTGTACGTGGCCACTGAGCTCCTCATGCTTCCACAACGCCTCGTGACAGCTCGCTCTCGTCCCACAGTAACACAAACGGGTTCTACTGCAGTTTGCTTTACAGAACTTAACATAAAGCTATTATACGTAACGGTTTTTATAAGGCAGAATACCTCAACAGAATTCCAGTTGGCTTGGGTTTTATTCCTCAACTGCTCAACTTTCAACTTGCCAGAGGGAATCACCAGTTATAAATCGGGAGCTCTGAATTCTTACACTGAATTGCTAACGAAGAGTTAACCTTCCACCTTTAGGCAGAGATTGCTGTAATCATGGAAAAAAACTGTATCAGCAGATTCATATGTCGGAGCTCAAATCTTACATGAATATCCCACTGACAAACTTGAAGGTATGAAAGTAACATAAGCCATACATGCTTCTTAAAACACTATCACATGAATAATCATCTTCACTGCGGCCAGTTCCACTGGTCTTAGCAAGGGGCTGGCCCATGGGTTCCTTTAAGTGGTTTAATCCTGCAGCCCTAGCAAAAGGACTGTTTGTAAGAGTAAATGCTGTAAAATCAGATACCTCAATTTTATTTTGTTGAATTCTTGATGCAAGGTGTCTGCATCGAGATTTAGAGCTCAACATGCAGAGAACTGAACCTCTGCAACACATACTCACAACACAGACACAAACCTTTGCTTCTGACATCCAACTCTGAGACGTGCCAAATTACTCAACCTTTAAAAACATGGATTTTATTACAGTACCATTTGGCAACAGCTTTCCAAACAGAGTTTTAAATTGTTAGGAGGAGAAAACTACGTGTAGCTTTGAAATATATCACCTTAGTACAAAGAGGAGACAGTGTCAAGATTCCTACAAAGTATACATAAAGTCCAAAAGAAGCCAACTATATTGGAACAACTCCCCAAACAATTGTAAAAGGCGGTAAAATCTCATGGAATGTGCAAGTCCTAGTAAACTTATTTAACCATTCCACTTAACATATATACAGAAACTGAACCTCCTCACTTCTCATCAGCCTCTACTTACTTTCTATTGTACGTATTTGTAACGTAACGGCAGCATCACAAACGGGTCAGAAATGAAATAGCTCCTTTTTCCATTCAAGAAAAGAGATTTTAAAACTGTCAAAAATACACTAAACAGGGCAACTCCTATTTTCATGAAGCATCCATGACTTTTACAAATTCACTGAGTTAAGAAAGCCTGAAATTGCTTCCAGTACCACACACTGCACAACAAGAACACACGAAAGAACCACATTCAGCATGAAAATTACTAGCTGCTGTGCTCCATAATTCCAGTGCTGAATTAGGCTCCAACAGCTGAACAGTTTCTCATCAAAGAATACAGAAGAGGCACGGAGAGCTCTCTCACTGGACTAAAATAGCAGCCACCAGAGCATACATGACTGCTGTCCATAGAGAGGAATACTACTGTTTCATGGAATTAGGAGAACTTGGATAAAAACTTAAGGAGAGCTGGGAGTAAACTTTGTACTTATGCAACTCTGTGTTTCAGCATTTTATTTTTTTAAAAAAAGTTTTGCTGAATGTCAAAAAAGATGTATTTGTACAATCTCTACTTCCTGCTTGTATCGTAGACACATGACCATACCTTGCCCATGCACACAAATAAAAGAAAACAATAGTCTAAATGGTATTGCAATCTTTGGGCTGAGCAGGCCCATTATCAAAGCAGTGACTAATGATAGTTTTTGAAAATAATACCACTAAGGATTACTGCAGGGAGACCCTGTAGCGGGCAAACAGTGCTTTTTATATTCTCACCCTCAACCATCCGATATATATCATAACAAAAGAAAATAAAGATCACATGTGGGCAAACACACATGTTCCTTGCTACAGCTGCTCTGACTATAAAATTACATCATTTATATCAAAAGCACTTTTGCCACACATGCAAAACAACTAGTTTCCTGAATTTCTTCTCGTTGAGTAGTGCATCTTCAAGGCCACGGTGTATCAACAACGGTGTACTTTTCACACATCACATAGCTCTGCGGATCTGGGAATTAAAACAACAAAAAAAAGTTCAGGAAGAGCAGCAACATTCTGTGCTGCCTACCCAAGTTACAGCTAAAAAATGATTATTTCTTTTCATTTCAATTTTTGAAAGCACATTTTGTGCTCAAATAACCAAGAAGAGAGGTATGAACAGCAAGTTATGTTTCAGCCTCTCCACAACAGGAAAGCGTACACTGTTTTGGAACTCTGACTCCTCAAGTGGAATGAGCTGTAGCAGCTCCCAGACTCAGCTGTCTGACCTGTCCTGTCCTTACTCCTAATGCTGGTTTATTTTCTCATGATATTTTGGAAGCTAGTGTGCTTCACCACTGCACTCATCCCTCCTTCAGCTTGCGAGTCAAGAGCCCCTGCCTTCAATCTGTAAAGCCTTCCATCATTTTTAGAAGCCATCTTTCAGGGCAGAAGCTGCACAGATTTCTAACCCTACCCTAGAAGTCAAAATTAAACTGATAATTAGCAATTTCTGTGGTTTTAGAAGCTCTACCTCACCACTAGAAGAGGAGGCAGGTCCTTATAAGCTGAAATGAGACCCAAGAAGAAACAGTCAACTTATTTACAACTGGATCTCCAAGCAAAACTCTACCTTGTTCTTCAGCAATATGTGGTAACTCACATAAGTTATCGAATCCTTATCTCCCCCCCAGTGAGTTCTGAATGCAATACAGTGGTAAATATAAACCACTGCCTTGAAGAACAAGCAATAACCACTTCTGATGCGGGACCTACCTTCCACTCCACCTACTTCAGATTATACTAACTGGTATACATTTTATCAATGCATTTAGGTGACACCTATGCAGTTGTCCTCTGTACTGCAAAAGTGCTTGTATTGCTACTGGTTTAGAAAATAATCCTGTGACATATTTGGATGAATCACCTAGTAGTCATATGTAACATAAACCTAGCAGTATGTGGTATTTGTAAGGAAGCCTGTTTATAAAATCAACTGATCTACCTTTTTCCAATTAGGGCTAATTAGTATCTCATTTATTGTCACATTGTCAATTCATGCCTTCTAGAAGCAGCATGACATAAAAATATTTCAAGTAAATTAACAGATTTAGAGTGACCTTACTCTTTATCCTGACTAGCATATGTTATAGTTTGCTGCAGGAGTACTGGGCTAAGGGTCTAGTGATACCTCATGACAAGTCTGCTCAGTTTCCAGGAAGAAACAAATACCAATAAGCATCAACAAGTGCTCTTTTATCCTACTCCTGTGAAAAGGAAGTACAGCTTCTGAATGCAAGAGAATCAATAAAAGACTGTTCGTTTTCAAACCTCAGCATCTAATCAATCTATCATTTAAGCTCTTCAATGCAACTATCTGGCCAGGAAGACACTATTATTCTTCCAACAGATAATGAGCTGCAGGAACCAAAAATCTTTGCAAACTTGGTTACCCATTTCAGGTTCCAGCTTGGGAATTCTAGGCCAAGTTAATGCAGTCCCTCTCATTTCATGGATTATTATAAATTAGGAGAGGTCTATTTACACATAGTAGGTGTTGCAATCTCACAGGCCATTATAAAATCAAGAAGGACTAATCCCAGCGTTGAAGTTATTTCAAATCAGAAGAAATCTTACGTTGGGCCAGGGCACTGAAACATACATCTTTGTTTACAGTATTTGGTAGTTCTTTAAACGTCAAGCATAACCAATGGGCAGAAGCCACAGTGCATTTTTGTATCTTAAAAGGTCAAAATTCAGGTTTGGCAAAAAAAAAGTTGACATTATTTAAGCGGTTCTTAAATTTTATTAAAATGTGTTTCAGTTCTGTTTGTTTTTACACACTACCATCAGACCCTGAAAAATAATAAACTGAGTGGAATCTGATTGGAATACAAACAAATCTAACAAAACCCAGATAATTTAAATAATATCTAAAGGGGGGGGGTTGTCTACTTTTAAACCACTTTCCTATGAACTTCCATGGAAGATCACCAATTAAATATGCAGAGAAGGCTTGGTTATATTACCAATAAAAAAAACCCTGAAAACCAAATACAACCACCCACCACCACCCAACAGTACATGCATCTTAAATACTACATAACCATAAAGGAAGCATACAAATTATTTGACTTTCCACATTTGATCAGAAACATACTATTTTAAGTTCTCACTGACTCATTCTCTTCACTGTTAAGAAATACTCATTCTTCCTCTATGTCTAACACAGAAAATATGTATTCTTTCTTTCCAGTGAAATATAATTTGAATAAGAACAGCACCTGCACTGAAACCTCTCTGCCAAGTTTCAAGATACTAGCACGGAGTAACTCTAAACATCAAAATCCCCAAATACATGTTAATTAAAATAAATGTCTGGCGATATGTCTGGACTTACCATCATTCTAACATCACTCCTTTTGCATCTTTAAAAGCCAAGCAAATGGATTAGTAATGAGCGAAACAGCAAGAAATGTTACATAATTAATATTCAGATTAATTCTAAATTTGTTAGAACTTGCTACTACTTAGCATGCCAATTAGTGAACAGAATAGGAGGAGAAAATAAAAAGTTATCCCTTTCTCATTGCCAATTTCCCCCATCTTGAGCGCTATCAGAGTTTCCCAACACTATGGTAGGGCTTCCCCAACCCCCAAAAATAGCAAAAGAATAGAGTGACAAAGTTAGATTTTGTTATGTGTAATTACGCCATCAAGATAAATGCTTATGAAGAAGAATTAACATCAACTTTCAAGACCTGTCCCTCTTTTCCTCCTAAAGCTGGACTTTTAGCAAAGCGAAGAGGGTGAATATAATATACTGAGGTATTAGATTTATCCTAAAACAGCCCAACAGTGCCACTGGCTAGCAAGCACAGTAGTGTAGAGTTGGGAGCTGCAGGCATAATTGCATCTAAAGATCAAACTCTTATTAACTCCCAGAGCCACATAAGTCGACATACCAATCTGTCATCTCAGTGCTGTTGTACTGAGAACTACAATTACTTTTTGACCCTTTTCCATAATTAATTCCTTAATTAGAAGATAAGCCTTGAATTTCACCTACCATTTAGTGGTTCTTCTACAGCTTTCTGCAAAACATTTAAAAATATATATATGTATAAAAAGCCTTCATGTCTACTTTTGGCTCGCCACAGTTAAATTACTCTAATTGACATATACAGTAAGTAGTGATTCTACAAAAATGAAGAAAGCTGAACGTTAATAAAATTAACGACTGGAGTTCTGAAAAAAATTAAATCAGTCAGTAACTGCATTCTCCAGACTTTCTTCCCCATTGTACGTTTTTCTCAGATGAAGTACCCGTAGGTGGCAGCAAAAGGCATGCACATACTACTTGTAAGCTCTAAAAACTAACTGATTATTTCTGTGATTTGATCAATGGTTAGTAATAAAGGAGCATAATTAAAAAAAAATTAGTAGCCAAGCAACAAAGTGTAATCTCCTCAAAAGGAAATACACCACAGTTGTGCATTTAATTTGGTAGACAATCATCAGAAACACCACACACAATCTATAAGTGTTAAAAAAAAAAAAAAAAAAATCAGTAATTGGATAAGATGGCAGACTTCAAAATAGGCACCTTTTCCCCCCTCGGCTCAAGAAAATAGCAAGCATTTCTTTTTAAGTGTGCCCCAGTGTCAAAACGAAGCACTTCACTGATAGGAAGTTTTCCACAGTCTTTAGATTACACAGAATCAAAATGTATTTTTAAAATTGCTTCACACCTATTTATTGCCTGAAGTACAGTGATATATGCTGAACAGCCCTTGATGGAAATGAGCAACATACTAACACGCTTGATTTTCCACCTTTCTGTAAGTTTGTGGGCAAAAGTAATTCTCACCTGAGTTTCTCTGTATCTGACCCTCCACTAACTGCAGCTGCAAAAAACCTATTTTCAGACCTCTACATTTTAAAAAAATATTTTTATTTCATTTATGTCTCCAATTCAGAGAGTTAACATGATGTTCACTACTACGTAATTGCAGCTATTTCTTTATTTGTCAAATCCTTGCTGCAGGGTCAATCCACTTTGTGAACAGTTTGTAAAGAGCATGGTTTCACAAATGGTGTTATTTAGCATATTGGTTTCTATTTCAAAGCTTAATTTACAACCAAAAACAAAGTCAAAAAAGGAAATAAAAATCTCTTGCCCTGTCTGCTTCCATGCTACAAGTAAACATGAGTATGTTAAAGGCAAGACTGCATCTTGAAGAAGCTTATCTGTAATATGTTTCTCAGCTCATTTTTATAACATAATGAACTCTGTGAACCTCCTTCTCTTTTATTGAAACTTTGTGCACTTACATTCCTTCCATACATGAGACCAATGCTCTGAAATACTACCCCTTAAAACAAAAGTGGATGAGAGAAAAAAAAAAAGTATCTCTTGTCTTAACTGCAGTCAGCTTTCCTGCTCCACTGTTAGAAACCATCTTTCTTCAACAGCTGTGTCTCAGGCTGTAGGCTGAAGAGGAGACCTGGAAATGTCTCTCAAATGACGGCTGCCAGCTAAGAAATGGGGTGACTTCGTATTTGCCATGCTCCCTTGCCACAAGGAAATTTTACTGGTATTCTACAGTTGTGTCTCTTTACTTCTGCAGAACTCCCAGAAACGAGGTAGTTCTCATTCATGGATCACTACAAAGCACTCCATACGCCTATGAAAATCACTGGTTTAGGAATGGTAACTCTAGAATTCAGCAAAGCTGACTGAAAAACCTTCTTTTAAAAAAAAAAAATGTTTTTCCTATTTGTTCTGTGTTACCTAAAGACAGACACTCTACTATCAGATGGTCTCATCAAATTAAGGGGCATTACAGGAAAATAAGAAAAACAAACAAAAAAGGCCAAGGCTATAGCATCTGTATAGCAGGGAATTCAACAGAATATTAAAGGATTCTGGTGTGAAAGACCACAAGAAAAAATGCCCCTCAGTCTTCATTATAAGCCACCTAGATGAAAAAAAAATCAATGGTATTTTGCACTCACCTTAATGAAAGGGCACTTTCATTATGGTGAGCAAAAGGTCTTTATATTTATGAAAGACTGCATTGTTAAAGAACACCAAACTTCCCTTCACATCCACCACCTTTTTGTGACAGCCCTTGAAACTCCATTCAGGCACAACAGTCCGAGTAGCCATTAGGTAAGGGTGGCAATTACAGTACTAGACACACTCAATAGGGACAATGAAGACCACCAACTCACTCAACATTAGACATCTGTTACACAGCCAGAACTTTCGCTTGCTACCAACCTGGTCTGAATTCGAACTAGTGGAGAAAGGTTCAGTATCTCACTACAATCCCCTGAGCCATCTAGTCACCCCAAATTTATTAATTTTAAGCTTACCCCTGGACGAGGATGATCTTTCATTCTGGAACCTAAAATAATTACAAAAAAAGCGACCAGGCAGATGAATAAACATCATGATCAATCAAATAAAAATATCTGCTGATAAAACTTGGAACAGAGTAGCAACACACAAACCCAAAGTTTGCCCTATCCAAAACTATTTAATATGATGATCTGCAAATTCTTAAAGCCTCTAAGCACTCCTCTGTTTAGGAACCAGATAATCTCATCACATATAGTATGTGAATTGTCTCACTCATGCAGTCAGCTCTAAGAACAAATTACGCTACACACTACTCTTCGTGCTTATTTTGGTGTGCTGGAACCTACCCCAACAGTCACATTTGACTTCTTCAGCCAGCATAATCAAACTACAGATGCAACATTTATGAAGATAATTAGACAATACATCAGAGTTGTGTATTGCGAGTAGCCTGAAGTCAATTAAAATTACTTTGATTATTGTTAAAAGGCTTGCTTCACCCCTGTCACCATTTTTTACTCATCTTCACCTAGCTCAGGCATCACATATTAGGCATTCTGCCCTAATTTCTTCTTTAATGGAAACTCGCCCTGTCTCAGGGTCTATTATTTCTGACCATGCCCACACACGGTGTGCACATTCTAATCCTGGAAGACCACATAGTTGAGGGCAGACTAGGGACTGCACTGACTATATACACATCAGCCTGCTTCTGGAAGCAACACAGCCTCAACTGCATGGTTCTGTGTCCAAACTAACAAGCTGCTTGAAGAGTCTTCATGCACAGCTTGAAACAAATAAAGTCACTCTGCTCTCAGATCCATGTTGTAAAGTCCACATAATGTTATGCTGTGGTGTGCTGGCACTCCAAATTACACAGCTTTGCTTTTTTTTTTGTTGTTGCTTATTTAGCAGGCCTGACTGGCTTTTATACCTTTAAATTTGTTGGGTTTTTGAGATCTGGTGAACAGGTCAGTTTCTGTATTGCTATTCTTTGCTCCTGGCTTTTAAAATTAAGCATAAGAAAAAACAGGATTCACTAAAATTAAATGTATGCATTCGAATCGCTCTTATTTTAGCCTACCTCTAACCAGTCGAAATCACTAGGCAGATTTTGGTTTTTTAAATTCATATTTTGATAAGCTTTTGCCTATACCATCCCATAACTCACTCTATAGACTCCTTGAAATCCTTTTGCTCTCTTCATTCTAAGCTCCAGCCAGCCAACTGCATAAATGCAGATCTTAAACAGCAACATCCATCCTACAGCTGAAACACTCTTGCTTGAGGAACCTTGCTGTGTTGATCTCAAGGCAGTTCATTACGATAAGCTGTAAATTTCTTTACCCAAGATTCCCCACAGGCTCTATGAAAGGCAATATATACAAACAACTTTCCAGTAATTTTTGAACTATGTAATCCTGAAATCACACCTGATGTTCAAATAAACTGTGTCTACCTCTGAAAAGTACAACACAGAAAACTGCTTTTCTGAATATTTAAGTGCTAACAAAAAAAAAAAAAAAAAAAAAAAAAAGGCCGAATATTTGGTGCTACTTACCCATAATAAACAGGTAAGCCAGGCTAAGCAAAGTTGCAATGGCCATAATAGCTAAACCAGCAATCACAACAGACCCATGTAAGGGAGGGCAGGCTGTTAAAAACATGGTAAAAGAAAGTGCATCACCATTAACAAGTAAAAGCACAAACTTCCCTTTTTTCAGATACAACTGAATACTAAAATAAGTAAGCTGATAAAACCAGACACAGTTAATTTCTCTTTCAAACTTATACCAGAACTACTGCTTTTTCTGGATACATTGGATACATTCTTTAATGATACAGAGGCACTTACTGATTCATCCTGCTTAGGTGTACTGTTCTACTACAGTTTAGCTATTTCACTGTCATACATTGCAACCGACAACATTCTTTCATTAATGGCATTTTAAATTTAAACTTACATCTTCAATCCCGATTTTTTTGAACTATAATTGCATGAGATTACAGAACACAACATTGTTACTGATAAAAAAGGATAAACAAAAAACAGAAGGAAAGAAGGGAGCGGACTATGAGGGTAGTACTGAGGCAAATCCACCGCAGGTAACAGGACTGTTCCATGTTTAAATTGACATCACAGAGCAGGAACAGGCTATTACAACCTAACCATAGCTCACTACAGAAACTCCCTTGTTCTCTGATCCTTGTTTCCAGGTTCCTGAAGTCATTGCAACCATCTGTGAGCTCAACCTAGATACAGATAACATCTACCTTATATGACCTGTGAAAAGGTCACCCTGAAAAACTAGGGACTTTCTACTGGAAAGCATAATAAAAACATCCTCCATTCTGTATTACTCTGGAGGATTAATGCTTTACCAGAAGTCTCCCATCAGTTAATTTTACTATTACATTCCACAACACTTAGATGCCCCTTACAAGTACTTCCGTAAATACTAAACAATGGACATAAAACTCAAATCACAACTCCACTGAAAGGTCTATCATTACCCACATTAGAGAAACCTTTAGAAACCACTTCAAGGAAAAGTAGCTTTTCTTAAATCCCCGACCAAATAAATTATTCAAATGAAGAATGTCTCTACAAAACAGTAACTCAGGGGTATACAGTGCTTCCAACAAACACAATCACGTATTCTATTACTAAATATACTGCCAAGGTTGCCCAGTCCTAAATTCACCTTTTTCTCTGCTGCAGGGTTTTCTGGTAGGTGGAGGGGAAGGCAGGCAGGGGACAAGGGGAGGGTCAGAAGCAGGGATAAGAGGTATCACTCTGTACAGTGCTTAGTTTGTGTTCCTTTACAACAGTTAACTGGTTTTCAGTGCTGAAGCAAAATGCCAGCCACAACCAGATTAAAAGTCTTAAGAACTGTCTCTTCCAAGTTTACAGTCTCTGCCGCTTCAGTGGTATTTGTTTCCCAGCAACTCAGTTATCAGTCGCATACCAGCAAAGATTAACAAGGAATTTCTGATTTATTCATTGAACAGGAGAAAATTACGATGAGACCGATTTAGTTTCTGAATACCCTAGGCCTCAGTAAGAGTAACAGTAATAAAGGTCAGTGTTGGTTTTAGGTGACTCTTTAGGGCGCTAACTGTTGCAAAATAAAACAATCAACTTTTTTTTTAAAGCAACTGCTCACAAAATGCAGTCATGCTGGATACAGTCATACTAATGAAACTGATATATGCAACACTGCCTTTGGGCTATTCTTGTTGCACCAAATAAAACAAGCTTTAACATAGGAGTCCTGAAGTACATTTACAGACGTTACTTGCTAATACTCAGTGTAGTGAAGCCATTCTCACAGCATTTCAGTGTTACAAATAAAATAAAGGCATTGGGTATAGGCAAAAGTAAAAAAGACACTTTTACAGAAGTTTCATTGCTTACCTGAGACACACAGTGCAAAACCAACCACAGCAATTATATAACCAAGAATTTGCAAACCTATCAGAGCAAATGTTGCTTGTGGTAGACTATCAAAAACTGGGAAAGACAGAAAAAGAAACAAAATTGTAATTCTTAAAGTTTAACTACAGAGACAGAAAAGGTAGGTTATTCACAAAAAAAATAAGACTCTCCTAAATTCCAAGATCAGCCAGTGCAATAACAAAACTGACAAGTCACTCAGGGCTCTTGTATGTATACACACAGACAAATTTATGTATATATAAATAAAATTATAAATAAACCTCAAGAAGAAACAAACACATATTCTGAGAGTTAAGTTATTCATCCCAGTCCCAAGACCCAGGAAGCAAGAGCAGGAATCACTCAGATGTCCTACCCTAAATCTTGTATTTTCAAGCAGGTAACTAACACGATTCTTCCCTGAAGCAATTTAGGAAATAAGCACAGGTTAAACATTTTACTTAGAGATACTAGGAACGTCAGAAATCCAGGACATTATCGTAGCACCTATTTATAAAAATGCTAATAGTATGTGGAATATGTGAGGGGGAGAGAGCTCAAGTGTTTCTATCAGTATGATCTTGAGTTCATGAAAAAATAAATACTCACCAATCCCAAACATAAAGTATTGAAGCGGTACCAAAATCAGAGCAGGGACTACAATTAGGCCAAGACCAGCTTGATTCTGTGCAGTGTACCCATCTGCAAACATTTGGATGGAAATTAGTAAAACAGAAATCCTTGACTGGACTAAAGCACAAAGCAACAGAAATAAATCATTAGTATCATCAAGTTTTTAAGGACCAGAAAAACAACCCCACCAAAGCACCAGAAGTCACTCCCTAGCCCCTAATATTAATTTGGAGTCTGTATCTCCCTATGATCATCTGAAAGCCTGACAAGCACAATGCCGTTTCTGTTACATTCTGTAATTATTTTTTTCCATTTCAAAATTAGTAGATGACAATTAATAGGTGGTAATAACTTCCATACAATTGCATGGAAGAGATTAATTTGTGCTGTTATTCCCTTAAACTGGGAAGACAATTTTAATACACTTACCTTGGAAAAAAAGAACAGTGCCTACAACAGCAGCAACTGTGAAGACGATACCTGCTACAATAATGCCCATTTTCTTCTGAAGTACCATGTCATATTTTAATGCTTAAAGACAAAACAGAGAGACAGAGAGGAAACCAATCAGACATACAGAGTCTCTTGCTAAAATACACAGATTATACAATTAGGACTGTTGTCCTAAACAAAGAAACAAATTCCTAAAAAATAAGATAGATAGATATTACCAAAAATTCATTTGTTTTCATTGTTTCCTATGGCTAATATAGCTTACTCTGATAAATGAAACCTGGCATTGGTGTTCTAGTCAAATTCTCAATTCCACCTTCTATACAATTCAGATGAGATGTTACGAAAATAACTCTGAGACACAGCACAGGTTAACTCCAGTAGATGCACTACTGACATTTAAATAATGTTACAGTGAATTTGTTACTCAGGTGAGTGTCAGATAGGGATTTAGAAATTCCAGGTTTAATTTTCTCCCCCATGACACTGCATGAGGTCAGAAATTATCAACTCTGTCCCAAGGCAGCAGGGTGTTGTTCCTATCTCTCCAGAACACTTTGAGGAGGAGTATATATGGAATGACCTACATGTTCAGATGCCATAGATAAGATTAATTTTCACTGAAAGTGCACAGCTAAATAGCTGCCATCTCAGAAATGCTTGATTCCAGTGGAGAGTTTCAAAGCAACAGCACTTTAGTAGTCTTTGGAAAAGAAGGAATAGTACAAATAGAAAATCTTAATAAGCTGTGTGTGTTTCTGCCTTACACACTGCTAACACTAAGACACAAAAATGGCAGCTCTTGCTCCGTGCTTCAAAATTAGTATATTAACAGTCTTGGCATATGTTGAAATTGGTGATCACAAACAGAACAAACTAATACTATAAGTAACTTCAAAAAGAAAACCAAGGAACACGTACAGAACTAACATCCCACTTACATGCACTGCATTAGCAGACCAAAAAAAATCATGAAGATACAGTAGATATTCTAGAGAGTACATGTGACAAAATGTTTAATAGAATCTTACATACAGAAGGGTTACAGAACACTCTCACACTTAAAACTCTTCCATTATATTCACATTACCTAACACAACAGGACCCCAGTCATATTCTCAATCATATTCTCAAGTACTACTGCCATTGAAACTGAAAACTTAGTTAGAAGAGTAGTAATAATAAAAAACTTGTTGCATTATCTGGAAATACTGGAAATTCACATTTTTTCATATTATAAATGAGCTAAATAAGGAAAGCAAGACAAAAAGGCAAAAATAAGTAATACATATGCTATACTTAAATCCTAAAAGCCAATCCTGTAAGCAAAAAAAACCCACCAAAAAACACCCAAAAAACCCACCCCACCCCAACCAACAGCAACAAAACACGCAAAACCCCCACCCTACCCCCATAAAACACAAAACCAAAAAAATCATATATTCCCAAGCATTACACAGAAGAATCAAGACCAGTTTAATAAACTATTTAAAGGTACACTGTAGTATTGCTCGATTCACAGGTTAACTAAAACAATCTAAATAAAAGGAAAAACCAAAAAAAACCAACAAGACCTAAAGTGAGTACACCCACATTTATTAAGTTAGAGGTAGCATGATTACTTTTCCCCACAGAGGTCACAGACCTCATAATAAAGTGCAGAGATGCAAAAAGATCCAAGCAGGCTCAGCTTCCTCCTGTAAAGTGATAGTGCTTCTCCACAGGTGTTATCCATGCTTATTTCAGGACAATTACTACTTTCCTATCAAAATACTAAAAATGTCTGAAGTTCTGCCTATGAATGCAAGGTAATGGCAATTCCTGAAGGTATCAGAGACTCCTAAACCATTGTAAACAATAATGAAAATCAGGAATCTAACACTATAGAAATAACATGATCTTAAATACATATATTGGTTTTCAACCCCTGACCACGGCTGAACCTTTAAGAGTCACATGCCACTTCCAGAAGCTCATGAGAAGATAGTAAAGGAAATTATACATAGCTGGATGAATATGTATGTGATTACTATAAATCACTTGGAGTACAACTTCTTTCCATTTCTTATGGATTTAACTAAGTAGACTTCTTTTTTTTTTATTTTTTTTAGAAGTCTACTGTCCTGGTTTCAGCTGGGATACAGTTAATTTTCTTCTTAGTAGCTGGTGCAGTGCTGTGTTTTGGATTTGGTGTGAGAACAATGTTGACAGGACACCTACGTTTTTAGTTGTTGCTGCGTGATGTTTATACTAAATCAAGGAAATCAAGGACTTTTCAGTTCCTTGAGCCCTGCCAGCGAGAGGGCGGGGGGGAGCACGGGAAACTGGGAGGGGACACAGCCAGGACAGGTGATCCAAACTAGCCAAAGGGGTATTCAATACTATATGGTAGTATGGTGAGTATATAA
>JAVJGJ010000014.1:118186455-118202050 GCA_035590215.1 Microhierax caerulescens | reverse complement strand
TGGAGTTTGTCTTCCCAAGTAACCGTTAGGCATGCTGGAGCCCAGCTGTCCTGGGGATGGCTGAGCCCCCGCCTGCCCATGGGAAGTAGCGAATTAATTCCTTGCTTTGCTTTGGTTGCATGCGTGGCTTTTGCTTTACCTATTAAATTGTTCTTATCTCAACCCTGGAGTTCTACATTCCTTTCTGATTCTCCTCCCCATCCCTCCAGCTGAGGGGGAGTAAGCGAGTGGCTGCGTGGTGCTGGGTTGCTGGCCAGGGTTAAACCATAACATCTACAAATTGAAAAAGACTGCAAAAACCTCAAAGACTGACATAACAAATTGCACCACAGGGAATTATCTGAAAGACTAGGCCATAAAGCACACTCTACATTGCACAGATGTTGGAGACCAATGCATAAAGAATACCTAAGGATGTCTGACACTGGTGAATGTATTGCCTCTAAAAACATTTAACGAAATCATTGATGTCGGTATTAAATTATAACACAGCCATGGCTAAAGGACTAATGAACAATTTCACATTAAGATGAGAGCACCACCATTCTCTATATTGATTTTATGACCGTAAAACAAAATGTGTTTTTGTTTCTAATGATTCAATAATGTAATAGTGAACTAACAGCGAAGGAAAGCTTCCTTGCTCTAACCAATGACAGTAGATATTATTAAATATACCCTACAAAAATTACACACATGCAAAACGTCTGCAACAGTACCAGCAGCAGAAACATCACCAAATAGCAGACTAGCTCTAAACACAGATCCTTTAGGCTGCATGTCATACCTTTGTCAAGAAAGCACAGAGTGGCTAAAAATCTTAACCCCAGAAAAGCACCCAACCCCTGGCCTCCAAGCAAACAGAGCAGACTGGCCTAAATCCCACTGCTTAGGGCTAAACCCCTACAACAGTGTCTGCATCCACACAGCATGACTGTGGCACCACGTGGCATGCTGAAGCCCCTACATGCACATCTTTTTGGTGAGGTCACGTTTTCAGTTCAAAGGTCCCAAACTCTGCAAATGCTATGGCTGATTGGTGGTTTTGTAGCTTGATGCCAAAAACGTCATGTGTCCTGCAAGAGTGCAAGACTCCATGCAAAGGAAATGGACGGCTATGCAGAGCAAAAGAGTGTAGCTTGGCCGTACTCTTATTGACCAAGCCTGTAAACAGTGTTTATCAGGAACTCTCTCGAGAACTGTATATGAGTTAATTCTTTAGTGGGGTTAGCCAATTCATGCCAAAAGCAAGCCCAGAAATGACTGTCACAGCACGGATGATCAGGAGAGGATTCCAGAGCAAACTGAATGCCAAGTTACTTGACAAAGCAGACATACCACTTTTCTGCGTATTATCTATATCAATCCTACCACACATCTTTTAGATGTAAGCACCACCTTTCATGTTACACGGATGCCTTTACGCATGCAAGTGATTTTAGGATGAATCTATAATTGCAAGGAATTAAAGAGTCAATACTTACCAATAACGCTTAACTGAGCTGAACACAAAATAATAACTAAGAACAGCAACGTTATGATGATAGCCCTTTCCATTAGAAGAAACCATGATCCTAGAGAACAAAGAAAGAAAAACGGTAGGAAGAAAACAAAAACCGAGGTTATCAGCTTTACATTTATTGCTCCTTTTAGGCTGTGCTCTAGATTGCTCAGTATCATATGCAATAGTTAGCAATTAAGAGTTATAATAAGCTAAGCAAGCTATGATTTCTACCTATGTATTTTTTCACTCTGATCCTGTGCATGACAACCCATTTTCAGCATTTCTAGTCACCCTAACATTTTCCAAAATGGGGGTCTTAACCTCCACTGGAGTAGAGGACATGTTTATGCTATTGTCTGGCAGTACAAGCTAGTTAGCTTGTAGAACTACAAACAGCACAGTAGACTGGGAAAACAGTATATTTAGGCTAAGCAGGGAAAATACAAAAAGTCCGATTTGATGCTTCCCCAGCTATTGTATTCTACCCAACTGCCACAATTCCTTTAGAAATCCAGATGTGCGATAAGGAAAGCAGGAGCTAACTTAAGTGAGAAGGAAACATTGCGTTGTTAATTTCAGAAATCACACGTTTTTCTTTAGGTCCTCCCACTATCACCCATTTAGCCTTTTTTCCCCTGCATCTTGGATGCCTTAGGCTGTTCAGTCACTCGTGCTGTAAGACTGTGTAAGCCACCTTCCAACATGAAATTAGGAAAATACCTCCACTGAACAAGAAAATGCAGTTGATTTCTTGCATCTCTGCTCATAAGCTCATTTAGACTCACTCAGTAGAATCCAGAGTTTCCATTTCTTAAGTTATACTTGCCACCGTTCCTCTGCCTGCACCGTCGCTTCCAAATAAATTTCTAATCTTCATTTAGGTGCATACTCTTAACTTACTCTCCGTATTTAAAAGCTGTATCTGCAGCTCCAGAAACATGGAATTAAGTTGCAACTTACAACTTTCAGTATCAAGTAAATACCTTGAAAACAGTTTTAAATTCACAAATTCCCCTCTTCCCCCTCCCCTCCTCCTGGCAAGGGGTCACAGAAGAAGATACTGTGGTTACAACATAAATACAAGGCAATCACAAATTATGCTAAAGGCAGAGAAATGGAGGACTATCTGTTAACTTCCTTATCACCAAAAGAAGCCTAATTTAATGAACTGTTTAAAGCAAGGCTTTTTGTTTTATTTGCATTTTAAAAAAAGCAACTAATATTAAACAGTAACTTCAATGCACAGTTACAAGTCTCTGGATGAGCCAAACCCTACAGGCAAATCCCAGTGATGCTGTTTGATGTAATTGAGAATTATTAATGAATTGAAAGTATCTGCAAGCAGACTCTAAAGCAGCTTCATTTCCTACGTAGCACTTCCACATGACGCTACCGAGTATTAAAAGAGAAAGCAAGCAGTCATGAAGCCTGGTATCTGCTAGGCCTTCAGCATGCAACCACATATGGTTCCAGTCTTTAGAGTCTAAAAGCACTTACTGTATGGCAATGTTGGCAATACTGCTGGTACGTGCAACATGCAATTAAGAGAAACAGCTGAACACATTTTCCTGGTAATACATTTCCCTTACTCTGGTGCTTCAAAACTCATGGAGAATCTGAGAGCCAGTATAAGGAAGTCTGTTCCAAACTAACAATAGAGACTTCCAGACATGGGGGGGGGGGGGGCAGTGGGCAGGCAGGGAGGAGAGGAGAAGGAAAAGGGAAAGGAAAGGGGAGTAAGACAGGAGAGAAAAAAAGATGGGAGAAAAGAGGAAAAAAGAGAAAAAGAGGAAACGAAAAGAAAAAGGGGAAACTTTACAGTCACTCTCTTGTGAAGATAACTGATCAGGAAAGAGTGTGCCCAAAGACGAGGGCACTGGCACAGAAATCTTGCTCATTCTGCTACCCACTTCCTAGGTGAATACAGGAATTCTGTTAAGCAAGATGGAGAACAGTTGGCTCTTGTAACACTACCTTTGTAAAAGTATCAGCTGGAACAAACTAGTAGTGACAGCATTAATTCATCACTCAGAAATTAAAAGAGTGCAGACTGGTACAGGATTTCCATTATTCACTAACCCTTTTCAAAACTCACTTGCTACACTTTCTTCTATTAGATTATCATCTCAAGAGTCTCTCTAGAACGCTTAGGAACAAACAACAAAAAATTATGCAGGAGAATTTAAAGAGAGAGCAAGCGACTTTTACCTTCAGCTAAACCCTCAAACATAAGACTAAGTTTTGTATTTTCTAGCATATACTCTCAAACCTAATGTGACCTCACAACTATAAATTCTTCACTAACCACATTTTTCCTCTGGTGTTGAAGTACTTTCCTCGCCGCAACTGACAACTAGAAAATGAAATTAGAAAAATTACATCAGTTTCCTGCTTTGTAGTCTTTATACCACTTTCAAAATTCTAAACACAGAAAAAGTAAAAATAAAACAATAAAACTTGCAACTGGGACTTGATTATACTACATCCTCAAGCCTTGTTTCCCCTTCTAAAGCTTAACACTGAATGGCAGTAACAGTCCAAAAACATTGGAGTAATGAAGTAGCTATAAAGGAAGGAAGCAAGCTGCCTATAACCCTTTCCCTGCTTTTGCAGCATTCTAAGAATGGAATGATTTTGTAGCATCCTCACTCTTTCAGCAGCTGTGCCCCTCTCACTCCATCTCAGAATCACATTTGGCTTGCAGTATATATGGTTAACTCAATAATTAGATCCAACTGTGCAATTACACAGATGTTTGCAGCAGGACACAAGTAACATCTGGTTTAGCTTCATAAATATTTTAATGACAAATGCAAAAACTCATCACAAAAACATTCTAGACAATTCTACAGTGCACAGGTAAGACTCCACGTGCTACACACATGTAAAATACTCAGTATTTCTGTGAAGCTATCCAGAAGCAAGAAGTCTCCTGTGCAGAATAGATGAAAAACACACAGGTTCAGTGAAACTGTCACTTCTGCAGAATACTAGACAGATTGCACACATACAGCAGTCCCCGTTATGCAATAGCCGAGGCACTACAGCACATGGGCCGCATCTGTAAGGTAAGGTAAAACGGCTCACTAACTGACAAATTCATCAGTTAGTTACAATTATTTTAAATACTGTCATCTGAGGATGATGTTTAATGCTAGACAACCATAACAAGTTACCATCTAGTAGTAGCACCTCCAACCTTACTGGAAAACTGCATACCTTCAGTTCCAAGTTTTGGAGCTCTTACACAGAATTTCTGTTAGTTCTATCTGTAATTTTTCCAGCCTAGCTAAAGATTTCAAGATGCAATTCCTCAAAGAAAAGATCTCTGCTGCCACTGTGATGGATGCATCTCTCTCAGAATTACAAAGATATTAGGAATATGTTTCAGCATGTAATGCAACAACATTAGGGGTGCTGAAAATATCACCATGTGATCTAAAAGATGTAGGAAAGCATGGATTTCACTCTGACATCTATGACTAGACAAGTGATCTTCATACATTATTATAGAATGATAAAATGTGTTCAGATCTTTCCCACAGAAGCACTCCCCTGTAACTTCATCCAAAGTAATTCATATTAGCACTTAAGTTAGAAGGCCTGGGTGCCATATTTTTTGTATTTTCAATTTAAAGTAATACATTGTCATATTCATTACTTTTCTCTTCCCCTTGAGATTTTGCTTGTTTTCTCTCCCAACAGACTCTAGAACAATAGCAGGCAACTCACCTGAGTGGCTTCTAAGTTCAACTCTTGTTTCTCCTTCTCTGTTTGATTCTGTTACTTCACAACTGTAATTTCCAACTTCTGCGTCTGCACTGTTAAGCTCTAGAGAGGCATCACCCTTAGGTAAATCCGTCTGAGATCGTAAGTTAGCTGATGGAACTGTTGGGTCTCTGAAAAACTCCGTTCTTGCTCCATCAAAAGAAAAAATTGTTTTTCCTTGTTTTTTCCACGTAACAAACATGACATTTGCATTGTTCTCCTTTAGATTAGTCACATAGCAAGGTAAAATGACAGTTTTATTACAGTCACTTTTTTCAACAACATCTGTCACACTAAATGCCAACTGGGCAGATCCTATAAAGGAAAATGAAAAGCGACACAGAGTTATTTCTTAATACACCAGAGAAGAAAGAAAAAAGAATATAACCTCGCCTGCGGAACCACAAAGTGAACCATGCTTTAAGGGAGTAACAAAAGAAGAAAAAAAAGTGTTATAATTCTACCACAGCTGCTCGAAGTAGACTTAGCCATTCTGACAGCCATTTAATGTAAGATACCATAAGCTATCACAAAAAATAGTAATAAAACTTTGGGCTGCCACTTACTTGGACACTTCCCCTAAAATGCCATATGCAGCAATACTGCACCAAAGCCAGGTTTCTGTAAAGCATACACATAATATTAACCACAGGTTGTCCCACTGATGTTCCAGTTTTTGCTGCCAATCACCCAGGTATCTAAAAACGGAGATGTAGGCATCAGCTCCACACAAGCATCCTTTTGAGATCATTAAGGACATGGGGGGAAAAAAAAAATCTACTTTTACAGTTCTGAGAGAAGGCAGGCTGGGCAGCTCAGCCAACAAAGGTTTGTTTGTCATTTGTTCCCTCTTATCTCTGAAGGTGGAGCTAAATGCCCACAGGTTTATGTAATTTATTGCAAATACCCTCTCTTTTCCTTTCCAATGGAGGAGATGCACACACAATACCACATATTAACTAAGATTACTTAGTATTTGAGTGTATATAGAATATAACTGAAAACAGAGCATTTCTAACAATAAACAACCTGTAATACAAATCATTGAGATAAATGCTACTAACAATAGCATTTAATGCAGGTAATGAAAAATCACCACTGCGCAGGATTAGGTTACCTCTGCTGGTTTTTACTATTTTGCTACCACAGTGCACCACAGATCTAAAAGAGTAGTACTGGCTGGCCCCTCTTGCAAGAAAGACATAAATCCCATGCCAAGATTTTATCGGAAATGAAGATCCATTCATCAGTTCTTGAGAATACAAAAAGCTGTACCATCAGTATTTAAATTACAACAAGAACCAGAAGCGGTTAATTAAACCAGCTTGACTGCAAAATATGAAGGCTTTGAATCTTTTATTTTCTGTACTTTTTCTCATTTGTGTGAAATCATAACTTAATAGCTGTCCTAACAGTAACTGCTCCCCAAAGTCCAAGTGGCATTAATTATTCAATATGCTTGACTATATGCACTTTATAAAACCAAATATGGAAAAAGAGAATGTACCGTAAAACAAGTCCACAACCCCTACTACTGTAAGCACACAGACTTACAAACTGGAGTAGCCCCAGTGATTTCAGAGCAGCTACTGGTATGCACATGTATAAACCGGCTCAGAATTGTCTTATGTATTTGATGACTAAATTCAATTAGGGGATAAGGGAGAAACTAAAAAAAAAAAAAAAAGATGGTTAAAGTTGTATCACTATTTACAGTAGCTAATTTTTTTCAAAGCAAGAGTCTCAGATCAGATTTAAATAGCAGCGACCTTTGAAACACTGCTTTAACATTCTCACACAAGTCACTGGATTACTACTGAATATCAAAAAGGTTCTAATAAATGGACTCTATATGTATTATGCATGACCACTTTACAATGAGGAAAGAATTGTTCTCTGGTTTACTTGCTGTGTTGCATTTTTTAAACTGTACCTTAAAAAATAAAAGAGTAACAAAAGTAGAACAGCGGGAAACTGTACCCAAACGGCAATCTATGCCCTAATAACAAAATAAATGCACAGAGTTAAAAGCTGTAGTGCTTCAATGGTTCTTCGTGAAAGAAATTTCACACTTTAACACCACCACACGACAAAAGGTTTCCGAGTGTGGAGTCCTTGGGGTTTGTTTTAGGGTTTACGGGTTGTTTTTTTCTCCTTTAGAGCTAGCACATTTATACTTTGTGGGAAAAAATTATTCACCACTGACTCCATTTCACCAAGAGAGGAGCTTTTCAACTAAGGGAAGCAACTATACTTCCAAATATTCACCAAAGCAAATAAAAAACAACCATCTTGAAGGAATGAAAACAAATTGATCACAATTTTCTCCTAGTATTAGCACAGAACAGCAGGAGCTGTAAATTACTGATTCTACCGGTTTGCTGCTTTATGACAGCTGGCATTATTTTTGCCTGAAGCCAATTAAGAAGTACTCGTGTGAACTGCTCCACCAGCAGAGTGCTGGGGAAATAACTAGCAGGCTGCAAACAGGCACCACCAGCAGCACACAGACAAATACTCTGGGTTTCATCCTCTGCAAATCCAACTGCTTTAGTAGAAGAGGTTGCGTGGCTGCTGGCTCCCTAATGGGAACCTGACTGCTTACTACAAATGGTATTTCCACCATTGGTTTCTGATGTTCTTCGTGGTAGGAGCAAGTCATCAGAACCCTTTAGCAATAGTTCCCAAATCTTGCAGGCAGCGGACTACAAGGCGGGCTCCTAGCCTCAAACTTTCTCATGGATTATCAGTTTAGAGGCGTCACGTTAAGGTGACAATTTTAGAGCCTTATACCAAGCAGTCTGGGAGGGGCCCCCCCGAAGAATACCCAGCTGTGAAGCTGCCACAAGAAAGCTTGTTTCAAATGCTATATATACCACACAAATTCGGGAACGCTGCATATTATGTCAAAATTGGCTGGGCTTAGCGGTTGCACCTGACAAGACGCCTGCACCTCTCAGACTGCAAACCAGGCGAGGGTCCCCAGCACCCAGCCAGCCCAGTGCTGACCCAGCACCCAGACGTGCATTCAGGCGCCTGGTTTCAGCAGGAGGGTTTAGAGCTGCTGCTTATTGACGGAAGAATAATCGAGCATTCGCACCTCAGCCAAAGCGTGGTCGTTTTTTCCTAATTCACCTCCCCCCCAACCCCCCCGCCGCCTCTCCTTGAGAAAGAGAAAGATTAAGGTTAGATCGCGGGGTGCCATTTACAGCGGCACCCAAACTTTCTTTTTAAGCTCAAGAAACACCGTCCACCCTAGAAAGCGCACAGAAGGCCACCAGCGTGGTTGCCCAGCGGAATTTCCTCACGCGTTAAGCCGGGCTGCCCTCACGCTACCAGGCACAAGAAGCCGAGGGAGCCCCGCGCTGGCCACGGCCTCCCCCCTCTTCCCGTAACTTCTGCCGGCGGCAGCCCACCCCCAGCCCGGGGAAGGAAGCAGTGAGCCGTGGGGGCCGGCGGACACCCCCACCCCCCCCACGCCTGCTGCGCCCGGCGGTGGCGGCGGGCAGGGGCCGGGCGGAGGGAGCTGCCCACCCCCGCCAGCGCGGCGGCTGCGTGGCCCCGGGGAGGCGGCTCTGCTCTCCTTCCCTCACACGCCCGGGCACTCCCGCGGCTGGCGGGGCGCCTGCACCGGAACCCGCTAGAAGGTGGTACGGGCCCAGTTACCGCGGGCCCAGCCGCAGGGGTCGGGACAACGGGGTTGGGAGGTCGGTCGGCGAGAACTCACCGGCGCCCACGGCGCTGAGGAGCACCAAAGCGGCCAGCAGCCACATGGCGGAGCGGCGGCAGGCAGCGCAGCCCGTTGGCCTCCCCGAGCTGGGCGCCGCAGCCAGCGGGCGGCTCCGCGCGGGGCGGGGCGTACGGGGGAGGGGGCGGAGCTTTCCCGACGGTGATTGGCTGCAACCGCTGGCGCGGGGGGGTGAGTGACGGCTGTGACGGGCGCCCCCGCGGTGCAGGGGGCCGGCGGCCGGCTGCGCTCCCCCTCCGCTCGCCTCGCCTCAGCGCAGCTTGGCGGGTGGCTCCGGCGGGGCTGCGGCGGGCTGGTCGCCGCGGGAGGGGAGAAGGTCCCGCTTCCTCCTCGGGCAAGCCAGAACAGCCCGCGGGAACAGCTTCAACAAAGCTCGGTTTTGTTTGGGGTTGGGTTTGGGGGTTTTTTGAGGGTGGTGTTTGGTTGGTTTTTTTTGGTTTTTTTTTTTTAATTATTATTATTATTTGTTAAGTAATTATCGGGACACATTTTGCTTGGCTACTTGAGCTCCACGGTCATGATTTATTTTCCCCTGCACGCACAGCGGCGAAGGTCGCGCTTTGGCTGACATGGCTGACTAACATGGCCGGGGCCGCGACGAGGGAGGTGCCAAGCACAACGAAAGGGGAAGCGCTGACAGGGCGGCTCGGCTCCCGCTCCCTCTGCTCAGGCGGCTCCTCCCGGTCGCTTTATTGATCTTGAACGCGGTCAAAGCCCCCTTGTGGGGGGGAAGTCACCCTCCCGCCGAGCCCCCCTTCCTGCGGCGGTGCCTGAGGGGTGCCCGGCCCGCTGAGGGGGACGGCGGCGCCGCAGCCGCTTTCCCGCCAAGCACCGGCCGCCGAGCCGCCGGGTGACACCCTGCAGGCGCTCCGCACGCCGCCGGAACGCCAGGCTTTCTAAGACAGCACAAAACACTTACTTTCTAAGGCTAAGCGATCTCTTGTTGCCCTTCAATTAGAAGTGAGGAGAAATGCTCTTTCTACCTCCTTTCAGTAACACTCAACTATTTTAAGAACTGTTTCAACGAATTTTATTTTTTTTCCCTCCTGAAATAGCCTTCTTGAGGACTTTTTTTTGCCGCTTTACAGTAGAATTGCCTCAAGATTTTAGATCTATAAATACTTGCACCCTAAATGTATATTTTGTTCTCAGGCATATGTGTTGGTGAAGCATTAAAAACAGGACTTAAGTAGATTTGGGCATCTTGCACATAGATCTACATATATATATATTTATGGGTTTTACAAGTCCCAAAGTTCGACAGGACAAAAGCCAGGGCAGAATCAAAACTCCACGAAAAACTGAATTGCCATATTTTTTGCGTCTCACGTGGTTTTACTACATTTACGGGTTTTTTTAGCTGCTACATTAATAATGGCTTGGGTGGTTCTTCCCCCCCGCCCCACCACCTGCTCGCTGATGTTCTATCCTCTTTTCTTCCCCAGCCCCTCCATAAGCAATTAACGGATACCGGTGCCTTGAGTACTGTGTTTATTTTCTGCAGATACTTGTGAAGCGCTCTGACATCCTCCAGCATTCCAGTTTAGTAAAAGCCTTGAGCAGCAGGAGCCATCTGACTCCAGGAAGGATGGAGGGGGCTGGCATGAAGCAGCTGATCCTGCTCCTGCCAAACTGATTCAGATTATGTTCTCTGGAGGCCAGAAGAAACAGGCTGGAGCAGAGGGTAGTAGGGAAGACATGTCTGCTTTAGTTGTAGCTCCTGCATCTGCACCCAGCCTGAGTGCCAATGCATTGAGAGCTGCAGGCAGACATTGGGGGACAGGGTCGGCTTTGTGGGGAGCTGTGCAACATGCTTGTAAGAAAAGTGGGGGTGCTCGCCTCCTCCTGCAAAGAAGAGAAGGCTACAGCTGCAGCAGGCATTTGTCGCCGTTGCTAAGGTAGCACGTAACACACCCACACTAGCCTAAAAGCAAAACAGAGCGCATGGGAAATTTCAGGCAGCCAGGAGTCTTGTGTGTGAGAGTGCTGCTCTGTGTCAGGTGCTGTCTCCGATGCTACTGAACCCAGACAGATAATTCTCTATGCATGCCGTTTCCCTATTTGGTTGTTTGTTTTTTTTTTTTGGGGGGGGGTGGGTAGCTGTGCCATCCAGTTAGGTGTGCATCTGCAATACTTTGTCTTGTAATGCTCTGCCTTCTGCTGCTGAGAAGAGTCTACAATGCCTCTGCTTGCTGATGGTTTCAGGAAGCAGGACTGGGCAGCACAAGGCAGTTCTGATGTGTGCCGAGAGAAAGGTTAGGCACTGCTGCTTTCCTTTCTGAGCCAGGTACACAAAGCCAACCCTGCTGTAACAGGAGAGCTGTATGCTTTTAACCACCTCTTCTAACATCGCTGTGACCACTTCCCTCTCCTTTTGGCCTGCGGTACTGCATGTCTCCACCCGTGGAGTGCATGCACACCCTAGAAGCTGGCACAGAAACACACCTCAGAAGCTGTGAAAAGGACAGACACATCTCTGACTTGCTTACTGGGCCCAAGTGCTCCAAAAGCAATACGTCATATAGTTTGAACACTGCGTATGAGTACTTCATTTATGACTTCCAAGGCACACTTTTGGTCTTTAAATTAGGCAACTACTTTATTACCACTACTCGACACTGATCTGCTGTTTTACTGCTCTTTGGAGTGCCATCGATCATCGGGGTCAGCAAGCGAAGCTGCGACAGACATGAATCACATAGACGAGCCAATGTGCAGGAGGCAGCAACTGCTGTGGCTGGCAGGAACATGCTGAAGAGTGACATAAAAGCCTGCATGCCTAAAGCAAAGGGTGTCTGTAGCTGTGATTTGTCAAACTGACTGTGAGGGCTGTCTCCCTCAGCAAGAAATGCAGCGGCCAGACCTCCATCTGTGTTCCTGGACTCGCTCAACATACGTATCATAACACTCACAGAAACCATCCATACCCAGCAGTCACAGTGCAGCAGCAACATGATGCGTGATACCTTGTTCTCCTTCAGTTGCTGTGAAGCGCTCATCGAGGAGCCTGTGATCCCTTTCTTTTTTGATGTGGAAACCGAGGCATGCCGAGGTTAGATGAACTGACTAAGGTTGCATAATTAGCCAGTGGCAGAGCTGATTATAGACTCCATTTCTCCAGGCCTGAGATCTAACTCTGAGACCTGTCTCGGGGGCATAGGCAGGCTACCAATACTGTACATCACAGCTCTATAGAATATGACATTTTTAGAACAGGCTTAACCCTGAATTTACTAGAGTTTAAAAAAACAAAACGGTGGGGGGAAAAAAAGTGGAAAAGAAAAGCAACAATATTTTCTTCTTACAAGAGATCCTGCCTGAGCGAGAGGGTAAAAATGGGATTCAAGTGACATTTATAAATATTAATGGACTTCTAAGCACTAGCACATTAAAAATGTTTCCAAAGACCAAAGCCTGAATTGACTTTGAGTAATAGTGGCTGGAGACCTAGTCAAAAATAAAGCAATACTGTGAAAAAGCACTAACCTTTCACAGTTGTTTGGTAGGGCTAAAATGCAGTCATTTTTCTTCCATTTCAAACCTATTTTAGGGAAATAGTGCTTCTTTCATGCTCCCCCCTCCCCTGCCTGACATCTCTTTCTACTCCTGTTGTGTATCTGAATGCCTTTTTTTTGCATTTCAGTTTTGGTTTTGCGTTCTCTATTCAGCTGCCACAGTAGCTGCTGGGATTCATCACACAGCTCAGCCCTTTAGTGACTTTGTGGCCACTGAAAATCCAGCCAGTGAAACACTCTTCTGCTACAAGTGAGAAGATTTGCAGCTGAGGTCACCAAACACCCGCTGCAGGCCACTGCCTGAGACAGCTTAGGTGTTATCTGCAGCCACCCTCCACTTAAGTGAGACTTCTGGAGAAATGGGTCAGATTATCAGATTATCAACATGCTTACTGAAACTGTATGTTACGGCATTTAGGTGGTGAAGACGGTGATCTGCTTTCACCCTAGGCGTTTTGCCCCTACCAAGACAGTCTGTAATGATGAAACAGTATGTATCGTTGCAGGGAATGGTTTGGTTAGACAAAAACTGTAATACTCTACTCGATTCTCAAGGGCAGTTCCAGAAACCTCTCATTTCAGTCAAGATACACTTGGAGAGAGGGAAAATTCTTCTAAAATATTTAAGAAGAAAGGTTGATAGCTTGCAAGCTGTTTAAAGGCATGACTTTCCATGCAGTGTAAGTCAGAATTCCTTTTTGATGTCAAAAAGAATTAGGCTTTACCTATCTTCAAGTGTCTTGGCTCAGCCACCTAAATGCATTTACAAACCTGGCCTTAGCAGCTTTCATTAGCGTATTGGCAGGTTGAGCACACAGCACACGTTGTCCCGCACGTCACAAGTAGTTGTGAGTAATGCACCTCTCACATTCAGTGTGCTACAGCACGGAGCATATTCTCACCATGCCTTGCATTTAGCCAGTCTGTCCTCCCTGGAAGCACCCACCAGCGTGGCCCAGCCCAGCCACCATCCTGGTTTTGCAACCTGCAAGTACGGGCCCAGGGCAAAACAGTGCCACTCCCTGCATCAAAACCACAAAATCTTTTTCCTCCATCACGTCCGGCAGAAGAAAGGTCTGTGCCTGCTCTCCCTCTGCACCGCGGCAGCTGCAGGCACGGTGATGTCCCCTGTGCAATGATACCCAAGGGGCTGGAGGCAGCACATCTTTGTGAGCCGTTTGGAGGGACGCCCATGCCGACTGACTCCAGCGCCTGCACGCTGGCTGGCTGGCTGCCTTCGGCCACGACGGGCTGAGCATCAGCTGGGGCCTCCCAGGTTCTCTCGGCGTGGCACATTCTCGGTGTGGTCTTGCGCTCTGTCCTCTCCCTCCTCCTCCCCCAGCCCTAGCCCAAGCTGCTGCTGTCTTTCATAAAATCCATAGAAATATAATCATCATGGAGATGTCTGCCTCTAGTGATTTTTTTCTTTGGAAATAATTATAATTGGCTGTGGCAGTTAAAAACTTATCGGCACAGGCAGATGACAGACAGCACAATCACATAAGCTTCCCTCTGAAAAAATAAAGCTAAAACCCATTTATCACCGTAGTTGGGAACAAAGAGCCTTCTGAAGAGCCAGGCTGTGAAAACACAGAGGGAAGACTGTTATGCTCATGGATTAAGTCTGTGGTAGGTAACCAAGCACAAGCAGTCTGTTTGCAAGATGGTACTGTAGTAAATATAACAGTATCACTTCTTTCACCTGAGGAATACCTAGCTAGGGATACATCCCCCCGTTCAGAGGCAGTGACTGAGCTCCCAAGAGGTTAATTAAGCGGCTGAAAGCCACACAGGCCTGAAGAGTGACTGCACCCCAGTCATGGAAAAACATAAGCATATCCCCATAGTGTCTGTAAGGGCTACTTGCATTGGGATCCAAAGCTGGACATGGGTCACTTACTCCAAGAGTAAGTCAGGATCATTTACTCCTAGAGTAAGTCATTAATTGCCCTCTCCCAGAGAGTGGAAAAGGTTTGATTGCTAGGTGTATATCTGAGGCACAAAGCCTCCTGGAGCCATCTTTTATATGGCAGCATGCTTGCCATCGTCCCCAGGAGGAGCCTGTGCACTCCACTCTGCTTCCTAGTGGAGCCAGGGCAAGGACTGTGCAGCCCTTGTCCTCCCTCCATCTTGGTCCAGTGCCTCTTACTCTCCTGTGGGGCAGGATAATCCAGCCACCCTGCCCACAGTCCAAATATGCATTTTTTCCAAATGATCTTAACACCTGGCCTGTCTTTGCGCTGAATGGCTGTCCTGGTTTCTGCTGGAATAGTTAATTTTGTTCTTAGTATCTGGTGCTGTGCTGTGGTTTGGATTTGGGGTGAGAACGACGCTGATAACACACTGATGTTTTTGGTTGTTGCTGGGTGATGCTTACACCAAGTCAAGGACTCCTCAGTTTCTTGGGCCCTGCCAGTAAGGGGACTGGGGGGGGCACAAGAAATTGGGAGGGGACACAGCCAGGAACGCTGACCTGACCTAGCCAGAGGGATGTTCCATACCATAGGGCATCATGCTGAGTACATAAGCTGGGGGAAGAAGGAGGAAGCAGGGGACGTTCAGCGTTACGGTGTTTGTCTTCCCAAGTAACTGTAATGTGTGCTGGAGCCCAGCTGTCCTGGGGGTGGCTGAGCCCCCGCCGGCCCATGGGGAGCAGCGAATGAATCCTTTGCTTTGCTTTGCTCAATGCGTGGCTTTTGCTTTACCTATTAAACTGCCTTTATCTCAACCCACGAGTTGTCTCACTTTTACTATGCTGATCCTCTTCCCCATCCCACTGTGGGGGCAGTGAGCGAGCAGCTGCGTGGGGCTTGGTTGCCAGCTGGGGTTAAACCACAACAATGGGTTTCTAATAGCGTGTGAGTTGGGGGTGGTTGGGGAAGTGAGTGAGAGGGCTTCTCTTGGCACTAATTTCATAGACTCATAGAATGGTTTGGGTTGGAAGGGACCTTAAAGGCCATCTAGTTCCACCACCCCGGCCACAGGCAGGGACCCCTTCCCCCAGCCCAGGCTGCTCCTTGGGCACTGCCAGGGATGGGGCACCCACAGCTGCTCTGGGCA
>JAVJGJ010000014.1:118166478-118185924 GCA_035590215.1 Microhierax caerulescens | reverse complement strand
GCTGTCAATCCATTCTCTGCCCAGCACGTATTTGTGCTTGGATGGCCCTGGCCCATGTGCAGGACCTTGCACTTGGCCTTGTTGAACTTCTTGAGGTTTGTATGGGCCCAGCTCTTGATCCTGTCAAGGTCCCTCTTGATGGCATCCCTTCCCTCCTCCACCACACAGCGTGGTATCATCAGCAAACTTGCAGAGGGTGCACTGGATCCCAGTGTCCGTGTTGCCGACAAAGATGTTAAACAGCATTGGTCCCAGTGCCGACCCTTGGGGAACGGCACTCATCACTGGTCTCCATGTCACTGGTCTCATAACCATTCCTGAGATGTTTTTAAGAAAATGAATGCTGGGTGGGGTGAGAAGAATGGTTGTTCTGTGGAAGTTGTTGACTACCCAGTACATGCAGACAGATGATAGCCTCAAATTTCATGAGATATGCATGGATCTAACAGTAGTTGCATAGGCACAAAGAGAAATATTGTTAGCATGCAGCCAGTTGTTGTATGGGGGAGGGCTGAGAAGGCGACGGAGAAGGGGAAGGATGGGAGAGATAAGGGCAGAGGAATACCAGAAACAGAACTGCAGAAAACGTTTCCTGTAGCTGTAGTTCCCAGGATTACAGAACAACCCAATGCCAACAAATTCTCTAACTGACATGCATCACGTGCAGCCAGATTAATATCACAACTATTCCACTTGGCCCAGTGCATGCATTTCACTGACAAACTCTTCTGTCTTTGGATGGATGACACTGTGAATGGTTTCTACTTGGTTTTGGATTTTTTTTGTTGGTTGTTTTTTTGTTGGTTTTTTTTTTTAATAGTCTTCTTGGCTTCTAAGCTTTGCCTGGTTAGATTTCCCCTTCTAGCTAAAAAAAGAAATTATACTGATCTCTTTTGGCAGCTGTGAAATGGTTGCATATTGTGTATGTTTTCTTGATGAGCTTGCATGAAATGGAATTTGGTTTTCTTTTGATGGATACACCGCTTTTAGCACAATGTCCCCACAAGATTAGCAAGTGTTTCATTTTTTTAGGGAATATTTATGTGCATGTAATGTCATGTATGCATTTCTATACAGCATTATGAATAGCGCATAAAGCTGCTTCAACAGAGAAATGGAACTGACTGAGGAATGTTTCCCCAGTGAGTGCGCAGTATGATCTGTGATGGTGCGTACTTTGCTAATCACAAAGCTTCAGTCGATGGCAAAAACTCCATGAGATTCATGTTCGAATTCTTACTTCCAGAGCCAAATTCAGGCACTGTGTATGAAACTGGCGGTGCTGGGGCTGCCCTAAGAGCGATTTAGCCGCGTGCCCTGTACTGACAGTGCCCAGGCGTGGATGGATGCCTGGGGAAGACAGGAGATGTATGCGGTGGTTCCTACTCCCTCGCTTCCTCAGCCTCTGGTCTTTTTTAGCTTAGACTCCCTGAGCTCCCAGTTTCTGCATGTATTAGAGCCTGCAAAGGGGAGAGGAGGTGCAACTTCCACTGAAGGCAGCGGATGTTACACTGAGAAGCACCGTGGGTGAATGTGATTGCTCTCTCTTGTACGGTTATGTGCGTGAGCCTCAGTCTATCCCGTGTTTCAGGGTAATGCTATTATCAAGAATAAAATCAATGAATGACAAAGGAGGTGTTCCAACACAACAGGGAAAAGGCCAAAATGAGTATAAAGGGGTAATAATATTATATGAGATCTTTATTGTAATATTATGTGATAAAGTGCCTGGCATTCTGCCATTCTCCTGTCCAATGTTTAATTTAGCTGTGAGGGTCTTTTTCAAAATCAAATTCAAGAGACTCTGGAGTGGGGTGAGGGGCAAAGAATCTCTTCTCTCTCGAAATGAAAACCTTTTGAGAGGTGGAGGTGGGATCACTTAATTGTTTCTCCGACAGGACTTCTCAAGAGCAAATTCAAATGTAAGAAACGCTAAGTACGGGAGTAATTAGCAGAGTGGTTTAGTTATTATGTACCGTTGGCCTGCCTGCTTGGTGAAACCCTCCAGGACTGTCGGGAGCCGTCCGTGGCTAATGGGGGATCAGCGGCCAGCCTTGCAGGCTGCAGCCAGACCGCCAGCTGGTTTAGCCCTGGATTGCCAACAAGCACTCCCCTGTGCCCGCCTGCCTTCTGTCTCCTGGCCCTTGTCTTCCCCAGGGGCTGCTGAGCGGACGGCGTAGGGGGTTGGGCAGGGGGGCTCCCGCAGGATTTGTTTTCAGCTGGCTCTGTGCGCTGTTCCGGCTCTTCACGCTGCTGGACGTGGGCAACCGGCGCGGGCCGCGTGGTTAGAAAGGTGCAGGTGAGGAAACAAAACGGGCAGCTGAACCTACCTGCGCCAGCTCGATCTGCCTAAGCCAGCCGTCAAGCTGAGGTCCCAGGGCTGCGTGTTTGGTTTTTCCTGCACCTCCAGGCAGGCTTCACCCCACTGGCCACCCACAGGGCTGTTAAAGCTGGGATGAGGCTTGTGGAGCCGGTAGGCAGCCCGTGAGGCATCGCCATCTCCAGCTTGGTGGATCTCCGTGGAGCCAGGAGTCTTCCCAGGCGGGCTGGCGCGGGTCCAGGCATGGGGACATATGGCTGGTCTGTGGCTCTGGGGCAGGATGCCAGGGAGGCAGGCAGCACTCCAGCTGAACCCTAGCTTGAACTCTGCAACTGGCTTGCTTCAAGGACAGCATTTTGGCCTCATCGTGTGGGCATTTCTCCACCTGAATTTGGTTACACCGGAGTATTTTCAACCAACTTGTGGTCACAAGTTTTCAGTTTTGGAGTAGGGACAAAGAAGAAACAAGGAAGAAGTTATTTTCTGAGTTATGTGAAGCAACTTTAAATTTAGCTTATAGCTCTTCTCAAGGAGCAGGTCTCCAATGGATGTTTTTCCAACTAAATTTTATCTAAATAGAACTGCCTTTAAACTTGCCTGAAGCGGTAATTGTGGGTTCTGCCCTTTGACAGCCAATTTGCAGTTGCAAACAGGAAAAAAAAAAGGAAGCGTTCAGCAGGAAGTCCACCCAAGTTACCCCGTGAACTGAAAAAAACCTGTAAACCAGCTTTAGGTCTCTTTGAAATTTCCCTGTTGCTTGCAAAAATTACACTGGCTGTACCAAATCCAAGAATAAAATCCTGTTTATCTACCAGATAGCAGCAGATAAATGCTGTTCATCTCCAAAGAGGGAGGAAAAAGGCAAGGACGAGAACAGTGCTCAGGAAAGGGTTACCGTAGGAAGATTTTTTACCCTTTCTCCTCAAGGTAGCAGCCAAACAGCAATGATTTTATCGACTTGTAGCTGTTTCAAGTAGGGTCTTGCTTGTACTCTGCAACAGTTCACGCTGTGCTGAACTCTTTCTTTGGGGCTGCAGCAGATAATGTAGTCTCTCCCTGGATAACAGCTGGAACAGCTCCAGCTATTCACAAACCAGAGCTGGAAGACCTGCTTACAAAGGAGGTCTATGCGAAAACCAGCATTATCCCAGCGTATTCAGCTCACTGGGCTCTGCCTCCTCCCCAACCCCCCCTTCCGTTTATAATTTCCTTTGCTTGTGTATCTGTTTCTGAAGCCGCTTCGCCTCCGTCCTCACCTAACCTTTCGATTTCCCTGTTTTTTCACGTCTCCTTATTTCCTTTGATTTCCTCTTGCGGCTTTTGGACATCAAAGGTAGTTCTGGAAAACAAGGTTGGTTTGTTTGGGGTGTTTGTGTGTGTGTGCATACGCTGGGGAGAATGTCCTGTGACTTACATCAGCTTATGTTAAGGGTGTAGTGAACTTCGATTTCATACCAGTTTGTTCTATCCACCCTTTTCCCCCGCTTCCTTTAAGCAAGCTGGACCTTTTCCCTATCAGTTGTGCTTTTCCTTTGCTGTTCACTCTCATAGCAAATACACTTGCTCCAGTGCTTCTGCTTCCTTTCTCTGCAATCACTGCTGCCTTCTGCCCCTTTGCATGGCAGAAACAACCTCATCCAGCCACCAATGACTTTTCCCACGCTGCAGCCGTCCTGTTTTTTTTCCAGGAGTGTTTCTCTGTATGGCCATGCCCAATTGTTTCCTCTCACCCACCAGCTTTTGTCATCCAAGTCGACCCTCCACGGGAGTGCTCATGGTCCTTAACCTTGTCTGCCTTTGCTTTGCATGCTGGTACTGTTGCAGATGCCCGTAGGGTCCCGTTTTCAGGTCTCTCCAAGGCAGAGGCACGGGGTATGAGGTCTGCGATTTGGGCTGGCCACTGACAGCAAAGCCCTTGTTCACTTGAAGCAACTTTACATAGGAATCTGCTTCCTCCTGACAAGGTGACAGGCATGCCCAGGAATATGATTTCTGGGGAAGAGCAGCAATAGGAGTGATGTAACTGCCCTTGCTGGTCATGTGGTGGGAATGGAGACCAGCAGGGATGCTTAAACACCGTTGGTTCCCGGGTGTCCTGGTAAGTGCAATGCAAAACAGCCGCTCAAAATAGCAACTGTCACTTGAAAAATAGGACTCATTTTGACACGTTTGGCTGTTCTAACTGTATAAACCATTTGTAGGGCTTTAATGACTCAGTGTGAAAACTTGCCTGCACAACTTGTGAAAGGTGAGGTCAGCGCTCAAATTAGCCCCAAAATGAGTCCACCAGGATGCTTCTTCTAGGGCGGTGGTCCTGAATGAAAGGGGACCCTGAGTGCTGGCAGCTGCTCTCCGACACGGGGTGAAAAGCACCAAGAAGTGACTTCCAGTACTAACCTGACCGGCCGCCGAAAACAGACGCCTTTTTGTCTGGCTTTTGTTTTCAAATGGCCAATACGAACAGACCAGCACTGGCACCATTGTCTGTAATAAATGTGTTTTCACCCAGTGGAAGACTGTGGCGTGTTGTAAACAATTATGGCACTGAGTAAAGCATAATTGATCACAGAAGTGCCACAAAGGATACATTTGCCAAAGCATGGTTTAAAGATCAGGATCTATATAATGGAGCGAGCACACTTAAGACAGTGAAAAGAAGGTATCAGCATTCTCTGGGAGGAACCATAAAATGGAGTGTCATAAAAAGACTTCATAGCCTTTTACCATTGTTGCATTTTCTGCATCACAGCAAAGCTCCATCTTCTGCTTTCTCAGAAGGTCCCTCGCTCTGACAAACTAGTATTTTGTATTCTGAGTAACTGAAAAATAAATGCCACGTTTCTTCTCAGATGCAGACATTGTTGTGCATTGAGAGATCTTTCTGTATGCTAATAGTCCTGTTCATTGCTATATTCTTGAAGATGTACATTGGGATCACTCTCTAAAACCAGGAATGGCAAATTCAGGTGTTCAGAGACACCCCACAGTATGTGGCCACAGGATAAAAATGTGGGTCCTACAGGGAATGTTATAGCTTTCTAAAGGCTACATCCTGTGGCTGTACCTTCTCGCATTTCTTCTTTTCTTCCGTCCCTGGACAGAACATCTTTTTTTCACAAATAAAAGGTTCCCTCCTCCTAGCCAAACCTTACGCTGGTAAAGGTCAAGTTCAGCTGCTTTGAAACTCTGGGTATCAAGACAGCTCTTCAAGATGCAGATAAGAAGGAAGTTTCTTTGCAGAAGCAGGTGGTCAAAATTTGAAAGCTGCAACACAAAGGCATCTCCACACAAAGAGATAAGCAGATCCGTCTACAGTGCTGAGGCTTTAGTCATAAAGGTTACAGCCTACGAAGAGAGAAGTGATGAAGATCTCAAAACCACAGGTGAGGCAGGAAAGCTAATCCCAACTTACAAGAACATTTAGCCCGACTCCAAGAACAAGCCAAGAGATCAAGTCTACCAGGAGAAGCCTTGAATTTGAGAGCAGCTTGTGTGTTTTATTTTCTACATTTTGTTTGACTCACTGTGTGCACAGAAGTTACCACCTGGCTTCATCAGCACTTTCTCCTCCCCCTAATTAGAGCAATCAATGAGGCACTGAGTTTTGATTAGCTGCTTTTGGCGGGAGAGTGATGAGCACCACGATGTTCACCTTCCTTCCCCTACGTAGCTCTAATAGCAAATTCAGTCTGCCTGGGTTTCTACAGTCTCCTACAGGGTTTTTTTAAAAAAAAACTAAAAAAAAAAAAAAAAAGATCTCTGCAGGGATGCGAAGGTTTGTACGACAGGGTCGGTGGGGCCAGCTTCCTGCTTCTGCTCTCCTCCTGACTCCTCCACTGCACCCGTGCCAGCGGGCCTGCCGGCAGCGCCTGCTTGCACGTGGCACTGCAGAGACGCACCAGGTAGCTTCCACCCCGGTCAGCAGAAGCTCAGACAGACTGACAGCAGCAGCTATAGTCAGGTCATGTTGTCAAATTTTCAAGTGTTTGGTCATCACAGAGTATGCTGGGCATCTGAGAGGGATGAGGATTCACTAGAAGGGACAAAGGGAATATATCTGTGCAAAGACGTGTTTTCTGTATTTAAGCAAAAGTAAAACAGAAGAGCTTTTTAAAGGAGGCTTTTTCATTCCATCCATTCAAATTTGTTACCTGCATATCAATCCTGTTCACAACGGAGAGAAAATCTGACTTTCAATTGTTTTTCCTCTCAAACACAATTCTCTTTTTCAACAGAGATCTCAGAAACCCAAATACATTGTTAGGTACATTCTTATTCAAACAGAAACTTCAGAGGACTGGAATACTCACAGCAAAAAAACCTCTCTAAGCCTGCCACACCTAAAGTGTACCTTCCTGCTCCCAGAACGAAGTCTTCTCATAACGATATTTTTTATTCTTCATTGCCAGTACTGTAGCGCTGAAGATAATGAAAATCTTCAAGTAGTTTCACTGGAGCTTATACTATGCGCACTCTACAGAGGGCTGTAATGAAATGGCTGCTAGACAGATCAGTACAAACCTAATGAATGACACTCTTAAGATCACAGAGTTTCCATTGTTTTTCCTGTTGTTTGATAGCATTTGTCAAACTCGGCAGAAATCCCTCCTGCCATCATACTGGGAACTTGTGCACTTCCTATAACAAAGGAAACAATGATCAACAGATGCTGCCAAACCTCTTGAAACCTTCTGCACCATTTTCTGGCACTAGTTTTCAGCAAAATTTCACAAACGGCCTGTCTTCCTTGGTCTGACTACTGGCTTGTATTCTTTCCCAAATGGATTCTTTGAAAGGAGGTAAAATGCTCATGGACCCACAACTTTGAAAATTGAAAACTTTCCAATAGCCCTCCCAAGATACCCTCACGTTTCCTAGTGAGAAACGCTGGCCCTAAAAAGAGAGGAAGGATGGGAAACTTTTGGTCCAGGGGATGCCTACAATCCACAGTTTAGTTCTTCACATTACTACTGAATAACACTAAGATGTTATTTCAAGTATTGCCATCCTTTGAGAGCCACAGAAATGGGAAAATATTTTGAATGAACAATTGCAACTAGTGAGTCATCGAGAGGTATATTATTAGAAATAATTATTGTGTAGTTCTGACCTTAAAATATTAATCTTTGTTGATTTTTACAACCAGTAGCTAAGACATGTGAGTAACTAGCATGTCTCAGTCACTTCTGGGATGGAGTACTGAGATACAACCACTCTTAACCACTTAAGACCAGGAATGAAAAAGAACAGAGTATAACCAGCCAGTAAGTGAAGGACTAGCATTATTCAAATTGTTCTTTACTCTCAGCAGAAAGCTCTCAACCTTGCTTATAGCAATGTCACCTGGGAATAATTGTTTGCAAAATAGTAGGGCTGTTACTAAGCGGTTAAAGACAGACTTTTCCAGTAACATCAAGCCCTGGAGCAATGGATGAGTATTAGCTAATACCCGAGAAAGCCCTGGAAATGGTGTTTGCTGGAGAGAAAAACAGATCGAGAAGAGGAAATGGCAGGGAAAAATAACTTCGCAGAACCTCCTGTGGAAACTCCCCACCTATGAAAGTATTCATGCAGAAAAGCTGGCGCTATCCCCTGTTTACTTAAGCTCACGGGCACTGATGTCACAGTCCAGGCTTTTCCCTTGTTTTATTTCAAGCCTTTGTCAGAAAACACTCAACCGTTTCGTCAAACGTTAATACACCAACAAGAAAGCGGAAAGCAGCGGTGCCGGGGGAGCTGAGGCAGGGTACGCACAGGCGTGCTGTCACGCTGCCCAAATCTGCCGGCGAAGCCCCGCGGCGGGCAGGGCGCATGCACGTGCAGCTGCCTTGTGGAGGCACACTGCAGCATTGAGAGCCCGGCAGCGGGCCGAGAGCCAGCGTGAAAAGAAACAGCATCACACCAATTTCTTCTTTTCTTTTCTTTTTTTTTTTTTTTTAATTAACATTTGTCAAACTTGGAGAGAAGCCCAGGCTGCAAAATTTGGATGCAAAATTCAAAGAGCTCAGAAGCTGGAAACGTTCATATACAGGCTCTTCATTTATGCCTAGTCTTTTTTTATAGGTCGAGCAGATATGACTTAATTGCTCTTAGTGTAACTTACAATTAGCATTACAGTGATGGTTTTGTATGTTGTAGCGCACAGCAGAGCTATAGTGCAAAAAAGGGTGGCAATATTCAATAGTAGGTGGGCATTTGTTTTCCTTTTCAAGAAAGAATTTTCCCTGAAGTGCCTCTCTTTCGGGTGGGGGAAGCCTTTAATGCCATCAGCAAAGAATGAGGGTATTTTGATGAGAACTGAGAGTTGTTCATAACAGCTAGCAGTTTCTCAAATTCACGTGAACTTCTGGTTCACCTTCCTGCGCTCACTGATGCGGGTTCCAATGATTAACTTGTGTCATTACCAAAATCCCGAATCCTTGGCATATGACTGAAAGCCGCTATTAAACTCTTGCAATTTCAGTATTAAGCCACTAACTCCACAGAATGATTTTCTATGCGAGAATTGGATTAAGAGGTAAAAATCCAGCCCTTACTTTATACTTCTTACCAGCACAGCACATAATACTCAGCAAATTGTGCCGTTTGCTGACATTAGAAGAGAATGGGGAAGGGAATACTATGTTTATTAAATAAAGACATTAATGCACATAACATCACTCTAACACCCTCAATAGCCCGAAAACTGCACCTCTAGTAAGGTACCAAGCACTGGGGCTCCTTCCAGTTCCTAGCAGGGCACTTTCATCCTTTACATCCCAGCCTAGAGGTAAGATAGCCCAGGGGACATAAGGCATTGAGTCATATTTTGAGATTCAGAGGGGTTTCAGAGCTGCAGAAACCCTAAGAAGTAATACGCTGCTGGTGTTCCTTTTCTGGAGCTTTTGAGGAGCACATACAGGAGAGCGAGCTGGCTACTGACGAGCCTTCCTCACAAGCCACACGTGTCCCTGAGCCAAGCCCCAGGTCTCTCTGGGGCCACACATAGACTGAACTCTTACAGTCCTCACAGCGAGGACAAGACCTGTGGCTTCTCTGACCAGACTCAGCAAATGAAACTCCTCATTTGTCCCTCTGCGCTACTTCTGAATCTGTCTACAGCTCACTTCTATTTGGCTTCTAGAGGACATGTAACAGTGACACCGTGCCTCCATGCTGATGTGTTTCAGAGGATGGAAAATATTAAAGAGACCTTGGAAGAGGAGAGCTGTATATAAAAGATAACGCTGATAAACAGAGCTTCTGCCCCAAGTAACTCTGCAGAAGAAGAGAGACTGTTTTACAGCACAGCACAGCTCACGTGCACGTTGCTAACTTAGGGACACCTTCATTTTGTTGGTCCTCAGTTCCAACATTGCATTAGATAATGAGCAACAGATGAAGTAATATGAATCAAGTGATTTAATTTTAATGTTGCTTCTGCTTCCTGCATTGATCCAGCAGCGGAATAATTACACAGATAATTGCTTTTTTAGAAGAGCCTTTCATGCTGCTTGTAAGACCTCATTGCTCTCCCCATGCTTTTAAGCAAGGTGGTGTGGCCACTTGCCGGAGCAGTCAGCCTGCTGTCACACCACGGTCAAGCGGTTTGACTGTCCAAACAGGCAAATGCCATTCTTGGCCAGATGGTTATCACTCTTGAAACAGGAACAGAAGCATCCCGCTTAGATTAATGTGATTTCAGAGAGTACTGTGAAAAGTAATGTAGATTAATTACCTATAATTAGCCCACTATTTTAGAATTACTTTGGCATAAAGGAGACTAGCTTTTCTTCTGGAGATTTTTCCATCACATCAGAGGATTTTTGGCCATGCTTGTCTCAACAGATTAATTTCTAAGAGAATAAGAGGCTCGACTCATAAGGGAAGGTTTTTGATTTATTGTGTTTGTTATATTAGCACAAAGGAGGAGTTTTTGGGGGGACAGTATTTACATAAACAGCATTTATACAGCATAATATTTGCAATTCAAAAGCATCAGTGAGCTGCTCTGCAGGCAATAGAGAAGGGCATTGCTTTATCTTAAGTTGAAGAAAACTCATTGTTAAAGTAAATATGCAGTAGCAATACCACCTAACAAAGGGAACATGAATAATAACTTTTCTAATTTAAGCTGAATGTGGGAGGATATAGGTAGGCAGCAAAAGAAGTTGGAAACTGATTTCCAGTGTGATTCATAGAGATTTTCAGCAATTGCTTGCACAGGTAAGTTATAATAGTTGACATTTACATATAGCTTTTCACTTATTAAAATCTGATGGGCTTAGGGCTTTTTCTCTTTGGCGAATGAAATACTGAAGCACAACAAAGTTAAGAAACTGGCTCATGGTACTGACTGTATCAAGCGTCTTGACTTCCAGTCACAGAACTGATCCACTGGTTCTGCAAAATGCTGGTCACTTTTATGCGAGAGAAATTAATTAAGTTGAATGGAATTGCCTATGGAAGTTAGCGGAGGATTTTAATATCACTGGAACTGTACCGTATTGTCTGTGGCTTATGAACAATGGTAACCAAAAGGATGTACCATTGCTTTAATAAGATTTTTAATTTTGCTCTGTGCTCCTTCATTACCAATAACATCTAGAATCACTCCCTTCCTACACATTTACCAAGACGAAGGGAGCTCCCAGTTGCCATTACATTTCCAACCCCTTCCTCCCACATCTTTCTTCTCATTCCACATTATACAACTACATTTGGCAACATTTTTCCTTAACAGAGGTCAAAATTCGGTGTTCTGACACAAAACCAGAAAACAAGAATAACCCAAATGATGTCCATGGTGTTCTCTTATATGCTATAAATGAAAGCACCATTTGACCCAATGATAATATAAAGTGACTAAAACAATGATGACACGTGGAAAAAAATTAGAAAGCCAATAGTAATTTCCCAACAGTGCTTCCCACATTCTTAGGTCTTAGATTTTATTATCATTGCTTCTGTTAGAGGCAATGTAAAAATAAAAATAATTTAAAAAAACACTCATACCAGTCTGTCTAGAGGACCACTGGGGGGGTGGGAGGGGGCGAAAGAGCGAGGAATAGGGTGGTTGTCCATTCACAAATTTGTTTAGGGCTGCCCTAGGAGCCTGCCAATGTTACTGAAACATCAGCTTGTTGCTTGATTATAAACTTCAGTTCAAAGCAATTACAATTTACTTTTACTTGCAGCTGATACCAATTTTGACCCAGCCTTTTAGAAAGGGTAATGGCATATTGCTTCAATATCATCAATTAAATACTTCATACTAAATGTATGTAAATGGCAATAATAGACATTTTAAATTCCTTTCCAGTACTTTGCAAGCAATTTTCTTTCAGCGCTATAGAATATCAAGATTACAAGCTGCCAGTATCATTCTATACACTTTCACACTACATAACATTCTCCAATGAAGTAGAGACACATTCATTAATAAGAATTTATTAGCATATTTGGAAGAGATCTGCAGTAAATCTTCACAGCACAAAACTAAACACAGCTCCATGCTGAGTCCAAAGCACGCACGTTACTTCTTAAAAGTGCGTGTCAAGCATCTTCTTAAAAACAAACAAGAAAAAAGAAAGTCTCCCTCCCCCAACAAGAAGGAAATGTCTAAACTAACAAAAAAGTAAATGGTAGAAAACTGTATTTTGGACAAACCATGTCCACTCCGAACAATTTTAATAGGCACCTACTGCAGCTTCTGGAATCATTGTTGCATGCATATCTCTAGTCATATTGGATTTCTCCTTCAGCTTTGACTGCAGTAATGTGTGCTCCATTACACCAATTTGTACGTCCATCTGAATGGTTTCTTGCTTCAGTTTTGTTAAGGCCTGTTTAATCTTGACTAGAGGAGCTGTTAAAAAAAAAAACAATGATAAACAGAGCAACTCTGTCAGCTTCTTAACAGAAAAGCTTTATTTTCTATAATCTACTCCTTAAAATTGAGGAGTTGAATGAACAAAAGGGCGTTCTACTCTAAAGACATGATTGTACTGATACATCATTTTTAATATGCAAGACACTTTAAAGATAGAAATAGGTAATGACAATTTTGCTGTCATTTTGACATCTAAGATATGCATAAAGACATGCATCAACATTAAGATAGGTTTGTCAATGATGTGTTTTCCTTGGCTGAGAGCTTTATCCCGGTACCTGACTTGGCATTTGGTAGAGACTGAAGACACCTTCAGCAGGAGGTCATCTCACCTGTGAAAAGCTATTAAAATGTTTTGTGCTCCATACTCTGCTTCTAATCCCTCACTTCCCACTATTATCACCCTAGGGATGCTGCTGCTGCATCACATTGCTCCTTATAATTCTGGGCTCTAAATTTTGTCCTGGCCCTTGGCCATGCCATAATACAGAAAAGGTGTTGCAAGGCAGGGAAGTAGCTCCTTCACAGCAAAGCAAGGGTGTACAAAATTTCCTTAAACAATAATACTTAAAGCTACTTAAGTAAATTAGCTGTAATGTTTACAGTTAAATATGCATACAGCTTTCATATTTAGTCCTACTGTAACACACACCAATTTATTTCTGCATTTATACTCTATACATTTGCAACAGAATGCATTTATCAGCAAAAATCTCAAAAAAAAACAAAACCCGAGTCCAAGACAATTAATTCAAATAGGCACGTAGCTTTAAATAATAAAAAAGTCCAAACATCAGAACACCAAAATGAATTTTCTCACTGGCTCCAGCCAGCCTTAGTCAGGAAATCTAACAGCGACTGCTAGTAACTATTTCAGAATAAAAGGCCTGGAACCTCTCAGGTGTGAATTTCTTCCAATAAGTTGGTAGCTATTCAAAACAGACATAACCCGCCCTTTTTTTTTTTTCTTTGATTTTGACAAATAATTTATCAAAGGGGGAAATCCTGGAATATCTACCTTATGCAGACTTACGTAACCTATTCACAGAATTTTAGACTCCTGTTTCCCTTAGACACCTTTTAGAATTTAAATATTGATATTTTAGACTAGTTACTCAGTTTGGTCCTGTTTTATTTTTCTTTAATAAAGGACAAATTATGTACCCGTCACTTAGAAAACAGGTACTTGGTTTGAAGCAAAAACATACTTACCACCATCAGTCATACTGCTTCCTTTCTCTTCTGTTTCCTGCTTTACTCTCTCCAATACTTCTGTAATCTTAAAACAGATATTTTTTTCTTAATTAAACCAGATGAATGTCAAGTTTAAAAAAGAACACAACAAAATTGTCTGCTGAATAACTGCAATAGTTTTAAAGAAATGAACTAAACTGTTGCATAGAGAAGAGCAATTTCTTTCAGCTTTTAAGAAAACTTAAATTTCACTAAATTAACGTTGTGAGAATTAGGGCAGAAAGAGCAAAAAGTTGGCCAAACAGCATGCTGTTACTGAGAAATCTGTGCATCCCAAACCAATAAAAATAACGGTGTATTTGCAGTTTTTGCTTGTATGCAGTTGCTGTATGATGCTGGATGGAAGACGGGAATCAATATCCCCGCAGACCAAGGGTCACCACATGACCATGCCAGCTGCCCTTCTGGAAGCCATTTCAGCACGTTCCAGTGGAAACCCGAGAAACAGCACTGCAGCAAAAGAAGGTGCAGCAGTCAAGCCTGCTGGCACTGGTGCTAGTAGTAGGTATGTAAAATGCACGTGTGAAGAATAAAAGTGCATTTTAGTACAGACTACCTAGCAACCAGTTTGCCTTTACAGACAAAGAAGAAAAAGCAAATATATGATCTAAGGTAAAGTCTAGGTAAAAATTCAGTATTTTTGCCTATAATATAAAAATGACCCTTCATTACAGTTTCAATAAGCCTCTTCAGTAACAAAGCCGAAACATGGCTGCGCTGTTGTTGTGCACCTACAGCGCTACCGGTATCGCCAAAGGGGCTGAGATTTGATAGAATGCTTGAAAGCAGATCAGTAGTAATATCCAGCGTGTCTAGTTTATCTCAGATATGCACCACTGCATCTACATAGTTTGTAGGCTGCCAATTAGTAACATATAAATCATTACTAATCAGTCAGTAACTTCCAAAGCACGAACGCATTATAAATCTGAAGTAATTCAGTGAAGTATTCTCTTTTTCAAGCTTCCTTCAGATGAAATAGAAAGAAACTAATTCTGCAGAATCTGTACACTCAGAAATCGTTGCTAGAAAACTCGGGTGAAACTGCTGTATTACCTCCTGCAGCTGGACTAGATGATCGCTGTAGGTCCTTCCAACTGAGCTATTCTATTATATTCTAAAACATCTCAAGCTTGTTTTACAATTTCCAGCACATTCCTATGGTGTGACCTATTTTTATGTGACTACTCCAGATGCGTTATCATCTAATAAATGAAGTGGGTTTCAAATTGTTAATTTTAACTAAAAATAAGAGTTAACCTTTTCTTCTTGCAAAGAATTTATGGACGACTTGATTAATCCTTGATAATTCTAGGACACAGGTTATAGAATACAGAATATTTATCCTCTTTTACAAGCTGGGGAAATTAAAGGGCTCACAATAGCTTACCCAACTTCACAAGTTAAAAATCAATGGCAGCCTGGGTTTAAAATTCAGAGACTGGACTAGATTGCCTCCACTAAACAAACAGATTAATCTTTTAACATGAGAACAAATCAGAAAGAACTGGGTTCTTAAACTGCAAACACTAACTAAATGCCAACTCTCTGGCAATTGTTTTAAAATAAGCAAAAGCAATTACGGGAAGATGTGGTTTACCTCTGAAAGCACTCGAATCCTTTCAGTTACTCCTCCACTCCCCTCCTGGTACTTCTCTTTAGCCTGGAAAGAAACATGGGTTTTGCTGTAGTGACAAAGCTGAAGGAATGTATGCAGACAGCTCAGAGACACCACCAAAACTTACTCTCACACATCCCAGTTCCAGAAACCCTCCCACAAAGGCCTGATGACATCTACAGCACTACATGTATGAAGAGAGGCTTGAAACATCAGCCCCTGTAATGACTACAGTTAATTTAAAAAAAAATAAATAAGAATTGTAATAGCCCTAATACATACACAATAAGAAGTTATGTTTTCTAATCATTTACTGAGGAAATAAAGAAAATTTGCCAGAATGCGGACAAAACTGAATCCTGAAACCCAGAACACTTCTTCATCAACAGTAAATTACCGTCTTGAAGTTTTATCAAAGTTTAACTGTAAGACAAACAGAAAGCACCGTGGTCAAATCCTGTTAGCCTTATTTTAACATCATGCCCACAAACAGGAGCGCTAGCCACATGGCAGCTCGTACAGGCCTCCTAACTAGGGGATGAAAAAGCTTCTCAAACAGCACTGTTTTGGCATAAAAGCTAAATGAAGCAAAGTAATCAGAGTGCTTTGTGCATGTTAACACGAGTAATCAATTGTAAGAGATGAATGCTGGACCGAGACTGTAGTTTTTCCACTCCTCACAGATGTGTGAACTTCACAGGGAAAGCAGAACTAGCAATTTACTAGCGGCTCAAGATTGGCAACAGATTTACATAATATTCAGGCAATATTCCCTTGTAGAATAGTTGAATAAAAATTGCTAGTTTAGCTTAAAAACTATATAATTTGACAGCCAATCAACATTTCCCCCACTTTATATCCAGCAGCAGAATTCACAGATAACTCCTCCGAGTCTTCTTTGCTTTCACCCTCACTTAATAGCAAGTTAATACTAGAGAAGACAACAACAAAAGACCGGGGCATTACCTCACTGAGCAAGGCTTGTGCTGAGCGGTACTCCTGAACCAAGTGCTCCAACTGATTGTTGATGTACTTTTCCCTGCTATTGATCTTTTCCAATGTTCTGCTGATTTCATTATGGAGTTTGTCAAGGTAACCCTAGAAAAATTAAATTTTGTGTGTTGACAGTACACAGATAATATGCAAAGAGTATTAAAACGGTGCTGTAATTAAGAAAGGATATGGAAGCCTACAAGTGTGAGAGAAAAATAGGACAGAAAGGCTCTGTTTGGCCAACAAAAATGCTTCCTAATGTGTTCTGGTTTGCCTACCTCCAAATACATTTCAAGCTTTACTGCTTCCATCACTCTCCCCACCTCCATTAATTAAAAATATCATTGTCAGTGAGTTATTCTGATAATAGTATTTGGCAGTGTCTGGGGTTTTTTATCAGCACTTATTTTCAGATTTTACAATTGTATTATTCTATTTTACCCTCTGAAGTCAGGATGTACTTATGGTAATGCATACGTTAATGAACCCTAATATCCCTGTTAATCCTCACATATACACTCTTTCCCATGATATTCTGCCAGTCCTGCTGTCCCTAATCATCATACCATGTTTCCCTTTTTAGTTTTACAGCATTAGGACAAATAAAATGAAGGAAAAAAATAAACCAAGGTAGCTCTTAATGTATATCAAATAAATGAGAAAATAAAAATGCTGACAGATCAGCGAAATACCCCGCACATACAAGACATACCCTAGTTTCCTTCAAAGAAGATTCAATTCCATCCTTATGCTGATGCATTTGCTCTACATGAATCCTCCAATCCTAAAAGAGATGCCACAAAGTAAAACATAGGTAAGAACAACTTTTTTCTTGTTACTACACAAAGGCTGCTATGCAAGGCAGGGTCGGTTCTCTTTTATACTATCACTGTGTATCATTCTGCCACTGCCACGTTCATATCCAGAGGCACTTGTGTAATGTGACAGAATTTATAAACCTCCTGAATGTCACGCATGACACTCAGATTCATAAACAAACACTGACATCCTCACTGATACCACAGTAGCTATGCTTTTTAGAGTCTGTTTCATCTTCGTAGAACTGTTTCTGCTAGAAACCACTCTGGGCGCAAATACTGAAAGTACTGATTATAGCTGCACTAGCTCAGCTTACTCTTAGACAAAAAAAGTGCTTCAGATACCAAACAACTACCAGTTCCAGACTATCAGATCTTTTTATTCTTACTAAATGTTCTTACTATTATCAGGAAAAACAGAAAGACACGAGAGGGGCAGAAATACCTAAACTTGTTTTTGATAGTGGGACAAAATTAGAAGCAGAAGAATTGTTTGCGGTTTTTAGGTCATAAGAAACATGCATGGATGCAGGGATGGGGGATGAGAAGAGGTGCTGATTTAACTCTATAGGTAGGCATCTTTTTCTCAGAAATCAATTCCAGTTCCCAAGCTTTATCACAAATTTTTCCTTATCAATGCAAACTTCTTACATCTCCCAGATCCAAAGCACAGGTGCAGACAGAGTGAGAGTTCAAAATGAAGCAGAGCAGCAGCACTGCAGAACACTGCTATTTCAGTATTGTGTTTCTGAATGTGCTAAAAATATTTTTAAGCTTTTGGCACTGTACTGGTCTAGGGGTGAAAAAAAAAATATTAATAAATTAATATTTAATTTAATTATAATTAAAAAATGTTAATAAATCTTTATTGCTTGAAATCAAACTTTAGGAGACTTTCTTGTAAAATAGGCACTGTAAGGATACGTGGAAGATGACAGTGTTTTGTTTGTTTCAGTAACATTATCTGATCAAGGATTTTATCAAAAAGGATGCTAAGCCAAACAGAGAGGCACAAAACCAACTAACAAACAATAACGGAGACAGTAAAAAGAAACAAACCTGGCCAGTTACCCTAATGGCTAAGGGTATGGGAGCCCAAGAATGTATTGGTACAATTATCTGATTGAAGACCTTGTCAAAATGAGACAAAGGAAAAGGGGAGGAAAACTCCCAAACCTACAGAGACACAGATCTGTCAGGCAAACACTGACAGAGACAAGGGCAAGAAACAGAGCTCATCAGTGACACTAACCGATGGGCTATAAGAAACTGCAAGCATCACTTCAAAGCAGCTGAACCTGGCCCTTGCAACTGGTAAGAATGCAAACCTAAGGATTCTGGATGTTTGGGATGAGGGTTGGTGCAACTATGCAAATTGAGGAAGCAACATGCAGGGGAAGGGGACTAAGGAGGAACAAACTGGGGGACAGAGAGGGGTGTAAGAGGGGCTAGTCATGTATAAACTGTTGCCAGTGAGTCCACTTGTCTGCCTGAGTCCTGTGCCTGATTACTGCAGTCTGCACTATTTTCTTAATATTTTTGAATTCTCTTTCTCTGCGACCTTTCTCTACCTTGTGCATGTACAAGCACTGCAAGGACGAAGTGCCAGCTGCTGGTGAAAGGTATGTGGAGCCAGCAACGGGAATCGGAACAGGGCCGCAGATGTCCCAGGCCTGGGGGGGGCTGCAGCTGGAGAGAGGGTGGGGTCTTTGTGCCAACCACAGGAGCAGCTGAAGGTCTCAGCCACCAGGGCAAGACCAGCACATATCCCAAAATCCAGCTATTGGGAAGGACCAGTGTGAATAAAGCAAGTGAGAGGCTCAGTACCAGCAACCAGAGCAGGACTGTGGGTCACAAGCTCTTGCTGCTGGTGCCAGCTACTGGAGCGGGGACAGGCAGCGTTTGCATCTCCCCTAAACCTGCTGTGCACATGTAAAATCCGATAGCAGACTTAAAACTGAATTAGCCATCAAGTAGTTGGCCCTAGATCCAGGCCTGGGTATGAAACAGGCAGAGGGTGTACACTGGTACTCAGGGAGACCCACAAATGCAGAGTGCCCTTAAGACGAGTGCATGAGTGTGTGCACCTGCTTGTTGGCAAGCATCAAGCCAGAGTAGCCAGCAAGTGGAAGAGCAGCAAAACAGTTAAGATGGCCCAAGATCCAGGCAGGGGGATCAGAGAGACAGAAGGACCATGCTGAGAGTTGAGCGATCCATGAACGTGCATGTGTTAGTCCATCTAGAGAGAAGGGGAGCTGTGCTTTCACTGCTGAACTTCAATCTTCATTAGCTGAAGAGGAGGAAGGGGGCCTGGCTGTCTGTATTTACGTTTTATGGGAGTCTTACAAGTGTTGTTGAAGACAGTGATTTGTTTATGGCAGTTTGCGTAGCTGGCCATGTCAGGGTCCTCTGCGTGTCTGTGTGATTCACACTTACTTCGCTACTGGCTGAACCTGTGAACAGGAAAGAAGCAGGAGCTGCATCCACCAGACTGGGATGGGGACCTGCAGTTCCCCAGGCACATGGGGCTGGGCTGAAGCAACTGAGCAAGAGGAATTCCTGATCCCATTGC
>JAVJGJ010000014.1:118143384-118156608 GCA_035590215.1 Microhierax caerulescens | reverse complement strand
TTGTGAGGCCGCAGCGCCTCATCCTCGTAGTTCAGCAGCTTCAGCTTGTCCAGCAGGTCTTCCATCAGCACAAACGTGTAATAGGCCGCGCCCGGGCCCCGCTCCGCCGCCACCCCCTCATCATCCCCATCCCGGTCCCGATCCCGGTCCCGATCCCGGTCCCGGTCCCGATCCCGGTCCCGGTCCCCCGCCCCGCGCCGTGGAGCCCCACCACCCCCCGCGGCCTCCTCCGCCATCTTGGGGCCTCGCCGCCGCCGCCGCCACCACCACCCGTAACCGAGGCAACCGGCCCTACCAATCCCTACTCGCCTCGTCTTCGAAGCCCACCTCTTGCCCCAATCACACGCCGGAAAGCTGCGCCTGCCTGCGGTGAGGACCAATAGCGACGAGGCATGCCGGGATCATCAGCCAATCACTAATCCAAATTCAGCGACAGGGACCGCCTCACCTCAACACTCTCTACCAACCGCCGCCGAGGGGGCGGGATTGTAACGCGTCGCGTTCGCCACTTCCGCTCAGTAACCATGGAGATGGCAGGCACGGCGTCAGGGGAAGATGGCGGCGTTGTTGTGATGCCCGAGCGTGTTATTTCACCCGCGGCTCGCACCGGGTGAAGCCTCACGATGAGCGGCTTGGCTGGCCTGGGGCTGTATTCCATAAAGCTTTATTGCTTGCCTTTGGCCTAGTAGGTGGCTCGGCCCTGAGTGTGTGCCGTCCCGCAGGGTTATTTTCAGCCCTTTACTCTAGCTGTGCAGAGTAGGGAGCAGATGCTACCCAAAACTATGATAGTTTAGAAAGCCAACAATGGTTTATCACGATGCTGGGTGCATGGGGGATTTTTCCTCCTAGCACACACACACCAAGTTACTTGAGGGTACGTGTTACATACAGTAGAATTCGTATTCATAGTGCAGCATTCATTTTCATTCATGCACAGGACTGATCAAAAGTTTCTCACTTCTAATGCACATTAGTACGCATCCTCAGGCAGAACTGAAGCTTTTCACTAACTCTGCATGCTCCCCAAGTGGGATTTTGCTCTTTTTCAGGGGTGCTGTTTGAGATGGAGGTCACAAATCTCCCATTGCCACAATTACCTTTGTCCTACTTCCCACTGATTTTCTGTGGATTGCAACACCTTACCAGCTTGTCTCCTCTTGCAGCCAGAACTTTCTCACCTGGAGGCTTCTTTCTGTGTAATTTAGATAACAGTGTTCATTATCTTATTTTTTCCCAAGGCTGACTTCCTTAATTAGAAATCCTTTTATTCATCAATTTTAATGACTTCAGAGAGTGGGTCAGCTTGACCTAAACTTTGTGCACATACTTGTTTAATATATATATAGACTAAATCTGGGTTCAATAATTCAGGAGTTTAGGCAACACTAGGTGGTCACCCACAAATGCCGAGCTCCCTCACCATCAAAGCTTTGCACTATTTATACCAGCAAACACTGACATCAGCCTTCATTGGTTTTACAGGTTACATATGTCTCTCATTATTTAATACTGGTTCCTGTTTGTTAAGCAATTCTCTCACTGCCTATGTTAATTAGTCTACATGTGCCATCTCTTACTTCTCCTTGGGTCAGGGGGGTGGTGGTGGAGGTGGTGGTCATGATCTCCTCTTGCTGGATATTCCTTTTTTCCTAGTTGGCGCTTCTTGTGGTAAACTTTCAGCCACCTGGTTCATCTCGTGGTGGCACTTCCTTTGTTTAAACAACCGGCTGGTGCTCAATGAAGTGCTTAGCAGGGCATTCAAAACCACCTCTGTCTTGAACCACCTGTTAACAAATAATTTGTTCTAAAGTCAAACTTCCAAAAGTACATGCAATTTTATTAAACATTCCCTTAGCCATTTGATGTTGTAAGCATGAGACTTTCCGGGTTAAACAGTTCTGCAGTTAAACATTTACACAGTTTAATGCTAAGCTGTGACATATTACACTGTGCAGGCTGAGAGGAGGCAGCAACAGTCCCTACCAACAGCTCACGGCCTGACGCGGTAGTTTGTAGCTGGTTGTGGGGAAAAGTAAGTCCTGTGAGCAGAGGAGCTGTAGCTTGAGATCAGCTGCCATTGCCAGGGGGAACTGTTGCTGGGCTGGTAGGGTAGAGAGTGGGTGGGAGAACTGGTTCTCCCATGGATGCAGGAGACACACCTCACCTGTGTGCTGCTAGCACCAGCTGGGATCTTTGAGGACAGGCACTGCTTCCTTTCACTGCTTCCTGCATTTTGTTTGGGTTTTTTTGTAAGCCCCCTCCCCTAAAGTGCTCGAGTCTTTTTATCAGTTTCTTCTCTCGGAAACCAAACAGCATACATGAGGTTTGAATTGTCCAGAGAAAATGAAGCACTAGTGAAATATTGTTAGAAAATAATTAACCCTGTGGACAGCCCGAGGTACCTACTGTTCTTGTTTCAGATTACCAGCTTTCTGGGAAGAGTGTTGTGATAATTTGTAGTTTATGTTCTTTTTGTCTTGTGCTTGTACAGAATTTACCTTGCTCCCTGCATCAGATTCCTGTGCTTTACCTTAGTAAGGGAGTGGTGAGTCTTTATTGTAGCTGCAGCACTTGTGCTCTTGTAATGCCCAAGTGCAACCCCAAGCAGTATCACCACTGCTGTAGAAACGAGTTCTGATGATAACTGATTTCATCTGTTACTCAGTTAACTTACAGGAGTTAATCATTGAAGAGTTTGTTCAACAAAGCCAGGCGAAAGAAATGGTTGGTACAGCTTTTTAAGCCCAAAGAGGAAGAAGTGAATGCAAAAGGTGGAAGCTTTATGTGTACAGAAATGTTCAAACTACAGAAACAACTGCTTTCATTTGTGGGACAGGAATGAACTTGCCTGTTGAATACCTGCATTCTGGTGTCAGTTGTAGGTAGGTGTGGCTGTAAAAGGAGTCAGGGAGGAGACAAAGTTCCCTGGCTTCAGGTGAGCTCTGTATTAGTTTTATTTTTAGGTATGTATAATCCGTGCCTACAAGAAACACCTGAAACAACAAGACTCTGAATGTTTTGGCTACTTGTGAAATTAGAAGAGGTAACACCCCCCCCCCAACATTCTTATAACAATTCTATGGTGTTACAAGTGTGTGCGTGGGGGGCAGGGGTAGGGAATATATGAGTATGTTGTGGTAAAACACTGTATTTTTCTTCCCCTTCCTAAGACAATTTTGGATGTTTAGAATGTTGGAATCTCTTTCCTTTGTAAGCATTTCTCAATGACTGAAGTATGGAGTTAGCATTTAAGTCGTGAGGGTTTTGTTGTGGGGAGGTGGAAATTAACTCTTGTTTTCTGCTACAGAAAATGCCTCTTGAAGATTTAGTGGTGAAATTCTGGAAATCTAGCATCATTGTGGCTAGTATGAGATTTTAGCAGCATCTGGTTAACATGGGGTTTTTAGAAATTTATGCATTTGGTTTTTTGTTTGCTTGTTGATAAAACTTAAAATCCTTGGTCATTTTCAGTGCTTGTAATTCCAGTGTGTGTGCCTGAAATGTGCTGTTGTTAAGTTAATTTGAAAAGGAATTAATCAGAATCCTTTTTACTAAGGAATAAGTAACTTTTGTTTGACAGGGTTAGGAAAATATTACAGTATGTGTGGCTGTTCTCAAAATGGGTCACAGGGGAAAGTCCACTGAGCAGAGATCAATCTCACTGCCTGTATGCTAGGGGAGGACTCTGATCAGAGTTCAGACTGAATAGAGTTCAAAGACAATGTAGGATGTAGGACAGGTGGTTTGGTCCCTGGGTAACAAGAAAAAGAAAGCATATGCCTTTTGATGTTCATTTCCTATAGTGGTGGAAGCCAGAGCAGATAGTCCCACTATCCGAGCTGTTCAACATGTCTTGGAAGATGCATCTTAGTGCCTTTCCTTGCCCTCAGAAACCTTGCCTGAGCTGCTGCCCTACTGAGCCGGTGGTGATTCTGTATGAAAGCTATAGCATCAGTAGCTGACATGGCTACAGTGATGTTAATTCTAGTTGTATGCTGTCTGTATAAATAATTTTGTATTGATATTTCACTACAAAGCCTTAGGGCCTGATTTCTTGGTTGTGCCATTTAGGTCTGTAACAGACAGGAAAAGCATGTTTCTTCAGTACTTTGCAATGTGACTCTAACAATCAGCATTCACATGCTTTATGCCTGTAAGACCCCAGACCCACCGAAGGCTGGCCAGAATCTTCACTCCTCAGGTTTTTCTACAGACCAACAAGCATTTTTCTGAACATACCACTATGGAAAGATCCAAAGCTGAGATTTGTGCTGAACATGAACATTTTCAGTGAGTAGTTATAGTTCTGTATTTCAGTATGGAGTTATGTAGCATAGCTAGAAGATGCGAGGCAGCCTGCACTGCTCCTTGATGCAGCCCTTGGAGGCACTGCAGAGTACAGATGGAAACATATTACTCTCAGAGCATCACTGCCAATTAAATACAACTATTAAATGTGGCAGATCACTCACTAAGGGAAATTTTGCATTGATTGCATTTTCTGAAATTCAAACATCAAGCGCAACATATTGTATCAATCAAGTTGGAAGTGATGGACAAATGAGGAAAAAATCCAGTAAAACATGGTGTACACCACTTGTAAATGCAAGGAGAAAAGAAAGTAGATACTGGCAGTTGCTGCTAATGTGGACCAAAATTATATATTGTGTTTGTTTTACACTTGCATATGCTCTGTCTCAGATTTAATATTTTGGTGCCCCTCTGTTGTTTTTTTTTTCCCCTAATAGAAAAGTCAGCATACATAAAATAATCACACTAGCTTTACAAAATAACATGCAAAAGTCCTTGGGATGTAAGATTCATATCCACCACAAATACAGTCACACACTAGTCAAAATTATTCATTATTATTAAAAGAACTGGCTGGCAAGCCTGGCTAAACCTGTGCCCTCTGTAAATTTGGAATAGTACCTATAGCTCTTCCTTGGGGAGAAGACTCTTTTCAAGCTATTCTATTCATGAGGCAATTTCTCTGCTGCGGTACACTGTATTTTAGAAAGCATGTCTGGGTGGAGGAAGAGTGCAGTCTATCAGTTACAATAAGATTATTCTTTCTTTGTTGTGCATGAGAACTTCCCAGTTCATTGTTATTTAACTGAGAAACAAGAAGGTATGATGGGAGAACCTCCTCCTCCTTTGCATTCCTACCCTAGACTTTCATACACATTTTTGGAAATTCAGCTAATGCCTTTTTGATCTGGTGGAGAGCAAAGTCTGAAAAGTTCTTTAAATCTACAGTATTTGCAAGTGCAGGAAAATGTCTCACCTCAGAAAATCAAATGTTCAGTAATCAGAAAAGTATTTTAGGAAGTAGAAAAATCTGGTTTGATAAGGGACATCTTACACGCTTTTGGAAGTTGCACTTGACCATGGTTCCTTGGTATACTGTTCATGGATGATGAAGTCTAAGGTTCCCTAGCCCTGTAAGAACACTGAGGGTTAACACTTGGTTAAAACTAAAGAGCATCAGTCTACAAGGGACTACAGGGTAATGAGAGCGCCTCACCCATTAGGAAAGGTATAGTATTACATAATGACCTTAAGGCCAGAAGTCTGTGCCAAGACTTGCAAACAGAAAACTTGATACCAAGGCCTAGGTTCCTTAATAAACTGTAGAAAACAAATTATATAATGAGGGTATGTCTTTTAACTGCATTTAAACAGGTTTTCTTCCCTCTCTTTATGTTGTCAGTTTGACATGAGTCTGCTATGAACCAAAGGAGACATGAAGGGACAGAAAATACCATCTCTTCTCCTCTCTTTCTTTCACATAGGTACTACACTTTGGGGTAGGTTTTAGCTTTATTGTTTATGAAAAATTATAAAGATTACAATTATTACTCATTTTTTCTTAATAAGCAGAATTATTTAATTCAAATGCTGTTTATTAATGGTAAAGAATCAATTTGGGGTAATGTAAAACATTCCCAAAGCCATTGATGACGGTGTGGGAAGACGGTTGCGTGGATGGCCACAGCCATCGAGCGCATTGAGCCCCCAAACTGTTCCCTGCCAGCGTTACTGCCCTGCAGCTCGGCTGGTGGGGCGCGTGGTGTGACTGCTCAGCAGGCAATAGCTTTCAGTTTGTACGTAAAACGAAGTACATTGGTTGACTTTGCACTGAGGAGACTGAGGAAAAGTCATCTGGATTGCCCTGCCAGATGAGCTGGAAAGGGCATTAAAATTTCCAAGAAGGCAGTTGCACCCGGACACCATCTACCAGCCTAATAGGTTGCCTGACCTTGGCCAAGAAGGTCCGTACAACAATGTTAAGTTAATGCAGTCAGTTTTTAATTAGATTCATTTAAAATTGGTTGTTTTTTGTTGTTGTTGGTTTTTTGGTTTTTTTTTTTTGTTTGGGTTTTTTTTTTTTTTTTATGCAGCAAGGCCTAAATTAAATGTTAACAGCAATCAAGTGCTACCACTTTTGTGAATTAATTTTGAGGAATCCACACCTTAATTACCTCTGGGGGCTGGGACAGAGCTCCCTGACACTGTCTGTGGTGGTGAAGCTGCTTCAAGAAGTTCCATCCTTCCTGTCAGTTGCACCATCACGTCCTTTTTCCCTGTGATGGTACAGCTGATTGACTCTATGTGAGGGTTGTTTGTAACATGGGTTATTGCAACGTGGCACTATGAACATTTGAGAGAGTAGCAAGCTGCAGCTCAAAAGATTTTGACGTTGAAGGTGGTGCTTTTGGAAACACATTTGAAGCTGAGGTGACGGTGTGCTGATTTGAATATGTAGGTATTACTCAGGATGTCTGCTTAAACTGATTCTAAATTCAAAGACCAGAGCTCTGTGTTGTAATATTGATTAAACTGAATGAAGACCCTCCCTCATGCTGTGAGAGAGCCATTGGCATGCTCAGTAGGAAAGTGCTGCCTGCCAGAGCGTTTTTTGTTGGGGATAAGGAGGGGCAGAAATATACTTGTAGACTAAATATAACTCATTCATTTGTGCTTATGGCATTTAGATTTCACAGAACAGGAAACAGTAATGGGGGTATTTTCCAAGGATTGCATCCTCCCTTGTTCTTTCCCACCTGGGGATGACGAAGTAATTTACTGGAAGAAAGGGGACAAAAATGTGCACAGCTACTACTATCAGAGGGATCAGCTGGAAAGACAAGACCTGGATTACAGACACAGAACACACCTTTTCCATGAGAACATTCCTAGTGGAAATGCATCTTTGAAACTTAGTAACCTGACCTTGACTGATGAGGGCCTTTATAATTGCTATGTGGGAACACAGCAAACTAAAACAGAAGTGGAAGTCACGCTGCATGTAAGAGGTCAGTAAGATATCAAAATGCTTGGATCACGCTGTTAGAAATGGGGTTACACCAGTAGGTTTTGTTGTGTTATTCCTCACATGGAACCAAAATTCTCCAACCCAATAGAGCACCCTTTGAAGTGGATGGTGTTAGCAAGCATTTAATTTTCTCTGGTGAAATGTTATAACATGAGCTGAAAAATTACAGTGCAGCACTTGTTCTCATAACCTACTGCACTGTGGTTTCTAAGGGGTAATTAGGTAGTATACTTGAGTTTTAAAACTTTATGTGGCTTCTCAGAACAGTACAGACCCTGGCATTGACAGTAAGTAGTGCCATGCCTTCTTCTGAAGTCAAACACAGATTAAATTTTGTGCTGTTATGTTTATTCTCCCCCATGTTATTTCAAAAGATTAGTCACATCAAGTTAAAAAGGTTTTTGAAAGTAGTAGGATTGATATTTTTTTTAATTATTATTATTATTATTTATTTTTTAAAAAATATGCAGTTTCCTCTTATTATGCACTGGAATACCAGAAGACAGACAAAGGAAGGATGCTGAAGTGCTATGCCTTTCACACTTATCCAGCACCACGTATATCTTGGGTGCAAGGCAATACATCCATCCAAGAAACAGATCAGGAAGAAACCAGGGATGGAGTTCTTTATTCACTTAGAAGTGACCAGAACGTTATAAACACAACTGATTCTTACTACTGCCGTATTCATCTCCCTCATGAAGAGTGGGCTGCTGAATGGAAGATGCAAGGTAGGGAGGGCTGGAATTCTCTTCCTTCATTGTTATTGAATGTCACAGTTGGTTTCAGAGCCAAATTAAATACGCTATTTTTGCAGTGGGACAGCATGGACATGGGATGGTGCAAAATTATGCACGTTCCTCTTTGAAACTCATCTGTTACACTTAACAAGGCAGAATATGTCAAAGAAATTGGGATAAAAGGGGGTAGCTCACAATTCTGTCAGCTTTACTGCGAACATTCCTTCCAGATCAGTTTCACATTTCAAGAGATGCCTAATAATCAGACTTCATGCTGTATCAAGAAAATAATGAACTCGGACAAAATACATGGAAACCTTAGTGAACCTGTGGGTTATATGAGGGTGTTGAAAGTTTGCCTGCTGATCTCGATGTGTAAGCTCCTTACTCGGTCCATTTGCCATCTTTTGCCAGTTTTATCAGTACTGTTTGATCCTTTCATTGCATTTCTCTTTAAGTGCCCACATGAAGTGCTGGGGTGCGTGGGGGTGGGGAGCAGCAAGCACTGTTTGCATGGGAGCAAACAGCAGCGCATTTTGTTAGTTAAGGGAAAACAAGGCCTTGGAATTTCAGCTCTACATTTTGTCCTCTTCCTGAATTTCACTGGAAATTCAGTTCAAGTAAACAACTGGTACTTTTCACCCTCTCCTGTTTCTTAGGAACTCTTTCTTTAATTGGATCAAGAGCAATTCCCTTGTGAGATGTCCATGGCTGCTTCCATTGCCCTCGTTTCCCCCGAAAGTGTACACTTTCGGTTTCTAATCCACTGCATATGCTTCAGAACAGGAATGCAGATTTTAACTTGCGTACCATAGCTTACAGTATGGAAGGTTTCAAGTACAGTATCATAGTAGGCAACAAGTGCAATATAAGTGTGTATTTTGTTAATTTATCCTTCTGATCCACAAGAGAAGAAGGTACATTTCATTGCACTTCTGTTTGAATTTCCCTGCATCTGTCTATCCTCTCAGTGGAATATTTTAAAAATATACTGCTTTCCTTTTCTAATAGCAGTGTGGGCTACGGTTTGGTTTTGTCCTCAGGTTTTCAGCCCCACACCTGCATTCGTTCAGCCCCACACACAGAAACCAAGCGTGGTTATACAGTGTCAAACTAATGCGGTAGTTTCCTCTCCAGCAGAGTGCCAGCCACCGCAGCCTCCTCTGTTTTTCCTTCCTTTGCCGCAAATCCCTGCTGTCAAATTGATAGTTATGCTATGGTATGAATTCGTCTTATGTTAGTATTTTATGCATTAGCTATTAGTTCCACTTACCTGCTCTTTCCTTCCCCTTCCTTTCTCTTAAAACTATTCATTAATTGTAAGTGTTCCACACAGACAGGTACTTAAGTCCACCATAGCTGAAAGTTATTTCTACCTAAATACAATCTTTTCATTCTTTTAATTAAATTATGTTTGACAGTTTTACCTGCCACATACAAAGCTAACGGGTATCTGATTTGTTGAATTTTCTCTCTGTGCCCACCATGTAGAATTTCATGCTACATTACACAGTAATTTAGACTAGGCTGAATCTCTTTTATTAATGAACCCCTCATTACAGGAAAAATAGGCAAATGAAAACAAAATTATTTTCATAAGTATAGCTGATTCCAATTAGATGGGTTTAGTTTTTTAATGTAAAATAGGTTTGCTTTTAAAATCTTCAGGTGCTTCTAGATGTTTGAATATGATGTCAAAATAGTGAAATATGGGTTTATATTTGTCCACAGTAGTATCAGGCTTTAAAAAAAAATCAGAAAATATCTAAATAACCTTTACAGGATTTTCCAAGAAAATTGCAGAGGGTTCTTCAATTATCTTTTTCAGACCAATTGTTTCATGTGGAAGGAAGCAGTGCTACAATTCCTTGTGAATACAGTGAAAACATTGCAAATGCCGAAGGTTTCAATGTTGTCTGGACATTAAACAGAAATGCTGTGATTTCAGTCCTGGCCTCCTTCAACGGTACATCTCACTCTTACCAGCCTCGAGTTCAGATTGACAAAAAAGACTTTTCACTGGTGGTGTATGATCTTACTGCAGACGACAGTGGAGAATATCTGTGTAATATTTCAACACCTCACTATATAAAACTTACTGTAAGAACTTTGGAAGTTGGTAAGTTGCTACTCTTTCTGTTTTGGAGGATGGGGACCAGTGAGGGGAATACAGAGCGAAAGGCTCAATCAGAAACCTGTGAAATATTGAGAAAAATAATTTTGTGTACTTAGTGCTTGTGGCTAGAAGAGATGTTTTATTATTGTTGTCCCAGGAAAAAAAGTTACCTAAGATACATTTATTTAATGACTTGCAGTTTCCATTTTTTCAGTCAGCAGCTTGTTGTGGCAAAGGTCTCAAAATTGGTGGCTACCAACTGCTCTCAGAGCCGAGCGCAAAGGGAAACTCTCAGAATTATGTCCTAAGTGCTCCATTGGTAGAAAATATGGTCTTTAAAGGTAGCAGGGAGATGGAGGGAAGCCCAAAGATGTGGTATAAATTTGCCTGCAGAAGAAACCTTGTTGAGGAGAACACACAGTTATTTTCAAAGCTTTAATTCTACACAGCAGGCTTTTTTTAGACCTGGGGATACATATGTTTATATGTGTGCCTGCATTTTTATGAGCTGTAGTAAATTTCCAGCTGTGGAGTCTTAGTTACAGTTCAGTCAGACAAGCGCACTTCCTTGCAGCTCAAATTCCAGCATGATCTTCCTTATCCTGTAAACCTAATGTTGTGCTTCTGAGGTGGAAAGCATTGAACACCTCCAAGGAGTTGCATGCTTAACTGATGCTCTTGACTTACATGCACAAGTCCATCAGTCTCCCTGTACATTTACTGGAGACGGTCACATGTACCTGTCCAGTCAAATAATGATTTAGATCATCCTCTCTGAAATGCCTTTCTCTAACTGCTCTCTGGTAGATCTTAGAATTAACCATAGGTGATACAAATCCCCTCTTTAGTGATTAAATTACTGTGCCACTTCCAGAATTTTCCTCCTTGTGGACCAGAAATACATTATACAGAACAGAGAAGGCACTAGAGAGATTAGCATCTTTGTGGCAGCATGGGCTGAAAGCAAATAAGCAGATAGAGACAGTAGAGCATAAGGGAATGAGCTAGATCAGCGTGTTGGATAGTGGTCACAGCAGTGCTCAACTACCAGAAAGATTTCCAAGTGTCACTGAAAATGAGACTTTTAAGGGGGAAAGTGAGATGAATGTACGATCATTTCAGAGGCCTTCTCCTGTGTAAAGAAAGGTTACAGCTTAAAAGCTGCTCTGCCACAGGAACTGACGAGATGTAAGCATAGGTCTGTGTGTGGGGACAGAGCCAAGCTAAAGGCAATCCTAGAATCATTTAGTTGGAAAAGACCTTTAAGATCATGGAGTCCAACCGCTAACCGAGCTTGTCAAGTCCACCACTAAACCATGACTAGGTTGAATGCTCTGTTTTGGCAGTTCTCATTTTCAAACTGTTTGCCAGAGATCCATAGAGAGTTTCCAGGGGAGCGTAGAAGTTTTCAGATTCTTTGGATGACACGCAGCAGTAGTAAGGAAGTGTGAAGTAGAAGAACCATAATTAAAGGAGTGGGTCCTCTGGGTCCGAGTGTTCTGGCATTGAAATTGGCTGGAGTAATGAGATGCTTGGTGCTGTGCAGAGGTTTCTGCTAGACAGGCCCTTATCTCTTGTAGAATCTGTTGTTACTACCCACCTCAGGATCTGCTGCTGCTTGTGCCTGCCTGGATTGCATGGTTGCATCATGAAGTTGGAAGATGTTTTAGATTAAAGTTGCAAAGATCTCACAACAGGAATTAAGAAATCTATAGGCCAGGCTGGAAAATGCTTCCTGAGTTGTTCTACTGGAAATCAGCAGTACTGTTGATGGCACCAAGCACTGTGCCTGGAGGCAGTGTTTACCATACTGGGCAGCTGATTGTTTTCAAATGGGACTTGTATTAAGAAGCTGTCAAATCATACTACATGAGCACACATGGAATTTTGTATCAGCACATTTAAGTAAAATAATCTGCTTTCAGCTATTCACACTTAAATCATTAAAGTATCACTTTGAAGTCTTACACTGTGGGTCAAGTAACTTGAACATTGTTCAATGAATATTAGTAACATTAAAAAGGAACTGAGACATTCTCCCTAAATCATAGCTTCTAGATTATAAACAAGAGACAAAGTGCAGCTTTGATCTACTTATTGAACAACGGTGAATGTTAATTTATAATATAAAGCATTTCTGCTAAACGTTTTGGAATTTGTATTTTTAAAGGAAATTCAGGCAACAGGATAGTTGCACTAGGAGTGATCCCTGCAGTGGTGCTGGTGGCAGGAGTCTGTTTCTGCATCTGGTGCACGGTATGTACAATCATTAGGGGATTTATTTTTAAAGGTATTATTAAGCTTAAATCCAGACCTTGAATGTTTGACCAAAACATAGATTTGATTTTCATGGCTTAAAGCATACAAAAAAAGATTGAAAATGTAGGATGGTAAGTCTCAGCATGAATAAATTGTTCTCATTCTTGCTATTTTTCTATGCCTAGAAGGTCCACTTGGTACATCTATGCAACAGTATTTTGGTTGTAACAATGTTAACAAGCCCTTTCATTGACCAGATGCTCTCCTGTGCTTTATAAAAAAGATGAAGAAGGCGGTTACCTTCCAAAACACTTGCTTTAAAAACAATCAAACTGGTTAATTTTCTCTCACTTGTGTGTAACAGCAAAAGAGCCCCCAAAAGTCCCTCAAACAAGGCACATACCTTAGAGCCCAATTCAATTATATCTAATGCCAAAGCTCACCAAAACCTCAGGTTTTCAGTGAAAAGTTATACCGATTGCTTTGTTTAGGAGACTGTTATATGATCCCTGGTCTCATTTCCCTACTCTGTTTACTGGAGTACAGCATCTTCAAGTGGATACACTTTATTCTCATGCATTCATGCAGCGATAGGACAAAGGGTTAAAGGTTTTAAGTTGAAAGAGAATAGGTTTAGCTTAGATATTAGGAAGAAATACTTTACTGAGAGGGTGGTGAGGTGCTGGAACAATTTGCCCAGAGCAGCTGTGGGTGCCCCATCCCTGGCAGTGCCCAAGGCCAGGCTGGACGGGGCTGGGAGCAGCCTGGGC
>JAVJGJ010000014.1:118105036-118122482 GCA_035590215.1 Microhierax caerulescens | reverse complement strand
GATTCCGAGGGGAAAAGGGATCAGTCTGGGAAGCTACAGAGTTGCAACGCTTCGGGTCTGAAAGCAAAGCTGAAAACTCTCTGCAAAGCCCTTCAGTAAGGCACAAAGAAAAAATCCTAAAATACATGAGAAAGAAGCAAGCTGACCTGAAGCTCCTTGATCTTCTTCTGCAGCTGCATCACTACAGCTTGTTCATCTTCTATCTTGGAATTCAGCTGGCTCATTTCAAATTCTTTCCTGCCACGGAAAGGAAAATCCTACTGTGACCATTTTCCCTGTAGCTTCAAGTTTGGCTTTTGTAATTGAAAAAGAATTGTTCAATAAAACTTCTGATGTATCTAAAAATAAAAGCAATCCTCATATATTGTGAATTCCATGAAAACGCATTTCCTCCTGAGCAGCGGTTTCCAAGTCAAGACTCTGCATGCATTTGTGCAATAGTATTTCTGGTTCTTCATGTCATACAAAAGTGACATTCTTTTCAGACTCAAAGGAAAAACATATTTCAGAGTCAGGTCTTTCAACAATACCATCATAGCTAGTTAGGATGAAAAACTTTTTAGAGACTTCCTTCACCTTTCTCCTCTAAGCAACAAAAACCATAAAACCCTCTTTTTTTAAAAAAAAATGCTGGCAACTATAATGAATTCTAATGTTTCAGGTGTACTGTGCACAAGTAAGAGTGATTTTCCCTCTCTCCTTGGCTATACACTGTCTCGCCATGGAATTTTCTTTTAGCTGCCGTCAAAGCAGGACGACACACCTGAAGGCACCCAAATGACAGAGATAACTGTGCTGCTTTATTTTGTACAACAGAATCAGTCTCTTACTTTTTCAGCTTTTCTTCCATCTGCAGCTTATCGTTCTCCAAGTCCATTACACTTTCCTGGGTCAGCTTCAAATCCCCTTCCAGTTTGCGTTTTGCCCTTTCTAGATCCATCCTCACTTTCTTCTCTTGTTCAAGTGAGCCCTCGAGCTTTAGGAGCAAAGTTACTTATTAAATACATTGAACACAGATGGTTTGCAACAGCCAGATGTATGCTGAGCCCAGTTTTGTGCTGAGCTCTAGCACGCTGCAAACCAGAAGTACCCAAGTACAAGCATCCTATGTTACACGTTTGGGTTTCTCACAGCCAGTGGGCATACGGGCTAAAGAAATATAACATCAGGGTTTGTCCATGCTTTACATTTGTGCAAGCATTGCAGTTCTCTTATTAGCCAAGTTCTGTTTGACTTCAGGCCAGTTACACGGCAAATGCAAACTGAGTGGATTTTCTCCCTCGTTATTGCACTCCTTTCAAAGGCTGAACTGCACAGATAGTTTTTATAGCATTCCTGATTATACCTTTTACAGGCAGTACAAGGACCGCATTTCTAAACCCTCGACCATTTCTAAAAGGACAGGAATGCATTTCAAGGTTTTGCAACGTTTCAGACTCATTTCAGGCTCTAAGTGGTGGACAAACAAGCCTGGGGGACATGAAGGCAGAGCCAGCTTACATCATCCACTTGCTGTTCCAGCTTCACTTTAGCTTTGCTCAGTGTGTTGACCTTGTCCTCCTCTGCTTGCAGGTCATCCAGAACCTGCTGATGAGCTTCCTGCAAGGACTTTTTCTCCTTGGTAAGTTTGCTGATATTCTCGTCAAGAGTCGCCATTTCTTCTGTCAGATTTTTGACCTGTGTGAGAGAAGAAGAGGTATTTCTAAGACTCCAGAGCAAGGAAGCATCATCACCTGGCCCAAACAGCCATCCTGAACTGGTACACAGGAGGGCAGTGGAAGGGAAGGGACCTCTCTGACCCCCAGCCCCTTGTGGCTTTTGGAGTGAAATTGCCATCAAGGAAGCCAACGTGTGCCAGTTCTCATTGTGCATTTAGTACTTTCAAATGTACTAAATTCTTTTCAGCGTCACTCTCACGGTAGACTCGAGCTTCTGATTCTGGCAGGAGACCAGCTTTACATTTTTGGGTTTTAAGACGAAGAGCTGGAGGAACTCAAGGTTGCAGCAGAAAACTATTTAATTAAAAATGGCTGAACTAGACATAATTCTTTAGCTGAACTGCAGCAAAACTCAGTTCAGAAAAGGGGAAACTTAGGCTCAGAGTTAACACTTTTTCCCTCATAAGGTCAAATAACTGTATGCACCGACCCTTCAGCACAGCCTGAGTAACAGACAGTGTGAAGTCATCAGAAGACCAGCAGCTCCTGTCACAAAGGTAACCCATGCCCAACTTCTTTTGAAGACACAGCAAATTCCTAAAGGTACCTTGTTTTCAGTAGCATGCTTCTCTTTCTCTACTTTTGCAAGCGTTATTTCAAGATCATCAATATCCTTCTTGAGCTCCGAGCACTCATCTTCCAGTTTTCTCTTCTTCGAAGTCAGCTCAGAATTCATTTCTTCCTCGTCCTCAACCCGCTCCGTCAGTTCTTTGACTTTGGCCTCCAGCTGAATCTTTGATTTAATCAACAAGTCGCATCGTTCCTCGGCGTCTGCCAGAGTGTCTTGCTCCTGGTGGGGCACAAGGAGAGGACAGCAATGACCACCTGGCCTTTTTTCTTCCTCACTTGTCACCGATCCTGGAGGTGGCCACAGAGCCTGATCCAAAGCTGCAGAACAGCGTAAGGAAAATTTCCTACTCCTGATTGTGGAAGATGAGACCAACAGGTAATTACCGGAGCAGGATGAGACAGTGAGGAGCGTGACGATCACATATAAGACTACTCCCATACCGAACCGCCAGGGACATTGCCTTGGGCAGAACCTATTAAGAATTGCACTGCTGGCCCACCTAGTTATATGCTAGAACGTGAGGATTTCTGTCTGTTCTGATTTTTAGCAAGACTCTGACAAGACCAAGAGCTTATTTTAATTGCATTGCACTAACACTCTGGTCTGTAGGGCTTTGAGTTTCAAAGAACATCTAATGAATATACGAATATATGCGTTTACTCACAGCCTGGAGCTGCAGAAGCAAATCATTTTTTTCCTGAACTAAAGAGACTTGCTTTTCTTCAAGTTCCTTTCTCCTGGCTTCAGATTTTTCCAAGGCCTCCTTCAGTTTCAAGAACTCTTCCTTCATATTGGCCATCTCCTTTTCAGTTTCTGCAGACTTCAGAAGAGGTTTGATCTTAAAGAACAGCTTCATCCAGGGCCAGTTCTTCACAGCCATGAAAGCGCGGATGTTCCACTGAATTACAAGAAGGGCATCCCTGGTTTAAGGAGAAAACAAACAAAATTCCCTAAAGCTTAGCCTGAATTGAGAAAGTGACAATTTTTTTTCATTCTCAGACAGTTTTACGGCTTTGGTCTCAGTAATGTTAGGAACTTGTACTAGGTTCCAAGATATACAAGAAACTTCCTTCATATCTCTTGGGTTTCAGGGACACAAAAAATTTCCAAATCTGATTTTTACCAGAGCTGCAGGAAACTAATATACAGTTGCTACTGTTTTTATCATACATCCACCTTAAACCTTTAATTTAGAGTTACCTGTAGCCTTAGGGACTGCGACAATGGCTCTATTCAACAAATAATGAAATGGTAATGGCTATTATCTGCTCAGGTTTAAGCATGCGCCTTCATACCTGCGTTCCACTATCTTCTGAAACTCAATCCGCATCAGTCTGCCCCGTGCTCTTGCCTGGATCATCGTTAAGATTTTCGCAAGTCTCTCATCCCTCATTTCTTCTAGATGGCCCAAGAGACCAGCCTTGAAGAACACCTGGTACAGGCACAGATGTCATTTCACCATAACAAACGATTTTATTCCAGAGTCACCCAGACCTTACTGAAATGGTTTGGAAAGGTATTTCTGTGGACACGTTATAAAGTACAAGAGTATGGAGGAACAAATACTGCTTGCATCAGTTCTGAAGTTGTTTGAAAACCAGGTCTCATCTCCCTGGGTTTGAAGAGACCGAACTATTTTGTTGCCACAGTACTTTTCAGCTGTGGCAGGGTTCAGAGCAGGTCAGCCGAACCACAGCTCCCCGCTCCCAGAGATCCCTGCTAATGCGATCGTGTCGTAATTGCACATGGCCTCGTTTCAAAAGCTGCAGCTGATCTGGTGGCCCGCCCGTGTTTGAGTGTACCTATCCTATATTAAATCAGCTACTGTTTTACGGGGGGTATGGAGCATCAGCTGCTGCTGTGGCCACTTGTGGTGTTGCTGTGATAAAAGCTTTGTGGGAGCTGGAGCCGGAGAGAGAAAATTCCTCTGGCACAGCTTAAAAATTAATATTGCTTTGCTGCTGTATTACTGGTTCCTTGTATTATTAACCCTTCATTAATTGCCCCCACCGGAAATGGCATAATGTCCTATTCTGAAAGTTAGATACTAGATCCATCAGTTTTCTCTTTACATAAGCACAGTGGTCTTTTCTGGTTACCTTGGTGTGTCCGAAACGATATTGGTTATGGTCAACATCTAAAGATGCCAGCAGTTTTTCAGCAGCTTTTCTGCTATCCACAAACTTATCCTCTGGGATCGCGCCTGGATTCAGAATGCGGTACCTGTTAATAACAGATGAGCACTGAGTAAAACTGGCCTAGATTCTGCTTTTTCCCCTACCCCCGCCTTTGCCCAAAACAAATCAGAAATAAAAGTAAAATAAAAAAGTCACCTAGGGTGATTTCCTACTTTGCGTCTACAGAGACACAATAAGAGCAGAATTCTGCCTCCGTGTTGAGGCAAACTGAACGGGGAATAAACTTGAATGGAATAAAATACCTTGAATAAAAATGAGAGGGCATGCTTTGCTTATTTTGACTGATGTGTTAGGACAGGAGACAACGCAGCTCTGCATTACCTTTGTTTAAAGTCAGCATAAAGCACCCTGTTCGGGAAACCCTTACGGCAAATGCGGATGCCTTCCAGGACACCATTACAGCGGAGCTGGTGCAGGACAAGGAAAGCATCCATTTCACCTACAGGGCAAAAACGAGGCTAAATTAAATGAAGCTTCTCCATAGGGCTTAAACCTCATTTCACCGAGGGAACTGCAAAATATGAGTCATCTCCTGATGGAGCAACACCACCGAATAAGGTGAACAACACAGACAGTATTAAAGTACGATCTGGTGACTTGGAAGTAAGTATTGGAATGACATAGTTCAAATACACTAAAATTTTAAAGACTGTTGTGTTTTCCATACCTGGAGTTTTTGATTCATTGGGGATAATGCATCGTACAAAGTGAGGGGCTGTAGATTTTAGGTTAGTCATCAGCTTATTTAAATTTTCCTAGAACAGACATATTAAAAACACAATTAGCTTTAGTGGTCTACTGGAATTCCAGTCACTTATTTCTTTGGTTTGTTGGTTGTTAAGATTATTAAGGTCATCTTTTTAAATGGTCTCCAAAAAAATCATAAGCTTTTATGATACCAAAATTATTACAGAGAAATGTGTTCAAATAAACCAAAGTACAAATTTACCTTATTATAGGAATCCACACTGGTTTTTGAAAAGGTCTTAAGAAGACACATGTTTTGCTTACAACCCCAGAAGTGTCACAAACAAGATGAACAGTGAGCAAGATGCAGCATCACCCTGCGGAGCCTGTCCGTAAAGCCAGCTGCATTTTGCCTAGTCACGTCCCCACTCAGTGAGGGCAGCTCTCACCCGTCCCACCTGTTCCTCATGAAACCTTGGTTTTTATCCTCCTGGCCAAACACATTCCCTTTATTGATCTTAACCAGACATGTCCCAGGCAGGCAGCAGGCTGGCTTGGAAGAAGCCAACCAGTCAGTGCCTACCCGTGATCACCAAGCGCTGCGGGAAGGGTTTCGTCTAGTAAGCAGAAAAGGAGACCATCGGAGGTGGAATATAATGCCATCAGCTCAACTGTTCAAACTGAAAATGTCTCGTCTGCCAGCCAGGATGATAAATGAGACACCCTGAGCTGGGTACTCGGCAGCTCCTTGTGGGCTGGAAAGTGGGGTTCTACTTGTGGATTAGATGAAATTACTGTCTGAGGGGTCCTTCAGCTACCCTTACACTTCTTCAGCTAGTAAGACACAGTCTTGATCCCCCTTGATGTCCCTTCCTGAGGAGCACTTCCAAACAGGACAGAATGACCTGACTAGCGGGAGGGGACCACTACAGCTTCCTCAGTGTCACCCATACAAAATGATGCTCATGGCAAATTTATGGGCCCCATTTTTCCCCGGGCATGATCCTAACGACAGCTTCCACCAGGAGCACACACCATTAGCAGGGAATTACTTAGGGAAAAAGAAGCAATCTGCCACTCTGTTCAACTTTGTTTTCCATGACTGCTCTAACCCTAGGATCCACTTACAAACAGGAATCTCATAGGGACTTGCAAATTGCTTGTAATCAGTTCCTGTTCCAAAGACATGCACAAAGCTATAAGCCACGGAATAAGTGATAAACATCGTTCATGACATTTCATGATACTGTCTCAAATAGAATAAAAATCACTAATCTCCTGAATGCTTCAAGAAGACAAGATGTACCGGCCCCTCCCACATGCAGCTTTAAGAACAGCGCGTTCCAGGTCGATAACCCAGGCTCCAAATCAAATTCTCCTGTTGGATTTCTATTTTTTTTGTGTTCATGACAATCCTTAAAATTCCACCCCAATGTATTAACTCAACCTGTCAGATGGGGAGAGGTACACAAACCTTGTGCAATGAGGACACCGTTTGAAAAGAGGCCCCTTTCTTGCGTTTCTTTTCTCCACCCTGGTCAGCTAAGGGGGGGAAAAAAAAAAAAAAAAAATCACAATGTGTATCTCAGTAGCGGGTGCAGGCAGGGCACAGGAGATAGACAACCTGTTCTAATAGCGCAACTCTCATTGAATGAAAGGCAAAGTCATAGCTAATGACTCGATGGCTCTGATTGCTCAAGTATTAAGCAAAACATTCAGAATATCAGCTGTGACATGTCACAAGTTTGCAGCTCCCTGTCCGTACTGTGGATTTTTGTCAAAGGCCACTGGAAGCTTTCTGGATGGAATTTGCTTTTCAGATCTGTGCAGCATCACTTGTTGTGCAGAAAGTCCATAAACATGAATAAGGCAGAGTTCTCTAGTTCCTTAAAAAGCCTATAGGGTGAGACGATGTCGAAAAAGCTAAAGAAAATTAATGCTTATGGAAAATTCGTACTGTACGTTGTACTGTAAAGACTGATTCTCACATCTGCCATGCATGTGTGCAAATATTTGTCTACAACAGAGGGAAATCGATATTTATAATTTTAGCTATAGTAAGCTTTGCACTGCCTGAATTTTGCTTAAAGCTTCAGAGTCAAAATCACTCAGACCCTCCAAAGGAACGCCAGTTTCTGATCTGACCTTTATGAAGTTTCACAAGAGCCAAACATGACCCCAAAATGTACAGCAGTTGCTGCAGCTTTCTAAACACTGGACCATTAGATCATTCCCAGGAGGTCTGGCATTCTGTCACCTGTCAACAATAGTCAACGTAAAAAGGCGAAGCGAAGAGTGCAATGTGCTTGATGCGTTTATCCACAACCTTGCCCCCTTTTGCAAGTGACGCTGCCGAGACGGGAAGAGGCTGAGCTGGACAGGCTGTTCTTGTCTCCTGACACTGAAGAAAAGCAAGGTAGTATTCTGATAGACAGGAATGTCTGCAGGCAAATAGGCAGTTAGGAACTTGCAAGAATTTGCTAGTGGCAAGATTTTGGTTATTTACATTTGTCTCCCGTCTCTTATTCACATTATGAAGTCTGCAGCCTGCTTGCCTCCTCAAAGCACCTCATGATTCATGACGACAACATCTAGAGAGACGGGGTTGCTAATAAATAGGCTGTAAGTGATTGCAACTTCAGGACTGAAGAGCTACGTCTCTGTAATGAATGCCAGTCTTATTTACTCAAGATCAATCTACTGGATGCTTGCTACTCGTCTTCTCACAAATAAAACAGCTTTGTGTGAATTAATCTTGTCAAACAAACAAAACCCCAGCAGTGAGCAATAAAGAAGACACATTGGCAAAACCTACTTTGGCCAATGGTGTTCAGGTACCTTCAGCGTCTGCTTGCCACTTACCCAATAAAATATTCCAAACCTCTCTCTTAAACATTGTATTTCTTATTTAATTCAAGGTGGTTAGCAATAAGGATGAGAGCGTGGGAAACAAGAGCTGTGTTTGTTCGTAGGTATTTATGTACACAATTTTTTTGTGCAACACTTGCCTGTGTATCTGAAGGCTCAAACTCCCACTGGAGCATTCACAATACTCAGCTTTCCTTGCCAAAATTGCTCAGAGGTTTTACACATTCAAGTTAGCTGAGCTAACGGCCTCCTTGGTGTAACCGGCAAACTCCTACAGATGCTGTACGCATCTAAATAATTAGTCTCTGCCTCATTTAGCATTGAGTCAATTGCTGTGGAGAGAATTGGTTTCTCTCTGCAATTCATTGCCAAGCACACATCCCAGAAACGGAGGAAAACCCAGGGAAGCTGATGCTGCTTACCGCTGTCGGCGCCGACGTAGCTTTCAAACAAGCTTGCCAGGAGCTTGTTAGATGATTTTTGGAAAATACCTACTACGGTTTCATTAAGCGGGTCTTTGTTCTTCTCAAGCCACCCAATGATGTTATAGGGAACCTGCAGCAAGGGGATTGAAAACAAACCAGAGGTTGCAAATGTTCCTCTCCAGAGCAGCCAGTAGTTCTTGAGGCTTTGGCTTGGAACCAGTGGACCTGCTGTGAAATGCTGGCTCCGAGCGGTACCAGCCACCTGGTTTTTCAGCTCTTCCCCTCCAGTTCTCTGCTCCCTAAGTCCCAAACTTCTCTTCCTAATAATTACCATCCAAATCCCGCACAGCCCTTCCAGACTATCCTGTCCCTACACCTTCCCAGGGACTCTCCATGTGGTTGGCCATAGATATACCAGGTCATCACTGCCCCAGGAACCCTACTAATAAATGCTGAAGTATAAGATGCACAAGTAATCATTTCACAACAGCATGCTACACTGAAATAATTAAGGTTTTCTGACAGAAACTTATTAATTAAAAATCTAACTCCAGGACTTTGCCACAGCTCTGTTTAGTGGAAAAATATGTTCCATTATTAGTACCTCAAGGGGATAGAAATTATAATTTTCTTTGCTGAGTACATTAACAACTACAGCTAAGGACCAAGACGGGCATGACTTCTCTTAATGAATACAAAATTAGCTTAATGTTCAATTATAATCTGAAATTAACAGCATGTAAGATCCAGCTCTGCTGTGCTGAGGCTTCATATCAACTCTAGTCTGATAAAAAATTTCCTGTGTCCCTCTCAAATTCTGTCTGCCCATCTGGCCTGCAACCCAGGTGGCCGAGCTTTGGAACTGGGCAAGTTTGGGCTCAGGCATCACGGTACTGGGTTGTATTCCCGCTCACCCCATCAACAGCAGACCTGGTGACTAAACCTTTGCAGCAGAATTAACCACATTTGCTTTTGCTACGTTGACACCCTGGTCCTAATGTGACTAAAAAGTGAACATCAAAGATTTGGTTGTTCTTTTTTTTTTTTTTTTTTTTTAACCCTCCCTGAATTTAGGCAGAAATTACTCAGTTCATTTGTACAGGGAACCAAGGTGGAAAGTTAGATGCTGCTGCTGTTTAATCACTAATCTTAACCTGATTACAGGAAAAGCGATAAAGGCAAGGCAAGGCATATTTTGGGTAAAAGCGCTATCAGCCTTCCTCAGCTTGTTTCGTTTTATTTGTGTATCCAAGGACCAGATGTCCTGGAGTCTGGTGGTGTCTCACCGTGTTGCAGTACTTGTGCAGAGAGAGTAGAGGCTTTTACTCCTCACCGTTCCTTTCTTCGCTTCTCCATCCTTCCCAACCCCCTTCATTGTGCACTATGGGCCAAACCCCACCTGGAAGACCCCGATACAAAGTCAACCTGCAGCAGAGGAACTTACTGCACCGGCATAATGAAGAAGTTCAAAGTGAGCTTCATATTTCCTCTTCTTATCAGGCCTGGGCTTCTGTAAGTTAGGTGACTTGCCAAGGTGATTATCATAGAGTTTGGCTTTGAATGTCATATCTGTAGCTTTCGGGAACATACACTCCTCTTCAAGGATCGACAGGATTCCCAATGGCTGTGGATTTAAGGACATCTTTGTTGGAACATGCTTAGGCTGCCTGCTTTTGGTCTGGTCTGATGGAATTTTAAGCCTGCAAAATATCTTTTTTTGGTAGTTTGAAGGAGGAAGCCTTGGACTAATCTGTTAAATAGTAGCCACACCTTTGGCTATTCAGTATGTCACTTCTGCCTTAGGGGGCTTTATGATGACTTCCAGGAAGGGTTCGAGTTCCCTTTCAGGGCAGCTGGACCAACTCACACTTTATCATTCGTGTTTCAGGAACAGATGAACTAGCTTCCTAGCACTGGGCAGGTTGTTTGAGGGACTAAGTTCATGCACAGGTAACCTACCCCTGGAGAAGAAAGTGATCAAGTAGAAGAGCACTCAATAATCAGCCTTTCCACTCCAGCTAAGGCAGGACTCAACATTTCTTTTTTCCTCACAGATCAGCGGTGTTAGATGCCATGCCGTACGTAAGACGTGGCGGAAAGAGCGATACAGCAAGGGACAGCTGTCCCCAGCAGGACCACATTATACTCGCAAAAAGGGAAAAGGGAAGGCATCTCCCACGCTGGGGAAGCGGCGAGAGGGAAGCAATGGTTGCAGGCAGAGCACAAAGGGCTTTGCACATCAATATGTAATGTCACGAACAGGAGTTTCATGGGGCACGTACTGACACATAGCGTTTGCCCTGAGAAGCTGACAAATGAAGTTTGGTGTTAAGCATATGGGGAATAAAGGAAATGGAAGGGCAGTAGGGGCAGAGAAAGACGAAAGCAAACCCTAAGATTACACAGCCATACGGGCTAACAGGTACAGTTTGTGGTTACTGTCGGCTCCGTAAGGCAAACTTACAGGGGCGAAGCCAAGTCACCACCGATACCCATCTCCCTTTGATCCTGCATTGCACATAGAAAGGCAAGAACCGTCCTGCTGTCTATCCTACTCTGCCCACTGAGCCCTGAGGGCACCTCCAAGGAAGCATCTTGAGTAAAACCAACTCCGCAAATACACCTTAGCACTGCCGCACACACCTTCTCGATCAGATCAATGCAGGCCTGCAGGTCCATGCCAAAGTCAATGAACACCCACTCAATGCCTTCCTTCTTATACTCTTCTTGCTCCAGGACAAACATGTGATGGTTGAAAAACTGTTGCAGTTTCTCGTTAGTGTAGTTGATACAGAGTTGCTCAAAGCTGTTAAACTGCAGGAGGAGATAAAAAAAGAAGCGTTTGCGCCACAGTTAAGGATGGTAAGGGCTTGGTGGAATAGCAAGAGGGAAACTGTTTATAGCTAAAACCTTCTGAACAGTAACTGGTTGGGAGACTACTGTGCATAACACCCAAGGCATAGGAGGGGGGAGTTCAGTGGCAGGCTGCTGGCTGCCTCATGCCCAGATTTGTTCAGGTCTGTCGGGATGCCCGTCCCTTCAGCAGCACGCCACAGCAGTCCTGCAGAGCACGGCCAACGTGCCCTGCTCCGCTGGGTAGGGACAGCAACACAGAGCAGCAGCATTAGGCATCTTCAGGGACGGATTCTGAGAAACAAGTCGTGACATGCTTTTTGCACAAACGCTGCTTTACAGTGATGATCGAATCACAGAACAGCCCAGGTTGGAAGGGACCCTGAAAGATCACCTGGTCCAACGTTTTGTGGGAGGACGAGCCTAGATGAGATTGCCTAGCACCCTGTCCGGTCGCCACTTGAAAACCCCCAGTGATGGGGACTCCACCAACTCCCTGGGGAGGTTGTTCTAGTGATAGATTGTCCTCACCGTAAACAATTTTTTACTTATGTTGAGATGAAGATGTATCTCTTATACCAAGATGAAGACATATCCTACATGAAGAGGAACAAATATCATACCCTATACAAGATGCTTTCTCTCAAAGAGAAAGAGTGGGAACAATACATTCTTCTAAAACACAGCCCAAAGCATGCAAGGTGCTGTCTTTGCTAAAGGCTGTCACCCTCTTCCTCCCCAGGAACTGTCAGCATGTTCAGTTGTGCTAAATGATGAGTGTTTTATACATCTATTAATGGAAAAACCTTGTAAACTCATATACACAATTTGCTTTACAGCTTCCTCAGCTCTTTTCCTTCTGTTCTTTTAGAAAAAGGAATACCCACCCAGAGGCTTGGTGTCTGTTATGTCCTTCCACCTCACACATTAATACTCACATCAAAGATTTCAAACCCGGCGATATCCAGGACTCCAATGAAGAACTGTCTCGGCAGCTTAGTGTCCAAGGTCTTGTTGATACGGACCACCAGCCATTTGAACATCCGATCGTACACTGCCTTAGATAAGGCTCCCACAGCATACAAAACCTAAAACACATGTTTCACAACACCGCTCTGTGGAACACAAGGATTTCAGTGCCTGCTTCAATCCCTGCTTAGGGTTTAAATGAAATTTCATGGTGGTTCTTATGATCACCATGGCATACTTAACACAACACGCAGCTTCTCCCATTATCTGTGCTGACTTTCCTTCGAACCATTGTTATGTGTAAGTATGTATACTACTAACACGTACAAAAAGTGCTAGTAAAGTACCTCTTGGGAAATAGCTGGACAGCAAGTTGCGAATGTTTTAATGCCTTACATTGCCATGGAAGTTAGGTACCAGAAAGGTCACGGCCTGGATGCCAGCCATGATGCCCAGAGCTACTGCCAGAATACGGGAGGTCTGTGTGCTCAAGTTGCTCATTGCCATTTGCTTCTAATTGTTGAGGGATGCTGTGGCATAAGCAGGCGATAAGAAGAGTCCATCAGAAGCCTCTTTTTTAGCCTAGGTGCAACCACACCAATGGGATAGACTTCTCCCCAGCAGTTTTCTAGTTTCTGAGCCTGTACCACAGCCTGTCTTCAAACAAGTTTCATGTTAACCAAAATGCTGCAGCATCTTCTACAACACTGTCACAGCTGCAGCGGTTCTAACCCTAGGACTTCTGTTCCCTGAATTAGGAGGTACCTCTAAGTGGGTATTACCTTTAGCTGATTGAGGTCACACAGAGCTTAAAATTACATGAATAATGAATGAGAGATGAGTGAACAAACAATCCATGGCTCAACTCTTCTTGGTAACTGTTCTCATCCAGAATTAGATTTCAATCCCCATGTGGTTTTCCTGCCCTGATTTCTTTGAGTGGCTGCTACTAACGCATCACAAAAACAATCCTATCGAAGGCTTTTGGCAATCTCTGCCAGTTTCCCTCACTTTCACTGTCTGTTCCCCCACATTTGGGGATGTACAATGAGAACAGGTACTAGAGGTATGAGTTAATATTTCTAGCAGCTGCCTGTCTCCCTGAGATGTTACAGATGAATCCTCAAGGCCTGCAGGACAGTTATCCAAAGAGCCCAAAAGCTTCTCCTTACCTGTTCAACACTTTGACCTTTGGTCACATACTCGTTGCCAACTTTCACTCTTGGGTGCAATAAACCCTTAATTAAATCGGAGGAGTTGATTCCCATTAGGTAGGCAGCTTTGTCGGCACCTGATCAAGAGAACCGAGGTTTCAGCTCGTTTAAACTTCCACATGGAAGCATGCCTGGCCAAGAAAAAACATTAAGTACATCCACTTCCAAAGGGAAACTGGATAAAGACCTTGGTCTTTTAATGATGTGTGTTAGGTGTGCCTGTGCTTTTTTTTTTTTTTGTGTGTGGTAGAGAAGGTCATCTAGCTACCTTAGACCCCAACCACTGCAAGAATCTTGAGAAACGCTTCATGCAGAGGGAAAAGGACGTATCTCCACACTGGTTATAGACAGTTTCAGGTGCAAGAGGAAGTAAAGAAGCAAGACATGATGACATGTAAGAGACAAAAAGCTAAGGCAATAGCTTTTCACAATCATTTTGTTCAAAGAGGCACAAAACCAGAAATAGATTGGGTTACTCTGACTGTGTCTGTTCACCTTCTACTACATCAGGTTACCTACCGCTGCGCAAGCCGCTGCTATTTATATATTTGCTATGACAAAGCGCAGGGCTCTTGGCTGAGTAGGAGCTACACTGTGCAAGATGAAAGCAAATAGCCTGCTTCTGCTGCAACGCAAAGCATGGTACGTGCTGGACTTTTGAAGGGAGGGAGCAATTTTAGGTGTTATTCTTACTTTCAGTGCCATCAGCCTCTGCCTGCTCTTCTCTGGGCCTTTGTTTGAACTTCATGTTCCCGAAGTGCATGATGGCACCTGTGAGCTTGTAGGAGCCAGACTTCTCATCGGGCACAAACCCCAGGATGTCCATGGCTTGCTGTGAAGAGAAGTGCAGGTGTTTTGTCACTTCCCTATTCAAAAGCAACAGCATTTTGCAGCCTCGCGATCTACCTTTGCAGGGCAGGCGTTACCAACCTGCCAAGGGGCGTTATCGCACAAGGCAGCCGCTGGAACACGCTGCAGGCCAGCAGTGGCTGGGGAGCAGGAGGAGACCTCCCTTCACCTAGCATTTTATACATCTAATTATAAGAATGTTGTGCCCGTGGGCGTTACAGGGAGCAAGGCCAGATTTAAGAGCATAATAGTTTATCAGGCCTCGTGCTTCGCAGTATGAACACGTGCAATCAAGACCCATTTCTGCTTTCACTATAGTCCAACACTTTCAGTGACAGAAGATAGGCTTCTGCCACCACTGTTCCTCCCCCCATGCACCTCATCTATGAGACACAAAGTCAAATCAATACAGGCTTACATCCGTTGCCAGCAGTTCTTCTCCGTCATCCAAGTTGTCCACCGTAACTACTCCTTGTGAGCAGAAGTGGTAGTCGTATGGGTTGGTAGATACCAGTAGCATATCTGTGAAAGAACAGCCAAGGTCAAAACTACCCTCCATTTAGGATATCCCCCAAAAATGGAGATGGAAAAAGCAACTCTGACGTACATTTGTCTCTGCACAACTCTGTATAAAGTTGTTTTCTGTGTTGTTTGTCGTTTGTTTGGTTGTTGGTTGGTTTTTTTTACAACTGCAGGGCAGCAACCAACTCTCCTCTTCTACTATTCCAGAAGACCAAGATTTAGAGAAAGCGTGAATATAAAGAATATGGGAATACTGCAGGCACATCTGTTAAGCCTGTTTTGCAATATACTGAGTTCATCATTTCCCATCTAGCCCTACCTTCTGCCTTGCGTGCCTGTAGGGGTAAAAATCCCACCTAAGTACAGAGGAGAAAAAGGATTTAATGTGATCCAAGACAGGGACAGTGGGCATGGTTCCCCTCTTTTATAACAGACTCACAAAAATAGCAACTTCCAGGACTCTTGGCAGAAGACACTTGGCTGTAGATGAACAAAAGTCTGAATGTGGGTGTCTCTTTCTCTCCCTTTTCCTTCACATCAAAACCCCAAAATGTGGAGTTGTTTCCTAGAAAGCTAGCTGGCTCCAAACCCACAGGGAGAGTCCTGCTTCCCTAAACCAACAGAAAGTTTCACCCACATTCAGCAGACCAAGGTTTGCTCTAGATTTCAATTTTTTATATGCGTACACACATGCCTACATGTCTAAAGATGTACATATGCAAATACATATATGTCTATCAATATATCTGTATATATGATAATATTCTAAGTCTGTTTAACTTTGCTATATAGTCACTAAGTACTCATTATCTACATTCATATTTTTCTATATTTATGCTTCCCTATATTTAGATACCTGTGTGTTTATATACAAATGCATACATTCCATGTCTACAGAACAGAAGGTCTCTGTTGGTTCCAGCCCCTTGAAGAGCCTGCAGGCATGCTCCTGCTGGCCAGAAAGGGGTGTAGAGTATACAGACAGATGATTTATAAGAAAGAGCGTATTTTCCCAGCACAGGGATTTGCACAGGAATCTCAGTGCAATGCTTCTTTGAAATCTTTCCCGTAATCACCATTAATGAGGCCACTAAGAGCTAAGAAGGTTAGGGACCTCACCACGCACCGTCAGGATAACAAACCTTCAAAACAGATGAAGATTGCTATGGCTTAGTAGGAGATTAGCAGAGCAATAAAGTGACTCTTTAATGTGCTTTATAAAATGTGTTCCTTCAGAGCACAAATTAAAGTCAGCAAACCACATCACTTAGATAACTAGTGATGGTTTTATTCAAAGCTCTGGGGTTGGGGGCAGAGAGAGCGCATCTGCTCCCTGCTCTCCTCCAGCAGGTCTGTGGGACCGCATGCAGCCAGGGGAAGCTGAGAAGGGGCAGTCACCACAAACATCAGCAGCAGGCAGCTTTGCATATTCTCTCTTGCTGCACAACATGCTAGGATGCCGGTTTGGCCATTTGGAGCAGAAAGAAGTAACTAGCTTTTCTTCATGGACCTGTAAGCAAATCTCCTTATACATGAAAATCTGGGCAATTAAAGTTTCATCACCACGAATGCTGTTGGAGGCACAGCATTTTCCAGATGTTTCGAGACCTTGGGTTACACAAATTTGGTGCGACGCCTTTTGCCATCATAACGCTATGTTTTAGAAGTCCTGTCTGAGGCTCATTCCCTTCAGACTGATCCATCATATCACTTCACTTGCTAGGGCACCTGCATCAGTGTATCACAGAAAAAAAAGCCTCTGTGGCTGCCATTGGAACAGCATCTTTAAAAGGCAGCTTTAAAAGAGCGTATCTGACAGTGGAAGTGCAGTTTCACCAAGTGGAAGCCCAAGGCTTGGCCCCCTGCCCCCTCCTCAGCCACTGTCTGTTCAGCTGGTTTGATTCTTAAAAGCTGTGGATCCACATGCTGCTTACCCAGTAACTCCGGCTTCTTTCCTGACAGGATTTGGTAGAAGATGTGATAGTCTCTTTCACCCGGTTGCTGGAAAATCACTCGGGATTTCTCCAATAAATCTAGTTGCACAAAGGAAAATTAAGTGAGAATGGCTCTGCAAGCTTTCCAGATGAGCAATTGTATTTTGTAAAAGGAGAGAGTTTGCTGCTTACAGATCTCAATATCAGCAGATGACAGCTTGCCTGTGGTTCCAAAATGGATTCGGATAAATTTACCCTAATTCACAGAGAAGAATATTCTAATTAGTGCGTATAGTATACACAGAGGGAAACAAAGGGTGCTGCTTGCGGGCAATCATTTGGCCCAAAGAACCTGTTTATGCTCACTCCTTGGCTTTGCACGGGCAGATTCTTAATGAGAAGTATCAGACAATGATATTACGCTTTTCCAAGCCTAAATCTTTACGTGCAGCTATGTAATCAGCTTGTGGGGAAAGGATAACAGTGGACTTATCTGCCAGGCTAAGACAGGGGAACGCACGGGGCTGCCAGCTTGACGATGCAGGCATGCTGCAGAGCAGGGCTCGGAGCAACACGCCTGGCCGCAGCACACGCAGGCTGCTTTTTACACCGCTCTTCATTTGCAGTCCTCACTGGCA
>JAVJGJ010000014.1:118074710-118089497 GCA_035590215.1 Microhierax caerulescens | reverse complement strand
CACGGCTCAGGGGTGGGCTTGGCACTGCTGGGTTCACGGCTGGACCCGATGACCTCAGGGGTCTTTTCCAGCCTAAACGACTCTACGATTCTACACGCAACCAGAAAGACTGTCTGTCCCTCCATGGGATGCCTCTGAAGAGATTGAGAACCTATTACTCACCTCAGGGCTTTTTTCTTTTTTTTTTTTTGGTTATTGGTCCTCACTGCTGTTGCAGTCTCCATTTAAAGGACAAATGGGAAAGAGCCAAAATGATCCAGTTGGATGCTCTTTCAAAGGAGAAAGGTCATCCGTATGGGAATATTTTAGGTGGAAGAAAAACGTGGACATCATACCCGTCAGCAAACCCAGCCCCGTTCTGTACAAGTGGATGTATTTTCTCTTCTGAAGAATTATCGTTTAGTTCTTCAAGCCACTGATGCCCTAAAGAGAAAACGGAGAGGGAGAGAAGCTTAGTTTTAAAAATAGTTGCACTGTGCTACATCTCTAAAAGATGAGAAAATTGGCACCAAACAGGACTTTTAAAGTGTTTGTGACAGCTAGATTCGCATTATTAGAACTGGAGGCTTTCGGGTTTCTGCAAGCCTTTGTGCTCCCCCTGCTGCAGTGCGGGTGCAGCGGACACAGCGCCCGCAACCTGCCAGAGGTATCTGCAGCTTCTGCCCACCCTCCTCTCAGGATCATCATTTTCAATAGTTTCCTGCAATTAATTCTTTGCTGAGAACTACTGCATGGTGAGATAGCCTAAAGGAAGTTTAAATTTCTCTGTGGCAGGCATCTGCTCTCACGCAAACACGCCTGGGGAAATAATTTCTGAGCCACCAAAAATGTTTTAAGTGCCTTTTAAGCCACTGAAATCCACTGCTGTCAGGACGCAGACCCCTGAAACAGAATACCCCTTCCCGCCTTGAACAGCTTGCAATCACCAGTGAGTGTGATGCATTAAGGCAGGAGACCGCAGGAGGAGAGCAGCCCATCCCAGCACCCTGGTGGCACCCAGCAGCACCCGTCCCTCGGCCACACTGCAGCGAGCCCGCGCCTCTCGCCTCTCATCCCGTGCCAAGCGGCGCGCTCCAGGCTGCACTGGCACGCTGCCCTCCTAACCCGGGCTAGGATAATAAACATTTCAGGGCTGTCATTGCTGCCTCTCCCCTGCTGACATTCCGTCATTACGGTATCTTAAGAACGTTTAAATAGGTCAGGGTTTTAATGGGAGAGCTTGGCTTCTGGGAGCGAGACTGGCAGTGCTTTGAGAGCAGATTAACGGCGCTGATAAATCAATCTCGGCCTGATTCACAGCCCTAAGGAAAATAAGAAGGTGAAAACACCCAAAAATGAGCCTAATGAAATAAATAGTCTCAGCTCTTCGGCTCCAGAGGTGAACCAGGGAAGGGAGGGAAGGTTTTTGCCACGTGCCTTCTCACTCTTCTTTCCCCAAGAGGTGACGTTCCCCCATTCCCTCTGTGAGGAGCTTTCCATCTCCAATAATCTGGAGCATCCCACCCTGCCCATCAGGTCAGACCGTACGTAATGGCACGTGTCAGAAGTGCCGTGTTCCTTTCCCAGCGTGCACACGCTCGAGTTGCCACTAGCCACTTGGGTCCCTGCCGCTCCCTGAAACCGCTCCGCATTATCCCTCACCGCCGGCAGAAGGCAGGGAGGTAAAAAGCCCTGATGATGCATCTAAAGTCCTTCAGGTCAATCTTTTCAGTGTTCATTAACTAAGCATTTATTTGCACAGCACGCTGCTAGAATTATTGTCGCCCCTTCACCAATTCTGAAGCTAATAGGGATATTTCAGCCTTGATCAATGCAGGGGGAGGGGGGAAAGAAATCCATAAATGCCTCTCTAGGGCTTCTATTGCACAACCTGGCTTCAAAGACCAAAGACGGGGGTACCTCATCACCCTGCTCCAGCTGGGACTGTGATGCTCGAGCAGCCTGAAAAACACATTTCCATGTCAATGGGCAGCGCTGCCCGAAAACACTCCCAGGCCTTCAGACACCAGTGTCCTGGCTCCGGGTGCCAAGGTCCTGCAAGACAACTTGCCTTTGCCTCTCTTGCATCCCAGCTGCCAGGCTCCGGAGCCTGCACGGAGCTCCTTCGGGGAGCGTGGGCACTGTCCTTGCTGATCGCCTGGGTTTGCTGCTGCGGAGGTTTCTTTCTCAGCGGCGATGGGGAGACAAAGGGAAATATTCACCCCTTTTTCAACACAAGCAGCTTTTCAATTTTTTGCTTCTGTAACTCTCTGAGCCGTAACCCAACTTTCCATCCAGGATTGTTCGCTGTCTCGTGTTTACCTTACGCCAACTGAAAACTATACTGAAAAACGCAGCAGCAGTTTAGTTGGTGACACGGTGGCCACGGGGGGATGCTTTACTAACACTGCAAGTGCCAAGAGAACAAACCCAACGCAACCAGCACGATGCTAACCAGCAAGGCAGCGCTGCGGGAAGCACACACGGTGAGTTTTCCAGCATTTACATTCTCTAAGCAGAGACAAGAAACTTCCTTTCCAAGTACAGCTATGCTGAGCTGGTCACCTCCGCCAAGAAGCTCAGTCAGCAAAGCTCCTTGGAAAAATACAGCCAGTTTTTAAAGGAAATCTATTTCCAGAGGTATTACTTGCTGCCATGAGCTTCTTACGTGGTCTAGCGACTTGATGCTTCTCGTCAGTCGAATTTAAACACCTCTGAAAACGGACACGGCATCCGTCTCTCCAGCAGCGGTGTTCTGAAGTGACTGGCTGGTGTGCGCACATAAATATAGGTGTGTAAACACACAGATCCGTATTTATATGTCTGTGTGTACACCTAAACCTATACACACACACCTAGGGAGAGTTATAAATGTGAAAACACGCTTCCTTTCTAACCTCTCCCCTCCCAGCTATGATGTGCCAAGCCCACAGTTTAACACTAGCTCAAACGACCTTTCCCTGGGGGAGCAGCCGAAGCGATGCTGCACATCGCCGCCGTACCGCAGCCGAGCCCCCCCCCATCCCACGCTCCCACTGCGCCAGGGTCCAGTCCCGGGCTCAGCACCAGCACAGCACCGAGCCTGGTGCCACAGCTGAAATTGTGCTGCCAGCAAAGCCCCCGGCGCTGCAGGCTCAGCCTCTTTTCTGCACGAAACAAAACGGGACGAACACATCATGTCTGCCCTCGGGTTAGTATCTGCAGGGGGTGGTGGGCGAGGTGGGGTGAGGCTGGGCTGCAGCACACGGGGCTGCTGCGGGCTCCCACTGCCGCGGCGCTGGCTGGCGGAGGCAAAGGCAGAGGTGCCAGGGGTTACAGGAGAGAGGGTCGGGGATGCTACAGTGAGAAAAGGCCATGCCAGACCACCCAGAGAAACCCACGGAGCCCGCTGGAGAAAGGCTGTGCTGCATGTCTAGCCCAAAACCCACCGAGAGCACACTGCCGAGATCGGCCGGGCATCACCTTTGCAGGGGACGGCCGCCTTTGCCGTGACAGCGAGCTGCAGCTCAGACTTGCAGTGAAGTTAGAGGCATAACTCCCTTTAGAGTCATACCAGCTCCCCAGCTGCTGTAACAGAATTGATTTAATATTTTTTTTAAAATTTTATTTTTTGGGGGTAATTGAAAGACGTGTTTTGTCTTTACAAGAACAACAACAAAAAAAAAAAGGAGACAGGGAGAAAAATAATATTAGGTTATATACCTGAGGCTTATTGCACAAAGCCAAAGTACCTGCCACATACACACTTCAGTCTTACGCAGCGGTCTAGAAAACAAAAGGGGAAGGAAAAAAAATACTGTATCTGGTACGACGATGCGAAGCTAGGTTGCTGTAAAAACGCCGAGCGCGAATGGGAGACGTGCCCTGCCTCAGCGGGGACCTCTGAAGCTTCACTTTAAATACCAGTCGCTCAGCGGCGTGAAACCGGCAAAGAACTCACTTGACAGGACCACCAGCCCAGCCGAGTAACTTGTTAAATTTTCATCAAAACTCACTCAACAGGGAACCTCGGGGTTTCATCTGGCCAAGCCTGAACCACAGAAACTTCCCACCAGCAGCTCTACTCACGCCTGTTGACCAGAAGAGCAGTTCAGAATCGCCTCGCTGGGAGGGCTGTTCGTGCCCTGCCGGGGGGTGCGGGTGGTCCTCGCCCCTCCAGGTGCTGCTCTGCCTGCGCCTCGCCTCTGCCAGAGGGGAGAATGGGAGCCTAACAACTCCTGCAGGGCAACAAAATAACGTTTTTCTTTATAAAGCTATAGCAAGATGTATATAATTAGTTTTTTTTTTAATCATCACTGATGGTTTTCAAAGAATCCAAATTTACAGCAAAACGCTAGCTTCAGATTTTAATACAGAACTTTGACAAAAACATGGGTTGTTTTCGTGTATGAAAATACACTATGGAAAAAAAAAAAGAGAATAATTTTTTTGAGTTGGATTACTCTTCTTGCCTATCAAGATTTACTGATCCTGGTGGAAATGCTGATCCTTCTTGCTGTACTGCAGTTGACTAACAGGGATTTTCCAGAGCAGAAAAACGTCCCCTCCCATCCTCACCCAAATGCGCACCAGAACCGCAGAGAAGGAATTGCAGGGCTTAAGTGCAGAGGATTTCCACTGCGTGGCCAGCATGGTCTGGATGCCTGCATTCATCCATTACTGGCACACATTCATACTTCAAGATCTGCAATGTATCCATCCTCAGGGAAAGAAAAAAAATTCAAAAAATCACTGTGATACAGACATCGTGACACCTTTCTAGGAAAGGGAAGCTGATGGAGACAGAGGTAGGGGCGACATCTGCGTATAGAATGAGGCATTAAGTACCCACTGCTTTCTCTGCACGGAGCTACAAAGCTGATTACCTCCAAAGACGAGGGACTAAGCAGGCTGATCATGATCACGCTGTTGGACCACGAAAACCCGCCAGGCATTCGGGCTGTAAGATCTGACAGTCCCTTCGGAGCAAGTCCCGCTCCTCCCCATGGCGAGATGGGCCTCTCACCAGATGGGTCGTCTCTTCCACGCTTCCTCAGTTTAAAAAGTAGGAAGTATATTCAGAACAAACTGGTCAGGCAGGAACAATTGCCATTAGTATACAGCAGTTTATTCTAAATTAAGGAAGTGGGGGGCAGGTTTTAGATACTGAAGGTATGAGGAGCAATAGCACCAAGAGGCGCTATCGTTCAGAACAGAATAGGTAGACACATTCAAAGATAATAGCAATGCCTATTGTGTTTCAAGTTACATCTCAGGGAAATTTAGCTCAGTCTTCACTGGGCACACAGACTTGGCTTTTAGCTACTTGCAGCCATGAGGGAACTCTCCTGAATACACCTGAGCCACTTACCATTCTCTATTGCCCCACAGAGCGTCTGTGCCTTGGCGTGAAAAATGCATGCAAACTGGAGTACGAGACCAGTTGGTAGAATTTACTTCAGTGACCGAAAGAATCAGAAAGCAGACATATAGATCCATTCCCCAGAAATAAGAAGGCAAATGCCACTTAAGACCGAGTCCAACGGTGGGCACCAGTTCTGTCCCCTGCATCTATTTCAGTGGGATGCAGACAGGTCCTACTGATTTGATTACAGCGTGCATGTAAAGTTCAAAGAAAAAACCCACCCAAACACTGCCTCCACCAGAAAGGACACAGTCCTTCGGGCTACAGCTTCAGGATGTGTCTTAATGAGCATTAAAAAACCCAAGTATGAATGAGTGCTTTTGTACAGCTTATGGAAAGGAGGTTCTGGCTAACTGAAACCAAATCTTCCACTCTCTTCCTATTGCCCATGTCACAGCCTGTCAGCAGCAACAACGCGTGACAAGTCACACGGGGCTCTGCTGAGCCCTCTCACAGGGAATGGCTGATAAAGTGGCAAGATGGGAAAAAGGGCCGTCCGCATCCCTGCACAACAGCCAGGCTCTGGGAGTCAGCAACGCCCGCCGCGGTCCACCCACCTCCATGGAGCGTCTCCCACCACCGACACCAGACCCCGCAGCGAGAGGTATGAGCAAAGGAAAGCTGGCTGTGCACAGGGCTCTTTCCCGGGGCAGGGCTGGGGTCTGACCCACCGCCCCGCTCGGTGGCGATGGGCTAAGCGAGCGCACGCGGGCACGGTATCTGCTGATAGCGATCCATCACATGGTGCCCAAAGCGCCGGCCAGGCAACAGGCAGCCAGCCATGCCTCAACAGAGTCCCATCGCCTCAGTGTCCTTAGCGTCACCTCCCTTCTCTCCCTGCCCTCACCTGAGGATGAGATCATCTGGGAGCTGTGGTCTCCCTCCGACCATTCTCTTCTTAGACCTGGCCCGTGGCAGAAGGAGAGGCCAGGAGAGCCTGCAGCTCTGTGTTTACAAAACAAAGATGGGCAAGACAGAATAATTAGCAGATTTCTTCTCCATCTCACTCCTCCTTTATTCACTACTGCCTTCAAAGCCATCCCCTTCCTCCCCTAAAACCCCCTCGCTGAAGCAGCAGGGCGGATACAGTGCCCTGCATGTGTTTACAACTTGACAAAACATATTAAGCACCGGCACCTAATTTATCATTCTCAGGATTCAGCACTTACATCTACCAGAATTTCTTTTGGGATCTGACACGCCAGCAGAGGAACCCAGCAGAAAGTATGCTGAGAGGCTATCCTCCTAGCCATAAAGGATTAAGACACCTAAATAAAAGCTGAAAAAGCTGAAAATTCTGCATGAACTGACGATAGGAATAGATCATTAGTATTAAAAATGCAAATACACAGAGGATATTCCAACCTCCTACGCCAACAGTGTTTCTGATCAGCCAGTTGAAGTAAATCCAGCCCCGTATTTATGTATTGAACCTGAAGAGAAACGCGTACTAAGGGCAGAGTTACAGTTTGGATTATGACAATGATGCTGCCATTAGCCTCCAACCAAGCATCACTGATCCAGGAAATTAAAAGATTAGATAAAAAGAAATCCAACTAAGTTGAAATAAGAAACATATAGTTAGGGAGTTCAAAGAGCCTTAATGTTTCTGTATGGTGAGGACAGACGGTGACTAAGGCATCCGAGTGTCTGTATTCCTACAAGCTCTTTAAAAGCTGATTCCACCTTCCTGTTCGTTCATTTTATCAGGCTTTTCTATTTATTTATTTACTGTTATTTCCCTTTCCTCCCCTTCAGGAAGCTCCCGTTTCAGAACGACCCTGGGAAGAGGAGCACCCGCTGAGGCTCCCGGGAAGAGCGCAGTGCCAAACAGCAGAGTGCTATTTTAAGGGCAGAGCTACTGCAGAAGCATAAGGCAACCAGTGGTCACCAGTCCTCTAAAGAGGCTTGTGCTTATTCTGCATGACCAGAGCCTCACAAAGCAGCCCCTTCCACTCCCACGTTAGGCTTCTAGAAGAACTGGGTTAGGGCTTTATATATATATATATATATATTTATTTTTTTTTTAAATGAAGAACATATCAAAAAACAGCACAAAAAATCCTACTTCGAGTCCTGCCAATACCTAACTTCTGGTGTTGGCTGTGGCTGTCCCCCCTTCCCACCAGCAGGCAAGGTTTCAGTGGTACAGGGGACATTTCAAGCAGCAACATGCAAGCTCCTCAACCATTAAGCCATTTAACCTTTAAAGACTAAAGCGAAGTGACACAGTTAATCCACCAGTGAAAGTCTGTGTCTGCCCTGTTGCGTCCCCCCCACCCCCCAAGAGAGGCATTTCAGTCACTGCAGAAGGCTGATAATAGCTTGCACTATCTCTGGTATCAGAGTAGACCTATTCGAGAATTTTTACCCTGGCTGTATTCTATATGTAACATCAAATACAGCCATTGCTAATAACTTGGCTTAATTATTCGCTGATTTATTCATATACATGCAGGCAGATTTAAATTATTTTTAATTATATGGAAAGTTGCAGGCATCTGGGTTTTTTTCCCAGTAAGATCATTCAGAAGTCGGTAAAATCCGCAAACACTTAATTCTTTAAATGACAGTTTTTAATTCATTTGAACTCAGGCTAATTAAAAGATTTGCAGATTGCAACAGTCTAGTCTGTTTTCAAAAGGCAAGCCTTTACATCTACAGCAAATAAACCCAATTTCCCATTCCGGATTAAAGATTCAGCCCCTACTTCAAGTGCAAAACCCTCTTCAGCCTTCACAGGGGAATTAGGGCTGGCAGGAGGCGATGGCAGCGCTCCCCAGCCTCGGGCACGACACACCATCTCTCCAGAGGTCGCAAGCCCACTGCTCCTGCTTGCAGGAAAATCTGGGCACTGGAGGCAGGAACAAGAGCTTCAGCCGGAGCCTTTGGTGGTAACAGCCCGAGCTCAAGCCCCCTCGCCTACCAACGTGGCACGTGAAGGCACGGCCCCCATGGGAGACCCGTTATTGCATACATAAGTGCCGTAAAAATATTAAAAAATATATTGCATACATATATGGAATTGCTTATCTACCCAGGTTCTGCCCTGGAACGTGCCTAGGTGCAGCAAAGCACCTTTGCAGCCAGCGCACACTCCACCGAGCTGCTCACTCCCCTGCTCACTCCTGCTCACCTGAGGAGGTCTCTGCCCAGACGGGAGGCTTTGGGCAGCCCCCCACTGCAGGCAGGCGTGCGCAGGACTGATGTGCAGGTGAGCTCCCAGAGCCAGATTTGGTGCCAGTTGCTTCCTCACTACATTTGAAGGCAGAATCATCACTCTGCAGCCTGGCACCCAGACAACGGACAAAGCCTCTTCTTCATCTCCACAGCCAGGGCTCGGCACCCGCGGGGGTTTCGGGAAGAGCCCGTCCATACCCACTGACCTGCTCGTGCAGCGCTGTGTGAAGGGGGAAACTCGCCCAGCTCTGACGGCCCCTGCAACAACCAAGGGAACCGTGTTGGCCCGGTACCTGCAGAAACACCAGTTTTAACCGATAACTTCCAAAAGGAAAAATCAAGGCATTTACTTATTTTGTAACCAACAAAACCACAGCTGTGGTTACGCTGCAGATCTCACCCCACCCACAGGTACTTTAGCCCTCGCTGATGGATCCCAACGATCCCAACGATCTGACATAGGGAAAGCTGCTCCGGTGGCAGAGCGACAGGTCTGGAGCTGGCTAGAAGCTGGACACTGAAGCCAACATGGCCAGAAATTGTTTTTTTTCTTATTCTGTGCACCAGAGGGTGGGCCAGCTAGCACCGCCAGGATTTGCAAGCCAGCATCAGGACATGCCCTTTCCACCCTAGTGAAGCAACCTGCCAGGGACGTGGCAGAGCCCCCATCACTGGGGGGTTTTGGGTTCCCATCGGATAAGGTGCCAGACAGTCTCATCTAGGCTCCCTTTCCCAGAAGAAGTTGGACCAGATGATCTTTCAAGGTCCCTTCCAACCTGGGCTCTTTTAGGATCGCTAGGGACGTGGAGGCGAGGAAACCAAGGTCCCTTTTGAGTAGGGCAAAACAAGGGTTTAAGGAGGGCAAAGGACCCCATCCCAAAGCACACACATTCTGCTGCTCTCAGTACGTGCTGCTTTAAACGCATGAAAGTCACCAAGTCCTTGAGTGGCATCGACAAAGTTGGGGTTTCAGCATGACACCTTCACACAGCTGCTGGCAATGAGCTGCCTTCACGTACAAATATAGTTAATGCATACAGCGATTGTTGGCTTGATTTCTCCATTTTGAGCGAGTAATGCACATAGCCATAGTAATCAGCCCCTGCCACTGCCTGCCTTCTCTTCTGAAGTCAATTTATGCGTGGCTCTGTGAAGAGGAGTTTACATTTCTCCCGGTCGGAAGGGTAGGCGTGGGAGACCTGGCTCCGTGGTTCTGTGACCTCCTGCAGAAATGACATGGAGTGACCTTGGCTATTGTTCTGTAAGTGGTTTTCCAGCATGTCACATGCATCTGTTACCCACTTATCGACCCACTTGAGTCTACATAAACCAGCCAATATTCTCTTTGCTAAACAGCGGTATTAAAAATGCAACATCAGTGTGCAGTACTATCTGCAAACAAATTTCCCAGTCAAGGTACTAATAGTCTTAAGGTGATGGAAAACCATTTTTGCTGAGTTCATGGGGTTTCTCAGCAAAATAGGTTTGTGGCTAGCATTCACATTAGCATTTTTCCTGCCTAAAGGCAGGAAATCAGATCTTGAATCTGAGGACGTTGAGCTTTTAATGTTCTAAAGATACAAGCATGCCAGAGCCTCTAACACAAGATAACAAAATCCAATTTCACTCGCCTAGCTCAGCCTTTGTAAGTGTTGCTAACTGAGTGCTGCACTCAGGTCCCAGATCTGATCCAAGCTTTATCCCCTTCTAAATGGGTAAAAATAAACTCATCTTTTCTTACCCTTTATGGAGACAAAAACCGCAGAGAAAGAAGTACATGTGTACCATAAAGAACTGAGCCAGGCAGCAAAGATTACCCCGAAAGGACACACAGCAAATGCTACTTTAGTTGTTGGGCTCTTTATAGTAAATAGTGGTGTTTATATATACAATTAATGATTCAGATGGTGTCTTAGACTGAAGACCTGTTCCTGGAAGAAGGAAAAATCCCACCTCCTTCCCCAGAAAGCGCCAAAGATTTTAGAGAGACTGTTGCAAAGAGGAATAATATGTAGAGACTAAGAAAAAGCTCAAAGCTATTGTGCTATTTGTAGTTGTTAGACAATTGCTTGTGTAATACACAGAATGCCTCACTGAATGGAGCTGGCCATGTACGTGAGCTGTGGAAAGCAACTTTAGACGGCAGTAAAACAGGTTTTGACCTAAATTGCCGCGTTTAACTTTACCTTGGGCTAAGCACAAGTGCAGAAGCCAGCAGAGCCCAGCTGGCATCTGTAACCCACTGAATCCCGCAGCTCATCCCTAGGCTGTGGGGCATCACTGTAACTGCCCAACAAAAAATGACCAGTTTGTGTCAGCGCATGAATGGTCTTTGTTTAATATTTCAGTCCGGCAGAGTTCTCATCCGAGCACACGTCCTTGTTGGACTTGCCTGGGACTGACAATGTTTAATGAGCCTGGGAGAAATACAGGAAAATGTTATCACTGAACAACAGACAGAGACTAATGCCAGGCTTCAGCTACTCGATTTAAAAATTTTATCGCACTTCAACACTGCAATGAATGGAAAATACTTCCCAAAGATTAGCACCACTCCTCCTATCTCTCCTCTAATCACTTTCTACCTTAAGTTCTGGGAAAAGGAAGAGTTTTGGGGAGGTGACAGTGGAGGGGACACTGCGGTTTCTGTCGTGCAAGCCATCCCACGCCGCTTTGCCCGTGGGGCAAAAAGCGCTCCCATGGCCCGACCACGCATGGCTGCTGTGGCAGCTTGAACCGCACACGCGGTGCTAACACCGCACACGCCATGGGAGCCTTCTCACAGAATGCAAACATCGACTTTCCAAACACTTTCCCTCCAACCTGAGACTTACTGACATAAACCATCAGTTTGCCCTCAACAGGACATTAAGGAAAGACAGAGGAGACTTGACAAGTGTCACCCCGCATCAAACAGTGAAGCCACCTCCCGCAGAGCTGTGCCTCAGGACTGGCACTCACCTGGGCTTGGCCAGGGGGCTTTCCACCCTCCAGCAACAGTCGTTTGCACCCTCCTTGTGCACAGACTTGGTAAGCTAATTAACTGGCTCTGCAGTGCAGGTCTAGCTGCCATCCCTTCTTCTCACCGACCTATGAATAAACATAACAGTATCACCAGGCCTCGAGTAGTTAGATTTATCATAAACAAGGCTCAGGAGCAGGAGGGAAAGGGGGATGGAAAAAAGTGTCATTTGAGTACTCTGGGCTTCAGAAATAGAACTAAAATGGGAGGCTGCGCGACCTCGCTTCAGCACCTGCGTGCGTAAGCACTCCGCTTGCAGCGATGCGATTAGATGCTATTTTTCCCCTGGGGGCTCTGCCTCGTTCTGCATAAGAGATAGTCCTGCGTGGGGAGGAAGGCAGTCGTGGGGAGGAAGGCAGTCGGGCGGCGAGCGAAGGAGACGCTGCTGTCTGCATGTCCCTTTCCACTCTTCTGCAGAAGCTGCCTTCTGTATGAGTCAGAAGTGGGAAAAGATGATTTTAAGATTCAAGTAACCGCTTGCTGCATCAGTATGTCAGGAGGCTTCGGGCTTCACCACAAAGTACCTGCGTGATGGCAATCCAGATGTTTACACCAAGTTTTAGACAGGCAGCTGCCACATCTGGCTTTGTTTTCTGTGCCACCAGGTTGAAACCCCCCAGTTTGCGTGGAAGCACGTGGAAGTCCCGTGTGCCAGGGCTGCAGCCTAAGCCACCAAGAGCTACATTCTTTGGAGCTACAGAAAGTGTATCTGTGCATGCTACGAAGCATCATGGACTAAGAAATGGAGGCTTTCAACTTTTCATGTAAGGAGTCCCAAATCAGCAGTTTACGCCAATTTTTGGCATCTTGATTCTCGGTCAGCAACATGAAGGTCATCGTTATGCAGGTGCCATAACGGCGAGCACCATACTGGAACGAACGGGAAAGGCCATACGTTAGATATTTTATCTTCATCTGTTCAATTACATACAGGCGGAGGCTCTTCACACATACCCAAGTGTTGGAGCGCAGTCTCAGCAGCAGCGTGTGATGGAGCAGTTGGAAGCTGCAGCTGTGTTCTGCTCACGCCGGGAGAGGCAGGAGCAGCCTCCGGCACCGCGCACAGTCCGGGAGCCTGCAAACCTCGCCAGGGAGCGCAGCCACCTTGGAGGGTCGCACGCATCAAGCCAGCCCAAAGATCGCACGCTCTGAGCACACCACGCCTAAAAATACACAGCACTTCAGCCACGGACGTTAAAGAGGTGAAGGAGTGACAGCAGCCTCACGGTGCAGAGAGGATGCTGCTCCCCAGCACACTAACAGCCCCCCACACCCCCCGATAAAAACGACTTCTGCGCTTGCAGAACACAAGCAAGGCATCAAGGCACTGCCTTAGTCTTTGCAGAACGCAAGCAAGGCAACAGCACAAAACCTTGAAGCCAAGGGGCTTTTTGGTGTTGAAGCAAACCGTTAAACTGCCACCGAAGTGAACACAATAGCTCTCCAAGATTTCCTGCTGCCTTAGAAAGCCACAACAAAGTTGTATTGATTCATCTCATCCTGAATATAAGAAAATTAAAAGGCTTCTTTTAAAACCAGATTCACTTCCAATTGCTCAATACACAATAAAAATAACCCAAAGTCATTTTTCTAAGCTTTATCCTCAAAAGATAAAAAGGGAAACAATTAAGGCACTTGATACAACACACAAGCAAGCAGAAATGGCTCCTGACTGTGGCCCCTCCCCTCCAACCAAGATTAAACAAAATATATTGCAACTGAGCAGCACAGGATTTCTTCCCCCGGGGCTTATCAGAAGCCTCTGGATTTTTAAATTACAATAGCCTTCTATTCCCTTCAAAGGTTATGGGACATTCTGGCTGTACTGTAAAACACAACTGAAATGCAACACTGCAGTATCAATATAAGCAAATAACACAGCCAGACAGGTCATTCTGAAGTACCGCTGAGCCAAAACGACAGCTGCTTACTTACAAAATTAGTTTTTAATAACTTAATACAGTGCAAAACCCTAAAACATATCGTTAGCTCAGTTACTCTGAAGAAAAATGTAACTAATACATCATTTGCTCTCTCACGTAAAGGCTTAGCTATGTATGGGTAAACCAAGGGCTACCCACCCCTGCTATGTGGGAGATCCCAGCAGCAGGGGGGGGATCTTCTTGTTATCTCTGTTTGTTCTCCATGCAGAGATAACCTTTTCAAAGATGAACTTTGGCCCAAAGGAACAGGATCCCACAGAATTTAATCAGCATGTATTAACTGACAACCCACAGGCTGGACTGGGAACAGAGACTCTGTATCACGAGCCAACCACATCTAAAGAAAATTGCAGTCGATTATTATACTACAGTAGCTGAGCCAAGGAAATCGGGGACTTTTCCATGCCTATCAATGCCTTTAGGATCTTGTGACACAGTCTCCTTTCCCTGCACTCTCCCCCTATTTTTTATTCCCAAAGCATAACCAGTGCTGGGCATAACTCATGGAAAAACCCCAAAAGCAACGGCAGCGGCTCTCTCCCTCGGCTTCCCATGCTGCAAGGAGAAATATGGAAGCACCTTCACCACAGTTCTCAAGCACTGAAGAGTTTTGATCCAGAGCTTTAGAAAGACACTTTAAAACCCTGCAAGCAAGCGGTGCTTTCAAAGTCCATGGAAGCCACACGAGCCCCAGTGCCCGCTGCCCAGTGACACGCTGCCCTTGGGTTTGTTGCTTGTTTCTTTAAGCGCCCCAGAGGTTTCTATCACACACAGGACACACTACGCTGCCTCCAGGTCTGGGATCGAGTACTGGCTCAAGAGATACTTCAGATCATTCCCAAATATGCTTCAAGGTGCTTTCTACCTTCATTCCTGCCCCCATATGCTACATAAAGTCTTTCCTCAGGGTCGTACAAAGGCTCAGCTATTAGCCCGACAGCTTTGGATTCAGCTTCACAAGCGCAACGCTACGCGTGGTTGATACAACGAGGTTGAACACTTCCCAATTGCCGTTAATTGCTTCCCAGTTGCTTGCTTGCCTAGACCATGGCCAGTTTTGTCCCTGCAGTCCCGTTTCCCAGGTTAGGTCACAGCGGCACGGCAAAGGGGTCACAGCGGCACGGCAAGGGGGTCACAGCAGCACGGCAAAGGGGTCACAGCGGCACGGCAAGGGGGTCAGAGCCGGCATGGCAAGGGGGTCACAGCCGCCAAGGCACGGGGGTCACAGCCAACACGGCAAGGGGGTCACAGCCAACATG
>JAVJGJ010000014.1:118061171-118074610 GCA_035590215.1 Microhierax caerulescens | reverse complement strand
CGGCAAGGGGGTCACAGCCGGCACGGCAAGGGGGTCACAGCCGGCACGGCAAGGGGGTCACAGCCGGCACGGCAAGGCTACACCTCGGTGGTAGGCAGACCCCATTCCTTCCCTCCCAGCCAGGTGCCTTACCCCAACACCATCTGTCCCGTTTGCTTCCCCAGTCAACATTGACAATACTTAAGGCTGAAGGAGAAAACTGCTGCCCCACTAGCATTGTTACTAGTTTTGTTTTGCCTTTTTAGTGGTTTCTCCACAAACATCCCATTTAGAAGGGAAGATACGGGCAGAGGGAAGAATGCAGCGTGCAGTGATGCTCTGACACATTCTCCTGAAATGCTAGTGGGGCAAACGCCACAGAAGTTTTAACAGAAATGTATCAGTAGACTTGTGTATTTCCAAAGACACCCTTAGTAAAAAAAAATATAAACAAATGGTTATGAGCAAAGTGGCTGCAATATTTCCAACACAGAACCCAACAATAACAGGTCAGGAAGACAGACTGTAAACACATCGATGGCAGCAACACAGTGCATGAGGCCTCCAGTGATTCCCCAGCTCCCATTTTCAGACAAAAGCTAACGGTCATAAAAAACCCAAACCCCAACCAACCAAAGCAAACTCAACCCAGAACAAACCCCACCTTCCAGGCTCCAACTTGCTTTTAGTTTGGTCAGAAAGCCAGGCAGGCGCAAGGGGAGGCAGGGAGAGCTTCCAATCCCGTACACAAGACACTACTGCCAAGCGCCAAACACGCTGGCTGCTCTTACTAACTCCCCTTTACAGGAATCATCCCTAAGACACCCAGATGTTCCAGCTGACCACAGCTCCTCAGCCAGGACCACCAGTTAAGTCCCAGCCAAACGGCAACAGGACAGAAGGGACACAAGCTCGTTCCTTGGCAAGGGTTTGACATCCTGCAACTGCCAGCCTGAGTTCTCGGAGAGGCTGGACATAAACATGAGGATCATGCTACCTTGTTATTTCTGTCCCAAAAGGGAGACCCTCTTTGGTAAAGGTGCCTAATTTTCCCAGCAGTGAGCAGAACCACCAGACCGCTGTTCCAGCAGTGGGGAAGCACCTTGCCCTGCTTGCCAGGCACGGTCCGGGACTACCGGGATATTTACATCAGCAGCTACGCAGTTTTCAGTGCGGCATAATTCAGCCTCACTACTCACCCCTCATTTCCATGTACTGCTAGGAAAGCAGCCAATGCAGATCGGACTAGGGTAGAGAGAGATGAACGTGTCACTGGGGATATAAAGCGAGCAGGCTGCAGGATGCTCCCAGTCTGATCACGCTGCAGAAGGGAAATTGGTGAGAAGGAGTTGGAAAGGAAGCCTGTTCCAGACAGCGAACAAATCCGAAGATTTCAAAAGTAACCAGATGGGAATGCATGGAGGAGTTTTTATATATAAAAGCCAACTTTGCAAGGTTGAAAGCATTTTTTGTGAAATAAGTACTTGCCTAAAAATACTTGATCTTTGGCTGCCAACAATAAGCTCTAAGAAAAGGGAGCAGAGAACTTCTTCTTACATCTTCACAAGAACACTTACAGCAAACCTGTAAAGCTGAGTATCACAGTTTCAGCCGAGTTTATCCCTTTTTTTTGACCTGCACTTATTCCAGAAGAGTGCACTGCTAGACAACTCGTAGAGAACTAGACACATACCTCTGAATCAAGAAAATTGTCAGCATAAACAAACCATAAATCCTAACCAGCAGTTAACACTTTCGCCACTGCTGAAGCTGTAGTGTAAGTGGTTTTCAGACTTCTTTACCCTGAATTTTAACACCACCACTAAATAAATTCTACTACTCACAATCAGTACGAAATACCTCCTGGCATGTCTCCCAAAGACCGTATCAGCTGACTGTCATATTGCTGGTGTTAAACAGGGCTTACATTTAGGGTCACTTCCTACAGCAAGGCCATGCTTTGTGTCTGTCCAGCTCTGCAGTCCCATTGTTTGTGCAGGACATTAACTTCATCCTGAAATTAAGAAAATTCCAGCCCAAGTTTCACAGGCCTGGGAGGAAAGGGTTTTTTTTGCTTACATTAAGTTGCCCGTGCTAGCACAAATACACAGCACAGATATTTTGAGCAGACTAATAAGACAAAAATTGCTCTGCCTTGATAATAAGGGGTAAGTGTAGGGGGAGGACAACGACACTATGGGAACTGTTTCAGGAAAAGCTTCATGTTACATCTTCTGCGCAGGCGAGGATGATCAACTGCACAATTCAGAAGTCAAGCGTTCCAATTCCACAGCCTGTTGTATCCCAGAGCTGGGAGAGGTTCCACTACCAGACCCAAAAGCACACAAGAAAATCTTCCTAATTGCAATACAGGATCGAGGCTTCACCGGGGAGAAACAAGTGACAGGCACTGTCACTTAGAATCAGTGGTGGAAGATAAATGGAGAGATGGAGAAGTAGGGGAAAGTGAAAGCCTAAAATAAACCACTAGCAGGGAAGGAGAAAAAGATCAAAGAATGCAGAAGCGAGACCATAGAGAAGGGGGGTGGTAAGACGAAGACAACATACAACAGATGATGAACTGAAGAGCATCAACTCCAAACTGTTTACTGTCTCATTATCCCCCAAGAGTACAGCAAAATGAACTAGAAAGCACAGAAAACACATGCTACAGAAACCCGCTGTTTTTACAGCAGGACTGAAATAACATACAAAGCTATATAAAGCCACGTGCTGAATGGAAAGCTTTCTCCAGATGATGTAGAAGAAGAGGCATCTACTTTCACACAGAAGTACCAGAGTACCCAGTAAGGAGAGGCGAGGGTGCTCTGAACTAAGACAGCTCGAGTCTCTGCACTTGCAAAACGGGCAGTTGACAACCTGACATAACACAGATAATTAAAAATTGACTCTCTGGAAGAGCTGTTGTACTGGTGCCAGCTACCCTCTGCACTAAATGAGGAAGCCTGTGGGGAAAGCAAAAAAAGTCCAATAGCATATTGGATACAGCATGCAACAACTATAAAAACTGCACAGGGAACCTTATTACAGAGCTATTACGAACACTGATGATATCAGGATGCCTAAAAGCAAAACGCCAGAATGCAGCTATTTCTCCGCACGAATTAAGTATAAAAATCTACAGGTTTTCCTACAGTGAAGAGCACTACATTTTGAATAAAGTTTTAAATGGACATCAGTGTATTTGCTAGTTCTGTTAGCCACTATTCATTCCCAATTGGAAGAGCACTGCCAGGAAAGAACACAGAAATGCTGTCACAGCAGCTTGATGTGTCCACGCATTTGTTTGCTATGCAACTGGACAGGGTTCAGCAACACTTGGCTTAGAGCAGCATACTGAGCAGCATCTTTAACCACAGAGCGGGGGAACCCCAAATAAAACTAAAAAACAATCAATATTTATATGCCATGCTTATTACTCTGGATTCTATCATGTAAACTCCAAAGATTTGTTTACCATTTTCTGGTGACATGAATCTTACTGCTGCATAACCTTGCTCTGGTGAGCAGCTTGACATTCTTGCCCTCCTATTCCATCATTCCAAAACAAAAGTCAGACCAGCATTTATCAGTTAAATTAGTATTACACTTGACATTTCCTACTGGAATTTCTTTACATGAGCAGTTTCTGGCAGAAAAGGAGCAAACCAAACATTTACTTACCCTTTCCCCGTGACCAAGAGACTTAAACAGAAATGAACTCATGTCTGCAAATTTACTTAGACGCTCTAATTTCTTAACCTGTTAGACCAAATTAAAAATTTATGGTTAACCAAGCTTCCCTTCCCAACTGTTTCTGCAAAACTAACAAACCCCCTCAATTCAGCAATTCTGATATTTGGGTTTGACCTTCCTAAGCTATAACTGCATTTAATGCAGTAAGGGCTCCAATCTGCATGCCTTGTGCACGAAGCTGGCACTCATCCCTGTGATTTACCTCTCTTAACAGAATACATAAACCACAGAAAATAAAGCGGCTATTTTTATTTTATTTTTTTATTCCCCTGGTCTTCAGAGACCAGAACAATATCTATAAACCTTACCTGTGGTTAAGTTATAAAAGCTGTATTTCAGTAACAGGTTAAAATAGATACCACTCATCTGATGGTGTATAATCACAACAGAATGTACGAGGCTGTACTTAGGCACGAGTTGAACAGACTCAGTAAGGCACGTCTATTACACAACTGAAAAACAAAGAATCTCAAGTATTTTAAAATCCAGCCATTACAAACTAAGACACAAATAAAGGCAAAAATGCTACAGCAAAAGATACACATTAGATCACCCGAAATGCTGGTAGTTCTACCAAAATATGGATACTAATGAAATAGTTCTACCAACTGCTAAGAGACATGTTATTCATGTCACGTGTAAACTAAGAACAGGAAAGTGTTCTGCCCCTCAAAAGTGTGCATCAAATTCTAGTACTAGTCTTTCATATGAAAGCATATTTTTCAAAACACAAAATTACCTGAATAGTTATACTATGAACAATACATGAAATCCTGTTGGTGTGCAGGAGAAAACGACAGTGCTGACAATAGCCAGCACATACCAGATAGAAGTATCAAAAAAGTGCAGATCTTTTTAAAGAATGAAAAGAAGTGTAGGATTAGGAAAGTATTATCTAGTATTTAAGAAATATTTATACATTCATGTATTTCATTTTAGCATGCTTTCCCTAATTGTTGCTACTGGCTGAGAAGTCATTTAAACGTATTCTACTTGCTCAAATTCATGTCTCCCCATATCGAGAAACTCCTCTTTGAAGCACTTGCACAAATATGCTGATAAACACAGCTTTCAATGTAGCATGTTCCAATTGATATCCATTTTATTTTTATGTTTGCATCTGAGACATCAGGAAGCACCACTGCACAAATAATGTTAATCAGAAGAGGCAAAATTAACAAGATTAAGTTATAAAAGTGCTTAGCCTATAAAGCATGCTGCTTGCCAGACCACCAACAGAAGAATATACAGACAAAAAAAGTTGACAGTGACTCCTATTTTACTTTATGTATCCCTGTATATATTTAGGAAGGTTAGTCACTAGCAAAAGTTGCGTTCAGCTCCCAATACAGATGGTAATAGTTCTTACCACGATCACCAGAAGACCTATTTGCTATCCAGTAGCTCAGTTCTTTTGGACCAAAGCTTCCACAATTAACTACTTTTTCCTTCTCAGCTTATAGTTAGGCTACTTTAATTTTAGTTTGGTTTTTTTTGTTTTTGTTTTTGTTTTTTTAATCAAACAGTATGCAAGCTTCAGGTTTAAAAATCTTTACATATATTCATACATATGTATATACTACTAGAAGTCTTAACAGAGCCCTATAAACTGAGGTTCACTGCCTCTGCACTTAACTTGCCACCACTTAGACTGTGAATCATTGCAATCATATTGGAGTGTTTGTTCAGTTCTTCCTTCTGTAGTTTCACAAGTGCTTCTTTTTCTTCCAAGCGTCCTTCCAACTGGGATTTTTGAACTTCCAGAGAAGATGCCTGTAGAAACAAACAAAATGTTCTGATTTCCTCCATTATCAACTGAAAACCACACAATACAATGAATGCTGAGTGGCCTGGCGGTGAATTTAAGCAAGTAATTAAAAAGCAGTTTTAAAATTACAAGTTTGTTTCAAAAAAAATCTCTCAGTTATACAGGTGGTGCACATGAATGACTACAGCTACTGCCACTCTTCAAAACGTTAAGATACTATGGGAAAGCACCAACCCCCGTGTTATCACAGTCCTATTTAAGCAGAAGTGTTCAGAGTTCAACCATCCACATTTCATTTCAAGCCCCACACAGTAGGTATTTACTGGGAACAAGGGAAATATTTGCTACATATGGATAATCTTGCCTGGAGAGATTAGACTTTGCTTCCAGGGAAATGGAATTATAGTAAATGCATTTGCCAGACGGCACACTTTTGTTATTTGCTGATCAGTTTGCAAGAAAGATGAAGCTCTGCCTTGTGAGTTTACAGGGAGCCTTACCTACAGGCAAGAACATACAGGCTGCACTAAAGTTTCAGGGATTTAGTTTTGGCTTTTTTAAACACTACCCTGTTAATGTGGTATAGCCAAACTGGTCTCTCTCTTGAAAAAAGACACTATTTTTCTTAGAGATAAAACCAGATATTTTATTAGCATTTCAAAGACCAAATTCAGATACATTTTGGTGTGTACATAAGTAGCATATGTACCTTAATTCAGAACATAAGGGGAGAAAGTAAGCCAATCTGTATTTTACAGTAGTCAAAACTACTGAAGAGCAATGTGCTACTTACGCAATATTGTACTACAGGTTTATTCTTTGTTCCTTCCAAACATTATCTACTCACACACCATGCCTCATACAGCCTCATCAGAACCTGACCTTGACTACTTCTCTCCTAAATTCAAGTTCTGCGACTCAAAACTCAAAAGACATGCAATTAAAGTTGAGAGAATTTGTTCTTGTCCACTACACAGACTACTCTAGATTCTTTACCTAATTTACTGCTGAACTATTGATTTCCCAACGTCATCAGTTAAACAGAAACCTAAAATTCCAGTCTCTAGAACGCAGGTGCAAATAATTCCTTACCTTGATACTCAGTTCTTTCCTTGCTTGCTCTGTTTTACTTAATTCCTTTCTAAGCATATCTATAGTTTGTTCCATATCTGTTTTTTCTTTCTGCTGAGCTTTCAGTTTTTCTTCCAGAACTTTTATTTTCTGTTGCAAGGCTTAAGAAAACAAACACATTAAAAGATGAGTTGCCAAACTTAAAAGAGATACTGCACTGCCTGGGAAACAAGTTTGAGAGGTTTTTGTTGTTTTTTTAATGTTTTGTTTTGGGTGGGGTTTTTTGTTTGTTTATTTTTTGTGTTTTTTTTTTCTTTTTTAGACTCAACCTGGCTGCTAATAATTGAATTACTGAGTAGTGCCACCTACTGCTAGGCTTTAGCGGTTGTTTCCAGTTATTTGCAGAAAACTTAAATTTAAGTTCTTGTAATTTGCAGTTCCTACAGAAAATAGTTCTGTGCTATAGACGTGCTGAAAAAAGATCCTGAAGGGACATACGATGATGTGCAGAGATTCAGTGAGGTTCATATAGTCTGGGAAATTAAATTTGTGTGTGCTTTCAAAAAAAAAAAAAAATAGAAATCTGTATTTGTTACATTCAACTGTTTAAATTATGTATCCCTGGCTAACTGTTAAGGTTTACAAGTTACTGGTAAGATACAGCTGCTTATCTAGCGCCTCTAATAACACCTGGTTAATCTAGTTAGTTCTCTAGGTTCAGTGACCTTTAGGTAAGTGACTTACTTGCTATTTTGTCACCTCTCTCCTGTAGCTGTTGCTCTAATTCTTTTCTGTGATGTTCAGTTTCTACCAATTGCGCAGCAGTCCTAAAGTTGCAAAGAAATAAATTTTAATGATCAAAATGAGATACGCTGCTATTTCTTTGTCCTAAGAAGCTAGAATGATTTCTGTTTAACTTCCAGTTGTGTCAGGAGCTTCAAATGATCAAACCTATGAATCCGCCAGCTATGAGCACAGACAGATTTTATTTCCATTTTCTCCCATTAAAAAGTAATTTCCCTTCTCTGATCATAGAGCCACCATCGAAACTACTGAAAAGGTTGATTCCTGGAGCTTAAACACCAGAAACTGTCGCTTTTGATTACAGCCACAAAGCATTCAAAATGCCCTGACAGAACTGAAGGTGTCATTCAACCCAACTCAAAATTCACTGCTATTAGTGACTAAGGCTGCTGGGGCTTTAGCTATTAGTATGCTCCTCAATCAACAATACCACTAGTAAAATGTTGCAGGTCTTATCCATGCAAGCCCACTTATGCATAAAGATTTTCCAAGACCGTTCTGAACATCTTCCAGATTGTTGCACAACACTCAGTATACATTTCATACGACATTGCTGTAGCCCGTATATGTCTGCTTCAGCCTTTGCTAGTTAGGATAATTATTTTGCTTCCACAATCATTTAATATAGAGGTACTGTCATCTACCAGCATTATAGCTATAATCCCAGTTCTTTATACTCTGTGAAGCTAATCTACTTTTTCCATTACTAGCTAGCCTAATTTCGAAGGCATATTCTCTCTGCCACTTGCCTTGCCTAGATGGCATCTGCTGTCGCTTATTTACTTGTTTATCCACTTCCTACCTACCAGTTTCTAAGCTGCAGCCTCTAGCAAGACAGGAGGGAATATATTTCCATGGCCTCCATCTTATTTGTGGCAGTTCAAGCATACCTACGTAATAACTGCTCCCCCGACCCAGCTTTAGAGAGGGGCAGCTTTTATCAGAATATCTCCCAATTACACTGAGCTGCATACTGCGTCAGCAAAAGTAAGTGTCCAAATTTATTCCGAAGTGAACTGATGTATCTGTATGAAATTTTTTCCATTTGAATCAGAATTAAAGGCAGTGATTGGGACTGCTCTGATTACTGACAAGGCAACAGCCTGGAAGGATGAACTAAACTTTGCAAATAAAACCAAGTTTTATTTCTAAACTGAATACAAGGTCTGCCTGTAAGCATATTTTAAAAGTTATCTTCTGCAAAATTAAGTATTAAAGAAAAACTCTCAAAGAGGAACCTTATTCCCTAGGTTATATTGGTGAAAGGTACATCAGACCTCTGTTTTAAGCCATCAAAAAAGGAAAAAATTATAGTTAGTCCTCAAGAAGATGTAAGTAATGCTAGTTTCATGGTTGAGGAATGACGTTTTATACCACAGACAGAATACCAGCCATCACTACTTCCAATATATTTATAAAATGTATCAGCTTAGCAGGGTTGGGTGTTTTTTTTTCCCGATCTATAACATTACAGAGGAACCTCGAGGCTAAAAGGGAATACGTGAAAATCCTTGGGTGGTAACAGGATTTAAGAACTCAACAACAACCAAAAAAACCCTCCCCCGACAAAAAAACCTAAGAATTGGGTTGTTTTCATTGCTCTTTAATTCCTATTGTCACCGAAGCCTGTAGGTATTCCTCCCTGCCCCCAACCAATAACAGCAGCAAACAAAATAAACCACCAAAGTCACTACTATGGATTTTCATCTGACATACACATACAAAGCAATGAAGCGTATTTTGCTTCCACTAACTCCATTTCTTAGATGTTACTTAAAGCACAGTTGAAAAATTGAGACTAAAATGCTGTTTAGTTTTATGGTTTATCTTTAATTTGCTTTAATGAGACTGAACTTACCTGTCATTCTGTTGCTTGAGTGATTCATTTAGTTTCTTCACTGCCTCCATTTGCTTATTTAGTGAATTGCATGTAATCTGTAGATCTTTATATTGTCTTTCAGTTGTTTCATACCTACAAATTAATTACAGGGCTGTGGTTGAAGGCTCTAAATACTTTTGAAGAGCTATTACTCTAATAGTTTGTCAAATAAAAATACTTAACATGTCTGCAATCAGACCACTCAAGGTAAAGGCAAGGTGTTTGGGGGGTGGTGGTGGTGGTGGTGGTGTCAGTTCAGGATTTTCTGGTGGTTGTTGTTTGGGTGTTGGGGTTTTTGGGGTGGTTTTTTTTTGTTTGTTTGTTAAATGAACATACTTGGAGCAAGAATAAAATAAAAAACAAAACCAAAAAACAACAAACCAAGCTTCAGTGGATCCCTTACATACCCTTGATTATTAACTACCAGGAAACAACCTTCCTCCATTAGAAAACTCTTAAGAACCAACAAAACATACAGATGCCTTTAGAAATTTGATATATACAAACTGTTATAAATTAGCTATTTGCTGTCATCTTTTAAAGCACCCTTTGAGTCAGTCTATGACCTCCAATTGTCTTGTGATACTAAAAATGATTCAATGTGCATTTAATACAAGTTTATGAAGCAGATATCACACTCTGAGCAAATGTGTTCCTACTAAAAGAAAATTCTCTCCCCTGGTGTCAGTTATCTGATTGTTTTTATGGAACAGCATATTTGAAGTGTGCAGATCGTTTAGAAAGCAAGTTTTTGCTTTATAAACACATTATAAGGTTTATAACACATTATAAGCTATTTCTTCCTATTTTGGAGAATTTAAATCTATTAGATACTAGACAGAGGCTGTTCTATTTCACATGAACTAGTCAAATAAGTGTTCACCGAGCATATGGCTACATACAATTCAAGCAAAAAAAGAAGGCACTTCCCTAGGTGACCATACTAGATACTGACTCAAGAAACCCCATAATGGAAAAAAGTTTTATATGTATTTCCTCCCTCAGTGCCTCCCTTAGAGGCAGAAATATGCCTCCAAAATTGTCTCATATAATACCTGCTACCCATTATTAAGCAAGAAACTTGCTCTCAATTTAATCAGCTTCTTTGCCTTGCTGACACCTAGTGACAGGGACAGCTCATATGAGCTGAAAAGCCAAAGTTCTTTCAAGCTTTTCTTCTTCCAAAGCACATTCTATTTTCATAAACATAAAAAATAGTTTCTAATTTTACATACTTTTTGTGTCTCACACGTCCTTTTTGAGCTTAAGATCATAAAGAAATAATGCTTATAAATAAATAATTTAGGACATGCAAGTGCCTCCATCCTTCCTGCCTCACTTTTACCTAATTTCAGTCAAATTTGCTATAGAAGTGATCAAAGATGCAAGCTCCTACCTCATGCAGACATGCAGTTAATGGCTGCTGCTCCAGATTATTTATAGCATGTCAAGACAGCATGTAAGATGAAAGAAAGACGCCAAGAATATGGTATAATACTAATAGAAACTAAGCATTGTTGATTTTTCTTAGAGAACAATGCTCCCTTTTATATCAAGTTCACGCTATTTCCTGAACTGGACCTTCAACTTCAGTTCTTGTTTCATTTAACACATTAACTTCTTGAATGACTTAAGTTAACCTCATTGACAAGCATATAGAAGAAGGAAAAGAAAAACATTTTTTTCACTTAAAAAACATGAAGTAGCATGTAATGCTTCCCTTCTAACATTCTTAGTCCAGTAAAAAGGGCTTCACTACTCTTTGAATACAAAGTACTTGCTTCAAGATCTTATGTGCCTTACCTCTGAAGAAGATCAACAGAGGATTTTTTCAGTATTTCATGTTCTTCAGCAACTGTTTGTAATTTCCTGTTGTGCTGAAAGAGCTGTTCAATATCAGTCTGTGCTCTTTCAGATTCTACCTGCTGAGCTTTCAGCAAATCATTAAGTTCTTCATTTTTTCGTTCTGCATCCTTCAACATTGCAGCAAGAGTTCTTGCCTTTTGAGTGGAAAGATAACCCCCACAGTTACAAGCAATTCTGTTTCACAAGTCACTTTGTAATAAGGCATACTTCAGGCCATAGATCTACTGCTAAAATGCCATCAGCTACACTAAGAATACTATTTCTCTCACCTAATATTAACCACAAATTAATTTTTTCACTAAATTCCTTTAAGCTCCCTTTATAGACAGTGTATGGGGAGAGGGAAGAAAGTAAAAGATGATACATTTTAGGTATGGATTTAGTAATCTGTAGCCCAATCTTTATTGTAACGTTTAAAGAATAGAAATTATTCTCAGTGTTCAATGCATACCTCAAATATATACCACGCAGAAGCAACCTTTGTTTGAAATTTCATCTTCGACAAGTTCTTAAAGGGTACAAACAGGCAACGGTTTTCCTATACCAGCAAATTCTACATAGAATAGCGGCTTTATTTTTAAGATTACTACAATTAAATTAACACTTATGGCTGATGAACAACTGTCACTACAGGAGGTTACTTTAGCAAACTTCCCACAAGGGAAATGGACATTAGAAGAAAACTGTTGCAAACAATCTAGAGGAAAACAGGATGTTTATGATGAAAATTAAGACTGCCCTAACTTGCAAGCGTAACTTACAGCTAAGCAGTATAGAGTTCCATCACATGCAATCATAGGTAAAGCTACCCACACAATTATTAGTCCCACCTGGGTCCCAGAAGGAAGCTACTTACCTCAGTCTCAGCTTGGGCTCTCTGACATCGGTACTGAGCCATCAGCCTGTCAGCCTGAGCCAGAGCTGCTGCCTTGGCTTCCAAAAGGTCTTGCAGCCTCGTTTCTTTAGACTGCAGGCAAGAAGAACATGTTTCATGAACGCTTTCTGAATGCACAGACAGCAACATACCCAGACACGTTAGGCTGTACTCACTGCTAACGCTGACAGCTTCTGCTCGTACACATCCATTATATCAGATATCCTCATATCGGTGAACGGCTCCTTCATCTGTGAAAGGAGTTTCCAATTACTGTTTGGAAATTTGCAAATTTGTACTTACTTCGCCAGGTAACTGTGCCTAAAGAGCTCAGTCCTGTGAATCCTACCTGTCCGCCAGCTTTTTCAGCTCAGACTATCAGTCCAGCACTGCGAAAGAGTAACATCACCCTCTAAAATGATTCCCCTTGGTCTAATCTTTGGTGGAGAATTAGCAGTCCCCTCATAGGAAACCTGAAGTAATACATCCAAATATTAACAGCACAAAATACATGTGGCTAAAAATCCTTATTCATACTCCATAGCCTTCTCAACATACAGATTATCAGAAAAGGCCCAGGAAAGTTGTTCTTAAAGGCTAGTACCCAGAACAGAATTACTATGTTAACCACTGACTTGCTAAAGGAAATTTACCATATATGACACAACATGTCTGAGGCATATATTTATTAAAATATATGCCCAAGTCAAGTGAGACTGCTACTTGGTGATTTCAGGATATTTTTTCTTAGGCAGTGCTACTGTAACAGCAGTTTTGAACAGCTGTGGATACATGCTGATACATGCCAAGTGCGAGCCACCCCACCTACTGAGAAGCTACCTCTCTGCACCATTGTAACCCATTAGATAAGAATTTTTTTTGGCATATTAACAGCATCCCCCACATAGCTCCAGTTCTCATTTTCCTGTCCCTGAAGTAGGAAACAAGTTTCTTTTTCTGCTTGCAAACTTGCCAGCTCTATGTCCTTTTAGATACTACTACTGTAAGAAATGCTTCTAGAAGTTCCCTTCGCTCTTGTTGTACGGTAACACTAATAAAGTGTTTTCTGAGTACTTTTTAATTATTATTCTTACATACATTTGAGCTTCACAAAACACATGGAGTGCACGGAGATGAAGTACCGGATATTTTAAGTTAATGTGCCTAATGATTTTTAAAGGAAAAGTCTACTAATTAGAAGGTCGAAGAAAAGATTCGCTCAATTCGTCGATCGCTTTCTCCCTTGAAAAATCAAAGCAGCTTTACAATCTGTCACGTCCCTGGGAGGTGCGGCACTAGTCGGGCACCCGTGGGTGCCCCGAGCTGCGCGGGGACACAGACCGCGCTGCGCCTCCGGGCTGCACGGCCGGCCCCGGCAAACAGCCGCGGGGGGAGAAGGCGGCGGCAGCGCCCGCAGCCAGGCAGCGCCGGCTGCCGGGGCC
>JAVJGJ010000014.1:118043053-118060099 GCA_035590215.1 Microhierax caerulescens | reverse complement strand
GGCGCTGGTGGGGCCGCACCTCGAACCCTGGGGTCAGTTTGGGCCCCTCAGGCCCAGGGGGACGTAGGGGGCTGGAGTGTGTCCAGAGCCGGGCAGGGGGCTGGGGGTGCTCAGCCTGGAGGGATCATAGCACTCCCTACTGCTACCTGAAAGCGGGTGGTAGGCAGGTGGTGGTCAGTCTCTTCTCCCAAGTAAGAAGCAACAGGACAGGAGGAACCAGCCTCAAGTTGTGCCAGGGGACATTTAGATTGGCTATTAGGAGAATTTTCTTCCCCAGAAGGGTTGTCAAGCGCTGACACAAGCTGCCCAGGGACATGGCTGAGTCACCATCCCCGCAGGTCTTTAAAAGCCATGCAGCCATGGCACTAAGGGGCATGGCTCGAGGGTGGGCTTGGCAGTGTTAAGGTTTACAGTTAGACTATCTCAAGGGTCTTTCCCAACCTACATGATTCTACGATATCAAGCTGTTATCAGTCACTTTGTTCATTTTCCCAATTTGCATACTGTTCTTTTAAGCCAGAAAAAAACAGAAGCAATCATCCATCACTCAGTCTAAAGCAGCTACAAAGCAACTAACTTGCTTTGAACAGAAAAGAGAAAGAGGAAATATATTCAGTATCTGATAGCATGGCCCACAAAGCAGCACACTGTCTGTGGTCCCTGTTAGTGTCTCATTCACAATGCATGTTGCTGCAGAAGGAATCAAAAACTTTCTTCTGAGGTAGTAACAGGGCCTTTCCAAGAAGGCCACAAAAATTGAACAGCAAATGCTAAAGAGTCAGCTACAGGCAAGAAAAGCAGAATGCTTGTATGCATGTTCAGGCATACGAGCGATGCCCCATACTGTTCTAAAGCAGCACATCATCTGTATTTTATCACAGGTTATTTCTTGGGGAGCAGGGGGAGGAGGACACTTGTACATGTCCCAGCAGGTCTAAGCTGTTGCGACTATAGCTGTCAGATGTGCAGACAGGTGTCAGATAAGAAGAGTGTGGGCAACACCACTGGAGAAAGGGATCTTCAGGAGCCCAGCTTCTGATGTAGTACAAAGAATCATCACTGAATTCTGCTCAGGAGCTCGCTAAGAGGAGCACGTTCTAAATAGGGAAGAATCTAAACTGAACTCAACTGACACATGGGCTATAGCCTGACACTTGGATTTTAATTTCTGTAAAAAAAAGCATCAGTATTTAACAAGGGTATATAAATTCTACTAACCTCTAGTCCAGAATGAAGTTTTTGTATTAATTCCTGAATATTTGAAGCTGTGGATTCGTCACTTGAAGGACAGGATGAAGAACACCTCACCAAAGAAATGTTGGTCAAGGGTGACTGCGTTTGGATCCTTTTTGATGCGTGCTCCATTTCTTGTTGCCTGTAAGCATTATTTGCCGCAATGCTTTCACCGAGCCTGTATAAACACAAAGGCTATAAATGAAACAACCTGCTACAAATATCATTGCAAGGATTGAAGACGAGAACAGTTTCATAACATAACTAACTTCTCTTTTGTTGAAAGATTACAGAACAGTCACATTTGCATTATTACACAGCATTAAGATGTAGTATCAGACATTTGCCAAAACTGTCTGGAGATACAGAAAGCAGAAAAAAATGAAAGCCTGTCATGGCTAACCTTTAGAAACAAATGCAGTACCTCACCAGAAAGGGCACCGTGTTCAGTGCTTCTTGAGAAGAGCAGATCACCTGTCTCTTATCAGCCCGAGAAACAGGTTATTTCCCACATCACTACTCAACTTAACTAGGCCACTGTTTGTAAGTAGGAAGATCGAGAAGGCATTTAGTAAGAATTTTTATTAGTCATAAAAAGATTAAATCATAAAAAGGCAGAGTGCGACCAATAAACCTTAGTTTTTCTTTGCCTGCGATGCTTTTTTATAATACTATATTGAGTACAGCACATTTAATTTTGTACTTTTTAACCAAAGTTTACATATACAGATAGAAGTGCAATCAGTTAAAATTTGGACAGGGAAGAGAACATAAAAGCTTAGAGAGAAGTAATTACAATACCTATACTCCAGTGTCTGTATGTAACTTGTGGTTGGTATTTTCAAGGCAGCTACAAATGACATGTTCCAAATCGGAGAAAGTTGAAAGAGCTGATTTTTGAGGCACCAGTCAAAAATCTTTTCATCTTGATAAATTCCTTAATTGGTAATTATCCCAACCACTTCACTGAAGTGCTGTCTCAATTGCTTAAGTGAACAAAGCCTATTTTTAACTTGCATTTATAGACATGTTATTTGGCTATTTCATCGCACAACTCCAAGCATATCGGATTGTACAGATTCTTCATCCTTGCAGCCAGACTATTTGTTATTGGCCATTAAAAAAATGTTTCCTGTATCCCCAAAATCATGTGACCACAGAAGAGCTGAGGTTGAAAGGGTTTCTACAGATTATCTCATCCAACACTCACACTCTTAAACAGGCTGTCCAGGACTATGTCCAGTAGTTTTGACTGTCTCAAAGGAGGAAGACTCCACAACTTCTCTGGGCAACCTTTTCTAGTGTTTGACCCCCCTCTTACAGTAAAAGGCTTTTTCTTTAAATCTAAGAAATAAAGGGGGTTTTTTTCTTACATTTCTGTTCGTGGCTACCCCTTCTCCTGTCAGTGGATACCACTGAGAAGACTCAGGCTCCATCTGCTTTGTTCCTTTCCATCAGACATTTATACACATTCACAAAATCCACAAGTCTTCTCAGAACAAAACAATCCTGATTTCTCAGCCACACCTTGCGTGACAGATGCTCCTTCCTCAAACACCTTAATGGCACTTCACTACCCTCACTCTAGTGGGTTTACAACCCTCTTGTACTGGGGTGTGCAGACCTGAACACCCCACTCCAGAAGTGGTCTCACCAGGGCTGAGCAGGAGGGAATTATCACCTCCTTCAACCTGCCAGCAATACTCTTCCTAATGCAGTCCAGGGTGCTACTGATATCTTTGCCATTCTTGAAGACGGCAGTTATATTTGCTTTCTTCTAGTTCTCAGGAGTATCTCCCAACCGCCCTGACTTTTCAAAGGTAATCTGGGGTGGCCTTGCAATGACATCAGCCAACTCCCTAAGCACTCATGGGTGCATACTGTCAGGTCTTGGGGACTTCAGGTGGTCCACCTGTTCCATAACCTGATCCTCCACCACCCAGGATGTCTTCCCTCCTCTAGACTTTCCCATTGTTCCCATGGACCTAGGACTCCCAAAGGCAAATCATACCAGTGAAGACCAAGCTGAACAAGGCATTGAGTATGTCAACCTTTTCCATGTCCTTTGTCACCAGGTCTCCTGCCCCATTCAACAGAAAGGCACATTTTTTCCTAGTTTTGTCTTACTGCTGAAGTACTGGTAGAAGTCTTTCTTGTTGCCCTTCACATCTGTTGCCAGGTTCAACTCCAGGTGAGCTCTGGCTTTTCTAATCCCATCCCTGTATGCTTGAGACAGGTTCTCTCTATTCCTTCCAGGTCACCTGTGCCTGCTTCTACCTCTTGAATGCTTCCTTTTTATATTTAACATTTGTCAGGAGCTCCTTGCAAATCTCCTGCCATGTTTGTTCAATTTTCTGCTGGTTGGGATGGGATGGACTATTAAGGCCTTGGAGAAAATGATCCTCTGGGGAGGAGGGGTGAAGGGGATTGGGCAGAATGGGAAAAAACTAAAAAACCCTAAAAAACTAAAAAAAAAAAAAAAATTTTAAAAAAATCAACCAACTCTCCTTGACCCCTCTTCTCACTAGGGCTGTTTCTCATGGGATTCTTCCAAGCAGATCATGAAAGATACAATTTAAGATCATTTTTTCCTATTTTATTACATCTACAGAAATAAGGACTCCATCAGTTTCCTCAATATTTTTTCTCCTTTTTAGACCACCTTAAATACTACCTGAACTGCCATCTGCCCGTGTATTCTCCTGTTCTGTTCTTTCTTGGAAGTTTCCGCAAAAGGAGAAGAAAAGCTTTAGGAACTGAAAAAATGGCATGTCTGAAAGTTCAGTAGAGAGAGAAATCTGACAGTCAGAATATTAGATGCACTCCAAGTAGAAAGTTCCAGGCACAGTCGTCAGATAAATGAACCCTGCAGGACAGAAGTCAGTCACTACTATGCTCTCTAGAATGTGATGTAAATTGAATACCATCAGCATATGAACTATTTCCTCTGGCCTCCAAGATCATTATTATCTCTCAACTGCAGATAAAGAAACAAGACAATTCTAAAGTTTCTGTCTCTGATGAATTGAAAGTAATATGCCAAGAAACATGAATATCACTAAGCCCGTAAAAATGTCAAATCCTACCAGACTATCATAAAAATAAACTTACACTATGGCAGGAAAATCTGGTAAGGACGCAGCCTCAAACAGTATTCTAAGCCCCATTTGAACTTGCTCTCTATGGTCTGATGTTAAAGCAAATGTCAAAGGCATAATCAAGCGCTGATCCTAAAAAAGAAATTACTTTAGTCAAAACAAGATAACAGTTAGCAACAAAAAAAAAAACCCACAACCACCCAGACATCACAATATCAGGGCCCATGAACACAGAAATGTTTTATTCAGAACTTAAGATACCTTCTTAAAGTTTGCCCTTCTAAGTTTCTGAGCCTGAATTCAACATAAGTGATTTTAAAAATAGCTTACACTTCAGAGTATTTAGAAACATGTTTTCCCGGGAACTGGTAAAGAGACTACTTAATTCCTTCAAGTTTTTAAGTGCTTGAATTCCATCATAAAGGGTCAGAAGCTTAAGTTTTAGAAGGATTTCCTGAGAATGGTAAAACTCTCATTGTTACCCATTAAATTACACAACTCCCATTCTTGAAAGAAAATCCTCCAAAACAGCAGGAAGTGTCTGACTGGATTATTTTTCCATCTACAATGTAAACTGTTAAGGTACCATCTGACCAATAATTACCAGAAACCGTTTTGACTATGCAAAGTCACAAATCAGAGGTATACATTTAACAGTAACCAACCCCACAAATTATATGGTTGTGATAACTTTTTCCTGGTTTGATACCTTTGAATTGCAGACCTAACGAATTCTTAAAATAATAATTCTAACCGGGCGGCCAAACTATGGTTTAACAAACACAACTGAAATAAATGACTGGAGTAAAAGAAAACTGCTCTTATCTTAGATGGATAAACAATGAAACAACTTTTGAGAATTGTGCGCAGGGGACTATATTTTTCTAGAAGTTCTACCACTTCAGAGATGAGCATGCAAACCAGTCAGAATTAGAACTACTGTAGCGTAGTGACACTTCCCTTCACAGACACATTTCACAAGAAATTTTAAAATCATACCTGTAGCATTTTGTAGAAGCTGACCTCCATACCACATACGTCCTGCTTAAGTCTGCTCATAAGATCAAGCGTTTTCAAAATAATTTCAGCAGCAAGTTTGCTTTTAAACATACAAATAGAAAAGCAAAGTAGGTGAAAAAAAGGCAGTGAGATTTGCCAAATCAGCACTGATATATAAATTCAATCCATTAAAAAAAAATCCAACCTTCAAAAAGACATTAAATATGACTAGCAAGGCAACAATGCCAACACCAAGAGAGATCACCAAGTTCCTTGGGCATGCTGCTGAACTTCTCCAGCATGCCAAGGATGGCAACAGTGAAGACCAAAAAGAAAAAAAAAGTGAGGAGGGTTTACTCATAGGTCCAATTATACCTCACTGGTTTCTGGCCATGTAACTCTTAGTTATATCCACATCCAGATTAATAACAGAGCTGAAGGAATGTATATTCCATTTTCAGTGCAGTACAATTCCCTCCCATATTGATGAGTGATATTTTTGAAACCTGGTTGCATAAAACAAAAAATCAGGTGTCAAACAGTTCTGGTAAGCTTGAACTACTGCATGAGATTTAAGGTCACTGCTCCTATGTGGATCTCCAGCTTATGCTGAAAACAAGAGCTGAATGCTTAGGTTTGGTTTTACTCTTTGAACTGACTAGCAACATTACTTTCTATTGCCATAGAAATACTGTTTTATTTAAAAACAGAATTGATTTACATGCATTTAGATGGTACTTTAAACTACAATATACTTTCCATTGGAACAATATCACAACTCTCATACAAGTCTTGCTAAATTAACTTTTTAGATAAATTCATGTGCTCACCACATTTTAGAATCCACTACTTTTGTCCCAAAAGCAGTGTCAATTCCACTACAGGCAAACTGGTGTTCTATTAGAGATGTGCATTGGCTGGCCGTCAGTACCTTTGAGGCATGCGTTTTCAGTATGTCATCTCTACAGAGCAGTAGATCAAGTTAAGAAGAAACTTAATATACCTAGACTTAGGTATTGCACCAAACCCCAACATTTTCTAATAATAAAGGATGCAAGAGTTAAGTGTATCACAGCACAAGAGCCTCCAAAAATGCTTTTAAAACCCAACTAAGTCATGCTTAACTCACATGCCAAGTAAACTTCCTTTTCAATAAAAAACACGAACTTACTTGGAAACAGACAGCTAAGGGAAACCATAATAAAGTGAGTGGCCTAAAGAAAGATGATGAAAAAAAGGCAGTGAACAATCAGTCCCTAATAGAAGAATTAGTTATCTAGGAGTGAGCTAGTAAAGAGATTTCTCACAGAGCTCAGCTTAGATGCAGGACGTAGTCCTGCAGGCATGCCCTCCTTACTACATGACCCTGGGAACACTAAGGACTACAAAAGGACTGCAAAATTGTTACCATTCCACCTTATTTTTCCTTGTTTCACTGATCGAGATTTGCATCATATTTGGCTGGGAACTGCACTTGACTTAGCCAGGCGATACCGATCAAGAATACAGCCACCCAAACTCCCCTTGCAGTTTTAACAAAAACTACTCATCTTCATTTTTGATCTGCAAAATGCTTCTATACTGTTCTATAATGTTCTATACTGAAAGGGTGGTCATGCACAGGAACAGGCTGCCCAGGGAGGTGGTAGACTCACCATCCCTGGAGGTGCTTAAAAATCGTGTAGATGTGGTGCTCAGGGACATGGTTTAGCAATGGACTTCACAGTGCTGGGTTAATGGTTGGACTTGATAATCTCAAAGGTCTTTACCAGCCTAAATTATTCGATAATTCTACGTCAAATAGCCATTACATTTTGTCCTGCACCACAGTAGTATAAAATAATTTCACAGCAATTAGAAAGCTACTTAAGGTCCTTTAGGATGACAGTCCTAGATAAAATTAGGGCAGTTATTGTCATTAAAAGCTATTAAAGTGATCCAAGATGGACATTTCTTCTAACACCTTGGAGCAGATTATGGTGAAGAAATAATAAATTAACTGCCAATAGGCACACAGAAAGGATATTTGTCAGGACATTAATAGCCCTGACCATTCTTTCACACTTTTTCTTCACTAATAGTTCATCCACAATCTGTTCTGTCATCTGAAGATGATCAAGAAGAACAGGCAGCAGAAGATCCACAAAGTGTTCCGCTGAGGTGCCATTTCCACTGTCAATAACATCCTGTAATAAAGACATTTTACTTTATGTCAATATTTAAAACTACAGAAGGAAGCCAAGGCTACTCTACCCCTTCCTCCATCAGCCTGTCTTCTAGCTTTCCCAGCCTCTTGCCGTTTCAGGTTTAAGACTGCTGATCAGCATCACACTGGAGGGGGAAGCTAAATAAAGAGCACAAACCAGCAGAAAATTCCTCACTTCTACAAGTCCTAGAAAGCAATTCTTTGATAGCTTCATTGTCTACCTCATGACTTCATGAGCTGTCCTTTCTTCCCCTTAACTTTCAGTACAGACATATTTCAAAAATACAGCCTGTCTTTAAAAGAAAAGTTGTTTTACAAAGCATGGAATTCTGGAACAGGAAGAACGCTATTTCAGGCATATTTTTACATGCTATTTTTTGAGTAATATGCTAATAGCTGTTTAAAAGTCAATTAAAATATAGCTGCTAAGAAGCTCTTTAAACTCAATTATCAGTCTTGGTACCTCAAAAATCTCTTTGAATAGTTGCAATGCTAGAACTGAACAGTCTTCAGAGCCTTCCAATGGTTGGTTTGACAAGTGGACCAATGCAACAGATGGTTCAAAAGTCTTTGAGCAAGTCAGAGATCTGGTGTTCCCAGACACTGGCAAGCCAGATGGTTCCAGTATTGCCTGCCGCAGGGTATGACGCAGTTCTGTCACGGAACAGAAGGCAAGCAGCAGCTCTAAGATCTGTGTGAAGTGAATGAGAGTTCAAATGCTTTTAGATCAAGTACTTATATGGAAATTGCAACTCCCATAGCACAAGCCTAAAGAGATAGGCAAGTTCTATGCAACTCCTTTTAGCGCTTTAAAGTTCTCTGAAGAATAGTTTTCCTTCTTTAAAGCCAAGTCAGCAGCAGAAACAGAGTTCATTAGACTAGTTAAGGATTGTGACAGTATTTAGTGTGTTGCTTTCCCTTCTTTTTTAAACAGCATGACTACTGGCTAGCGATCTAATAAGCAGTAGAAATGCATATACACCCAGAACGAAGGAAGCTGCTGAAGGGAAAAATATTCTGACACAAACAGATGCACAAGTGCATACTCAAAGACAAAGAAAGCAGCACCCTGATAAGCTCCTTGTCAATTATGTCTTTCCAAATAAAACCAACAACGAAATCACATACATAGAAACATTAGCATTTATCATTTACTATGATGTGAAGAACATTCATAAGAAAAAAACTAAGATTTATTTCAAAGATGTATTTAGCCCAAATATTTTCACAAAATTTCACATTTTAGCCTTTAGCAACACATAACCCATGGTTCATTTACCTCAGGTGGTAGTAGGACAAAGCTGAACGCAACAGTTAACTGCTTAATGAAACGTGGCATCAATTTCTTCAACTAATATGACAGAACTTATTCCTAAGTCTTTCAAATTAGCACTACAGTTCCCTGATCATCAGTTCAAAGTCTAAGTACTATTAATTCAGGTTAGGTTTTAGCTAGTAAAGCACAGTATGCACCGCATTTCTGATAGATCCCAACATTTCTTATTAGCCAAAGCACAAAAGGCATTTATGTTGGCTTTTTGCTTTTATGCCTGTTGCCTGAAAGCAGACACACATAGTCTGGCAAAAAACCTAACCATTACAGATCTAACCTGACAACCTTTTCAGTAACTAGAATATAACCTTGGTGAACACCACAGGACATTTAAGAGTGCTGAAAGCAGTGTATTTCATTATCAGCCCTCGTACAGAAGGAGCCTACTTATGAGTAGAGAAGGGGAACTAGACTAGTAGTTGTTCCCTCTTAGGCTTAAACGGAAAAATTATACATACCTTAGATGATGAATCAGGATCCCTTCCATGAAGAAGATCTAATACTTGACCAAGGCATGAGGTAAAGTGCTCATATCTACAGAATATGTAGAGGAGAAAAAAAACAGAAATTGGAATTTTACTACACTCAGACATTTATAGCAAGTGACAAATATGACTGCCCTACTCTCCTTCTTACCCTCAAACACTTCAAGTACAGATAGCTTTGATGATGTAATTTCTATTTAAAATAGACTAAGCTTTAAAAAAGAATATTCTAAGAATGAAAGTAAATTCCTTAAAATAAGCCAAGATTTTCCAGCTAATTTTTACTGCTAGATTTAGACTGAAGTTCAGCAACTAAATTCTGGGAGCTGAATTTGCAGAACCACTAGTCAAAGTCTACCACAGAACTACTCTGTTACACCCTCCAGTAAATCTATTACAACTTCAGCCATATTACTCCACTTCAAGATAATATAGGCCAGTAAAAGGCAAGCTAGCTACTCATCAGGTTGTCTGACTACGGATACTGTCCAGACAAAGAACTACTGAACATGCTAATAAATATTCCGTAAGTCACAATGAAAAAACAGATTTTGATTCACACTTCTGTGTGAAACTAGCAACACAGGAATTCTTTAGTTTCAGGTACAGCAGTTACAATCAACTAGTAACATCCAGAAAGCATCTAGGGAACTTTTTTTCAATGTTTGGGTCAGAATGCAAACAGCATACAGCAAAGAAATGGAGTAGGAGCTTAGGAAAAATATCCTGTACTTTTAGGAAGTGAAGTCATACCGGGTAAGATAATCTGCAACCTTGGGGTTCTTCAGAAGATCCATGAGTAGATCAACAGAGTATTTTCTTGTGAGAGTTCCATCTCCATTTACAACAATATTGAATATTAGCTGAAACGTCTGATGGATATTTCGAGCATGAAAGAGCTGGAAGGAAGAAGAAAGTTATCTATGGGCATATACTTACTTTGCTGAGTCTCTTGCTTATTAAAACTTACTGGAATTAACATTTTATTTGGCCAGTGTGACTACTAGTTTTATCTACAACTTAAGAATAGAACAGGCTTTAAAGTATCACTTACTTTTTCTCCTACTTCTTCATTTAAAGTAAGGCTTGATAATACTGAAAGTGCAAACACAACCATAGTCAAATTACTATGGGCCAGGAAACTTATTAAGGTACGATAGAAACTCTTCACATTATTCTAAAGCAAAAAGGAGAAACACAGGCATTATAAATTTTGTTCTGTTCTATAAAACCACCAAAATTACAGATTGTACATATTGGTAAGCCATACAAATCATGAATAAAAATACAAGAAATATGTCAGAATGATAACAGTTCTCTAGGAAATCTCTTTTACTGTGCTACTGCACAATAGCAGTGTTGATGTCAATGAACTAAATTCTCTGTTGAATTTGTGTAAGGAAAAACAAAAAACAAAAAACCCACCCCAAACCCAAGGAAGAAATTCCATCATTATTTTAAAGAAAGGTAAGTTACTTTGCTAAAGTCTCTAATAGAAAATAACCACTGAAAATTGACCCCCATCCTTTCTCTGCTCAGTGATCAGATCTGACACCAGCTCCTCCTTCCCCCCCGCTCCACCGCTCTTCCAAGGTAAACAGTACAACATTCACTGCCATGTATATGAATTTGTATTTCTGAGTTTAAGCAGCAAGTTATGCTTGCACTGATTTATGAAGAGACAGGAACTGAGTAGGTCACACATGGGTGTGTATTTGAGGATTCAAAGGCCCTGCTCCGACATCAAAATCAGTGATATTTTACTGATTTGTCTTTTAAAAGGCAAATCCTTTTCTTGGCCAAAGTTAATGCAGCTTACCAAAAATCCAATTACAGATTTATATGTTAACATATAAATGTTTTTTAATGTTAACATATGTTGTATGTTAACAACATGTAGTTTTTCTAAGGAAGAATGCACCAATTTTAAATTCACTTTTCATTTGCAGAGAACAGTTGCAGAAACTGAATGCATAACATCAACTAGTGCAACAACACAGCAACATAGAGAAGGAAAGAAACTTCCTGTTCTACCAGTTATTTTCCCCAACATGAGAGAAACAACCACCAACTCTGCAGAACAAGCAGGTCAGGGTTATTATTGCCACAAAAAAAGTGCATAAGAAATACTAAGGTAATTCCCCAGAAGAGTCAAGTCTTTTGCCCTCAAGCCAGAGCCATGCCACAACCCAAAATCTTACCAAAGATTTTATCTGAGTTTGAACAGATAAGTTGTGACGACAGAGATTTGCCAGTAGTCCTAAACACGGTATCGTTAATTCATCTTCAATGGACTGACTTAAAAAAACAAAGTCCAGAAGTTTAAATAAACATGTTTCATGTTTTTGTTAAAGCATCCAGAATTTAATTACAAGAAATTGTAGGGGGTAGGGAGTGCAGTGGCTGGGGGACTTTTTTTTTTTTTTTTTTTTTTTAAAGAGTTTTTTGTTTTGTTTTGTTTCAGTTAGATACCGTTCCTCCAAGCAAAGCAAAATTCAGATTGCAATGCCAACAGCGTGGCAGTTTTTAAACAGAGCATATCTGAAAAAAAAACCAGTATCAGAAATCGCTGCTATCAAAGGCCATTTATTGCAGGTGCTTTTAGTAGTCACTGACCTCTTACTAGGACATTTGCAGAAAATTTATATTAATACAAATCTGCTCCTAATGACAGGCATGAGTTTTCTCCTGGCTTTTCTCTTTGTTAGCTCCCCACTCCCAGGGGTGTGGGCTAAGAGGCCAATTAATATTCAGTCACCCAAAGTCCCGCAATCACTGCATTTGACAATCTGTAACAACATGGTTTTGCAAGAAAATTTTCTGTTAACTTCAGAGAAAAAAATGCCACAGTTCACCTTGGAGACCAGGTTAGTGCAGTATGGTAATGACCTTCAGAAAGTTTAGAAACTTAGCTAGGTATTTCCCATAAAAGTCAACTGAGTACACACTTACATATGATGCATTAGAAATGAAATTAGTTCATCAATGTTGGCACCAGCACAAAAGATTGGAACATTGTAGGTTAGCTTCTGCAGCAACTGAATACTCTGAGAAAATAATAAAAAAAAAGCTATTCACATGTCTTTCCTATAGCAGCTCACTGAAGAACCTTACAAGTTACAAAAGCTTAAACTGAAAAGACAAACAAGGCATCACAACTGAATTAATTTTCAGACCCTGTAGTGTTAACGTAACAATTGCATGAGCTGCTGCAAGCATATTGAGTAACGTCCTACCACACTGATGCACTACTTAAAAGCCTCAAAATATTAATAAGGTTTTATTTTGACAGGGGAGTTTCCTTTTTAGCCCATCCAATTCTCCACTTTGCCGCATCAGCAAGTCCGCCGCTCTATCAGTGAGAAAGGGACTTTGTCCCATTGAATGACCTATAATCTCACCAAAATCCAAAAAGCACTTTGCAACCCCTTGCAGAAAGTATGTCTATAAGAAAAAGGATTTGCCATGAAGACTGCCAACAGATCTAATGGTACTAAAGTCCTTTATACAGCATTCTTTCAGCACATAAGTGAGTTAATCTACTGAAACAAGACAAAAATCACAGCACAGAATAGCAGATGAAACAATACCTCACCATGTAAATATCTGATGTAAGAGCTTAAAGGTCTTACGACTGGATCTGTTTGGCAACTGAAAAATGTTTCCCACTGACTGTTAAGTCACTTGGATCCCTAAGTCTTCTGGTATGCCTAGTGCTTTGAGAAATACACAAACCATGAGAAAAGCGTTCTTAACTGGAGGCTTGACTCATCTTCCACAGATAAAGGGCAACAGAACTACAGCAAATTCAATTTCTGCTTTCCCTCTCCAGAAGAGATGTGACCACAGTGAGTACTTACTGAAAGATTGGAACCATACATGAGAAAACCTGTGCACATTTTAAAAAAGTAAACAGTTTTTTCCCATTAAGCACACAGAAAGGACAGTTTAAAATTGGTAAGTCAGACTGGGAGATGTCATGTGCATACTTAAAAAAGTTTTTGAAAAAAAATCAGCCATGTCTGCCCTTGGCTTCTAAAAATAAGCTTCCATTAGCACAACCCGTTTGCATTTAGTGCCAGATAGCACTGACCAGCAGCAAGGAAGCATATGTACCCTGCAAACCTTCCATGAAACCTGCCAGCCACACAGCTTTCCTTTCTCTCCTTCCCAATTACCTGCCGAAGTACTGATTAGATAAAACAATCTCCAGGTTTCTGTTAGTTATTTCTCCTAATGTTAGTAAATACCTCCACTGGAAAATAATCTTACAAGCTCTCAAGAGTGATTTCTTGAAATAATTTCAAAAACTGGGTGGGGTTTTTTTTCAGTTGTCATTTTGGGTGGGTTTTTCCTTTTTTTTTTTTCTTTCTTTTCCTCTTTAATTAGAGGAGGTGAGAAGCACAAGCAAGAATAATGAGAGAATACAAAGAACTCTATGCAGCATTAAAACCCTGTCATACTAGCCTCATACACCAAATAAATTACACAGCTAAGATCATCTTTGCCTCAACAAATTATTTCAGATGGAGCTTTTAAAGAGTTATTAGACGCATACAGTATAATGTATACTATGTAACAGTAGCCAAATATTACCATAGAATAGTTCCTGTTACCTGTAATAAGACTGGGTCGCTAAGATTAGTAGAACTTCGATGAACCACTCCTGCCAGCACACTGGTCAGATTGTAGGTATCCTGAAGAGCTTCTCTAGTTTCATTGTCTAAAGCTAGAATTTAAAAATTATTAACAAAAAAATATAACAAATAGCAAAACCAATTTTATTAGCTACCAATCTAATCAGCAGCCAAAGTCTTTGACCAGTTTTTCATGTGTATTTCACGATTAACTACTAATAAATCACAGCTCCCATGCACTTGCATTTCTACCTTACTTTGAAACTTACAGTTAATTAAAACACTAATACTTTCCCTGAAGATGCTTGGACAGTGAAGGAATGGCCTACCTCCTACCTATAAAGTTTTCGTTCTGTTTGAGATCTTGAAACCTGCATTTAAAAGGCTTTAAAGCTTTAAACCAAATTAAGTCAGTTTCGTGCTTCACACTATAGTGGGCAAGTACACTAAAACTGATACCCTGATAGACTTATCTTGCAATGGTTAAAGAAAAAATAAAAAAAGCAGTTCCGCTTAGGCCGTCCTGGAAAAGATGCAGCAAACAAGGATGACAGGAAAAGCAACAGATCAGTTGGAGGAAAACTAATTCTTCAAGTTTTCCAGACCCAACAGGTTGGAAAAGATAATTAAGAACCTCAGTATCAAATAAAATTTTACAGCAACTGTTTCAAAATCCTAAAAGGAAGATCAAAGAGGCTAAAAACTTCAAGCATAAGAGAAGATAAACCAAGGGTCATCATAAAGGTCTCCAATCTTGAATAACTACTCATACATGACGAGAAACTAAGCAGTGAAGGGATAATTTTTCCCTGTATATGTAACTACATATGCAGGTTATGGTTAGCACAGAGATCCCTAGACAATGAAGTCCCAGTTCTGTAAAATCAAGGCAGGGCAGGGGGAATAAAAAAAAGCACATCTCACGGAACAAGTAAGAGGCAGTAGAATCCATTTTGTAATTGCAGCTATTTGGAAACTTGGTGCACACAGGCCCAGTCCACTGGAAAGCCCAAATTGATATCCAGCAAACACTCCAACGAGAGAGGTAAACTGAGGTGATGACAGCTGTTGACATAACATGGCTTCTCCTTATTTTTGCATCACCTAGGCAGGTTTCATTATTAAAAAACAGTAGCATTTTCAAGCTCCAAAAATCAAGGACTAGAAAATAATTCCTCACATTACCCAGTGAGGAAACAAATTTGGACAAGCACAATCATTGCCATTTTACAGCGATGACTTCAAATGCTTTTCATGGTGATTTAACATCTTGTCTGGCCTTGTACATACAGTCAGGCAGCTCAGCCAAGCACTCTGCTATAATGAAAAACATTTCATCTTTCACACCTCACACTTCTTCGAAGTTCATCACCCATGGCACAGAATCAGCACCTGTCTTCCCTTCCCTTTCCCAGACCAAAGATAAAGGTTCAGATGCAAACCTTACCTAGCTGTGATAGCAAAGTAACCACAGACAAGGTCAGAGATGGGTTTGTATTAGCATCCTCAAGGAGTTCTACTAGGCAACTGAGACATTCACTTGGTAGAATCTGGTTTGAAGCAAGTAATCGTGTAAGTTTCAGTCCAGAGATAACCTGGAGATGAAAGGAGAAAAAACAACCTTAATTACTCAACCACAACAAAGTATTTAACACAGAAGCCAAAGCACAAAGTTGTATTAAATGGATTTCTCTGTATTTGAAAAACTGAGAATGTAAGTGCCACTCTAACAACACATTTGCAGTCACGTTCGCTGAATTATTATTGCTAAAAAAACAACCCCAAACCTCTGGTATTTATTCCTGTGGATGTGTTCCCTTTACTCTTGGGAAGTGCCAAGTTTACACTATGATTGTTTATACCATATTGGGGCTTCTTCTGTTTGCTTGCTGACAGCATCCATAGTAACAGCATTCTTTCAAACTTGATAGCTGTAGTAGCGCAACACTTTGTATTTCTTCACACACTGAACAGAACTGATACCAGGTTACTTTTCTGACATGTTTTAAGCACAGATAAAGGATAGGATTTATCCCTATTGATTAACACAAACATTTAATAACCAGCCTTCAGCTCAGCCTGCTTTCTAAAAACATGGACAGGAACCCTGAGGAACCTGCAGTGGCAGGAAGGGTAAGCGGTAACAGGTAGTGCTGCTCGGGGAACACTGTACTTCAGGTGGAAAAACGGAATAGGAATTCAGAGAAGCCTGTACAAGAAGATGCTGAAAGTGACACACCTGCAAATCTATACAGGTACACACGAGTTATACTCGCATAATAGAGCGACACAACATTGGGTTTGTGTACCCCGGGAACACCTCTTCACAACGGATACAGAGAAGGCAGCTAAATGCTAACTCTTACAGTCATGTTTTACCATTTAAAAAAAAATTAATCTTTATTTGAAAAAGGTACCTCGCAGCTTAAGGAATTCAGTCAGTGTGAAGTCTCTCAGCATAGCAAGCATGCCCACCCCAAGGGCTGCCCACAAGGTTCTCCCTGGGGGTGAACGGACAAGTCTCCTACTCCTTTGCAGCTAACTAACACCTTTGAGCATGCGTTGCATGAAACTGGTAATCTCCAGATACAAGAACATGTCATCCTTCAAACTCCATTTTTAAGTTGTGTAAATAAGTGATCCTTGTGGGTCAGAATTTAGGGAGTATATAAGGGAGTATATGTAAAGAAAAAAAGGGGGGGGGGCTGTTAAAGACAACGTATTTTGAATCAAGAAGTGTAAAGTGCTGAAGCTGCCAATTGGCAGAACCAGGCCTTGTCCCTTGTACAGCCCTAACCCAAGGCTGGTTTAAAACGTAGTCAAGTTATCAGTGCAAGAATAGAGAATGACAGAAACGATAGATGACCAATTTGTGCACACAGGTGCTCTCAGAAACGCAGGTGCTTCTAGAAAACCATCAGTATATGTGAGTAGGAATCGCTTGTTCAAAGACTAAGTGTGCTTGAAGGAGCGTGTCAGTTAAAGCGGGCAGGGAGAAGAAGATCACGATCCCAGGAGGAGCTGGGGACCGAGGGAACCGAACAATCGACTGGGC
>JAVJGJ010000014.1:118028414-118041886 GCA_035590215.1 Microhierax caerulescens | reverse complement strand
TCTGTGTCCCCGCGCAGCTCGGGGCACCCCCGGGTGCCCGACTAGTGCCGCACCTCCCAGGGACGTGACAGATTGTGCCGAGCCCCCCAGCCCCTCACCCCCCGCCTCGGCTCCTCCCGCTCAGCAGAGGGTCTCAAGGCCCAGGCCCACCCCAGCAGCTCTGCTGCTGCCAGGCACCACCTGCTCGGGCCTCCAAGTGCCACCAAGCTGGCACAGGGGCCCGCGCCCGCCCAGGAGAGAGGCTGGCAGGCAAACGGCAGCGTGACCAGAGTCACTCTTAGGCACCCGAGGTGGCCCTTCCAGGTGGGACACCCCAAGTGGGCTTTCACGCGCTGCTCTGACACCTTCGGAGCGCCCATGTACGAGGCCGTGGCACTACTTGCTGCTCAGCCCACGCACGGATGCGCGCGCTCTGCGACGCTGGAATTCGGTGCTGGGACGTGATGTTTTGGAACGTACTTCCTTGAAACTCACGGGCCGATCTTTTTTCTAATATAATAGGCCTGCAAGGAAGCATAGCAATGTGGATATGAACCTCGTTTCTTCCCACCGTTGACAAAATATTCCTGTAAATCGCAGCTGCACGCTGCAAATGGAAGCGTAATGTAATTTGCCATGTAAATTTCTGCTCACTGGCTTCCTCCTTTCAGGGGGGTGTTGTTTTGCAGGCTCTGTGCTTCTGCTGACTGCCTCAGAGGTGACGCCTGAGAAGAGACTGGACTGTGGGCTTGGATGCAATTTCAGGTCTAGATGCAGCATCCAGAGCTCCAGCCACCACGGCACTGTGGATCCGAGTCCAAAGCGCGGCAGCGTGCAGTGCAGCACTTGAAGCGGAGCAACTGCACGCTAAAAAGCACCGCAGCCCAGCCCCTTGTTCCCACCGGCTGTGTGTGCCTGTTCAGCCATCAGGAATCACGCAGTCGGGGTCACGAGGCACGGCCTGGGATTCCTCGTCGCTCGGCCTTTCCCTAAGGCTGAAATCAGTGTGACTGACTGAGCATGTGGGGGACTGCCGAGACTCTCCTTTCAGAAACGCCGTAGCGGCGTGTGCTGTTCAAGGCCGGGCTGCTCGAGCTGGGATGTCTCGGCACGGCAGCTGTGCTGTCTGGATACACGTGATAACCGACCATCAGGCAGCTGCTGAATTCTGCAAAGAAAGGCACATCGGTGCGCGCCCTTCTACAGAGCAAAGGCCGCTTTATTTCTCTCCGATGGTACTGTTCTTCGCAGACAACTAGTTTCTTTTCACTTCATGACTTTTGGACACGTATGTTAGTATTTTTGGCAATGCTGGAGTTAATTCATAGTCTTCTGTTTTTGTCTCCTTCATGCTAGAAGTACCAGTTGATCCTGGCACCAAAATCTGTAAGCACTCTTAAATTCATAAGGAAGTCCAAAGCACTGAAAGATCTAAAAGTCCTTTCACAAATAGCGGTGTGAAAGAAACGTAATAGAAAGAAATCTAACTAGTATTACCCATTAAAATACATCAATAATTTGGGCAAGGTCTTAAACAAATGCAAAACCAATATAAATGCCTTTGTCAAGATCACAGAGAGGGGGTTGGTACTAGCGACTGGGAGAATCAGATCATATGTTCCAGTTCTGCTTTGGCTCTTAGTTGAATGCCACCTTCAGAACAAAGGTATATGCTCAATATTTAAAAGTAGGAGTAAGATTAAAGCAAATTTTTACACTAAAAAAAACTTAAAACCCAAACCCATACACGTTATAGTGCACAGCTAACAGCAGTGGCAAATGAAATGTGGTAAGCATTTGCACACCTACAGTTCCTATTGAAAAAAAGGCTGTGTTCATACCAACATGCAGGTAGAAAACTCATCTTGTAATCTACCAGGAGCATTCTGCAATATTTCAAGTCTTTCAAACCATTTTCATGTTGTTGATTAATTCTTTATGGTGTGGATTTAACACAGCCTTTTTTGTTTTCATTTCGATTACTCCACAGCACAGGATAATATTAGTATTCTTTGACATAGCTGAAATACTATCCTGTTATGGAGCAATGAGGTAGCATGAATCGTGCACAGAGTCTAGAGGTTTAACAGAGTTTGGAGGTTTCTGAGCATCATGTGATGCCAATCAATTTCTTTTATTGTGTATGATTTTTATCCACACCTATCACTTCTGCCATAAACTACTGCTTTACGCACATGCATTTTTGTCTTTGTCTTTCTGCTTTCTAACAGATTGTTCATTTCAGCAAGCAGTAGACACCTTGGACTATTTGCTGACTGAAAAACTGAAATACACTTAGATGCACACAGATACCCTTCCCTCCATATGCATGGGTACGGATGCATGTGTCCCTTATAAAAATGATTTCTTTTATTGCTGAACAAAAATATATAGTAGCTTGTACGGGATCTATCGGGAGAAAATACTGCTGCTCTGAGAGCCTGTAGAAGGAGCAGACTAATTCCAGAGGTACAGATCCACAGCGGGGAATGCCCAGCTGGCAGCCGTGGCACAGCCCGAAACGGCAGCTTCCCAAATCATCTGGTCGCAGACCATTCAGGGTAAGACAGTGACATAGTCGTCATCATCAGTTTCTGTAAAGAAATTAATAAAACACAAAGATGTTGTTACTGCAAGCGGCTCCTCTGAAAGCCCATGCCGAGCAGGTTGGCCAGTGGCCGTGTCACTGGGCAGGTGCCAGTAACTCCCTTCGGTTTCTCCGCGTACTCTCTGCTGTTGCAGGGCCAGGTTTAGGTCCCGCTACGTGCGATGGGCTGGGTCCTCCAGGAGCCCACAGGGAGGCAAAGCCTGCGCTGCCTTTCCTGAGCCAGCAACTACACAGTGTGAGACCCCGTCTTCCTGAGGAACAGCCAAATGCTGGAAACCATCCCTACTTGGTAAATTACATCAATAGCTGAGATATCGCTATAACTATAGCATAACACCCCCTTTCTTCTCTGAATTGAAATGCAGCGGAAAAACTCTCCCCCAGCTAAGGGAGGAGAAGCTAAAATCCCCTTTCCCTCCCAGACCTTGTCGGGGGTGTTAGGTTTTTTGAGAAGCTGGGGAAAAGGCATAAATGGAATGCCCGGGACTCAGTCTCCACTATGGAAACTTACTGTCTCTTGAAGCAGCCACCCTCAGACAAGCTGCTACCAGGCTAGAAAACAACATGCAAAATTGCCCAGCAACCAGTATGGTGACCCCAGTCCCCTGAGGTGTCACACTGGTGTGCTCAGGCATGCCTGTGCTACAAAAACCAGCTGCTGGTGCAACACGAGGGCCCGGGCCAGAAGAGTGTGGTGCTTGCTTTGGGAAAGCACCGTGGTGTTTTGTGTGGTGCCTGCATGTCACAGAGAGATGCCACACCATTAACCTAAGCTCCCTCTGGGAGCATGTCCTAAAGCAGCCTGAGGGGGAAGTTTGGAGTGCTGTCTAAGTGAAATTGAAATTAAAACTGAACGGCAACAATTTTTAAAGTAATTTAATTATTTCTAGAAGACTCCGTTTTTATGGACACCCACAAACATGTTGGCAGTGAAATGAAAGTGGGTTTTTTTCCCCTCTCTCTGAGCCCAGACCAGGAAACGTGCATCTTCTAGAAAAGTACATGAGGCAGGACCAGACAATAAAATATTCATTACACCCATTTTTGCCTAAAAATACACCCATGCTACTGCACTATTTTCCATCTCCCTGGAACAGCAATGACAAGTTACCGGAAAAATGTTTTCAGAGCAAATGTGGCATAGTGGTACAGGTGATAATGTAACGTCGGAGATGCTGGAAATGTCGCTTTGCTGCTGTTTCTCTCAGACAGGTTGTTGCTGCACTGGCCCTTACACATGCAGCTTAGCACGTGGAGCGGTGGGGAGAGCTCGCCCCTTCCCATCCCGTTGTGCCGGCTTGGCACAGGGAGCGCCGGAGCTGCTGCACTGTTGGTGTGTGCAGGAAACCAGCATCTGCCAGCACCCTACGACAGGAGGTACGACTGCAGCACAGAGAGGCTGGCCCACGGAGCGCACTGCAGCTAGCCATCACCACGAGATACAAACCACACAAAAGACTATATACTTGCAGGAAACAAAAGACTTGTTTCCCTTTACAATAACGGTACTTAATGGAAGGATCTCCCTTGCTCACGTATGCCCTCACTGTGGCTCTCCTTACACCTAGAGGACCTGGAAGAGTTTCAAGGTTATTTTGCAGCCTGTGACCTGATGGATACTGCAGCTGAGCATCACGCAGCAGCAACGTGAAGAATGGCTTTCAAATGCCTGTGAGAGGCGCTGGCAAGTTACCGACAGTATCTCTAGCCAGGGAGGCACAAAACAAGGACATCAAGATGCCACGGGACTGCAAAGCATGGTCTACTGCCTTGTGAAAACTTCCACCTTTACTGTAGCCATTTGCAGCACATTTCTGTCAGGCAGAAATGCTGTATCCTTACCTTATACCTGGGACTCGTGAGCATAAAGTAGCAGAAGACCAATCAGAGACTGAACTCTCTGGTTCCACAGCTGTGATCCTCAGCACAAGGTTAAAAAAGCCCAAACCACAAAGGCAGAGCTAAATTTCTCACCATCATAAAGGTCTTTGTTTCCTGACTTGAACCCCAGGTTTCTTCGCGAGGCGCTTGGTTTCTTTACTGGGTAGCGGAGGTTTGTTATTAGTCCTTGATTTGGCTTTTCATAAGTGTATATGAGGTCCTTTAACGTTCTGAAGCGCCTCTCCGGAACACCTTCAGAAGTCTGCAAGGAAAGCAAAAATAAAGTTTCTTTGTGACTGCCCTTCGCGTGGAGTCCCCTCAGTGAAAGGAACACCAGACTGGTTCTTGTTTCCCAAGAAGCTGTTCTGTAAATAGATTTGGTGACAAAATATTGTACTCTGCTTGACACACTGTGGACACCTGTTTGGTGGTGGGGCTGCGGCACCGTGTAACCTCCCTCACTGTCTTGTTTTTTGAAAAAAGGACGTCTTGAAAATATTGGCTCAGATGTGTGCTGCAGCAAGGCAGGACAGCAGAGCGTCGAAGGGTGACGGCGTTACAGACTTCCCTCCAGCCTTAGGACAGAAGTTCAGGGGCACCGTCATTAGTTCTCACCAAAAACGTTGTATTTAACCAACCACGTGAGCAGCAGATGGCAAATGTTTTACAAAATCATCACGGCCGTCAAGCAGAAGACACGTGCAGAGGCAGCCGATGGTGTGTCCACCCAACAGCTGCCGGCCACGGCTCCCTGCCCTGTCCCGTGGCAAGTGCCGAGGGGCAGGAGGAGCACAGGAAGCTTTCTGCATCCTTTAGCTTCCCTTCAGCCCTGTACGTGCTGCTGCCACTGCCCCTGTGGCCTGCCTGTGCCTGGGATGCAGTTAACTGTCTTCAGAGCAGCCCCTGTAGTGCCGTGTTGCGAGTTTGTGACCAAGTGTTGATAACACAGCCATGTTTTTGCACAGTGCTTGTGCAGCCTTGAGGCTGTCTTCTTTTTTTGCACTCTGTTCCACCCACAAGTAGGTTGTGAGTGCACAAGATGCTATAGGAGGGGACACAGCAAGACAGCAGACCTGAACTGACCAAAGGGCTATCCCATCCCATCCCATACGGTGTTCAGCAATAAAAATTCAGGGAAACTTGGGACGTTTGTGCTTATGGAATTTTTCTTCCTCAGTAACCATCACGTGTGCTGAGGTCCTGCTTTCCTGGAGGTGGCTCAACATCTGCCTCCCCATGGAAGGCAGTGACTCAACTCCTTTGCTTTGCTTCGCCTATGAAACTGCCTTTCATCTTGGCCCACGAGTTTCCTCTTGCTCTTCTTTTCCTGGGAGCGAGCAGCTATGTGGGTGTTTAGCTGCTGATTGAGGTCAACCTACAACTAGAATGTTCATGTCTGAATCTGGCACTTCAAAACCCCCAAACAGTCTCCCCTCCACCACTAATATATTATTTCAGTCTATTAGTTTAGTCAGCCAAAACGGTCTGACTTGGAGACTGGAAGAACGGAACCCTTTCACATTTTTGGCAAAACCTGGTAGGGAAAACGGAGTTTGAAAAAAACCCAAAATTTACATTGAGTTATTATCTGCTGATAGGCATGACAGCAAACCCCAGTCGAGTGTCTATAGTCCAAACTAGATTATTTTCTGTCAACAAACCACTATTCTTCATGGGAATTTGTGTCTTTCATACTCAGTCCAAACCACTAATAGGCAAGAAAGTGCCAGCATGTGAGAGCTTGGTGTGTCCTTTATGGAGCGAGCGGCTCATTCCCTTCCAATACTGCTTAATTGTTGGCAGCCCTCTTGGGTGCCCTGCTACCAGCAGAGGAGTGAGCCAGCTTTTGAAGTGTCCACTCACCTTGCCTAGGGATTTGATTGATGCAGTCTGCCCTGACGCTTATTCAAGCAACGAGCAGCCTTATCTGGGGTCATCGCTTCAGATCCGTGATTCTGTGCCTCGGAATCACACAGAATGATAGGTACATCTCTTTTAAATCAAAAAGATCACTGCACTCTTCTGAGACCCTACAAGGTGTTGAATGCAATGGCAGAGCTTTCACATAGGAAAAGCTAATTAGGAACAGGAGGCAGTAACGAAAGCGATAGATTTTTTTCTCCGATGCTATCTTAGAGAAATGGTCAAATCAGAAAGCAGCTGGTCAACGAATAACAGATCCACTTTGGTTATAAGGAGTTCTACAAAGATAATAGCTACTTCTCAGCTCATATGTAAATATATGTGTATATATATAGCATTAAAAAGTCTAGAACTGAGCAGAGAGGAAAGTAAACTTTGAAATATTTTCTAAGGTACTGTGTCTGCGTATATCAGTTCTTTTAGTCAAGATCATGATCTTTAGTGCAATCTTTACAGGTCAAATGAGAGTTACTCACCTGTATTCTAAAATACCCTTGGTGTTCCCTGAAGATACGGTAAGCGTAGACAAGGTCTTCAAAGCTGTGAAAAACATTGTTGCATACATCAGGCTTTTCATCAACTGACAGACCACTGCAACTTGCTCAGACTGCTGCGGCTGATCCTGACAGTCAGCTTTTGGTTTTGTTTGCTTGTGTCTTAAACTGCAACACAAGGAAACAATACACCCAAGGAAACAAATCTAAAGGAATGCCCAATGCTGAATAGCATCCATTTTATATCTCTACAGAAGCATGTACATGCATTCACTTTTCCATTTGATCCATGTATCAGAGCTTTAAAACACTTGAGATTCTCTAAGGCATATCGTTAATTGTCTGTTAGCCAAAATGACTCATGCATATTGTTTTCCTAAGTCTTAGAAACCCAACTATTACTTTATCATGCGTTGCTAATTCAGATCTGACCCCCGCTGTGATGCTATGCAGATCTGTTTGATTTTTGACCAAATGTATGGCTCTCTTTTTTGCCCTGCAGAGTCAGGCCACGTATGGGAAACGTAGCTACGAGTGCTCTGATCAACCTGCAGCCACTGCGCTGTGCTTGGTAGTGCGGATCTTGATAAAGCATGCCCAGCTAGCCCACCTCCACACCAGCTACCCGCCTGAGCTTTCCTCCAGCTGCTTAGTGCGTTACTATGCTGCTGTTGTACTACTACAGCTCCAATCGAATAGATGCACTAAGTCAAGGCAGCAAAAATGCTTCAAGTTGACTTGTCCAGAAAAGGCTGGATGTCACTGAGAGTTTGTATTACTTGTCCTGAGGTGGTAAACCACAGATTAGACCCTGGAATTCCACTGCAGGTGCCATGTAAGAGAAGTCTCCTTGCTTCCACAGGGCACCTAAGTCCTTGCTGGACACCAACAGAGTTTCCTCATGGCGTTAGAAAGCACTTTGTGCAAATGTCAACGTGGGTGTAAACTGCAAGGAAAGGGTTGGCACACGTGTCACGGAGAATTGCAGTATCTCCATCAGCAGTGAGGAAAAGTGGAGCCGTGACCTGGGCAACTTTCTTATTTACACCAGCTTGGACTCATCAGACAACCTCTTCACAATGGAATGACAGTGCTAATCACGTAGCCCTCCTTCAAAACTGGAGCTACGAGGAAGACTTAAACAGCTACAAAGACAGAAGTGAGGCGCCCCTCTTTCCCTCAAGTCACACTCTAGGGGAAGATGGGCTGGCTTCCAACAACTACCACAGGCACAGGAGAAGCAATCACCTTGCAAAGGACTGACCTAGGGCCGAGATCAAGGACGAGAGATCCACCTGGGACGGGACACAAGACTGCAATGCTGTCTGGAAACAAGCACATTGGTACGGAGCGATGCCGTGAAAGACTCTTTGCTAATGTCTTCGATCATGTTAATAGAAGTTGGGAAAGATGTGAGGGGGAAGACAGAGAGCAAGAAAACCCTCTTAATCTAAATAGCGGTAAAGAACGATTCTGTAGAAATCTTGCGGTTCACCTTCCGCATGAGCTCTGCCATTTCTCTGGAGAAGAGGGGAAGAGGTTGCCAAAGCATACACAGGAGTGGGAAGTTGCAGAACGTTTTTCATGCAATCTGCTTTCCTTGTGGGAGCCCTCAAGTAAACTGCAGCACCACAAAGCCATACTGTTGTTCCCCCCGTGCTGCCCCACATAGCGACCCCTCGAGCCATCTGTACTTCACATATTCCAGAGGTGATCACGTACCAGGCTACTTCCACCTAGAATATGTTTGCCTTGGCCAGAGTACAGTGAGAGATGTGGATGATACTGGACTCAGGAGCATGTGTGATGTTGGGGATGTTGTGGGCTGAGCCTCTGACCCCCACTGCCAACAGTAGATGCTGTGGTGGAAGAAGGAGACACCACATGTTTAACAAAGCATGAGGAGACTGGAAACATCTGCAAACAGCACCTAGTATTAAATACACGAGAAGCTGCGCAGTACAAATGAATGAGACTGAGAGAGCAAAGCAAAACAGAAGAGACCCTAGAGACTGCAAAATGAGAGAACGTTTCCTATGTTGAAATATAAGATTACTCTAACCAGGGGTTTCAAAGAACTTAGGAACTAAACCTAACACAGACCTTTATAGAAGAGTAATTTGATTCCACAGACATCCCACCCCTTCATCTACCTTCTTATTCTCCTCATCTGTGATCCCTCCCGAAACTTCATATCGCACTTGCATCACAAGAAGGCTGTTGAATTCTTGGAGAGATGTTAGTAGAACAGCCTCCAGTCACCAGCACCCAAACATGACTGCACAGGTCCTACTTCTGAGAAAACTATTCCTTGCATTTCCCAGGGGTTTTGTTATTATTGTTTTTCATAATATGCAGGTGTTTGAACATTCAGGCTACTGATGGCTTTGGATATATTTTGTGAACAGAAATAAAAACTTTATCAAATAGGGCAATGGCAGCTATCGAGGAGATGAACTGGACATCATAAGCACAATCAAGAAAGGCAGTAAAGTTGCAAAGAAATACATACCACAGCAGAAAATAGAATACGTACACCCAAAAAACCTCAAACAGAAATACACACCAGTGGGGAAGTGGGGGCAGGGAGAGAGCAGTATCTGAAAACAAGTTCTTCTAACCGGTACACATGTTCATCAGAAGGACCTCACCTGTAGCTACATGAATAGAGCTGTTACGAGAGGGAGAACCTTGGGGTGAAAGCCTAGCTCAGGGGACTTGTGCATAAGCAAATGGGAACTTTGGAAATAAACTACTTTGCTCCGCAAAAAAAGTTACCATGGACTGAGATCAGGATAAGACTTCCAGTTAGATTAGATTTCCTTTAATTCACAGAGTCACATCATAGGGATGCATCTTTTAGTTTCTGCCTCCTTGAGATACCTGTGGAAATTCACATGTTCCTGGCTCAAGAGTATTTTATAAATGTGGGTGTTCGTTATTTACACATAGACACAGAAGAAAAAAAAACCCAAAACTAGCAACCAATCTTTTTTGAAACTTGCTCTTTACCAATCATCTAAATTTTGAGAGGTTACTGCCTGGATATTATTTGGCTACTGCAATTTTTACTAAGGAAACATGAAACTAACATTAAAACGGAAACTTCAGTTTCCATGTGAACTACTAAATGATTACCAACAGATGCATATGGTACAAATTAATAAAGTGCTGTGTCTGGGCACAGGGAACATCCAGTGGCAGGAGGAGCAGGGTGAGAGGAGTTTTTTCTGGGAGAATGACATTGAACCATGAGGAGAACAGCAGCAAGAGCAGTAGGTCCAGACCGAGGTGCTGTCAGAGACCTGGGACAGCTCTGGATGAAAGCAGCAGGGTGCTGTGGAGGAAGACCTACCAGCAGAGCTGTGCACCATGCCCGATTAGAGAAGAGATGATTTTGGTCCCACCATTCCAACTCCCAGACACAAGCTGGGAGTGCCCTCCCCTCCCATACCTTAGTCAACAGAGGACAAAAAGTTGGTTGCTTTTTCTAGCATTATTAGTATTATGGATTATATATGGATTAGTATCTCTGCCCCTGGATCAACTAATTTGAGAGGTGCGCATCATTTGTGCACCAACCGTATTAGTGCTAAGCAACGTTTTAAGATGCAACCCTAATCCAAGAGCTGAAACAGCACTGAGAGTTTCAGGGTTGACTGCATCCAGTTTTAGGATCTTCTTCTTCCAGCTTTCTTCTGCCGAGTCAACCACGACAGACGGGCCAGTCTTGGAGGCAATTCTGAGCCAACACACCACCACCATCCCATCTGCTATCTGAAGCCAGCCCTTGCTTTCACCTCTGCCAGCCAGCATCTGTTATACCATTGCTGCCACCACTACAGTTTAACTATTACATCTGTTAATGCACGAGTTAAAGTCAAGTACACCAAACACTGCAGTTTTTAAGAGTTTTTAACACTAAACCCCACAGAGGCTAGCTGGAAGTCACATGCTTTTTCAGGTGCCTGCCCAGAACACCACTGACAGATAAAAACCCATGTCTTCCAGCTATCATAAGGTAGATCTGCTTTGCCCTTAAAAAAAACACAGCAAAGAAACAAAATAAAAAAGCACCAGGAAAGGGAAAGCAACTGTGTTAGCATGGCACCAAGCTTAATCTTTATGTCAGCTCTCGTCTGCGCACTGTGTCCGCTGCAGACAGGCCCCGTGTCACATCCACAGCGCAAACCCACGGCTCACACCGAGAAGCCCTTCACTGTCTCATCCGCCTCTACTACGCGAGTCCTCAGCAGCCACCTCCCCGCGCCGGGGACCAGCGTCCTCATTCTTCCCCTGCGCCAGGAGCCCCACTGATCCCTTCTGACAGCACACGCATGCCCTTTCCCTCCTGCACCCCCTGCCCTCCCTGCACCCCCTCCTTCCACACCATACTGAAGGGGGGTTGCCACAGCCCCCACCCTGAGCGCTCTATTTGCCCCCCACTTGCTATTTCTCGTCTCCGTACTCTGTCGTTTCACCGACCTCCTTTCTTCCACCTATCAGCCCCATGGCACTCCACGTCTCTCTCCCTTTTTCTCCCTTCTCCTTTGATTCGTTTCAAAAGAAATGCTTTTTTGATTATCGATAAAAACATTTTCTGGTATTTTTGAATTACTTAGACATGGTGTAAAATTTTTGTCATGTCACACTGAAACACATCCTCAGGGAGAGTGGGAAACCTCATTAGGGTCAAAAAAAGACTCTGAATCTTAATTTATAAACTTTGAATTCATTAGGAACAGATCAATTATATATGAAAAGTATAAAACAGGCTTCTTGAAAGGGAAATAAAAGTGCTATTCCCTATAGGAAAATAAAATGATAAAATTTTAGTTGTAGTAATAAAAGTTAAAGACAAGATGTTGCGATTTGCTATGCCCATCTTGGTCATGGACTTGTCATATGAATTCAAGCAGGACATTACAGCTTTCTGCCTCAGCTTATGTTCTTACATCAGACAAAATTCCTTCGAAACTCAAGGCTAAGATTTCATCAGATAAGAAGCCTATAAAGAAGGAACTATTTTGTAACCTACTGTGAGACTCTTCAGTGCCTCAACAGTGCTAAAATGCTATTTACCCATCGTTAGGGAGGCGGTGAGCTGGGTAAGGTTCTTCCCATGTTTTGGCAGGCTAAGCTGTTTTCTCTGGGTTGCCCTCACCGGCTGCAGAGAGGCCAGCACCGACAGATTACAGTTCATCTATCTTCTGTTGTATAAAATGTCTCTTGCAAACGCCACCCTCTCCCCATGCACTGTAACGGAAGCCTAAGGCAGCCAGCATTACTTGAATACATATACACCCCCCCTTGGAGCCTCTTAATATTAGGGAAAAGCTATTAGAGAAGATGAACACGTGTCTTTGCATCTGTCTGAAAACACATACAAAATTTAACGTTAGAGTACTTACAAAACGCAGAGACACAAGGCTCCTTCCATGCTTTCACTCTCTCGTATTAAATAGCTACCGTTCTTTCCATTCTTGGTCAGCAGATCTTCACAGGTTCTTCTTGTTATCTTCCCATGGAAAAATGGCAACTCCATGGACAACAGAAACCAAGGTCTCCCACCTTTCAAAGCAAGTCCAGAGAAAGGCAGAAGCCTGGCATTCAAGCACGGACTTCTTCCGAGTGCAGCTGCCCACAGACAGCTGGAGGTGCTAAGGACCTAAATGAGCTCATTCGCGGCGTTATCGCTGACCTGTCCGTAGCGAGCCGGCTGCCAGCCTGCGCTCGTGGCTCACAAAAGCCGCGATGGCAGGAAATAGGAAATGGTTTGTCTACACCGGTCACACTCTGTATCAGAAGGGAAGAGTCTTTTGTCTCATTATGTCATCAGCCATTTGACTTGTGTGTCACATTTCTAAGCTATGCAACAGCTGAGTTGACACCAAAGTATAGTTACATTTTTAAGTTAACTTTCACGTTCCAAGTGGCTCAAAGCCCTGCAAATAGGGTATGTTTGGATTCCTATCCTTGCCAGACTTGCCTTCTAACACAGCTAACAAAGCCCCCAAAGTTGTGGGCCTTTTTTTTCCTTTTTTTTTTTTTTTGTTTACTTGATTCTTCAAGTTTTGTTGAAAGTTAGCAATATTTGCGAATGAGATTTTTCGAAACAGAGCATCCCCCCCACCCCTCCCTTTCTTATTTATAAAGTATAGGTATTTTATCAAGAAGTTCTGCTGTCTCTGTGCCGTGATTTAGAATGTATGGCAGGAAGGAGAAGGGGGTCAGGCAGTGCCTTCTGCTACCCCCGGGAAGCTGCTGTCAGCTCAACAAGGACCAGCTGGAGCCACGTGTAGAGCTGTTGCTCCCTGATGGGGGGAACGCTGCCCTGCTCCACGGGAGATGCCTTCCCAGGCATTTTGTACTTTCCCTGCTGGAAGCCAAGGACCAGGGGAAGAGCACACAGACCTGTGGAAGCAGGTCTCAAGGTCAAAGCGCAGTCTGGCTACATGAGCGATGGCACTGGCAAGGGTCTTCTTGATTTCAGAATGTGCTGTTTGCACGTTCACCTCCCATCTCTGACACCTGTTGCAGCACTCTCCAAACTATCCAGCTGCAACAAGGTCTTTCACCATCTCATA